>JBBGZY010000563.1:7597500-8197500 GCA_037952925.1 Lithobates clamitans | reverse complement strand
GATTTGGTAATTATCAAGGTCTTCAATGAGTTTAGTGTTGCTGGAATCAGGAGAGGGAGATCAGAAGTTTTGGAATTAAGATGCAGATAAGCTAACAAATAGTCATAGAGATTACCTCCTGTTATTGTAGATTGTTCAATAGTGCACTAAAGTGGCATTTGGTGGTGGGGAAACCACCCTCTTAGTTGTGCTAGTATTGCAGCTAGATGATAGTCAGCAAAAATCGGTAGGCAAACCCCTCCTGCTGTTTTTGTTTTGCGGAGCTTGGATAGAGTGCTTCTGGCTTTTTTACCTTCCCATAGATATCTGGAAAGTATGGATTGTAAAGTATGAAAGTGTTGTCGGGGTACTGGGATGGGAACTGTACGATAAATGTAGAGTATTTGCGGCAGGATTTGCATTTTAAAGGCGGCCAATCTGCCTGACCAAGACAATGTGTGTTTGCTTTTGGACTGGAGACCCGTACTTAATGAACGTATCAACGGAAGGTAATTAGCATGAAATAGTTGTGTAGGTTGGGATGTTAGTTTAATTCCTAAGTAAGTAATTTCTTGGGAATCCCATACATACGGGTATCTGTTTTGCAGAGTTTTTCTATCATTTGCTGCCACACCAAGATCTAATATATAAGTTTTGGTTTCGTTTACTTTGTAATATGATATTGTACCATAGTCATGTAATAGTTGAGAAATATGTTGCAGGGAAGACACCGGATTAGTTAACATTAGGATCACATCATCTGCAAAGAGACTTATGACATGTTTGCGGTTATTGACGGAAAAGCCTTGTATATTAGGATTTTGCCTTATGTTGGTTGCTAGGGGTTCCATTAAGAGTTTGAAAGTGAGGGGGGTTAGTGGACAGCACTGGCGGGTGCCATTTGTGATCTTGAAAGGTTTACATAGCATACCTGAAGTGTATACCCGGGCTGATGGTGTTGTATATAGAGATAGTATTGCAGATAGTATGTGGCCTGTGATTCCAAATTTTTCCAGTGTGGTTGCAAGATATGTCCAATGTACTCTATTGAACACCTTCTCTGCATCCAGGGCAAGAAGCAGAGAAGGCGTCCAGAGTTTCCTAGCTATATGAATCACATCAATTAATCTTCTGGTAGCATCAGATGTTTGTCTGCCCTTGGTAAATCCAGATTGATCTGGGTCGATTATAGTAGGGAGAATGTCAATTAGTCTCACTGCTATCATTTTAGCATAAAGCTTTAGATCGGTATTCAATAAGGAAATCGGTCTAAAGTTTTGAGGAGCATCCGGTGTCTTCCCTGGTTTAGGCAATGTAACTATTAATGCTTCTAGCATCTCAGGTGGAAAAGAGGATGAGGCAGCAGCGGCTTCAAATACCTTAAGGAGGTGTGATCCTAAAGAGTGTTTAAAAGTCTTGTAATATTCCCCTGTTAGACCATCTTTCATTAACTCAGATAGTGAGAAAGGGGAATTTAAGGCTTGAATTTTAGAAGAGGAGAGTTTAGGTAAATTCTTAAAATATCTTTTAAGAAATCATTTATAGCTGATTGTGACGGCTGGGCAATATGACTGTCTTGATTAAGGTTGTAAAGGGACCCATAGTATTCGCTAAATGCATTGGCGATACTTTGGGGATCAAATATTTTTGTTTGGAGGTAGGGCTAATGATGGAAGGTATTTTAGTTTTGAAGCGTTGGAATTGTAGTTTACGGGCTAATTCTTTTCCAGCTTTGTTACTGGTCGAATAGAATGACATTTTAAGTCGTCGTTCCCTTTGCTCAAAAGAATGCAGCAATTCTAGTCTGAGATTGTGTCGCAGAGCCGTCAGTTTTTTACTAACTTGGCGTGTAGGGTTTTTTTTGTCTAGATCTTCTAGGAATTTGATATCTGCGAGAAGAGTATCAAGCTGCTGCTGTCTCTGTTTTTTAAGTTTTGTGGCTAATTGAATAAATATACCTCTAATGTACGCCTTGTGGGCATTCCAAAGTACAAACGGATCATTTGTGGAAGAGGAATTGATCTGGAAGTAATCAGACAAGTGGTTTTCTAGCAGTTTCTTAGTGGCTGTGGTTTGTATTACTTGAGGACTGGCGCGCGCCATATGAATGCCCCGTTAGTAGGATATTTATCTCCTAGAGTTAGGAGGATAGAAGCGTGGTCCGACCAAGTAATGTTATTGATTTTAATTTGAGTCACTTTTTGAAGCAACCACTTGTCCATTAGAACCAGATCAATCCTCGAGTAAATGCAATGTCTATGAGAATAAAATGTGAAGTCTCGTTCATTAGCATGCGTGCAGCGCCAGCTATCGAACAGATCATGTGATCTTAGAGAAGGAGATCTTTTGGAATGAGTCGAGTCCATGCGAGGGTCAGGAGTAACATTAAAGTCTGCACATATTATAAGGGAACCTTGTTGGATTCTTTTCAGTTTTTTCATTAATCTGTTCAGGAAGTTAATTTGTTTGGTATTAGGAACATATACGTTCACAAGTGTATAACGGGTGGAATTAATGTCACATACAATAATAAGGTACCGGCCCGCTGGGTCGGATATTTCGGAGTAGAGTTGAAAAGATATAGAGTCTTTAATAGCCACCATGACCCCTCTCTTTTTCGCATTCATACTGGAGAAGAAGTAGTGTTGGAAATTTCTATGCGAGCATTTTGGTGAGGCTGCATGATGGAAGTGTGTTTCTTGGGCGCATAGAATATCACATTGGGAAGAGTCAGCTTCTTTCCAAAGGGATGCTCTCTTGGCTGGGTGGTTTAAGCCATGGGCGTTGATGGAGAGTAGTTTAACTGGCATGGGGCATATTGGAAGGTATGCTATATGTCGAGGGTTGATAGTACTCACGCTTGTGGTGAGAGGTGGCTAGTCGCTTGGAGATGGATGACTTCTGTTCCAGGGTGGCTTTCCTTCTGGAGTATCCCTTGTAGCGGACAGGTGAGTTGCAAAAGTTGCAGGTTCCTTTCCATAATAGCGTAGTTGGGTATGGCTCTGTGAATGGATGTTGATCCATAAAAACAATGAAAAACATATAACAAAACAAATTAAAGGTAAAAAAAAGTAAGGTTACAGGGTGATAGGAGAATCCACAGGTGGATTCTTGATCCATAAACACCTGCCTGCATGTATGGAGGAGTGTCAACTAGTATAGGAGATGGAGGTGCTTCTGATAGTATTCCCCTTTGCCTGTGGATATGCAGACCCTCTTCTATATTAGAAACAGTGGTAGTCGTGCCGTTATGCGTGATGGAGAGCGTAGCAGGATATTTCCACTTTTGCAGTATGTGATGGTTGCGTAGCGCTTTAGTAATGGTGGCTAAATTACAGCGTTTCTGGAGGGTATGCCTAGATAGATCAGGGAGTAGTTGTAGAGAGGCATATTGAGGTGGGCGCTGATCGGGGTTAGGGAAAGAGGCCAGAATGGTTTCTTTTGCTTTATAAAAATGAAGCCATAGCAGGACATCCCTGGGTACGTCATCAGGTAGAAATGAAGGTTTTGGTATTCTGTGCACCATGTCTACTATGAGCTCCAGTGCCGACATTGCGGGAAGCAACGCAGTGAATAATTCTTGGACATATTGTGGTAGTTGTAGCGCAGGGATGGATTCAGGAATACCTCTGGATCTGTCTTCGAGGTCAGATAATTTATCTTTGATCCAGGAAATTTCATCTAATTGAGTGGAATGGTCATCCACCATTTTATTGAAAGAGGATGCATGTGAGTCCAGAGTGATCTCAATCTGGTTTACCCTTTCTCCCAGTGAATGTACTTCTGCCTGACATTTTTGTACTGTGTGCAGCATGTCCTGATGTAGAGATGATCTCAGGGACATTAGCATCTCTTTGAGTACAGTGTCTGATACAGGCTGCCCAGATGTAGGGAATCCCGCTATGGGGTCTGGGGCTGCTGAGGTCTGAGAATGTGAGGTAGTGTGGGCGCTCACCTCCATATCTTGCTGCAGCCGATTTTCCTGTGGAGAGGATGTCCTCTGTCTGGACCCAGCAGGGCTCCTGGTAGTGGGGGTGGATGCCGCTGAGGATGATCCGCTATGCGGATTATCTGGATCGGTGCCGCTTAGTCAGGGCGGATAGTTTGTGGATGCGGCCTGTTTCGTCCTGCGCTCCGGCTGGGCGCCAATTTGATGAGGCCGCGCTGAGGTGGAGAAGTACCCTGGCAGCTTACGGAGCTGCGGCGGGGGTTCTTTTCTTCTCCTCGGCATCCCTGGAGGTATAGTGTGCACAAGTGAGTCGGATGGAGGTGGATGGCTCCTCTGAGTGCTCCGATGGAAGCGGATTTCCCCGGCGGTGTGGCGGAGCTCAAAAGCTAAGCGGCCATCTTCGGGATCGGACGCCACGCCCCTCCCTGCCTGTGGTATTATTAGGATCAGAAGAAGAACACTAGCACTTGTCTTCAGGCAGCTATAGGTGCAACTGTGCAGGGGTACACAGTACACTAACTGTAAATACTTCAAGCTGCCTGCCTGTAGTATTAATAGGATCAGAAGAAGAACAACAGCACTTGTATTCAGGTAGCTATAAGTGCAACTGTGCAGGGTATACAGTATACTAACTGTAAATACTTCAAGCTGCCTGCCTGTGGTATTAATAGGATCAGAAGAAGAACAGCACTTGTCTTCAGGTAGCTATAGGTGCAACTGTGCAGGGTACACAGTATACTAACTGTAAATACTTCAAGCTGCCTGCCTTTGGTATTAATGGGATCAGAAGAAGAACACCACCTCTTGCCTTCAGGTAGCTATAGGTGCAACTGTGCAGGGGTACACAGTACACTAACTGTAAATATTTCAAGCTCCCTGCCTGTAGTATTAATAGGATCAGAAGAAGAACAACAGCACTTGTCTTCAGGTAGCTATAGATGCAACTGTGCAGGGTATACAGTATACTAACTGTAAATACTTCAAGTTGCCTGCCTGTGGTATTAATAGGATCAGAAGAAGAACAGCACTTGTCTTCAGGTAGCTATAGGTGCAACTGAGCAGGGGTACACAGTACACTAACTGTAAATACTTCAAGCTGCCCGCCTGTAGTATTAATAGGATCAGAAGAAGAACACCACCTCTTGTCTTCAGGTAGCTATAGGTGCAACTGTGCAGGGTACACAGTATACTAACTGTAAATACTTCAAGCTGCCTGCCTGTGGTATTAATAGGATCATACGAAGAACAACAGCACTTGTCTTAAGGTAGCTATAGGTGCAACTGTGCAGGCCTACCAGTAAACTAACTGTAAATACTTCAAGCTGCCTGCCTGTGGTATTCATGGGATCAGAAGAAGAACAAAAGCACTTGTCTTCAGGTAGCTATAGGTGCATCTTTGCAGGGTACACAGAACATTAACTGTAAATACTTCAAGATGCCTGCCTGTGGTATTAATAGGATCAGAAGAAGAACATCAGCACTTGTCTTCAAGTAGCTATAGGTGCAACTGTGCAGGGGTACACAGTACACTAACTGTAAATACTTCAAGCTGCCTGCCTGTGGTATTAATAGGATCAGAAGAAGAACACTAGCACTTGTCTTCAGGTAGCTATAGGTGCAACTGTGCAGGGGTACACTGTACACTAACTGTAAATACTTCAAGCAGCCTGCCTGTAGTATTAATAGGATCAGAAGAAGAACACCAGCACTTGTCTTCAGGTAGCTATAGGTGCAACTGTGCAGGTGTGCACAGTACACTAACTGTAAATACTTCATGCTGCCTGCCTGTGGTATTAATAGGACCAGAAGAAGAACACCAGCACTTGTCTTAATGTAGCTATAGGTGCAACTGTGCAGGGGTACACAGTACACTAACTGTAAATACTTCAATCTGCCCGCCTGTAGTATTAATAGGATCAGAAGAATAAGAACAGCACTTGACTTTGGGTAGCTATAGGTGCAACTGTGCAGGGTACACAGTACACTAACTATAAATACTTCAAGCTGCCTGCCTGTGGTATTAATAGGATCAGAAGAAGAACACCACCTCTTGCCTTCAGGTAGCTATAGGTGCAACTGTGCAGGGTACACAGTATACTAACTGTAAATACTTCAAGCTGCCTGCCTGTGGTATTAATAGGATCAGAAGAAGAACAGCAGCACTTGTCTGTAGGTAGCTATAGGAGCAACTGTGCAGGGTACACAGTACATTAACTGTAAATACTTCAAGATGCCTGCCTGTGGTATTAATAGGATCCGAAGAAGAACAACAGCACTTGTCTTCAGGTAGCAACTGTGCAGGGTACACAGTACACTAACTGTAAATACTTCAAGCTGCCTGCCTGTGGTATTAATAGGATCAGAAGAAGAACAGCACTTGTCTTCAGGTAGCTATAGGTGCAACTGTGCAGGGTACACAGTATACTAACTGTAAATACTTCAAGCTGCCTGCCTGTGGTATTAATAGGATCATACGAAGAACAACAGCACTTGTCTTAAGGTAGCTATAGGTGCAACTGTGCAGGCCTACCAGTAAACTAACTGTAAATACTTCAAGCTGCCTGCCTATGGTATTCATGGGATCAGAAGAAGAACAACAGCACTTGTCTTCAGGTAGCTATAGGTGCATCTGTGCAGGGTACACAGTACATTAACTGTAAATACTTCAAGATGCCTGCCTGTGGTATTAATAGGATCAGAAGAAGAACATCAGCACTTGTCTTCAAGTAGCTATAGGTGCAACTGTGCAGGGGTACACAGTACACTAACTGTAAATACTTCAAGCTGCCTGCCTGAGGTACTAATAGGATCAGAAGAAGAACAACAGCACTTGTCTTCAGGTAGCTATAGGTGCAACTGTGCAGGGTACACAGTACACTAACTGAAAATACTTCAAGCTACCTGTCTGTGGTATTAATAGGATCAGAAGAAGAACACTAGCACTTGTCTTCAGGTAGCTATAGGTGCAACTGTGCAGGGGTACACTGTACACTAACTGTAAATACTTCAAGCAGCCTGCCTGTAGTATTAATAGGATCAGAAGAAGAACACCAGCACTTGTCTTCAGGTAGCTATAGGTGCAACTGTGCAGGTGTGCACAGTACACTAACTGTAAATACTTCATGCTGCCTGCCTGTGGTATTAATAGGACCAGAAGTAGAACACCAGCACTTGTCTTAATGTAGCTATAGGTGCAAATGTGCAGGGGTACACAGTACACTAACTGTAAATACTTCAATCTGCCCGCCTGTAGTATTAATAGGATCAGAAGAATAAGAACAGCACTTGACTTTGGGTAGCTATAGGTGCAACTGTGCAGGGTACACAGTACACTAACTGTAAATACTTCAAGCTGCCTGTCTGTGGTATTAATATGATCAGAAGAAGAACACCACCTCTTGCCTTCAGGTAGCTATAGGTGCAACTGTGCAGGGTACACAGTATACTAACTGTAAATACTTCAAGCTGCCTGCCTGTGGTATTAATAGGATCAGAAGAAGAACAACAGCACTTGTCTGTAGGTAGCTATAGGTGCAACTGTGCAGGGTACACAGTACATTAACTGTAAATACTTCAAGATGCCTGCCTGTGGTATTAATAGGATCCGAAGAAGAACAACAGCACTTGTCTTCAGGTAGCAACTGTGCAGGGTACACAGTACACTAACTGTAAATACTTCAAGCTGCCTGTCTGTGGTATTAATTGGATCAGAAGAAGTACAACAGCACTTGTCTTCAGGTAGCTATAGGTGCAACTGTGCAGGGTACACAGTATACTAATTGTAAATACTTCAAGCTGCCTGCCTGTGGTATTAATAGGATCAGAAGAAGAACAGCACTTGTCTTCAGGTAGCTATAGGTGCAACTGTGCAGGGTACACAGTATACTAACTGTAAATACTTCAAGCTGCCTGCCTGTGGTATTAATAGAATCAGAAGAAGAACACCAGCACTTGTCTTAATGTAGCTATAGGTGCAACTGTGCAGGTGTACACAGTACACTAACTATAAATACTTCAAGCTGCCTGCCTGTTGTATTAATAGGATCAGAAGAAGAACACCAGCACTTGTCTTAATGTAGCTATAGGTGCAACTGTGCAGGGTACACAGTATACTAACTGTAAATACTTCAAGCTGCCTGCCTGTGGTATTAATAGGATCAGAAGAAGAACAGCACTTGTCTTCAGGTAGCTATAGGTGCAACTGTGCAGGCCTACCAGTACACTAACTGGAAATACTTCAAACTGCCTGCCTGTGGTATTAATGGTATCAGAAGAAGTACAACAGTGCTTGTCTTCAGGTAGCTATAGGTGCAACTGTGCATTGTATACAGTACATTAACTGTAGATACTTCAAGCTGCCTGCCTGTGGTATTAATAGGATCAAAATAAGAACAGAACTTGTCTTCAGGTAGCTATAGGTTCAACTGTGCAGGGTACACAGTATACTAACTGTAAATATTTCAAGCTGCCTGCCTGTGGTATTAATAGGATCAGAAGAAGAACAACAGCACTTGTCTTCAGGTAGCTATAGATGCAACTGTGCAGGGTATACAGTATACTAACTGTAAATACTTCAAGTTGCCTGCCTGTGGTATTAATAGGATCAGAAGAAGAACAGCACTTGTCTTCAGGTAGCTATAGGTGCAACTGTGCAGGGTACACAGTATACTAACTGTAAATACTTCAAGCTGCCTGCCTGTGGTATTAATGGGATCAGAAGAAGAACACCAGCACTTCTCCTAATGTAGCTATAGGTGCAACTGTGCAGGGGTACACAGTACACTAACTGTAAATACTTCAAGCTGCCTGCCTGTAGTATTAATAGGATCAGAAGAAGAACAACAGCACTTGTCTTCAGGTAGCTATAGGTGTACACAGTACACTAACTGTAAATACTTCATGCTGCCTGCCCGTGGTATTAATAGGACCAGAAGAAGAACACCAGCACTTGTCTTAATGTAGCTATAGGTGAAACTGCGCAGGGGTACACAGTACACTAACTGTAAATACTTCAAGCTGCCCGCCTGTAGTATTAATAGGATCAGAAGAAGAAGAACAGCACTTGACTTCAGGTAGCTATAGGTGCAACTGTGCAGGGTGCACAGTACACTAACTGTAAATACTTCAAGCTGCCTGCCTGTGGTATTAATAGGATCAGAAGAAGAACACCACCTCTTGCCTTCAGGTAGCTATAGGTGCAACTGTGCAGGGTACACAGTATACTAACTGTAAATACTTCAAGCTGCCTGCTTGTTGTATTCATGGGATCAGAAGAAGAACAACAGCACTTGTCTTCCGGTAGCTATAGGTGCAACTGTGCAGGGTACAAAGTACATTAACTGTAAATACTTCAAGATGCCTGCCTGTGGTATTAATAGGATCCAAAGAAGAACAACAGCACTTGTCTTCATGTAGCAACTGTGCAGGGTACACAGTACACTAACTGTAAATACTTCAAGCAGCCTGTCTGTGGTATTAATTGGATCAGAAGAAGTACAACAGCACTTGTCTTCAGGTAGCTATAGGTGCAACTGTGCAGGGTACACAGTATACTAACTGTAAATACTTCAAGCTGCCTGCCTGTGGTATTAATAGGATCAGAAGAAGAACAGCACTTGTCTTCAGGTAGCTATAGGTGCAACTGTGTAGGGTACACAGTATACTAACTGTAAATACTTCAAGCTGTCTGCCTGTGGTATTAATATGATCAGAAGAAGAACACCAGCACTTGTCTTAATGTAGCTATAGGTGCAACTGTGCAGGTGTACACAGTACACTAATTGTAAATACTTCAAGCTGCCTGCCTGTTGTATTAATAGGATCAGAAGAAGAACACCAGCACTTGTCTTAATGTAGCTATAGATGCAACTGTGCATTGTATACAGTACATTAACTGTAGATACTTCAAGCTGCCTGCCTGTGGTATTAATAGGATCAAAATAAGAACAGCACTTGTCTTCAGGTAGCTATAGGTTCAACTGTGCAGGGTACACAGTATACTAACTGTAAATACTTCAAGCTGCCTGCCTGTAGTATTAATAGGATCAGAAGAAGAACAATAGCACTTGTCCTCAGGTAACTATAGGTGCAACTGTGCAGGGTGCACATTACACTAACTGTAAATACTTCAAGCTGCCTGCCTGTGGTATTAATAGGATCAGAAGAAGAACACCACCTCTTGCCTTCAGGTAGCTATAGGTGCAATTGTGCAGGGTACACAGTATACTAACTGTAAATACTTCAAGCTGCCTGCTTGTGGTATTCATGGGATCAGAAGAAGAACAACAGCACTTGTCTTCAGGTAGCTATAGGTGCAACTGTGCAGGGTACACAGTACATTAACTGTAAATACTTCAAGATGCCTGCCTGTGGTATTAATAGGATCCGAAGAAGAACAACAGCACTTGTCTTCAGGTAGCAACTGTGCAGGGTACACAGTAGACTAACTGTAAATACTTCAAGCTGCCTGTCTGTGGTATTAATAGGATCAGAAGAAGAACAACAGCACTTGTCTTCAGGTAACTATAGGTGCAACTGTGCAGGGTATACAGTATACTAACTGTAAATACTTCAAGCTGCCTGCCTGTGGTGTTAATAGGATCAGAAGAAGAACAGCACTTGTCTTCAGGTAGCTGTAGGTGCAACTGTGCAGGGTACACAGTATACTAACTGTAAATACTTCAAGCTGCCTGCCTGTGGTATTAATTTGATCAGAAGAAGAACACCAGCACTTGTCTTAATGTAGTTATAGGTGCAACTGTGCAGGGGTACACAGTACACTAACTGTAAATACTTCAAGCTGCCTGCCTGTGGTATTCATGGGATCAGAAGAAGAACAACAGCACTTGTCTTCAGGTAGCTATAGGTGCAACTGTGCAGGGTACACAGTACACTAACTGTAAATACTTCAAGCTGCCTGTCTGTGGTATTAATAGGATCAGAAGAAGAACACCACCTCTTGCCTTCAGGTAGCTATAGGTGCAACTGTGCAGGGTACACAGTATACTAACTGTAAATACTTCAAGCTGCCTGCCTGTAGTATTAATAGGATCAGAAGAAGAACAATAGCACTTGTCCTCAGGTAACTATAGGTGCAACTGTGCAGGGTGCACAGTACACTAACTGTAAATACTTCAAGCTGCCTGCCTGTGGTATTAATAGGATCAGAAGAAGAACACCACCTCTTGCCTTCGGGTAGCTATAGGTGCAACTGTGCAGGGTACACAGTATACTAACTGTAAATACTTCAAGCTGCCTGCTTGTGGTATTCATGGGATCAGAAGAAGAACAACAGCACTTGTCTTCAGGTAGCTATAGGTGCAACTGTGCAGGGTACACAGTACATTAACTGTAAATACTTCAAGATGCCTGCCTGTGGTATTAATAGGATCCGAAGAAGAACAACAGCACTTGTCTTCAGGTAGCAACTGTGCAGGGTACACAGTACACTAACTGTAAATACTTCAAGCTGCCTGCCTGTGGTGTTACTAGGATCAGAAGAAGAACAGCACTTGTCTTCAGGTAACTATAGGTTTAACTGTGCAGGGTATACAGTATACTAACTGTAAATACTTCAAGCTGCCTGCCTGTGGTGTTAATAGGATCAGAAGAAGAACAGCACTTGTCTTCAGGTAGCTATAGGTGCAACTGTGCAGGGTACACAGTATACTAACTGTAAATACTTCAAGCTGCCTGCCTGTGGTATTAATGGGATCAGAAGAAGAACACCAGCACTTGTCTTAATGTAGCTATAGGTGCAACTGTGCAGGGGTACACAGTACACTAACTGTAAATACTTCAAGCTGCCTGCCTGTGGTATTCATGGGATCAGAAGAAGAACAACAGCACTTGTCTTCAGGTAGCTATAGGTGCAACTGTGCAGGGTACACAGTATACTAACTGTAAATACTTCAAGCTGCCTGCCTGTGGTATTAATGGGATCAGAAGAAGAACACCAGCACTTGTCTTAATGTAGCTATAGGTGCAACTGTGCAGGGGTACACAGTACACTAACTGTAAATACTTCAAGCTGCCTGCCTGTGGTATTCATGGGATCAGAAGAAGAACAACAGCACTTGTCTTCAGGTAGCTATAGGTGCAACTGTGCAGGGTACACAGTATACTAACTGTAAATACTTCAAGCTGCCTGCCTGTGGTATTCATGGGATCAGAAGAAGAACAACAGCACTTGTCTTCAGGTAGCATCTGTGCAGGGTACACAGTACACTAACTGTAAATACTTCAAGCTGCCTGTCTGTGGTATTAATGGGATCAGAAGAAGAACCCCAGCACTTGTCTTAATGTAGCTATAGGTGCAACTGTGCAGGTGTACACAGTACACTAACTGTAAATACTTCAATCTGTCTGCCTGTTGTATTAATAGGATCAGAAGAAGAACACCAGCACTTGTCTTAATGTAGCTATAGGTGCAACTGTGCAAAGGTACACAGTACACTAACTCTAAATACTTCAAGCTGCCTTGCTCTGGTATTAATAGGATCATAAGAAGAACAACAGCACTTGTCTTCAGGTAGCTATAGGTGCATTTGTGCAGGGTACACAGTACACTAACTGAAAATACTTCAAGCTGCCTGCCTGTGGTATTAATAGGATCAGAAGAAGAACACTAGCACTTGCCTTCAGGTAGCTATAGGTGCAACTGTGCAGGCCTACCAGTACACTAACTGGAAATACTTCAAGCTGCCTGCCTGTGGTATTAATGGGATCAGAAGAAGTACAACAGTGCTTGTCTTAAGGTAGCTATAGGTACAACTGTGCATGGGTACACAGTACACTAACTGTAAATACTTTAAGCTGCCTGCCTGTGGTATTTATAGGATCAGAAGAAGAACACCAGCACTTGTCTTCAGGTAGCTATAGGTGCAACTGTGCAGGGTATACAGTACATTAACTGTAGATACTTCAAGCTTCCTGCCTGTGGTATTAATAGGATCAAAATAAGAACAGCACTTGTCTTCAGGTAGCTATAGGTTCAACTGTGCAGGGTACACAGTATACTAACTGTAAATACTTCAAGCTGCCTTCCTGTGGTATTAATAGGATCAGAAGAAGAACACCAGCACTTGTCTTAAGGTAGCTATAGGTGCAACTGTGCAGGGGTACACAGTACATTAACTGTAAATACTTCAAGATGCCTGCCTGTGGTATTAATAGGATCAGAAGAAGAACAACAGCACTTGTCTTCAGGTAGCAACTGTGCAGGGTACACAGTACACTAAATGTAAATACTTCAAGCTGCCTGTCTGTGGTATTAATAGGATCAGAAGAAGTACAACAGCACTTGTCTTCAGGTAGCTAGATGTGCAGCTGTGCAGGGTACACAGTAAACTGACTGTAAATACTTCAAGCTGCCTGCCTGTGGTATTAATAGGATCAGAAGAAGAACACCAGCACTTGTCTTCAGGTAGCTATAGGTTTAACTGTGCAGGGTACACAGTACACTAACTGTAAATACTTCAAGCTGCCTATCTGTGGTATTAATAGGATCAGAAGAAGTACAACAGCACTTGTCTTCAGGTAGCTAGAGGTGCAGCTGTGCAGGGTACACAGTAAACTGACTGTAAATACTTCAAGCTGCCTGCCTGTGGTATTAATAGGATCAGAAGAAGAACACCAGCACTTGTCTTCAGGTAGCTATAGGTTTAACTGTGCAGGGTACACAGTACACTAAGTGTAAATATGGCAAAAACACCTGCCTGCCTGTCAGTATATTAGAAAGAGAATAACAGGGACAGATCTAGATAAACTGAATACAGTGTGTATATATATATATATATATATGTATATATATATATATATATATATATATATATATATATATATATATATATATATATATATATATATATATATACATATATATATATATATATACATATATATATATATATATATATATATATATATATATATATATATATATATATATATATATATATATATATATACATATATATATATATATATATATATATATATATATATATATATATAGAACACCCGGGATGCATATATATACACAATACACTGTAAGTGCAGCTAACTGACTTGCTTGCCTACTCTGTCTAACTTAAATCAAATCACACTGTCTCTCTGTCTATCTATCTCTCTCTCAACGCCGGAACACACTACACAGCGCCGCCATGCAAGCAGCCTGATATAGTGTAGGGCGTGTACTAAACCTCCTGAGCCATAATTGCCCAAATCCACCCTGGATTTGGCCAATTAAGGCTCTCTGTGCAGATGGCGCTGTGATTGGCCAAGAATGCGGTCACAGTGCATGCTTGGCCAATCATCAGCCAGCAATGTACTGCGATGCCGCAGTGAATTATGGGCCGTGACGTGCCACTCGAATTTGGCACGAACGGCCCATAATGTTGGCAAATCGACGAGCAATCGAACAGGCGATGTTCGAGTAGAATATGGGTTCAACTTGAACTTGAAGCTCATCCCTACTCAGCAGCATGGAGTGATCTAATTAGTTAATGTGAAATAAAAGCTGGAGACGCTTACTGGCCCTTCATGGAGAACAATCTCCATGATGCAAGGATTGTCGATGACAATACCTTTACTTCTGGTGTTTAATTCTGTGAGCAGCTGGGCGAGTGGGAGGGGGACAGACTGGTCGACCAAGCCACAAGCATCCAAGATGTTACTCAAGACAAAACGGAGTCAGTAGAAAATAATTACACCAGACTGTTACAAGTTTTTTTAGATTTGGGATTCACCACCCATGACAAGGCATACAGTCAGATGCTGTCTTCAGCCTTCATGACAGGCCTCAAGGAGTCAATCCGAAAAGGCCTCACCATGGCCCAACCGGAGTATTGTGTGTTGCCCCTAGAAACCCTCTTTTTGGTAGCAAAGGGTCTGGAATCTTCTTAGACCACCAAGAAAACCACACCACTTATGGTTGCGGGGACTACCCCATACACACCGAGGCCACCACCAACCTGTTTCAACTGTGGAAATCCTGGACATTACAAAAGGGACTCTAAAGTGCCCAGACGCCCTAGGCCAGTGATGGTAAACCTTGGCACCCAAGATGTTTTGGAATTACATTTCCCATGATGTTCCAGCACTCTGCAGTGTAGTGGAGCATCATGGGAAATGTAGTTCCAAAACATCTGGAGTGCCAAGGTTTGCCATCACTGCCCTAGGCTATTTCCCCCACCATGGAACCCAAATGCACAAAATCAATATCCTCAGCAACAGTACCAACATCAGCGACAACAAGATCAAAACCCTGGACTACCCACCTCGGAACACCTGGATCTCATATGCTAGGAATTGGGCAAGCCTGTGTGACCAACCCCTGTCATGGCAACCTCTTCAAAGAACCCAGAAGGCCCATTAGCGAGGGTGACCCTACCCATTGAGGGGCATCCAACCACTTTCCTAAACGACACAGATGCAGCCAGAAGCATGATTAGAGAAGAGGATTTACCTGACCACTCCTACCTTTCCAACATTGAAATATCTTGTGTGGGTGTAGATGGAACTCCCAAAACTAGAAGTAGATCTCTCTCTAGGAACTCAAGACAGCGGCAACGTCAACCTAAAAATAGAACGAGTTCTTCTTCTGATAGTGAGCTAGATAAAGATACTTCACAAAAATCTGTCTCTTTTTTAAACGAACTGGAGGGAAGAGTATCCCTAGAGGACCCGAAGCGAATAGTAGACAAACAACAGGGAAATGAAGGAGGAAAAGGAAACACAGATGGAAGAGGAAAAGACAGGGACTGCACACAGAATCGAAGGAGTGGGAGACTGAGGAGCCAGAGAAGATGCTGAGTAGTACTACTAGCTTTGCCTCTATGGACCTTAGTGTTGTTAATCTGTCAGAATTCCAGCTTAATGATGAACATATTAAACTGCTTTAAAAGGGACTCTCTTTTTCTCCCACTTCGCCTATGAACGAGTTTGAAATCTTTAAAGACATCAGTCTCTTCCTAAGGAAAGTCCTTTTTAGACTTTGGCATACTAGAAGCGCAGATGATCTTCAAACTCCTGAAGTCAATCTGGATAAGGATGAAAAGGAGGCTATTGAAAGCCTCATTTCCTTATTGGATGAGAACTGCGATAGTGATTCTGAAACAAATTCATGCCACTCACTTAGACGACGCTCTAATCTGAAAATTAGATCCACTAAAATGCCTACACTATCCAAACATAAATGGCTCCAGTTGTTTTTGGACCAGGTTAAACAGGACCTGGGGAAAATCAACTGGGACTAGGTTGGTTCAAATAATTTAACTACTACTGAAAGACAGGCCTTACATAATTTAGAAAATGCACCAAACCTGGTAATTAAGTAAAGTGATAAGGGGGGAAATGTGGTTCTTCTTAGTGAGAAGTTATATGAGGAGGAAACACTGCGACTACTTAGTGATAACTCCACCTATAAAAAACTCCACTCTTCACCCTTCCCAGCTCTGGTTAATACCTTAAATGGAAAACTAAAGCTGGGAATGGAAGCTGGCCTTCTTACTAGAAAGGAATACTCCTTCCTCAAAGTGGATGAAATGACTACCCCCCACTTTTTACATAATACCTAAACTGCACAAATCCCTCACCTGCCCACCAGGCAGACCGATTGTTTCTGCCATTAAAGGACCTTTGGAGAAAACTGGTAAATATGTGGACTCTATGATTAAACAGCTAGTTAATAAGCTTACTTCCTTTGTCTGTGACAGTCGAGATGTTCTTGCTAAGTTATCGCAGTTTGTTCTCCCTACCAATGCCCTGTTGGTGGGGATTGATGTGGAGAGTTTATATACATCAATACCCCGCCATTGTAGCCTTGATGCTACTATGTTCTTTCTAGACCATTACCACCCCTCACAGGGTGCCCAAAATGAATTTATTAGAGAACTTTTGGACTTCATGCTTAATAACAATATTTTCCAATTTCTGGGTAACTACTATCAACAGGTGAGAGGCACAAGTATGGGGGCACCTTGGGCTCCCTCATATGCGTGCCTCCACCTGGGCCTGTGGGAGGAGGAAATTGTCTACAAGTCCTCGATGTACCTTGGCCACTATTTGCTGTGGCTAAGGTACATCGATGACGTCTTTGTGGTGTGGACGGGATCAGTGGAACAACTCATGGACTTTATGTCCGAACTAAATACCAATGATAGGAACATACGTAAGTGGAGAAAAAAGTCCGGACAGCCGCACACCAGGAGAGTATAATCCAACGAGATTTCTTTATTGTAAAATCAGGAACAAATCATGTACAAAGCACCATGGATAGAATGTACAGGCAATCATCTAACGCGTTTTACGCTCTTGCGGAGCGCTTACTCCAGCTATGAGCGTGAAACGCGTTAGCTGATTGCCTGTACATTCTATCCATGGTGCTTTGTACATGATTTGTTCATGATTTTACAATAAAGAAATCTCGTTGGATTATACTCTCCTGGTGTGCGGCTGTCTGGACTTTTTTCTCCACTTACAACATGTATTAGCATTAGCCAGCACCTGGAGCTTTTCAACTCTGGAGAGCAACATTCAGTTTATACCTGGTTTGGATACTACCTGGTGCGGGGAAAACACTTGTGCTGCAGATAAGAACTTACGCCTGACCTACTCACACCATACTGAGACACTTCCTTTTCTTGACCTACTAATTAGTAGATCCGGAAGCAAAATCACCATCAGTACCTTCCGGAAAAAGACAGCTGCTAATACTCTTCTGCTGGCCCAGAGTCACCACCCTAAGCCCTTGATCAATCGGATACCCGCAGGACAGTTCCTGCAAATTAGACGGAACTGTTCTGAGGAGGAAGATTTCCATAAAGAAGCATGCGAGCTGTACCAGAGGTTCAGACAGAGAGGTTACTCTCAGCGTTCCCTTAAAAGAGCCCAGAAAAAAGCCTCTTTGAAAAAACGTGATGAGCTTCTTGTTACATCAAAATCTTCACGTCTGGAAAATAGTGTGCAGAATTTCCCCAGGATCATTACCAGGTATGGTTCCCAGTGGAAAATGGTCCAGGGGATCCTTGAGAGACACTGGCATATTTTAAAATCCGCTCCATTGATCTCTAACCTTGTGAGCCCTAGACCACTCATGACAGCCAGAAGATCACGTAATCTTGGTGATCTTTTGGAACACTCTGAGTATACACGGACAAATAGTAAGAACTGGCTCACCAGTTTTAGGCCTCCCTCTGGCTTTTACTTCTCCAGGAAGGGCTGTAAACTGCATTCAGTGTTTAAACCTTTCGGGACCATAGAGTCCAAGTAATATGTCCACATTTTTTCCTTCTGGAGGAGAATAGTATCAAAATCGCCACGTCTGGCAGGCAGATTTAATCTGTAAATTCCTTTTACAGTCAGACCCCCGGATCACGATTGTGGAACTTGGCAAAATGCTGAGGAATCGGACGTTCATCATCCTTTTTTTTAATGCCAGCAATGTGTTCGCCAATCCACGCGGAGGAAAAGATTATAAAATTAAACAATTTATTAACTGTTCTACAACTCGGGTTATCTATATGCTTATATGCCCATGCAATAAAACCTATACAGGTAAAACAAAACGTGCTCTTCGCATAAGGATTGGCGAACACATTGCTGGCATTAAAAAAAAGGACGATGAACGTCCGATTCCTCAGCATTTTGCCAAGTTCCACAATCGTGGTCCAAGGGGTCTGACTGTAAAAGGAATTTACAGATTAAATCTGCCTGCCAGACATGGCGATTTTGATACTATTCTCCTCCAGAAGGAAAAAATGTGGACATATTACTTGGACTCTATGGTCCCGAAAGGTTTAAACACTGAATGCAGTTTACAGCCCTTCCTGGAGAAGTAAATGCCTTGGCCGGCTCTTTTCTCTATTGTTGGAATATATGTATACCTGTCTCTAATATAGGTTTCTACAGTATTGATTAATATGAAGAGCGGCCTCTATCTTTTAGTCACTATTCTATTTAAAATATCAAAACAGGCCATGATCAATCATATTAAACCAATTGCGGTTTTCATTGGAATTATCTTTGCTGAATATTTGCAATGAGAGGTGACCTTGGATGACATCTGGTGGTAATAGTTAGTAATTACACTACCTAGTGCCCTGTCTATTTAAACCTGATCCACGAACTCCTCCCTGCTCTGCACGTCACTCCGGAACCACGCGCACACTGTGGATGGAGGATCAGCTGATGACCGGCTTTCTCTAAACCTGCATGGTTATGACTAACGGCGAACATTACGCAGCGAGGGCACTGATCTTCTGGCAGGAAGGTGGCTCAAGACGGACTAATACTCCTAGTCATCCTCTGGGGTTGAGTACTGAGGTCTGTGGACGCTGGATGTCTTCTAACTGGTGAGAGATGTATTGCTTCAATCTATGTTAAAATGCTCCTCCAGCTGCTTATACTCCCCCTGCTGCTTCTGCCATAAATACCGCTGTTACTCTGCCTATATTTATGACTGACCAATCCATATAGGTTAGCTCTGCCGGTTACATGTCTCCCTGGGTTAATATTTACTGGTTCTGGTCCTCCTTGATCAACTTACCGGGTTGAACCAGTCCCATTGATGGACTTTTTCCATTCTCTTCATCTACACATACCCACATTCCCGCTATACCACGCCTCTGAAGAGTGACCCACAGAACTTCATTAGCAGTTACTTCTTAATTTGAAATTTACTATACCATCAGTGTCTGTGAGTGGTGAATGGTGTTTGTATGTGGTATGCATAGCCACGGCCATGTTTTTAACGACAGCGTTGTCATTTTTTAACAGGGTCTGTGATAGTCACCTACCATAGCCCGCTTCGTGTTTTTTGTAGTATACAATTTGTGTGGTGTTAATAATCTTGTAAAATAAACTTTGATTTGTATTTTTTCAAATAGTGTTTCAGGTGTTTTTTTGCCCTCTTAAGAGACCCTTGTTCTCTTAGTTTTCTTTTTGTATGCGCCAGGAAAACCTGAACTGCATCCCATATTAAATATATGGATGAATGTCTACTCTAAATTTAACCCTACTTTTTATTTTAGGTGGTTGATCCAGGCTAAACCTAACTTTTTTCTGGGAACTCCCAGAACTAACCCGTTGACCCGCCCCCTACAAATTGGAAAGTACCCAGACCTTCTGGCTCGATTAGTTGTCTCTTTCACCTGTCCACTCAAACTCTTGGGAGCAGATGTCAAACTCTTGGGTCCAGACGTCAAGCTTCCATTGTCTTCTATGAAGATGGATCTGGTTTTTTTTTATTCTTTCTCCACTTCAGTGAACTTTTCTGAGAGACGTTATTTTAACTTTGTAGTTCAATTTTGTCCCATCTCATATTCACATCATAGTGGCTTATTCAAAATTATCTTTATTAATTATTTAAATATTAATTTATTCTAGTTAAAAAGAAGAGTCATAAAGATTTAAGACTACTCTTACTACCTTATCTATTCCCCATCTCTCTTTCTCTCATCCCCTATTCCCATCTGGTTTGTTTTTTCCTCACGTCCCTTAGATTTCTAACTTATAGCCCTTCTCCTTTCTTCATCTTGTTTAGATATGTGTCTGAGGTTTTAAATTGTTTCCAACCCTCCCAGGTACTAATATGCTTATTATATTGTCCTCCCTCCTTACTACTCAACAGGTCCATTTTACAGTAGTAATCAATTTGTTCATACCACTCTCTTATATCTGGTTTTTCACTTTTTAACCATTTTTTTGGGATCAGACCCTTTGCGGCATTTAGGAGATTTGGAACCATTGTTCTCATATACTGTTTCTTTGAAACCTTATTGTCGTGAAACAAACAGGTCCAAATATTTTGTTACATTCTCTCACCAGTTATCTCCCTTATATTATTTACCACTTCTTGCCAGTAGTCCTTTATTGTTGGACACTCCCACCATATATGTGTCATCGTTGCTCTTTGATTGCAGTTTCTCCAACACAAATGTGTTTTTTCTTGCTGGTATCTATGGGTTCTCACTGGTGTCAGGTACCATCTTGCTAAGAATTTATAATTCATTTCTATGGTACTCATATCCCAGGCATTATTATATTCCATTCCTATCATCTTTTCAACTTTTTGATCTTCTAGCTTTAAATTCAGTTCTTTTTCCCATTGCTCAATGAAATCAGGTCTTCCCTGTCCTTCTAGATTTGTCAATATTTCATAAATTTTTGATATTCCATTTTTCAGTGGCGTTCGGGTATAACAGAGTTTTTCCAGTGGGCTTAATTTCTCTTCTTCTCTAAGTGGATGTGGTAATGTGCTTACTAAGTGTCTTAATTGATAGAAATTCTATTCATTTATCTTCCACCCATTGAGTTCTTCTAATTCTAATCGTGATCTTATCCTGCCTTTTGTGATGAAGTCTTTCAGTTGTGGATTTCTATTTTCATGTCCAGCGAATATCTCCTTCCCTGGTATAAAAAAAGTGTTCCCGTGAGGGCTATTAGTGGTGAGTTATATGTCCATTAATTTTTCGTGTGTACTGTGTCCCAAATTTTAAAAACATTTTTAGTTATTTTGTGAGTTTCCGAATCAATTTTTCTGAACTTTCGTGGTATCCATATCTTTTTGTGCAATGTGGTCTTACTTATCGTGTTTTCTATCTCCACCCATTTTTTTTCGCTATTTCCATTTGTCCACTCAATCATTCGTGACAAAACTGTTGCTTTATAATATCGACTATTGTCTGGGGTTGCTAATCCTTCATGTTCCCTTTTCCTCGTGATATGTGTAAATTTAATTCTCGGCTTTTTATTACGCCAGATGTATTTTATCAATATTGTTTTTATTATCTTGAAAATGCTCTGTGGAATCCCAATTGGCAACATCTGAAATTTGTATATTATTTTTGGTAGTATCATCATTTTAAACATGTTTATTCTTCCAATCCAAGATATTGGTTGTATATATTTTTTTTTTATATCTTCCTTAATCTCGTTAATTAGTGGAATATAATTTGCCGGATAGATTTCCTCTACCATTGATGTTAATTTGATTCCAGGTATTTTAGTTCTTCTTTTACCCATGTAAATGGGAATTCTTTTTGGAGGGACTGGACTTCCCTTTTTCCTAATCCAATATTTAATATTTCTGTTTTTATCGGATTTATTTTGAAATTTGAGAGTTCCCCATAATCTTTTATCTCTTTGATTATATTTGGCAGAGCCACTCTTGGGTTGGTTACAAACATCAGGATGTCATCCGCATATGCTGCGATTTTGTGCTCTTTTTCTCCAACTCTTACTCCTCTCACGTCTTGATTATTTCGGAGTGCCACCAAGAATGGTTCCATTGCCAGTACATATAATAGTGGGGAGAGCGGGCATCCTTATCGTGTTCCATTTTGCATCTTGATCACAGGTGAAAGTCTCCCGTTGACCTTTACCATTGCTGTTGGGCCGTTATATAAGTTTTTTATCCACTTCATAATTTTTGGTCCCAATCCCAAATGCCGCAAAGTATCCAATAGGAATGAGCTTCGAGTTCGAGCCAAACTCATGTTCGACTCGAACATCGGCTGTTCGCCAGTTCGCTGAACAGCGAACAATTTGGGGTGTTCACGGCAAATTCGAAAGCCGCGGAACACCCTTTAAAAGTCTATAGAAGATATCAAAAGTGCTAATTTTAAAGGCTTATATGTAAGTTATTATCATAAAAAGTGTTTGGGGACCAGGGTCCTACCCCAGGGGACATGGATCAATGCAAAAAAAGATTTAAAAACGGCCATTTTTTCAGGAGCAGTGATTTTAATAATGCTTAAAGAAAAACAATAAAAGTGTAATATTCCTTTAAATTTCATACCTGGGGGGTGTCTATAGTATGCCTGTAAAGGGGCGCATGTTTCCCCGTGTTTAGAACAGTCTGACAGCAAAATGACATTTGAAAGGAAAAAAAATCATTTAAAACTACTTGCGGCTATTAATGAATTGCCGGTCCGACAATACACATAAAAGTTCATTGATAAAAATGGCATGGGAATTCCCCACAGGGGAACCCCGAACCAAAATTTAAAAAAAAATGACGTGGGGGGTCCCCCTAAATTCCACACAAGGCCCTTCAGGTCTGGTATGGATTTTAAGGGGAACCCCACACCAAAATTTAAAAAAATGGCGTGGGTTCTCCCCAAAAATCCATACCAGACCCTTATCCAAGCACGCAACCTGGCAGGCCGCAGGAAAAGAGGGGGGATGAGAGAGCACCCCCCCTCTCTCCAGGCCACATGCCCTCAACATTGAGAGGGTGCTTTGGGGTAGCCCCCAAAACAACTTGTCCCCATGTTGATGGGGACAAGGGCCTCATCCCCACAACCCTTGCCCGGTGGTTGTGGGGGTCTGCGGGCGGGGGGCTTATCGGAATCTGGAAGCCCCCTTTAACAAGGGGACCCCCAGATCCCAGCCCCCCCCTGTGTGAAATGGTAAGGGGGTACAAAAGTACCATTACCATTTCACAAAAAAAGTGTCAAAAATGTTAAAAATGACAAGAGACAGTTTTTGACAATTCCTTTATTTAAATGCTTCTTCTTTCTGCTATCTTCTATCTTCTTTCTTCTATCTTCTATCTTCTATCTTCCTTCGGTTTCTTCCTCCATCTTCTTCTTCTTCTGGTTCTTCTCGTTCTTCCTCCGGTGTTCTCGTCCGGCATCTTCCTCTGCGGCACCGGCGTCTTCTTCCCTTCGTCTTCTCGGGCCGCTCCGCATCAATGATGGGAGGCTCCCGCTGTGTGACGCTTCTCCTCTTCTGACGGTTCTTAAATAATGGAGGTCGGGGCCACCCGGTGGCCCCGCCCCCTCTGACTCATGGGGACTTGACGGGGACTTCCCTGTGGCATTCCCCGTGATGTCAGAGGGGGCAGACAGGGAAGTCACCATGCGTCAGAGGGGGCGGGGTCACCGGTGGCCCCGCATTCCATTATTTAAGAACTTTTAGAAGAGGAGAAGAGTCACACAGCGGGAGCCTCCCATCATGCTGGATGCGGAGCGGCCCGAGAAGACGAAGGGAAGAAGACGCCGGCGCCGCGGAGGAAGATACCGGATGAGAACACCGGAGGAAGAACCAGAAGAACCAGAAAAACCAGAAGAAGAAGAAGATGAAGGAAGAAACCGAAGGAAGATAGAAGATAGAAGAAAGAAGATAGAAGATAGAAGAATGAAGAAGCATTTAAATAAAGGAATTGTCAAAAACTGTCTCTTGTCATTTTAACATTTTTGACACTTTTTTTGTGAAATGGTAGGGGTACTTTTGTACCCCATTACCATTTCACACAGGGGGGAGGGCCGGGATCCCCTTGTTAAAGGGGTCTTCCAGGTTCTGATAAGACCCCGCCCGCAGACCCTCACAACCACCGGGCAAGGGTTGTGGGGATGAGGCCCTTGCCCCCATCAACATGGGGACAAGGTGTTTTGGGGGGCTACCCCAAAGCACCCTCCCAATGTTGAGGGCATGTGGCGCTCTCTCATCCCCCCTATTTTCCTGCGGCCTGCCAGGTTGCGTGCTCCGATAAGGGTCTGGTATGGATTTTTGGGGAGACCCCACGCCATTTTTTTTACATTTTGGCGCAGGTTTTCCCTTAAAATCGGGTGTGGTATAGATTTTGAGGGGGACCCCACGCCATTTATTTTTAAAAATTTTGGCTGGGGTTCCCCTTAATATCCATACCAGACCTGAAGGGCCTGGTATGGAATTTAGGGGAACCCCATGTCATTTTTTTTTAAATTTTGGGTCGGGGTTCCCCTGTGGGGAATTCCCATGCCATTTTTATCAATGAACTTTTATGTGTATTGTCGGACCGGCAATTCATTAATGGCCGCAAGAAGTTTTAAATGACTTTTTTCCTTTGAAATGTCATTTTGCTGTCAGACTGTTCTAAACATGGGAAACATGCGCCCCTTTACAGGCATACTATAGACACCCCCCAGGTACAAAATTTAAAGGAATATTACACTTTTATTGTTTCACTTTAAGCATTATTAAAATCACTGCTACCAAAAAAACGGCCATTTTTTAAAACTTCTTTTTGCATTGATCCATGTCCCCTGGGGCAGGACCCAGGTTCCCAAACACTTTTTATGACAATAACTTGCATATAAGCCTTTAAAATTTGCACTTCTGATTATTCATGTTTGTATTTAACGGTGTTCGCACGTTCGAACAAATTTTTTGCCTGTTCGCATGTTCTGGTGCGAACAGAACAGGGGGGTGTTCGGCTCATCCCTGGTATCCAACATGAATCCCCAGTCTACCCTGTCAAATGCTTTTTCTGCATTTATTGACAGTAGAGCTGGGGATTCACCCAGTTTCCCCCGAAATTGTTTTTAAACTATTGTCCCTTCCCTCTCTACCCGGCACAAATCCAGTTTGCTCAGGATTTATCCAAAATGGTATTAATTTTTTTAGTCGAGTAGCTAGAATTTTTGCATAAAGTTTTGTGTCCACATTTAGGAGAGCGACCGGCCTATAGCTCGAACAATTAGTTCTATCTTTCCCCTCTTTGGGTATAATTGTAATATATGCTAGTAATGATTCTTGTCTTCTTCTTCTTCTCCTATGTTATTCAAATATTCATGCATCTTGGGGATCAGTTGTTCTTGGAATTTTTTATAATATTTAACCTGAACCCATCTGGTCCTGGGCTTTTTCCTACTGGAGTTTCTTTTAGGGCCAATTTGATCTCCTCTTGCGTTATTCTTTTTTCCAGTTCTTTTAATTGCTCAAGTTGTATTTTTGGTAATTTTGCTTTCTTTAGATAGTCTTGTATCTTCTTTTTTCTTAATTCTTCTTCTAGTTGTGTCTCCTGTTTTTTTATCGCATATAGTGAGCTAAAATATTTTTGAAAGGCTATTGCGATATCCGTTGTCTTATTTACTAATTCTCCTTTCTTATTTTTGATCTTTTCAATATAATTTAGAGACTTCTTTTTTCTTATCATTCTTGCAAGATATTTTCCTGGCTTGTTACCCCATTTAAATCTCTCCTGTAGGGATGAGCTTTGTGTTAGAATCGAACGCATGTTCGACTCGAACATTGCCTGTTCGACCCAAACATTGCCTGTTTGGTGGTTCACCAAAATTTCAAACGATATGGGCCATTGGCGCCAAATTCGAGTGGCGCGTCACGACCCATAATTCACTGCGGCATCGCAGTGCATTGCTGGCTCATGATTGGCCAAGCATGCACTATGACTCACATGCTTGGCCAATCACAGCGCCATCTGTACAGAGAGCCGTAATTGGTCAAAGCCAAGGTGGCTTTGGCCAATTATGGCTCAGGGGGTTTAGTACACGCCCCACACTATATAAGGTCGCCTGCATGGCGGCCCTGTGTATTGTGTTCCGACATTGAGAGAGATAGACAGAGAGACAGTGTCATCTGATTTAAGTTAGAGTAGGCAGTCAGTTAGCTGCACTTACAGTGTATTGTGTATATATATATACATCCTAGGTGTTGTATATATGTATATATATATATATATATATATATATATATATATATATATATATACACTGTATTCAGTTTAGCTAGATCCATTCCTGTTATTCTCTTCCTACTACTGACAGGCAGGCAGGCAGGTGTTTTTAATTTCAAAGTATTTTATTGATTTTTCAGGAAAAAGCTTACAAATCAACAGCATTAAATGATGGAGTACACAGCAGGGAAAATCCAACCCCCTTGGGGGTACATTACAAACTTGTGAGAGTAGGTGTGATTAGGATTCTAGGCTGAGGCAGTACAATACAACCATTCTAGTACAAAATTTGAGCACTTAAACCCTAAAACCTTGAGAATTGAGCTGGGTGAGAGGAAGGGGGGGGGGGGAGAGACCGACAGCACCCCGAATGGGAACACACTGTGCTAGAACGGAGCTCTCCAGCCCCTCCCCGTCCTCCCCCCCCCCAGACATAAAAAGGCACCTGACGTCTAAAAAAGTCGTTAAAGCCTACGTCAAAAGCTTTTCTTGGGGGAATGACCCCCATGATTCCCTACTGCTGCATGTAAGAAAACAGACAACTCATCAACTTGTTAAATCAAACAGATAAATAAAAAGAAGAAAGAAGAAGAAAAGGAGTAGAGATGAGAGCGGGACGAGAGGAAGAGAGAGAAAAGAGTAGTCAGAAGCCAATCCGCGGGAGGACCCCCCCCAACCCCGAGGCAGCCCCACGCCTCATGGCCGAATCCCTGGAATCAGGGAAATGCCCATGAAGTTGGCCCAGGGTTCCCAAATAGCTTCAAATTTCTCTTTGGTGTTGTTCAGAGTGCTGGCAAGTTTCTCTTGGGCCATGATCCAAGAGATTTTGCGGGAGGCAGCTTTGAAGGAAACCCTAGGTTGTTTCCATGCCTTGGCAATAGATAGCTTAGCTCCTAGCAAAATGAAATGAATCAATTTACGAGCCAGTTTAGGTGTTTTAGGTAAGTGGTCATTTAATAAAGCTAAGGCGGGGGATTTCGGGATCTGGACTCCAGTAACTTTCTTAATCATGCGGAAAATCCTGCACCAGAAAGGCCTCAATCTTGGACATTCCCAGAAGATATGAGCCAGGGAGCCCCTGAGCAGACAGCCCCTGAAGCAACCGGGGTCTGTGGAGGGGAACATTTTGGCCAGTCTCTCCGGCGGGAGATACCATCTTGTGATAACCTTCACGCTGGATTCAACCAGAGAGATGTTCAAAATGCTCTTGTATGCCCTGCTAAAGGCTACCCTCCATTTCTCCAGGGTCCACTCCACGGAGAGGTCTGACTCCCAAGCTATCATGTATGAGGTCTTGGTGGACTGACTAGCGAGTGACTGATAGATGATGGATATTCCACCCCTCTGCTCCGTAGCCTGACCGCACCACATTTCATATGGGGTGAATGTATGGTTTGAGGGTTTGTCTTTTCCCAGCTGAGTTAGGAAGTGTCTGATCTGCTGGAAACGAAAGGTCTCGGAGTTAGGCATCTCTAGTTGATTCACACAGAAGGCCCTGGTGATAGGCCCCAAAGATGTGAAGTAGTGTCCGATCCGGTATAGCCCCTTGTTCAACCACCAGCGAAATGCCTTAATGTCAGTTCCCGGGGGAAAGTCAGGATTATTGAAGATGTGATTGAAGGGGTGTCTGTAGGAAGTTATGGATTGAAGGTTTCTGAGGGAATCCCATAATTGAAAGGATTGCGAGAGGATAGGAGATAGAATGGGGGGACGTTTTTTGGGGGGGACCCATAGGAGAAAATCGATAGTGAAAGAAGGGACCGCCTGTCTCTCAATCAGAATCCAGTCCGGTCTTTCAGCCTTCGCGTATACCGTCGAGATCTGGGCTAGCCTGGCTGCTTGATAATACCAAAAGAGTTGCGGGAGGCCTAAACCCCCTTGTGGTCTATTTAAGTATAGTGTACTCTGTGGAAGTCTGTACCCATTCCCTCCCCAAATAAATTTAATTATTTTCCTTTGAAATGCTTTCAAGTGCTCTTTATTGATGCTTATTGGAATGGCTCTAAAGAGGTAGAGGATTCTGGGGAGCAAAGTCATCTTGACTGCATGAATCCTCCCTAACCAGGATAACCCCCCACTAGTCCATTTGGATAAGTCTGCCTCTAGTTTGCGGTATGTGTGAGGAAAGTTAGATGCATAAAGGAGTTCTATCTTAGCTGTGAGCCTTATCCCCAAATAATCAATGTACGAGTCACTCCATTTAAATTCAAAGGCACTCTGCAGGGATGACACTATAGTTGGTTTAAGGGAAATGTTTAAAGCTGAAGATTTTGTATAATTGACCTTCAGTCCAGTAACCTTCGAGAAATTTTTCAGGAGTTTACAGAGGTTTGGAAGGGAGGTGGTTGGTGACGTGATAAAAAGGAGAATATCGTCCGCAAACAATCCGCATTTGTGGACCTGGTCGCCGCAGGCGACCCCATGGATGTTGGGATCTGCTCTTATTGCTATCGCCAACGTTTCGATAGCGATAGCAAAAATGAGGGGGGAGAGTGGGCATCCCTGCCTAGTGCCTCTTGTAATGGTTAGGGGTTTGGAGTATTGACCTTGTAAACGAATCACCGCTTGAGGTGAGGAATATAGAGATTTTAAAGTTCCTAAGAAGTTGGGTCCGAACCCCCACTTCTCCAATATGGAGAAAAGATAAGGCCATTCGATCGAGTCGAAAGCTTTGTGGAGATCCAGCGAGAGAATCATACCTTCTTGTTTTGGCCCCCCCTCCCAGTTAGATTGTAGGATGGATACTATATCTATTGCTCTCCTAATTTGATCGGGACCTTGCCTACCAGGGATAAAGCCAACCTGGTCCTTGTGTATATAGCTAGTGATGAAAGACGCCAGGCGGTTGGCTAGGATTTTAGTTAGAATTTTGAGATCGTTATTAATTAACGATATGGGCCTATAGTTCTCAACTTCCTCATGGTTTTTGTTGGGTTTGGGGATCACTGAGATAAATGCTGTGTTTAGTTGAGTTTCAATGGGGGATCCTGACTTTTTGGAGTTAAAGAACTTCGCCAGGTACGGGGCTAGGATCGCGCTATATTCTTTATAATAGGGGACTGAGAGGCCGTCCGGCCCAGGGGCAGAACCTGTTTTAAGACCTTTAATCACCTCCCTGATTTCGACCTCTGAAATGGGGGTTTCCATTAAATCTATACATTCTCTTGAGAGTGTGGGGAGTTGTAGATTCCGAAGGAATTCATTAACTAAGGGGCCTTTATCTGATTGGGGTGGGTTGTAAAGGTTAGCATAAAAGTCATGGAAAGCAGACATAATACTGGTCGGGTTTGCTGTAGGGGGTTGACCTGCTATCCTCAGTTTGGGGAAGGAGAGGGAGCGAAATTTAGGTGAGAGTTTAGATGCTAACATTGAGCCGAATCTATCCTTGTGGCAGTAAAATTTGGCTCCACACCATCTAAGGTTTTTCTCTGCTTTAGCCGTTAAAGCGAGGTTCAGCTCAAGTCTGGTGGCGTCGAGTTTGCTTAGAAGGGTCCTAGACGGGTGTCGTTTGTGTTCCGCTTTTAGTTGGAGGAAGGATTTTTCAAGTCTTTGGATGTCGATCAAACGCTCCTTCTTAAATTTGGTTGCTAGCCTAATTATAACTCCTCGAATAGTTGCCTTGTGGGCTGCCCACAGGGTTTCGGGTGATATGTTCTCCACGTCATTTAAGAGGAAGTATTCTTTGATAGATTTTGCTATTTCTTGTACTAGACTAGGGTCAGTCAAAAGGGATTCGTTTAGCCGCCAGAAGAAGCCTCCTCGCCCAGACAGAACATTTCTTAAAGTAAGAAAAACCAATGAATGATCCGACCATGCGGTATCCAGTATTGCTGCCTTTTTGTACAAAGGAATGAGGGCTGTCTGGGTGAGGATGTGGTCAATTCTAGCGTAAGACTGGTGGGGAGCAGAAAAGTGCGTGTAGTCCCTTTTGTTGGGGTTCATTTCCCTCCATGCGTCTACCAGGCCCTGTGCGTGTATCATCTTGGCAATCCTAGTGCTAAGTTTTGTTGGGCGCGTGAGTTGGTCTCTAGGGGGCTTAGTTTTGTCTAGACCTTGGTCGAACGCCACATTTGAGTCCCCTCCCAGGATGACTTTGCCTTCCAGGAGCGGTTCCAAAGCAGCGAACAGGTCCTGGAAGTATGACGGTTGGCCCTTGTTTGGGGCGTAGTAGGAGACGAAGGAATATAAAACACCTTCTAGGGTACCCTTCACCAAGATGAATCTGCCCTCTGGATCCCTGAAGTCAGTGAGATGTGAAAATTTGCAATTTTTGGAGAAGAGAATAGCTACACCTTTCATCTTGTTAGGGGCATTAGCTAAATAAAATGTTGGAAAGTGAGCATGTAGGAACTTGGGGGTGTACCGGATGGGGAAGTGCGTCTCCTGCAGAAGCACTACATCGATTCGCAGTGATTTATAATGATCCAGTGCTAATCTCCGTTTCCTAGGGGAGTTCAGGCCTTGGACATTATGTGAGCCTATTTTGAGATCATTACCCTTCGCACTCAGGTCAGTCATAGGATCAGGGGGGATAGAAGCCATTGATCAAGCAGTCACTTACCCTTGGGTGTCTTCTCATACCGGATTTCGGCCAGGTTGAGCGGGGAAGTCCCAGGACCGACTCAGGGGACAGGGGGGAACTCCCCCCCCGGACGGCTAGAAGGAAGAAAAGGGAGGAAATGGGGGAGAAAAAAGAAAGAGACTTACTGACAAATACAAACAAATGAAAAGATATGGGTACCAAAAAAATACCCTTGGAGCTATGCGAATCGAAATCCGCTATAGCCCCAATGAACCACTTCAGAGCGCCCCAAGGGGCGTCTGAAGTTCCGACACCAAAGGACTCTATAGGTTCTTTGAAATCGAGTGGAGGCATAAGGGTTCCACCAAGGGTTCCACCCCGGACCCTTGTTATGTCAAACCTGAAGCATAACATATACACACCATAACGGTAAACATAGAAACTATAGTGAGAGCCCTTGTTACGGGGCTCTAAACACCTGAAATTATAAATAACCCAGACAGGAACGTATAATCGGAGACCCTGAGAATCCCGTCCCCTGTACTTCCGCCAGAGTCTACCCCCCCCCTATCTGACTATGTGGGGGAGAATTCCTGGGGGTTCACCGGAAAGTAAGGGTGGCCTTAATGGTCTAGCTAACCGGATCTCCTACTTGAAGTGGAGAAAACAAATGAGAATATCAGATAAACCTAGACTTCTAACTGGGCTAAGATATGACACATCCTAATGGAAACTGGGATTCTAGTCCTGTGTTCCAAGCTTTATCTTTGAGGACCGAGATCTTCATGGAGGGGGATCTTCTCTGTAGAATTTTTCTTCCTCTGAGGAGGGAAACTGGTTCTTGAGGGAAGTAAGTGGAGATAAAGGTTGGATAGTGTTCGAGTCCGGTTTCCCAAATCGAGATAATTTTGCTAAGGTAGAAAAATGGTGTGTGGACCAAAAAGTTCGATGAGAATCAAGTTGCAAGGTTTTCCATGTCCATAAGAGGAGAAAGGGTTTGGAGCACTAGCTCCGTCAACTTGGGGGGGGAATTGGCCCAGAGATGTCTCAACTGAGACTAAAGGAGAGTGATGCGCAAGGCAGACCTTAGGGTGGTTTCCCATCCTTACTCTTCTTGGATGGACCCTTCATCCAGAGTGGAGATACGGGGCTGCCAGGAGAAGGGCGTTTGGTGGAGCCCGAGGAGGAAGACGTATAGTCCATGGGCGCCTCCTGGGAGATTAGCCTGAGGGCGAGGAACAGCCTTTCACCTTCCTGGAGGCTCGCAAACGAGTGGGTCTTGCCTTGGATAGTGAACTTTACAGCAAAGGGGAAGGTCCAGCGGTATTTGATATCCCGTTGGGAGAGGACCGTGAGGAGGGGTTTTAGTGTTCTTCGTCTTTGGATAGTCGTAGGAGCTAGGTCCGCAAAAATCTGGATCTGGTGACCCTGGTGTTGCAGTTTAGGATTTAGTCGAGATTGTCGCATGACCTCTTCCTTAACCGCAAAAAAATGCGGCTTGACTATTATGTCCCTTGGGGAACCATTTTGTCTGGGGGGACCGAGGGACCTGTGAGCTCTGTCTAGTTCCAGACGTTGTGGGGGTATGTTAGGAATGAGGGCTGCAATAATGTCCTGCACCGTGGAGGGAATGTCCGAAAAAGTTTCGGGGAGGCCTCTGATTCGAAAGTTATATCTTCTAGATCGATTTTCGAGCTCGTCGATCCTAGAAAGGGCGACCTCTAATTGATCTTGAATGGTCATGAGGTGTGCTGCATTTTGATTGGTTCTCGCGGATGTGCATTCCACCTTATCCTCAATGGCTTCAATTCTGGCACCCAGGTTGGAAAGGTCCGCTTTAATAGTGTTTGTAATCTGTTTTGCAGTGTTAGCCAGTCCTTTCTCTAACAGGGATGAGAATTTAGCAAACATGTCTTCCTGCAGTGCCGTGAGGTCAGTTACTGAGAAGCCTGGTTGCTGGATGGTTGGAAGCTGGAGGTGGGCCTGTGCATGGATGGCTTGTGTGCCCAGCTCCTGATCTGTGAGGCTTAGTCCCTCAGTGGAGGCCTTTGCTGTGGCCTGGGGCTTTGTGTGGCCTTGTAGTTGTGATTGGGGCGTTAGGGGGGGTCCCTGTGTTGCCTGGGCATAGGTCAGGGTCGGGGGAGCGAGTACTGGCCTGTGCTCCTGTGTCCTGGAGTTGTTGCCTGTCAGTTGTTGTGGTCCGTCCGTGCTGGCGGCCATCTTGGGACTCCCGTCCGCGCTAGATGAGGCGAATTGAGGGCCGAGATCGCGTCTCGCCGTAGGCCCAGACATCTCCCCCTGTTCCTCGTGTGATCCCCTACACGGGTGTGAAGTTGCTGTACCCGCAACTGTGCTGAGGAGGCCGGTGTGTGGCTCGGCGGTCCGGGGTGGAGCGGAGCTCTCGGCTCAAGCGGCCATGTTGGAGCTCTCGCGCATGCGCACTAGGCAGGTGTTTTTATGGTATTTACAGCTACCTGAAGAAAATTGCTGGTGTTCTTCTGATCCTGTTAGTCCTATTAGCTACAGTATTTACAGTTAGTGTAGTGCGTCCTCTGCACAGTGTGCACCTAAAGCTACCTGAAGAAAATTAGTGTTCTTCTGATCCTATTAGTACAGTACCGCAGGCAGCTGCAGTATTTACAAGTTAGTGTAGTGCGTCCTCTGCACAGTGTGCACCTAAAGCTACCTGAAGAAAATTAGTGGTATTCTTCTGATCCTATTAGTACAGTACCACAGGCAGCTGTAGTATTTACAAGTTAGTGTAGTGCGTCCTCTGCACAGTGTGCACCTAAAGCTACCTGAAGAAATATAGTGGTGTTATTCTGATCCTATTAGTACAGTACCGCAGGCAGCTGTAGTATTTACAAGTTAGTGTAGTGCGTCTTCTGCACAGTGTGTACCTAAAGCTACCTGAAGAAAATTAGTAGTGTTCTTCTGATCCTATTAGTACAGTACCGCAGGCAGCTGCAGTATTTACAATTTAGTGTAGTGCATCCCCTGCACAGTGTGCACCTAAAGCTACCTGAAGAAAATTAATGGCGTTCTTCTGATCCTATTAATACCACAGGCAGGCAGCTACAGTATTTACAGTTAGTGTAGTGCGTCCTCTGCACAGTGTGCACCTAAAGCTACCTGGAGACAATTGCTGTTGTTCTGCTCCTATTAACACCACAGGCAGGCAGCTACAGTATTTACAGTTAGTGTACTGTGTCCTCTGCACAGTGTGCACCTAAAGCTACCTGAAGAAAATTAGTGGTGTTCTTCTGATCCTATTAATACCACAGGCAGGCAGCTACAGGATTTACAGTTAGTGTAGTGCGTCCTCTGCACAGTGTGCACCTAAAGCTACCTGGAGACAATTGCTGTTGTTCTGCTCCTATTAATACCACAGGCAGGCAGCTACAGTATTGACAGTTAGGGCACTGTGTCCTCTGCACAGTGTGCACCTAAAGCTGCCTGAAGAAAATTAGTGGTGTTCTTCTGATCCTATTAATACCACAGGCAGGCAGCTACAGCATTTACAGTTAGTGTAGTGCGTCCTTTGCACAGTGTGCACCTAAAGCTACCTGGAGACAATTGCTGTTGTTCTGCTCATATTAATACCACAGGCAGGCAGCTACAGTATTTACAGTTAGTGCACTGTGTCCTCTGCACAGTGTGCACCTAAAGCTACCTTAAGAAAATTAGTGGTGTTCTTCTGATCCTATTAATGTCATGGGCAGGCAGCTACAGTATTTACAGTTAGTGTAGTGTGTTCACTGCACAGTGTGCACCTAAAGCTACCTGGAGACAATTGCTGTTGTTCTGCTCCTATTAATACCACAGGCAGGCAGCTACAGTATTTACAGTTAGTGTACTGTGTCCTCTGCACAGTGTGCACCTAAAGCTACCTGAATACAATTGCTGGTGTTCTTATACTAATAATACTACAGGCAGACAGTTGATTCTGCTAGCTGTAGTATAAATATATATATATACACATCCCAGCTTTGTGCAGCTACATCTCACTGCAGGCCATTAGTATGTCTGGAAGGCCAACAAGGAGAGGCAGACAGTCACAAGCCAATAAAAGAGGGCAAACAGTCTCTGTGTCTAGAGGCAACAGTGCTGGTCGTAGAGACGGTGCATCCTCATCAGCACGTGACCGTGGGACACGCTTGTCCTTTTTTTCGGCAGCTGGCCGTGTTGAGCCGTAACATGCGGAAGACTTGGTAGAGTGGATGACCAAGCCGTCCTCATCCTCCTCATTCTCTCTCACCCAGGCTCAGGGTACTTTGTCTGGCAAAGCAGCTGCCAATGCGGCCTCTTCCCTCGGCTCAATGGCATCAGTCACTCCTTCCCTAGCCCCACCATGTCCTCCTGAGGAGTCCCCCGAACTGTTTGACCACAGTGTTGGGTAAATGCTCCAGGAGGATGCGCAGTGTTTTGAAGGCTCCAATGATGGTAACCAGCTAGATGAAGGCAGTAACGTGAGCCCAGAGAGAGGGGGTGCCCAAGAAGGACAGTAATCTGGCAGTCATGTTCCCCCAGCTGCAGCATACTGCCAGCTTTGCTCCAGTGATGAGGAGGGATGGGATGATGAGGTCACTCACTCCACATGGGTGCCTGATAGGAGAGAGGCGGAGGAGGAGGAGGCACATCACCAACGAGGCAGGATGCCCTCCAGGGGTCAGCTTAAGGGCAGCACACCGACTGCATCACACCGCAGAGCTCCGCATGTGCAGGGCGCTGCTGTCTCTGCACGTTATTCCAAAAGTTCTTTGGTGTGGGCCTTTTTTGAGACGAGTGCATCAGATCCCACCGCTGCTATTTGCAACATATGTCTGAAGCGTATCTCACGTGGCCAAAACATCTCCCGCTTGGGCACCACATGCTTGACCAAACATATGTTGACCTGCCATGCAGTTCTTTGGCAAGCGTACCTAAAAGACCCACACCAAAGAACAAAGAGGACCTCTCCATCAGCTTGGATCTCCAACCCCTCTATACCTTTAGTCCTCTCTGAGACCTGCACTGAGAGGAATGTAGGTGTAGAATTAGGTGTGTCACAGCCAAGTACTTGGGGGCAATCTGCTATCGGTAGACTATTCCAGGCAAATTTCCCTGCCCCAGCTGCTGCACCGCCGAAAGAAGTTCGCTCCCAGCCATCCACATGCCCAGCGGTTGAATGCTAGCTTGGCTAAATTGCTAGCACTTCAACTGCTGCTTTTTCAGTTGGTAGACTCTGCCCCCTTCCATGAGTTTGTGGAATGTGCTGTTCCTCAGTGGCAGGTTCCCAAACGCCACTTTTTCTCATGGAAGGCAATGTCTTGGCCTCGCTGGACAGGGTGGTCAGCGGTAAGGTGCATATTACCGCTGACTCATGGTCCAGCAGGCATGGACAGGGACGTTACCTATCTTTCACCGCGCACTGGGTGACTCTTCTGGCAGCTGGGAAGGATGCAGGACAGGGTGCAGTAGTGTTGGAGGTTGTTCTGCCACCACGCCTCCAAAATACTTTTAGTGGTGATTCTGCCACACCTTTCTCCTCCACCCCCTCCTCTTCTTCTTCCTCCATGGCCTCTTCCTGTGCTGATTTGACTTCAGAACCAGCGGTGCTCCGTAGGCATTCAAGGGGCTACGCAAGCACACAGGCCAAAAGATGCCATGCGGTGCTTGAGCTGGTGTGCTTGGGGGACAGGAGCCACACTGGGGCAGAGATTCTGTCAGCTCTGCAGGGGCAGGTACAGAGGTGGTTGATGCCATGCCAGCCTAAGGCAGGTATGGTGGTTTGCAACAATGGCAACAACCTCCTCTCCACCCTCCAACAGGGACAACTGACCCATGTGCCCTGTTTGGCTCACATCCTTAACTTGGTGGTGCAGCGGTTCTTGGGCAGGTACCCGAGCTTACAGGATGTCCTGAGGCAGGCCAGGAAAGTCTGTGTGCATTTCCGCAGGTCATATAATGCCAGTGCTCGGCTGGCTGACCTCCAAAAGGAATTTAACGTGCCCAAGAACCGCCTAATCTGTGACATGCCCACCAGGTGGAACTCAATGTGGGCTATGCTGCAGCGGCTGCACACACAGCAGAGGGACATCAATGAGTACCTGTGCGACTATGGCACCAGGAGAGGGTCAGGGGAGCTTGTTTTTTTTTTTTTCCCCACGCCAGTGGGCCATGATCAGGGATGCATGCACTGTCCTGTCATCATTTGAGGAGGCCACGAGAATGGTGAGCAGTGACAGGGCATGCATCAGTGACACTGCCCCCCTTGTCCACCTGTTGGAGCACACGCTGCATGGAATAATGAACAGGGCACTTGAGGCAGAACAGAGGCAGGAAGAGGAGGACTTCCTTAGCTCTCAAGGCCCCCTTTATCCAGACAGTGTTCCTGCGTGCCTACCGATCACACAGGAAGAGGACGAGGAGGAGGAGGAAGAGGAGGATTGTGTCATCATGGAGGTGGAGCCTGGCACTCAGCATCAGCAGCAGTCTTTAAGGAATCATTTACAGTCCCAAGAAACACATGGACTTGTACGAGGCTGGGAGGAGGTGGCTTCGGATCATGTCGTCCTTAGTGACCCAGAGGACTCCGGACTGAATGCCTCAGCAAACCTACACTGCATGGCCTCCCTGATCTTGCAAAGCCTGCGGAAGGATCCTCTATTCGTGGTATCAAGGAGAGGGATCAATACTGGCTGGCAATCCTCCTTGATCCACATTACAAGGGTAAGGTTGCGGACCTTATCTTGCCATCGCAGAGGGAGCAGAGGATGAAACATCTTCGGGAGGCCTTGCAGAAAGGTCTGTGCAATGCGTTCCCAGAGACTGGGAGGTTACAAACTCCTGCTACTGGACAACGTGTTGCTGAGGCTTCGGCCAGTCAAAGAAGGAGCGGTGGAGAAGGTGGCCATCTGACCGATGCGTTCAGACAATTTTTTAGTCTGCAGCCCCAAGGTATGATCGGTTCCAGCAACCATCGCCAGCGTCTGTTTTACATGTTGCAGGAATACCTAAGGGCAAGATCTAACTTGGACACCTTTCCCATCGAAAATCCTCTGGGTTACTAGGTCTTGAGGATGGATCACTGGCCAGAGCTTGCACAGTATGCAATTGAGCTACTGACCTGTCCTGCATCCAGCATTCTTTCGTACATTCAGTGCTGCTAGAGGTTTTGTAACCGATCACAGGGTGCGCCTGTCCACCAACTCGGTCGAGTCTTGGATCACCACCAGCTACCAAGCACCTGATGCTGATGTAACCAAATAATTTTTTTTCAAAATGTCAGATCCCTTCAAGTCTGCCTATGCTGATGCTGAGTGACTATTCTGTTATGCTGAGTGACTATCCTCTTCCTCCTCAATGATCATGCTGATAGCTTGTAAGAATATTTTTGGTTCTGGGCGCCGCCACCAGTGGCTAAGGCCCAATTTTTCAGCCCCTGTTTAACAGGGGAGTGTAATTACAATTTTTGATGCAATATTTTGCAAGGAGGGTTCGTTGCTGCACTCAACTAGAGTATCTGTGATGGGTTGCAGTGTTGTGGCACCAGCACCAGTGCCTAAGGCCCAATTTTTCTGCCCCTGTTCAACAGGGACATGTAATTACAATTCTTGATCTAATATTTCACATCAGGGCCCATTTCTACGCCCACCAAGAGTAACTGTGAGGACTTATAGTGTTGTGGCACCAGCACCACCACCACCAAAGACCCAATTTTTCTGCCCCTGTTCAACAGGTGCGTGTAATTACAATTCTTGATCTAATATTTCACAGCAGGGCCTGTTCCAGCTCCCACCAAGAGTAACTGTGAGGACTTACAGTGTTGTGGCAACACCACCACCACCACCAAAGGCCCAATTTTTTTGCCCCTGTTCAACAGGTGCATGTAATTACAATTCTTGATCTAATATTTCACAGCAGGGCCCGTTTCTGCGCCCACCAAGAGTAACTGTGAGGACTTACAGTGTTGTGGCACCAGCACCATCAAAGGCCCAATTTTTCTGACCCTGTTCAACAGGGGCATGTAATTACAATCCTTGATCTAATATTTCACAGCAGAGGCCATTCCTGTGCCCACCAAGAGTAACTGTGAGGGCTTACAGTGTTGTGGCAACACCAACACCTAAGGCCCCAATTTCTGCAGAGTATATAGGGCAGGCCCCTACTTTCAAACATCCAACTTACAAACGACTCCTACTTACAAACAGAAGGAGACAACAGGAAGTGAGATGAAATCTACCCCTAGGAAGGGAAATTCTCTCCTGTAAGAGTTAATATGGGAAAAACGTGTCTCCACTGATGCTTTATCACAATCCTTGTTTCACTAAAAAACCCAAATTGTCAAAAAACATTTGTCATAGGGACAGAAAGTGAGGTAAAATCTTCTGAAGAGGTGCACAGACAGCAAAACAAATGTCACAGGGGTGATAACCCTTCCCTATGTTTTCCAAAAAGCTTAAAAATAGATTTTTTGGCTGGAGCTATAGTTTAAAAATGTACCAGTTCAAAATTACAAACAGATTCTACTTAACAACAAACCTTCAGTCCCTGTCTTATTTGCACCGCCTGTATACTGCTGTTCAGAGGGCCTGGGGCCCCAAGCCTTTCCTTTTTTTAATTTGGGTGCAGGGTTCCCCTTAATATCCATACTAGACCCAAAGGGCCTGGTAATGGACTGGGGGGGGTACCCATGCCGTTTGTCTCACTGATTTTCATCCATATTATCGGGACCGGACATTACATTAAAGCCGTAAGCAATTTTAAATGACTTTTATTACTTTAAAAACGTAATTTTGTGCAGGGACTGTTCTAAGCACGGGAAACACGCGCCACTTTACAGGCATACTATATACACCCCCCAGGTACGATATTTAAAGGAAGATTTCACTTTTTTTTCACTTTAAGCATCATTAAAATCACTGCTCCCGAAAAAACCGCCGTTTTTAAAACTTTTTTTTGCATTGATACATATCCCCTGGGGCAGGACCCGGGTCCCCAAACCCTTTTTAGGACAATACCATGCAAATTAGTCTTTAAAATTAGCACTTTTGATTTCGAACGTTTAAGTCCCATAGACTTTAATGGGGTTCTAACGTTCGTGCAAATTTTCGGTCCGTTTGCAGGTTCTGGTGCGGACCGAACCGGGGGGTGTTCGGCTCATCCCTACTGTCCTGTAGTACTCTGTTAAATTCCTCTCTTCTTGTTCCATCCATTCATTTAATTTAGAAAATGTAAAAAAAACGCGCTGACAAACATTAGCAAACAGCAGCAGCTAACAGTGCGATAACACAAACAGTCTATGGATTGGAAAAAGCTGCTCCAAAAATAAAGTCCAAAACAGTTGACATCAAAACAAATGAATGTTCTCTTGAAATGCAAAAGATCATAACAACACCACAGTGTGCATCCACAAACAAAGTGCCCGACCACCGTAGCTGTAGATTAAGCTTACCGGACGGCAAGCTTTAAAGGGCAGGTGGCTTTAGCCCAGCCTAGGCCTTTAAGCTTGCTGATGACCACAATAGGAGCCGTATTCAGATGGTGAAAATCGCTCTCTTAGACTCATATCCGGCATCCATATTAGCACATTGCCCAGAAAAGAGAAAAACTGGCCATAGTGTAGTAAATTCAAAAACGTTTTAATAAAATTAAGTATTGCACTTACAGGTAGGAGGCGAAAATATCGCATGTAAAGAGCCGGCCGGCTTACATAAAAATGGAGCCCGTCCTCCTACTCTGCTCGCGTGGCGACGTCACTAACATGCCTTCTCCAGGCGCGTTTCGTCATCAGTAGACATTGTCAATGGGGAACGGGCAGTGTAGTGACTCACCACCATATATACGGGACCAAGCCTCTTTCTGGGTCCGGAGTACCTGAGTGCCATATTGGATATGGGAGAATACTTCCCTTACTGCGTGCAGGGATATTATAATCCACAACACCTCGTATAAGTAATTTTTTTGGAAATGAAATAAAAAAATGTATTAAACAAAAAACAACCATAAAGGGATCCTCTTAGGGAATCAGCACGATTGTGGTAAATTACATAATAGTAAAAAAGCAACAATTACATGATAAGCAAAAAGTGTTGATCTTACCAGTGTTACTAACGATGTATGGATAAAATCGACAAAAAATATAAAAACTATAAAGTGTAAGTGGTAATTTTAATATGCTGACAACTAAATGTCGTAAACGGTACTCGGAAAGACAATAAGTGCCTTATCTTCCAAATAATATTATGTGAGAAAATGTTTTTAAATTTAAATAAAAAAGTTAAAAATGAACAATGAATTAAATGTGAAAAAGAGTATATGTGCATATACACTAGATGATATCAAACTTAATGACATTATTAATTATATTCCATGTGCATAAAAAATATATATTGTGTACCAAAATTACATCAGACTTGGTCTTCTGAGGTAATATTAAGTGAAAAAAATGAGAAAATTATGAACTATATAAAAGAAAATTTATAAACATATACAGTATCAATATCAATGACACTGTTATCTATATTCCATGTGCATTGAAAATATAATATGTGCCAAATTACATCAAAGTTGGCCTTAGTTAGACTGATAATCAAAAATTATATAAATATGAGAAACCGAAATGTCTCCTATGGAACATGAGGAACCATTCAATAAAATTGTGTAAGATTATATCAGACCCTAAATTCCTAAAGAATAAATCATAAAGAAAACAAAATTGAAATAAGCTTATTGTACTCATGTCTCAGAACCAGTTCACAAAAATGCATGAATGCATTTATGAATAAATAAATCATGGATTATTATGAATTGTCAATGAAAGCGTTGACATCAGTGTCGATATTCAACCCATAAGGTCCATAAGTTCTCAATCTGTGGATCCAGGACATTTCTAATTTGCATATTTCCCTCACTAGTGAGCTCCCCCTCCAGTGAGGGTTAAGCTTATCTATACCCAAAAAAAAATGTTTTGGAGGGGTCCCTGTCATGTACAAGTAAGTAATGCTTCAACACAGAGTGGTTCTTAAAACCAGTTTTTATATTGGTGATGTGTTCGTTGAGACGAACTTGAAGGGGCCGTTTAGTCCTGCCCACATATTGCAGGCCACACGGGCACTGCAACATGTACACAACCCCCTCTGTGGCACAAGTAATAAATGGTTTTATTACATGTGATTCACGTGTACTAGTGGAGGTGAAGGTTGTGGTTCGTCTGTGAGGACAAGCACTAAATGAGCAGACCCTACATCTTCTACATTGATAGAACCCTGTTAAATGATTGAAAAAACTAGGTTTCTTGATTGGTGGATTTAAAATGTTAGGGGCATTTCATTTAATTGTTCTCTCTTCAGGATTAGAGTCCGGTATATTTCCTTTTCTGATTGCTTTTTATGCCTTTGTTCCAGTTTATATATTTCCTTTATAGTTCTAATCATATTTTCTCTTCTTTCCTTCTTTTTTCCTGCTCCAATAGATATTCATTTACCCCTAATGATGGCCTTGTGTGCCTCCCAGATGATTGCTTTTGATAATCTGAGGTGTCGTTCTCCTGTAAATATTTTTTGAATTCTTCTGTTATTATTTTTTCTGTTTCCCTGTCTTCAATTATATCTTCGTTTAGTCTCCATGTACCTTTTTCCAGAGGATTCTCCTTGTAGTTTGATTTTCAACATTACTGGGGAATGATCTGAAGCTGTTATTACTCCTATTTTTGTTTCTGTTGTTTCTTCCAAGTTTGTATGTTCTATCATAATATAATCCAACCTGGAATATGTTCCATGTACAGTTGAATAAAAAGTATAGTCTTTTGTACTTGGATGTTGTATTCGCCATGGATCTACTAGTTGATATTCGTATAGTTTTTTTTTAGTTTCCTTAGTAGTCTTACTTCTCTATCTACTGCATTGGAGGTACTGTCTAATCTGTGGTCCATGGAGAAATTGAAATCTCCTGCCAGAATTAGTTTACCTTGTTTAAATTCCATTAGAACTTTTAATATTTCCAGGAAATATTTTTTAGGATTTGTATTGGGGCAGTATACATTAGCAAGTGTATATTTTATACCCCATATGGAACCTATGAGGAAGAGGAAGCATCCTTCTGGGTCCACTTTTCTTTGTTCCTATTTTAAAACTAATGTTTTTCCCCAATACGATAGCCACTCCTTTAGCCCTTCGTATTGGTGAATCTCCATAAAACCATGTTGGAATATTTCTTGAGTATATTTTAATATTTGAGTTTTGGGTAAAATGTGTCTCTTGGAGAAATATTATTTCAGCCTTACTTCTTTCCAATTCTTGAAGTATTATGCTTCTCTTCCCTGGGGAGTTTAATCCTCAAACATTGTATGACAAAATTTTTATACTGTTCATATTTTCCATCCCTTTCTAATCTCCACGTGTCTTCCCAGGGTCCCCTCCCCCGGTCCGACCAGAGGGCCTGGAGGGGGGCCCCCCGGGGCGCCACGCGTGGGTAGTTTCATTTTATTCCAGGGCACTGGGGCAATGTATCTACTCATATAAACAAACCTCTTCCCTCCCTTACCCCTCCCCCCCTATTCCCACTCTCCCCTCCTCCCCCACCCCATCCCTCTCTTTGATGTTGATAGTTTGACCTCATGGTCTCAAGAGCAGAGAACACTTTTATTTTTATTGTATGGGGCACACCCTTGGCCCCTCTTCTCTCCTTTGGAAATCTATATGGCGCCCTGGGCCCCTCTCTCTTGTATTAAGAAAGAGTGACCCCTGAACACACCTGTCAGAGAGGATCTCGCTTCAGGACACTTGCTGGGCACTCTGGAGCGTGCCGCTTCGCGCTGGCGCGCGGACTTGCTCCCGTGCGGGCACGTGCGGGTGCGCGCGGGCTCGTGCCTGGGTACGCCGGCGCATGCGCGTTCACGGTGTTTGGCGCTGGTTGCCCTATTTAGGTTGCTGGGATGCTGTGCTCGGTGCTGTCCGATCATCAGCTTCCTGTTCCCGTGCTTCCTGTTTCCTGTGTACTGTTTGATCTCTCTGTGACCCGGCTTGTTTACTGGACTCTGCTCTGCTATCTGCCTGCATCCGACCACTGCCTGCCTGCGACTTTGAACCTGCCTGACCCCTCTGTACCGTGCCGACCGCCTGCTGCCAAACCTGCCTGTGACCTGGACTTTGCATCTGCTTACCCCTTTTGTACTGTGCTGACCGTCTGCTGCCAACTTTGCTAGTGTCCGGACCTGCCTGCTCTGCTCTGCACCTGTTAGCTGACCTGCAGCCTACCTATCTTCTCCTGCCAGCTTGCATCAGGACTCTTGGCCTTAACACTGCAAACCACCCGCCAGGCTCTCATACCATTCTGTGCTCCCGTGCCTGCTGTGTGCTCTATCAGGGGCCGGGAACCAGATACGTATGGGAGGCCATCCTCTGCTATATCGGGTTCGTCAGTCTGATATGGGTAAGTCTGACAACACCGTAGGTCTCAGCCTCTTCTCCCCGCCTCCGCCATACCCCTCCACCCCTCTCCCCCCTCCCCCTCTAAGTGATAAGGGATCTTGACATCGTAAATCTATAGCTCTGTTTTGTTTTCTTAGGCTCAAGTTCAATTCAGTTTCAGTCTATAGTGCTATTTCATGTATTCTGTTTCTTGAGCTCAGTTGCCATTGTGTTTCATCCTGTGTCGTTAATTGTTCTTGTCTAGTGCCTACATCTCTAGGATTTTCTGTTATCGGGATTTCTAATTTATTGCAAAAGTCCAGGATCTCTTCCATAAATCTTAGTCTAGCACTTCTTCCATTTCTCCTTGCGACCAGGCATGCAGGAAAACCCCAGTTATATTGTATTTCCTGTATTTCTTGGAGGATTTTCAATAAAGGTCTTAGCGTCTTTCTTCTTCTTAACGTTTCTTGAGATAAATCTTGAAAAATTTGTAGCGTGTTTCCTATATAGTTGATTGGTGGTTTTCTCTTCAGATTCCTCCAGATTTGATTTTTTTCTTCCCAATTTTTAAATCGAACGATTATATCTCTTGCTTTCTCCGTTGATAGCCCTTGGGGTCTTATTATTCTGTGTACTCTTTCTATTTTTATTATGTTGGTTTCTTCTTTCCCCAAAATAGATCTTATTCATTATTTCTATTAGATTTTATTCTTGTGTAGGCTCAGGAAGGCCTCAAATTCTCAGATTTTTCCTTCATTCCCTATTTTCTTGGTCTTCTATTTTATAGATTTGTTCCTGTTGTTCCTTTTTTAATATATTTATTTCGCCTCTCAGCTCTTTTATCATTCTTAAGTGAGAATCTGCTTTATTCTCCACTTCTTCCACTCTTGAGAGGATATGACCGAGGTCTTTATGTATTGTTGGCATTTCTACCTTCAAAGAGTTTTCCAAGGCCGCAAACATTTTTTCCATATCAGATTTTGTTGGTAGTTGAGCTGCATGCTGGTCTTTTTCCCTTCCCCCTTCTCCTTCACCATCTACTTCTGGATCTTGTTCTATTCTAGATTCTGAGAGTAAGCTGTTCTCGATTACTGTCTTGTTCTGGCCCTTTTTCTCTCTCTTCTCCTTTTTTCCTTAGTGTCTGTCTGTCGACCCTTTGTACCCTGTTGTTTTTCTCCCTCCCTGTTTCCTTGCGATAAGTATCTATTCATGGGGCCGGGACTGGGGCCTAAACTAGTCCGAGGTGATTTTGCTATCACTCCGGCACTTTTTGCCATTTTACCCCTCATTTAATATAGGTCAAGGAGGGAGGGAAAGAAAAAAACAAAAAAAAACACAAAGAAAACCAAAAGGACCCTCTCAATATATATCTTGAGTTTATATTACCAGATCCTTTTCCCTTTCTTTTTCCTCTTCACCTTGCATGCGCAACTCCATATACCCACAAAAAATGTTTTTTAATTAATCGTTCTTATGTTCTTCCAATCCTAAATCAATCGTTTAAATATTTATTGTTTATCAAACAGTTTCTGGATCATTTTCGTTGTATTTCTCTGTTGGTTATAACAAATATTCAAGCAAGTATATCACAGCATACCTTTAGCATTCATGTGTGCATGCGTATATGCTAATATGCGTACATCTATGTTCCATCATTTTGTATCATCTGATTTTGTTTTAGTATTTTGTGTTAATACACCAGCTTTTCCTTTTATCTTTTGTCCTTTCCCCTTCCTTCTCCTCCTTCCCTTCTCAAAATTTCTTCTATAAACTAATTTCTTCAGTATCCCAATATCCCAGTATCCCAGTATCACCGACTCTTCTATTTTATGTTTTTCTTCTCTTCTCTCCTCCTTCCCTCCTTCTCCACCTCTCTTCTTCATTTTTCTCTTCTCTTTTCTTTTCCTTTCTCTCTTCCTTCCCTTCCTCCTATTACGGAGGCATTTTAGTTAATTTATTATTTAGTTATTCAATTGTCTCTCTTCCGTTCTTCCTCTCCTTCCTTCCCACTTTTTAAAGAAAGAGAGAAACGAAAAAGGTGTACTTATCTGTGGAGGGGAAGGCTTGTTCTGGTCTTTTCGGGATCCTCTTCGGCTTCTCCCGTCTACTTGCTATCTCCCTTCGCTCCCCGTCGGCTCCCCCGACAGCCGATCGCCGAGTGAAGCCCGCCACAAGTGGCATCAGAGTACAACAGCCGGGAGCCCAAAGAGGGATGCTTTAGAGGCTCTGAGCGTCCCGTTCCTACATACCGGTAACGGACAAATCTGTCCTCTCCTCTCTCAGCATGGATGGGGGGCGATGTCTGTATGGAGGGTGTGGGCATGCTGGGTCAGCGGGGACAGGGGGGGCAGCACTGTCAGAGATCATTCATCCAGAAGGCAGGAGGAGAGACCATGGACTCCTCACGGCGCGCAGCCTTCCGGCGCCATCATCCGACTCCTCCCTGTGAAGATGGATCTGTTACTGTCTCTTCTCCACTGGGCTTTAGGGACACTTCTGCACTGTGTTCCATCCCTCTTCTAATGTCCATAGAAGAATCACCTACTACTGCAATTCCACCAGATGTGACGGACAGACTTTCAGATTGTCTATGGTCCACAGGAGCTGAGGATGTAGGACACTTAAAGGTGCCACCAGTCATGGTGCAGTTGAAACCTGGAGCTCCCCTGCCCCAGAAACCACAATACCCTCCAAAGTTAGCCCAATCTGCAGCTATTTCAAAGCATATCAAGGCCCTTGTGTCAAATGGAGCCCTGATACCCTGTACATCTCCATGCAACACACCTCTGTTCCCTGTGAAGAAGAGAACCCCTAAGGGAGAACCAGACAAGTACAAAATGGTCCAGGTCCTCCGAGCAGTTAATGAAGCTACAGTCTTAGACACACCAATTGTGCCAAACCCCTTACACTCTACTTGCAGGGGTGCCTCCAACAGCGACATACTTCACAGTGGTGGACCTTACAAATGCTTTCTTCAGTGTCCCCCTTCACCCCCCATGCTGGTACCTTTTTGCATTCACCCATTAAAAACAGCAATATTCATGGACAGTTATACTACAAGGGGCACAGAACTCTCCAAGCCAGTTTGCAAAAGCCATGGCTACCATACTTGACACATGGCAAAGGATCACCTTGAAGTGATTCTCCTCCAATATGTTAATGACCTTCTCCTCTGCGCAGATGATTTACCCACTGCTGAAGTCACCTCAGAAAGCCTGTTGTGCTATGTTGCCAACCAGGGTTACAAAGCCTCAAAACCCAAATTGCAGTGGTGCTCAACATCTGTAATTTTCCTTGGACACTGTCTGTCCCATGGAACAAGACGCCTAACAAGAGACAGAGTGAAAGCAGTCTCAAACGTTCCACTGCCATAAGGCCAGAAGCCCCTTCGTGCCTTCCTCGGGCTGATCTCCTATTGTAGAGCATGGAGCCTCCTTACTGATGCAACCCTTTAACATGCCCTGAAGTCTGACCCTTTCCAAATGTCCTCAGAGGCAATATCCAACTTTGAAGCCCTCAAACAAGCCATTTCATTAGCTCCAGCTTTAGGCTACGAAAAAAAAAAATGGATAGGGGCTTTGATGACTGGATAGTCCTCGTAACAATACGGCACCTCATGCCAAATAACATTCCCTATTCCCCTCCCCTTGCTCTCATCTACTGCCCCGTGGCTCCCTCCCCTGTGGCCCCCTACATTTATCTCCATTGGATACCGGGGGTATGTGCCTGGCAGATCTCTGGTATGGTGAACCGTGGCCTCCCTTGTCACTTCGGCTGTATGGACACCCAAGGGCGTTGCTGCCCATTGTCAGTATCCGCCCGCCCCCAGCCACTGTCATGTGATGATCCTTCGATCATAATTACATCTTCTGGTAGACTGCGGCTCCATCGCACTGATAGGCTCCGCAGTCTATTGTACTATCAGACTCTCCCGCTAAGCCCCCTGGACCTTGTAGGTCTATGGAGCTTTTGTCGGGTGCATGTGCAGTGGTGCCAATTGTCCGCTCACACGTCCTGGTGACGTCAGACGCCGCACATGTGTGGGGGTCATAAGAGGCTGATGTCTCCGGCCATTCCGTTGTTGGCGTCTCCAGGGCACCCATGCTTGTGTTGCATACATCACGGTAAGCTTGGAATTTTGTTCCCACCCATCTGTCTAGGCTTCTCTACAATCCATACTTTTTCTACTTATACTTATGCCATGTCTTCCCCGCAGTGTGGTTTCCTAGAGCTAATTTTACCACTTGTACCAATCGAATCTCATTAGCTCTTATCACTCCAATAGCATTATTTGATTTATGGGTTATGGGGATTTTATAAGTTCATTTACTTTCCGGTACATATTATTGCATTTTTAACCGCATTATACCCTATTGAACCTCTCTATAACGCTTTTTTAATATACCCTTTTTGCCATTAGGTTCCTAATCATATTCTTATCCCCCCCTTTTTTATTTTGTTTCTCCTACCTTCCAGTCATTGTCCACCTGCCATCCTTGCTACTATCCAAATTAGCATACCGGGTGCCCTGTCTTCCTTTCTTCCTTTTTTGATAGTTGAATATATTGTGAGTATTATTGAGGCTATGTTAGCCCTATTCTCTGTTGGTCTGTATACCCAGAATCCTTCTGGGGTCTACCAAAACCATCCAATTTACATCAGATTTTCTTTTACTTGTCAGGTCCTCTTCTCTGCCCCCTGCAGCCTCCTACTGTGCACTAAGGCCTTTTTATTCACCCCGGGGTCTCTTGCGCCCGCCCCCAGGGACCCACTGGTAGGTACTGTACCATCTTATGTTTTGAGAGCCATCTTGGGGTATCTGCCGGGTGGAGAGGGGTCTCTTGCGTGATGTTGGTTGATCTGGCGACTTGCCCCAGCAACCTTTATGTGGGACGATTTGTGGCCATATCTGACGGTTACATAACGTATATTTATCATTTTTATTTTTATATTAGTTGATGTTATCATACTGTTATTTCCTTTCTGATTGTCATTTTTTGTTGTAGAATTCAAGATAGCAATACAGGTATAACCAACTGTCCTTGAGGAAGCCATTTTAGGCGAAACAGCCCGGAGTAGAAAATGAAGAAGAAAAGAAGAGAAGAAGAGAAGAAAAAAAGAAGAGAAGAGCGGGAGCCTCCCCCCATGCCATGAGTGCGGAGCGGCCCGAGGAGAAGAAGATAGAAGACGCCGCGGAGGAGATGCTGGACGAGAACGCCGGAGGAAGAACCAGAAGAGCCAGAAGAACCAGAACAAGAAGATGAAGGAAGATAGAAGAAAGAAGAAGCATTTAAATAAAGGAATTGTCAAAAACTGTCTCTTGTCATTTTTAACATTTTGACAGTTTTTTAGTGAAATGGTAGGGGTAAGTACCCCCTTACCATTTCACACAGGGGGGGGCGGGATCTGGGGGTCCCCTTGTTAAAGGGGGTTTCCAGATTCCAATAAGCCCCCCGCCCGCAGACCCCCACAACCACTGGCCAGGGTTGTGGGGATGAGGCCCTTGTCTTCATCAACATGGGGACAAGGTGTTTTGGGGGGCTACCCCAAAGCGCCCTCCCAATGTTGAGGGCATGTGGCCTGGTACGGTTCAGGAGGGGGGGGGCCGCACTCTCGTCCCTCCCTCTTTTCCTGCGGCCTGCCAGGTTTCGTGCTCGGATAAGAGTCTGGTATGGATTTTTGGGGGGACCCCACGCCGGTTTTTTTTTTTTTGGCGCGGGGTTCCCCTTAAAATCCATACCAGACCGGAAGGGTCTGGTATGAAATTTAGGGGGAACCCCACATCATTTTTTTTTTAAATTTTGGCCGGGGTTCCCCTTAATATCCATACCAGACCTGAAGGGCCTGGTATGGAATTTAGGGGGAGTCCCACGTCATTTTTTTAAAAAATTTTGGTTCGGGGTTCCCCTGTGGGGAATTCCCATGCCGTTTTTATCAATGAACTTCTATGTGTATTGTTGGCAATACGCGGGTAGTTTTAAATGGGTTTTTTCCTTTGAAATGTTATTTTGCTGTTAGACTGTTCTAAACACGGGAAACATGCGCCCCTTTACAGGCATACTATAGACACCCCCAGCTACGAAATTTAAAGGGATATTACACTTTTATTGTTTGACTTTAGGCATTATTAAAATCACTGCTCCTGAAAAAACTGCCGTTTTTAAAACTTTTTTTTGCATTGATCCATGTCCCCTGGGGCAGGACCCAGGTCCCCAAACACTTTTTATGACAATAACTTGCATATAAGCCTTTAAAATTAGCACTTTTGATTTCTCCCATAGACTTTTAAAGGGTGTTCCGCGGCATTCGAATTTGCTGCGAACACCCCAAATTGTTCGCTGTTCGGCGAACTTGCGAACAGCCAATGTTCGAGTCGAACATGAGTTCGATTCGAAGCTCATCCCTAATAGTAATGCTTTACCCCAAACACCCCCTAAAATGTTTTGAAATGTGATTTGTGCTTTAAATTCAGGCAGAGTGCCAGAGGCTTTTTTTGGGGGGTTCCCAAATCATTTAGAACCCTCCCTCCCCCCCAACTGCTAGTCAGCTGATACCAATTCTCTTTCTTTTCCATTTAAAGTTTATTGAAACAAAAGAAAGTAACATAGAAACGCACTGTACAATGCAAATTTCGCAGGTGCAACTGCGTACTTTTCGCCATTACAGATTAAACCGTTAGTGTAAAACTAATACAAAGGTCTCAGTTGGTATCAAACTTTGAGAACCCTAAGTTATCAAGTTATTCCCACTAAGGCATCTTTGTATCTATAAGTGGTATAGCATTTATGTATAAACTATGTCTTCCACTAAGCCAGAAACGTCTTGCCATTAGTTCATAACGCATAATATTGGTATCGTGTATAAATAGTGTTTCTGTATCTATCTAAAGCATTTTTTTCATCTCATGCATAAGGGAGAAGTACATGTGAAATAAATATAGTCCAGTGAAGGAGAGAAGTTAAGGGTCAAAAAAGGGAATGAAAAGAGATTAAGTAAGGAAAGAGGGATATAAAAGCAGAAGAAGATAAAGAAGATATAGAAGGCACCCAATTAGTGCTTCTCCACTTTCCCCACGTATGAGTTAAGTAGGGAAATCTGAGGAATATTTAAAAATCAGCCACGGTTGCCACGTTTTGTGGAAACGTTCGATGTTACCTTTGTCTTGAGCCAGTGTGTCCTCCATTTCATGAATTTCACTAATTTTCGACACCCAGTCCTTAACAGAGGGGGTAGGGGTCGATAACCAATGTAGTGGAATTAGGGATTTAGCTGCATTAAGGAGATGAATCGTCAATGAGTGTTTGTAGCGTTTAAAAGAGGAATTGGACACGTGTAAGAGGCAACATGCTGGAATCAGCTCCACTTTAGTCTCTGTAATTTTTTTGATTAAAATCTTTACTTCATTCCAGAAGGGTTCAATTTTGGAACAGTACCACCATATGTAAGCTAATGTGCCCTTCTCTGAGAGGCATCTCCAGCATGTGTCTGATTTTTGTGCGTCCCATTTGTGCAATTTGTCAGGTGTATTATACCAATGGGTCAATAGTTTGTAATTTGTCTCTTGCAGTTTTGTGCTTATAGAGCATTTATGCGCTAGTATAGCAGCGTACCTCCATTGTTTGTCTGTAATCTCCACGTCAAGTTCCTCCGACCATCTCCTCCTGTATCCACTCAGTTTATCTGCTCCTGAATGACTCAACCACGCATAGTTAACTGAGGTAGCCCTGTCAATTGGGTTCCCATCCCGACATATGTACTCCAAAGCCGTCAGGGGTCTGTGTAATTTTTGAGGATCCTTAATTTCACCTAAGTAGCTTCTTATTTGGAAGTAGGTCCATTGCCTCATTTGAGGCAGGTTCTTTTCTGTCTTAAAGGACGACCAGTCTCTGAATTTGTTCTCAGTATAGCAGTCTCCTGCCAGTAGGGGACTACCCGGAGGAGACGTTTTGAGTGTCGTGTTGTGTAGTCCTGGAATGAAGTCAGGGTTGCCTGTCAGGCTAGGTACTGTGGTCAACTCTCTATGTTTGGCTAACATATTAATGATCTTCAACGTCGTGCCAGTGATCGGATGCTTCAGAATGGCATGGGGTAGGCTTTTCAAGGAGGATCAAGGTAAATATTTAAGCGGAAGTGTGGTCAACGCTGCCTCTAGTGTAACCCAGTCTTTTACTGAGTCGTGACAGTGCCAATCTATGATTCTGGTTATATGTGAGGCCTGGTAGTAATGTTAAAAGTTTGGGAAGTGAATTCCTCCTAGGTCTTTGGGTTTGACCAGAGTGGCTAATTTGGTTCTGGTTTTTTTATGTTGCCAGAGAAATCTCGTGACCAGCAAATTAAGTTCTTTGAAAAATTTCTGAGGTATCTCAATCGGTAATGAGCTGGTTAAATACAGGAATTTGGGCAGTATACCGTATATACTCGAGTATAAGTCGTTCCAAGTATAAGTCGAGGCCCTAATTTACCACAAAAAAAATGGGAAAACTTATTGACCCGAGTATAAGACGAGGGTGAGAAATGCACAGCTACTGTAAGTGGAAAAGAGGGTCAACAATGTCCATTTGCAGCATCACTGTGCCCATTTGCAGCCTCGCTGTGCCCATTTGCAGCCATAGGTCCCCTGAACTTCAAACTCGGTAGTTAAGGGTTCCTAGATGCCCCCTAGCTGCAGCCAAAATATGGGGTCTCTGAACCCAAAGGGTCCCGAAATGACATTGCTGCAGATGGACACAGTTGACCGAATTTGGGGCCCCGTATCTCGGGGCCACTTAGTGCTAGGAACCCCAAATTTGGTGTGCAAACCCAGTGGAACTAGCAACATAACATTTCCAAAGATGGTGTTTCTAGCTCCAAGTGGCCCTGAGATATAGGGCCCCAAATATCAGTTCAGAAAATGTCAAGCACTTTTCTACAGCAGAGAATGACATTTTCCGAACCGGTTTTGGGGCCCCGTATCTCAGGGCCACTTGGTGCTAGGAACCCCAGCTTTGGATATGTTGTGGTAACAGTTCCACTGGGTTTGCACACCAAATTTGGGGTTCCTAGCACAAAGTGGCCCTGAGATACGTGGGCCTCAAATTCGGTTCAGAAAATGACATTTTTTGCTGAAGAAAAGTGCTTGACTCGAATATAAGTGGAGGGGGGCACTTTCAGCACAAAAAAATGTGCCTAAAAATTTGACTTATACTCGAGTATATACGGTAACCATTTTTACTATGGCCGCTCTGCCGAACCAAGAGAAGAACTTCTTATTCCACTTTGTAAGGTCTTCCGAACAGTTTTGTAAGGTCTTCCGAACAGTTTTTAAGAAAGGTCACGCAATTTCTCTCAAAGGCTGATTTTATATAAGGCGTAAGCCAAATCCCCAGGTATTTCAATTTGGTCTTATCCCACTTGAACGTAGAGTTAGCCTGCGTCAAAGTGAGCAGTCTATCTGGCAGAGAGAGGTTTAGTGCCTCTGACTTTGTATGATTAATTTTTAAGTTGGATACATATCCATAATGTGCAAATTCTTGTAACAGGTTAGGAAGAGTTGTGACCGGGTTCGTTAAGAAAAAGAATAAATCGTCCACGTATGCTGCTTCTTTGTACTCTATGTCTGTAATCTGAAAACCCTGTACTGCGGCGTTATTTTGTACTGATCTGATAAAGGGTTCTAATGATAGAATAAACAGTAGGGGTGACAGGGGGCAGCCCTGTCTAGTCCCATTTTTTATATGTACTTTTTCTGAGAAAATGCCATTTATTTTTAGTTCTGCTGTCGGGTCTTGGTAAAGAGCAGAAATCCAATTCAGCATGTTTGGGCCCAGGCCTACCCTCCTACAGACCGCCATCATGAAATCCCATGCCACGCGATCGAAGGCCTTCTCCACATCAGTCGAGAGGAGAAAGCCTTCGATCTTCCGCTGTCTAGCTGCGTGTGTCAGCAAAAGTGCCTTGGTTACATTATCCCTGGCCTCTCTGTTTGGCATAAAGCCCACCTGTTCCAAACCAATTAGTTTTGTAAGCAACGGTCCCATCCTGAGTGCTAATATCTTTGCGAACAGTTTGACATCAAGGTTCAGCAAAGAGATGGGACGGTATCTAGCACAGTCTTCGTGATCCTTGCCAGCTTTCGGTATAACCGTGATGTGTGCTGAAAGAAAACCCGGAGTAACACTTCTTGGTTTGGATAAGGAGTTCAGAGCATCTCTCAAGGGTTCAGTTAAAACGTTTATAAAAGACTTGTAATAGATGGCTGAATACCCGTCAGGTCCCGGGCTTTTGCCTGTTTTGAGCAATTTGATGGCCTGTTTAATTTCAGCTGATGTGATTGGGGTTTCTAGTAGTTCTGTATCCACATTAGACAAAGCTGTGAGTCCACTTTTTGTTATATAATCTTGTATGATTTGCGCTCTATCCCCTGTCATTTGTGGATGTTTATGTTGTGTTGGCAAGTTATAGAGCTTCGTGTAGAAAGCGTGGAACTGTTTTGCTATCACCTCTGAAGTTACTTCTAGCTGCCCCTCCTTAGTTCTGATCCCAGCGATCTTATTAATCGAAACGTGTTCTCTCAGAGCCCTTGCCAAGAATCTACCAGCTTTATCGCCTGACTAATAGAGTCGTCTCTTAAAGAAAAGCATCCGTTTGGCTTTGGCGTTAAGTAGGAGATGTAATTCTTTCCTAGCCTCAAGGAGGCTCTTGGCTGAGGCCTCCGAGAGAGATTGTTTATGTAATAGTTCCAGTGAATCAATTTGGTTGAGTAATTTCTTTACCTGAGCATCTCTTTCTTTTTTACGCCTGGAGCCCAGTTCTATCAGTACTCCCCGTATGGTACATTTGTGTGCTTCCCACAGTATTAAGGGATCCACCCCAGGGATGTTATTGTGTTTGAAAAATTCAGTGAGGTTACTAGTAAGATTAAAAATGAAAAAGAAAAAAACGCGCTGCAGAGCAGAGTATGGAAAAACAAATTAATAGCTGCACTTAAAACACACCAATATCTGTGTACAACATAAGGAAATATAAAAAATATAAAAAGTGCGCTTATAATGTAAGGAAACACATATAGATGCAAATAATTAAATGTGCAAAACAGAATGTATTGAGAACAAGCTGATAACTCAATACATTACATAAATGTGTACGTGTGAAACGTGAAAAAATTAAGTGATAACACAATAGGACCTGTGAAAGGTGTACACATAAAATGCAAATGATGAATTTAAAAGTGTCTTTGAATGAAAATATGAGAACTACAAATCCTAGTCCGTGGAATAAATCATACAAAGTTCATCAGTGAAAACACTTTCATCCACTTTGCAACAACCAATATCCCTATGGATGGATCGACAGAAGAAAGGGATGTACAAGGTGACACAACTCCACTGGCGGTGACTCCAACGAGTAAAAATAAAATGAAAGGTGGACCCTTACCCTCCGTGTTGGACCTTCTCGCTGGCAGGGTCTATCAAACATGCAGACTTTGCCCTCTGCAGGGACCGTGTTGAGATGATCTTTGCAGCAGCTATCAGGAATGCTGTCTAGGGTCCGGGCCGGTCCAAGTGATACGCCTGGAGGGGGGGGAGAGAGGGCTCTCTTGCTCCCAGTGTGGTAAAAGGAGAAAGCAAAAGAGCGGGGCTCCAATAGTGTAAAAAAGTTTCAAATTTATTGGTAAAAATACAGACCAAAACGGAGAGTGCACGCTCCGTAAGGTAATAGAACAATAAAAAACAAGCCGGCATAAAAATAACTCGTAGGTTTTGTTTTGGCCTTTTTATTTTATTTTTTATTTTTCGCGCATCAGAGATTTTCGAAAGGTCCCTTTGGGAGACGAATATGCAATCCAAACGAGCATATCTGTTGTGTGGGACCGAAAAATGTGTATAGTCTCTACCTTCTGGATTGAGGAAGCGCCAGGAGACCACCAACTGCAGTTGTTGTAGAAGTGATTTGATTTTTTTCAAAATTTTATAGGTGATACAGGTCCTACTGTTGGATGTGTCCAACAGAGTGTTTAGGGGAACGTTGAAGTCTCCCCCTAGTATAAGGCAGCCTCTGGCAAACTCCTGTAGCCTCTCCACAATGTGTTGGCAGAAAGTAGTGTGAGTCTTGTTTGGGAAGTACACGTTGGCCAAGGTTACTGGTATATCATTGTACAAGCCCTTCAGGAACACAAATCGTCCGTCAGGGTCGCACAATTGTTCAGTCAATTTAAAGGGTGTGTCTCTGCCCACCAATATCGTGACCCCTTTTGACTTAGAGTCAGCTGTCGTGACGTGAAAAGCCCTCGGGAACTGCGGGCTTGTTATTTTGGGAATATTGTTTGTCTTAAAATGGGTTTCTTGTAGAAACACAAACTGAGGCTTACTTTTTTTAAGTTCCCTCAAAAGGGTGGAGCGTCGTTCGGGGATGTTTAAACCTCTGATGTTATGTGAGATCACAAGGGGTCGATACCCCAATGATGAGTAAACCATAGTGGTGGCAGAAGAGGAGACGGTCGAAGTTCAGAGCTGTAAAGACAAAACTGTTATTTAAAGGTTAGTGACTGGTATTCCAATCAGAGGCTAGGCCCCTCTAGTTATCTAAGTGGGTACCTTCTTAATATTAAACAGTTAGGTATCTTAGCGAGAGGTAAGGGATACAGGAAGGGAAATAGAAAGAATGAGAGAATAATTTAGCGGGAGGGTATTACAATGGTGGTTCACTCTCCAAAAGCAACTACAACGCCCCCAAAGGAGAGGAGCCACCAAACGTAATGCAAGTGTCTTCCCCTTCTCCCAGGGGAGTAAGGAAAGTTTGTGGGGTCGCTGGGGGGCGACCACAGCTAGAGGCAACCTAATCTCCAAGTAATTGGAAATCTGTGAGAACTAAATCAGAACAGCCTCAATGGGGCACACACGTTAGTTCAATCAAATAAAAGTGATAGTAGTGTATTGTTTACTCCCGACTAGGGTGTGTCATATATAAATTCGGGTCTATTTGTGAAAAATTAACTCTATGGATCACACAGGTATAACTATAATAAATGTGATATTAAACTGTTATCTTAATTAGTAAACATTAATTGTCACCCATAGGAGTACCCCCGTATTAAGTGCAAGGCCGTTCAGAGCTTAGCAGTCTGGATCGGCTCAAAGCAACACAAACCCCCCCCCCACAAAAATATGCAATCTCTTGTGCTTCCCAAAAGGAGTCTCATAAAGACATGGGGAGATCACTTGTGTAACAGTGAGCCACGTCCAGGGCATATCTGCTTTCACATCCAGAGTCACTACCGCCCCACCATTCGAACAAGTAGTGTGTCTCGAGTTTGGCAAGTCTTCTCAGTATCTTGTGAAAGTTCCAGATTCCTGTACACATAAGCTGTGCAATGGGCTGTAGGTTGTTGTCAGATCCGCCGACTAGACTGGTGACTTCAAGAATGTTCCTCCCTCTTGGGGCAAGCAGCCTATGGGTGAAGGCACGTGTGGTGAGAAAGGATATACTGAAAACATAGATTGGGATAATGGCAATGCATCAGTGGTATAGAGCATCTATTCACATTCCTGGGCTCTGGAGGAACCAGCCATTCTTCTCGGAGTATCTGCATGGGTATTGTTCCCCCTGTTCTGTTTGTGTTTCTTCAGTTGTCTTTTGTCTGGGGAAGAGAGCGGAGAAGAGGGAGGACTCCTGATCAGTGGTGGTTGCAAAAATTCCTCGTACCATTCTGGTAATTCCAATGGGCCCAGGTCTAATGTCTCGCAGAATTTCGGGAGATCAGCCGGCGTGTGTAGTATAAATTGATGGCCATTATATGTGACTGTGAGGGCGAAAGGAAATCTCCAAGCATATCTCAAGTCCTTTGCTCTTAGCTTCTCCAATAGAGGGCGCAGTGCACGCCTATTCCTCAGAGTGATCTGTGATAGATCTTGAAATAACATAATCGTGGCGCCATTAAAGATAATTTGGTCATTTCGTCTCGCTTTCCGCATGATCTCCTCTTTGGTGGCAAAACTCTGTAAACAGCAGATTATGTCCCGAGGCGGTGCGGTATCAGAACCTCTAGGCCTAAAAGAGCTCTGTAAGCTCTCACAAATTCAATCTCTGTGTCTTCCTGTCGCTGAAGCAGGCTATTGAAGACTCTCCGGAGTGCTGGGGTGATCTGATCTTGATCCACCGATTCTGGGATCCCCCAGACCCTAATGTTGCATCTCCTCCTCCTATTATCAAGGTCTTCAATGTGTCTGTTCATATTAATAAAGTGCTGCATGTGGTTCGATGTCACTATCTCCAGATTGTGTATTGCCTTGTCTCTATGTCTGCCTGCACTTTCGGCCACTGCCATCTTTTCATTTATCACCATCATGCTCGTTTTCAAGTCTGTTATGGCAGCTGAAATTGTGGCTTTAATGTCAGCTGCAAACACTGACATGTCTGCGAATGTGAGCGGGTGGTCCAGTCTGGACTTACCCCTGCCTGTGTCGTTAGTAGCTGACATGGAGTCCCTGCTCTCTCCTTCCTCATGAGGCGTCGGCGTCATCTTGCTTCTCGTGATCCCGCTACGAGCCGCCGCGTTGTATCTGAAGATATCAGCTATGTTGGCGTTGGCTGAAGCCGAATTGCGGCGTGTCCTGGATCGGGGGGTCCAGTGGAGCTTTCTGCCTGGCATCTGTAAGCTTTAGGTTGGGTGTTAGGCTTAGAACCTCCGTGTGTGCCTCAGAGCCCTCTCAGTGAGCTGCCATCTCCGCTGCACGCCAAGCCACGCCCCCACCAATTCTCTTTCTATCCTCAATCATCTATCTGCTGACTTTGCCAAACCCATACATACTATACCCATTTCTTTTGTGGTCAGATTTATGAATGAATTCCCCAAAGCATGTAGTGCAAGGGCCTGCCTAAATACTTTCAAATGGTACTGTTTAAAGTTTTTCTATCCTATTATTATCTTGATAGGTAATAGCAGAATGTCCAAATGTGTTCAAATGTGTACAGTGTGTATTTATATCTTTGTATTAAGACACTTCTTACCTGTCCAGTGGGGTGCCAATACTGTAACTAAGGAGGGGCTGTTCCAAGTAATACCCATTATTTAGGCATTCATCTCTCAATGAAGTGAAGAGGGTTACCTGTCCAAGATCCCCCGCCTATAATGTTAGAATTGGCCCATGAGAGGGGGGGAGGGGGAATATGATAGGTGTACCTTACACTTTGGTGTTGTAAAATTCCCCTTAATAAATGTTATCTGGATGTTGGCCAAGAAGGTTTGTGTCTAATCTGCTTTCCATGTTTATGTGCAATACTCATTTTTGTTTTTTTTCCTCAACAGTTTCCTTCCACGCCACAGGAATGGCAGACTGTGGCCTCCAACTTTGCCTAACGGTGGGACTTTCCCAGAGGGGCAATTGATGGGAAACACGTCCACATCGTCCCACCACCCAACTCGGGGTCATACTATTATAATTACAAGGGGTTCAATAGTATTGTGATGTTGGAGGTGGTGTCGGCTAATTACGACTTCCTGTATGTGGACGTGGGGAAGAATGGCCGGATGTCCGATGGTGGAGTCATCACCCAGAGGGAGTTTTACAGGCGTCTCCAGAATGGCAGCTTGGACTTGCCACCTCCAGAAGAGAATGTGGAAGGACTCCCATTCGTCTTTGTTGCGGATGAAGCATTTGCACTGGGGGACCATCTTATGCGGCCATTCCCGATGAGGATCCTCACCCGGGAACAGAGGGTTTTTAATTACCGGCTGGCCAGAGCCAGAAGAGTGGTGGAGAACACATTTGGAATCATGGCCAGCCGGTTCCGCCTATTTCTGACACCCATCCATATGGCGGAGTATAAACTTAATCATATAATCCTGGCATGCTGTGTTCTACATAACTTTTTACGCCAACATTCTGCCAACTATGCTGGCTCAGTTGGGCCTGAGGCTGGAATGATAAATGAAACAACCCTGACGGCGCTTGAAAGTGGCCGTCCTGGCTTGCCCTCCCTGTGTGCCCGTGATGTCCGGTTAGGATACCTTGAGTTCTTTGCGGGTAGTGGGGCCATCAATATGCCAGCAAGTTTGTGAAGCCTTTAAGCAAATAAAACCAAAAAAAATACCAATTCTTTGTTGACATTTACTGCTTGTGTTTGTTTTAGCTGACCCTGACAGAAATGTGGGGAGTCCTGAAAATGGCGTGATTGTGTAACCTTACAACACTGTTGGGTGTTATTTACTAAAGGCAAAGACACTTTGCACTACAAGTGCACTTGAAACTGCACTGAAACTGCACTTGTAGTGCAAAGAGGATTTGCCCTTAGGAAATAACCCCCATTTTCACAGAAAGCAGCAATTACAACACCACAAAAGTGTTGTAGCGTTGAGACAATAATCCACACATTCTTGATTAACAATCTTTTTAATACCTGCACAATCACATGTGCATTTAGAAAAGGTTTTTAAAACAAACCAACATGTTTGTTGTATAACAATTTTTGGGGTAGCATTATAAAAAATATAAATGTCCATTTAAGATAAAACAGGCATGTGTAAAACCAACAAGAAAGACACAAACCTAGAACTTACAAAGTTCACATTTGGTAGAACTTGAAGGCAATATGAGACATGAGTATTTAGGAACTGTGTTTGATATTGCGTTCAGATGGGGTGAAGTCACCCCAGGAAAAGCCAAATTTGGAAGATGCACACAAATTTACCAATGTCAACATGTGCTACCTGCCATCACGGGGGATCAAGGGACGTGTTTTGGGGGAGAAACCCCTTCCTCTCAGCTACTTTATTATTGAGGAAGGGGTTGCACCCCCCAAAACGCGTCCATTGATCTCCCGTGATGCTCCTAGATAGCCCATGTTGGCACACTGTGTGCATCCTCCAAATTTGGCTTTTCGAAAAATCGCTAAAACATTTTTAACATTGTAGCACACAAAAAAAAGGGATTTGGAGGGGTTTTAAACTCTCCCCAAACATCAATGTTTTTATTTTTTTTAATAACATCATTGATGTTTTTCGTGAGGTTTTCCAATTGTAAATTACAGCCCATGATCTCCCCGATCAGGATCTGGGCACTTTCTGATGTGAAATGATCTGGATCCACAACATCACGATCACCTAAAAAGAAAGAAACCAAAAAAAAAAACAGGTATCAAAAATATTCCGGCATCCATCTCTTACCTGAGCCTGTGGTCGCAGACACTCACCTGTTGTGGTGACTAGTTCCACCACGTCTTCCTCCTCCTGCTCTTCTTGGGTTGGGGGGATTTCCTCTTCTTCCAGAGGTGGGGGGTCTGTGGTCTCCTCGGATGAGGGGTGTCCTCCGAGTCTTTTCTCCCCTATGTAAAACAAAAATGGTATACTTAGCACACAGATATTTGATGGCAGAACTATAAATAGGAAACATTGCTTGGAAGTGGGGTACAATTGTCTATTTTGGCAGAGTTCCAAAATGTAGCATTTTCAGTGTCCTTTGTCAAGCTGCAATACTTTACCTGTTTAGTAAAAGCTTCACAGATGGAGACCCCCCTATAGTATACACTGGAGCACCTGTGTGGCCCCCCTAATAAAAATGGTGTTCTTGTGTCCCACACTAGTGCTCCAGTGTCCAGATGTGAAAACAGCTGCTCAGTGTCCTCTCCTTACACAGAATCTAGTTTGCATTTCATTCTAGTAACAAAGCCATCTACACAACCAAATTAGTTTCATACAAGTATAGGGCGTAAAAAATGTGGCCAAATGCATATGGCCAAAACAATGGTGTTTTATAGGCCGAAAGAAAAAAATGTTTGATAAGAACGAATAATGTGCCCATGAACATGAAAGTTGCCATTTTAAAATGTAAACTTTTAAGAAAAGCACATGGAGCAGCACAAACGTAATAAACATAAAGAACAGGAACACAGGACAACTACTTACTTTTTTGCAGCACTCTCTGGATCTTTCTGTACTGCTCATGTTCTCTTAATTTGAGGTCCGACCACCGTTTTCTGAGCTGATCTTTCGATTGACATACCCCGAAATTCCGGTGCAGACTTTTGACCACTTTCGCCATGATCTTGGCCTTTCTGACATTGGGGTTGGGGTAAGGTCCATACTTTCCATCATAGTCGGCCTTCTTCAGGATGTCCACCATCTCCAACATCTCCCCAAAGGACATATTTGAGGCCTTAAATCTCCTTCTGGATCTGGATGTGTCCGGATCCGGGCTTTCCTCCTCCCCATCCTCGTTCCTGTAATTAGCACGCACCTGCTGTGTATCCGCCATATGCTCTTCCCCCACTGCGCCGAACGAAAAGGGGCCGGGAATAGACTAGAAAGAACGCCAGGGGCGGGCGGAGTCACACGCATGCGCAGTGTGTATAAAGCGTAACACGCGTGCGTATTACGTAGGATCTGTGAGAGGAGGAAGGAGCATCGGAGGTGCAGATCGTAAGAACGAAGGTAAGAGACAAACTTGGGCCTATACTGCTTCTAGATTGAGGCCGATATTGTAACAAGATTAGGAAAGTTTTGGCTGACATTAGGGTTTGTCTTGTGTTGTGTCTTGCAGTGAAAATGGATATCTTTCAAGATACTGACTTCATGGCAATATTCATTGAGATGTTCAGGGAGCTGCCTTGTCTGTGGGAGATCAACCACCCACATTATAGGAACCAAACAAAGAGGAAGGCAGCGCTGGATCAATTGTTGGAAATTGTGAAGCAGGTGATCCCCACGGCAGACATCACATATTTGAAGATCCTAATTGGTGGCCTGAGGAGCACATATGTAAGGGAGCACCAGAAAGTCCAGGATTCACAGAGATCCGGAGCAGCAGATGACATCTATGTCCCCAGGATGTGGTACTATGACAGGCTGCATTTTCTGGCAGGCCAGACTGAACCCAGGCCATCACTCTCCAGTCTTCCTTCCACGCTTCCTTCCCCCCCCAGCTGAGGCTTCTGACGTCCAACCTGGGCCTTCCAGGCAGCAACATGTGGAGGAGCCCAGATTGAGCCAGGTATAGCATTCCTCTAAATATTTCTGCTTGTCCAATCAATGAGGTTAACTAGATGTTAGTTTGGAGTACTAATTTATGATTGTGATTGATGATGCAAAACATTACAACCATGTCCCTTTTTCATACACAGGGAAGTCTCAGCCAGGAGGTGGCTGGGCCAAGCAGGCTGCCTGATATGCAGGTCCCTCCCCTACACCTGCAAGGAGGCTGCCATAGGCCTCTTTTGGAAGGCTACAGAGGCCCTGGGAGCACCACACACCGTGGAGGAGGACTGTGCTGGCATAATTGCCTGTAAAATGCAGCAGATGGAGGAGGGCCAACAACTCATGTGTGAGTCATTAATGTTGGAAGCTCTCAATAAGGGGTTGAGTGCCCAAATAGCATCTGAGACCCACATTTGTGACCTCACACATGGTCCTCCTCCTCCTCCACCAGGTCCTACTACTCCTCCTCCTCCTCCTCCTCCAGGTCCTACTAGTCCTTCTCCTCCTCCAGGTCCTACTCCTCCTCCTGCCACATCTCCAACAGCAGAGGCACAGCCAGGAAGGAAGTGTGGAAGGAAGACCAGAAAGTGAAGACCCTGGATCCAGTCTTGTCTGGCAAAAGATGCAGCCTCTTGTGGTACCACAGCCTGGGAACATAGATGTCACCTGCTGCTTTCCGGATCTCTGGGACTTCTGGACCAGACTGCACTCCCTTACATATGGACTCCTCAGGCCACCAATTTTGATGTTCAAGAATTAATGTCTGCCCTGGGGGTGCAAGGCTTGGCTAATTTCTCCTGTTTATCCAGCGTTGCCTTCCTCTTTGTTTGGTTCTGAGCCCTTAATAAAGGAATTTTTGTTTCAATTATACTCTCCTATGTGTTTTTTCCTTGAAAAAGGACAGTTTGTTTGTGAGGATTCAGGTACATTTCAAATATACAATGTGAAATTAACAAGGGACACCAACACCAAACAATCTCCTTGAGATTAAATAATACAAGATAATAATGGTGTTGTGGTTACCTGACACATAAAACACACACAGAAATATTAGGGAGTAAAACATAAAATAAAACAAAGATCAGCCTTGGAAAAAATACAAACCATAAATAAAAAAAAAATCTGCCTTTAAAAAAAAAAAATTTTAAAAAATATTTTGGTCAGATGTAACAAATCAAAATATATTAAGGTAATCCCGATAAATAATAAAGAAATAAGTTTGTGAGAAGTCTGTGTGAATGTGAGCAGCAAAACGACTTCATTCTTCTCACATTATAAAGAAGAAGAGAGTGTGCTGTATTAAACCATTTTTAACATTGCACCGTGACGAAAGTGTTGTATCCATTGCGAACGCAATGAACGAAGTTTACCAGACCGAGCTGTTCCGTCTTGGAATTTCTTCTGAGCATGCATGGCAATTTGTGCGTCGGAACAGGCCACACACGGTCGGAATTGACGCGATCGGATTTTGTTGTCGGAAAATTTTATAGCCTGCTCTCAAACTTTGTGTGTCGGAAAATCCGATGGAAAATGTCCGATGGAGCCCACACACGGTCGGAATGTCCGATAACACACTCCGATCGGACATTTTCCATCGGAAAATCCGACCGTGTGTACGGGGCATTAGTCCTCAGACATTTCCTCATTCTGCTTGCTCCCCATGACATTGCTGCCATACTCAACCAGATCCATCCGAAACATCTGTCCACTGTCAGACATTTGAGACTCCAATGCTCCCTCCTTCTTCTGGACAACATTACTCTATTACGTTGTCAAACACTGAACCCTTCCACCCTTCTTTCACTTCCTGAGGGGGGAATAGAGGAGGAGCCGCCGAGTCCTGACTCGTCACCCCATGACTGCTTTGAATTAATGCGGCTGAAAAACACACATCTCCCCACCGCAAGAGAAATACCGCTGCAGAATCCAGACCTAACACTTTTTGTTGATGGCTCACGATTTGCTGATGAACGAGGCAAATACCACACAGGATACATGGTCACCACTGAAAACATGGTTATACAAGCTGAAGCCTTACCACCAGTGATGTCTGCACAGGAGGCAGAGCTGCAAGCACTCACTACAGCATGTAAACTGGCAGAGGGAAAAATAGCCAACATTCATACAGACTCAAGATATGCTTTTGGCATTGCCCATGACTTTGGTGTTATCTGGAAGGCCAGAGGATTCCTGACAGCTGCAGGAACACTTCTGAAACACAGTTCAGCTATCAAAGACCTGATGGACGCCTTGTTTCTCCCAACCCAAGTGGCTATTCTGAAAGTAAAAGCACATGGCAAACTGAAATCGAAGAAAGCCCAAGGCAATCACCTAGCCGATTCAGCTGCCAAACAGGCAGTCAGCAGTCCACAGGAAGTGGAAAGCAGGGTTGTAGAAGAAGACCACCCTGTGCTTGCCCTACAGACTCTCCCAGTGGACAGAGTTTATCTGAAAGAACTATAAGAAGGAGCAAGTCTGGATGAGAAGGAAAGCTGTAAGCGGAAGGGAGCAACCCTCAGGGATAGACTATTCGAGTGCAACAAAGAAACCTTGTTTGCCCAGAAATATGTACCCGGCTGTGGTACAATGGGCACATGGAGCTGCCCATCTGTCAAAGACTCTTATGAATTCCCTCATCAACAAATACTATGTAGCACCAGGAATCACTCCACTGACTAGCAACTTCTGTAAGTCATGCACCATTTGTGCAAAGTGTAACCCGGGACTCACAGAGAAGACACCACATAAACACCTGACAAAGCCCTTGTACCCTTTCCAGCGGATACAAATTGACCACATTCAAATGCCAAAGAGTGGATGATTTGAGTACGCCTTAGTAGTTTCACACACCCTACCACCCCCAGAGTAGCGGGAAGGTAGAAAGAATGAATGGCCCATTAAACTGGTATGAGCTGGCCAGACAGTCTGCCCATTGCCCTGTTCAGCATCAGATACACACCAAGGGCAGAACACTCCCTATCCACTTACAAGATTTTATTTGGTTCAGCCCCTAGACTTGGTTGTTATTTTCCACAACAGTTATAACTGCAGTCTCATGTGTTGACTAGCTATATAACCGCATTATCACAAGAATTAACCCAAATACATGCCCAGGTGTTTTCTTCCATACCAGATCCTGAATTAGATACAGGAACACACCAACTACTGCCTGGACATTGGGTGCTGATAAAGAAATTTGTGAGAAAACATTCCCTTGAACCCAGATATGATGGTCCCTTCCAGGTCCTGCTGACCACAACCACATCTGTTAAGTTGGCTGGGTAGAACACTTGGATCCACTCCTCCCATTGTAAGAAATAGGGATGAGCCGAACACCCCCCGGTTCAGTTCGCACCAGAACCCGCAAACTTACCGAAAGTTCGCACGAACGTTAGAACCCCATTGACGTCTATGGGACTCGAACGATCGAAATCAAAAGTGCTCATTTTAAAGGCTAATTTGCATGGTATTGTCCTAAAAAGGGTTTGGGGACCCGGGTCCTACCCCAGGGGACATGTATCAATGCAAAAAAAACTTTTAAAAACGGCCGTTTTTTCGGGAGCAGTGATTTTAATGATGCTTAAAGTAAAAAAAAAAAGTGAAATATTCCTTTAAATATGGTACCTGGGGGGTGTCTATAGTATGCCTGTAAAGTGACGCATGTTTCCCATGTTTAGAACAGTCCCTGCACCAAATGTCATTTTTAAAGGAAAAAATCTCATTTAAAACTGCTTGCGGGTTTAATGTCATGTCGGGTCATGGCAATATGGATGAAAATCAGTGAGACAAACGGCATGGGTACCCCCCAGTCCATTACCAGGCCCTTTGGGTCTTGTATGGATATTAAGGGGAACCCCGCACCCAAATTAAAATAAGGAAAGGTGTGGGGCCAGGAACGGATCTAGCTGAACACTGTGAGCAGGACGCACTGCACTAAATGTAAATAGCAGGGACAGATCTAGCTGAACACTGTGAGCAGGACGCACTGCACTAAATGTAAATAGCAGGAACAGATCTAGCTGAACACTGTGAGCAGGACGCACTGCACTAAATGTAAATAGCAGGAACGGATCTAGCTGAACACTGTGAGCAGGACGCACTGCACTAAATGTAAATAACAGGAACGGATATAGCTGAACACTGTGAGCAGGACGCACTGCACTAAATGTAAATAGTCTAGAAGATAACAGGAACGGATCTAGCTGAACACTGTGAGCAGGACGCACTGCACTAAATGTAAATAGCAGGAACGGATCTAGCTGAACACTGTGAGCAGGATGCACTGCACTAAATGTAAATAGCAGGAACGGATCTAGCTGAACACTGTGAGCAGGACGCACTGCACTAAATGTAAATAGCAGGAACGGATCTAGCTGAACACTGTGAGCAGGACGCACTGCACTAAATGTAAATAGCAGGAACGGATCTAGCTGAACACTGTGAGCAGGACGCACTGCACTAAATGTAAATAGCAGGAACGGATCTAGCTGAACACTGTGAGCAGGACGCACTGCACTAAATGTAAATAACAGGAACGGATCTAGCTGAACACTGTGAGCAGGACGCACTGCACTAAATGTAAATAGTCTAGATAGAAGATAACAGGAACGGATCTAGCTAAACTGAATACAGTGTATGTATATATATATATGCAACACCTGGGATGCATATATATACACAATACACTGTAAGTGCAGCTAACTGACTGACTGTTCTGCCTAATCTATCTAACTCAAATCAAATGACACTGTCTCTCTCTCTCTCTATCTCTTAGCACACCGGAACACACACTACACAGGGCCGCCGTGCAGGCGGCCTTATATAGTGTGGGGCGTGTACTAAATCCCCTGAGCCATAATTGGCCAAAGCCACCCTGGCTTTGGCCAATTACAGCTCTCTCTCCACTGACGGCGCTGTGATTGGCCAAGCATGCGGGTCATAGTGCATGCTTGGCCAATCATCAGCCAGCAATGCACTGCGATGCCGCAGTGAATTATGGGCCGTGACGCGCCACACGAATTTGGCGCGAACGGCCCATATCGTTCGCAATTCGATGGACGGTCGAACAGCCGATGTTCGAGTCGAACATGGATTCGACTCGAACACGAAGCTCATCCCTAGTAAGAAAGTCCCAAACCCGGAGGACAAGACATTGACTGCACCATGATGTCTATATTGTATATACTTTTTATAACCTTTTCCTGAGGACCCAACAGGTGGCTATCACTAAGAGGAGTGCTCCTAAAGGAAGTTTTGACCCATATGTGTATATAGATGCCATAGGGGTCCTGAGGGGAGTCCCGGATGAGTTTAAAGCCAGAGACCAAGTAAAAGCAGGTTTTGAGTGTCTGATTCCCATAATCACTGTCAACAAAAATGTAGACTGGATACATTACATATATTACAACCAGCAGCGAGTTGTGAATTACACCAGAGATGCCCTACAGGGGATTGCTGACCAATTAGCCCCCACATCTTACATGACATTTCAGAATAGGATGGCCTTGGACATGATTTTAGCAGAGAAGGCGGGTGTTTGTAAAATGATAGAAGGTACAGGGACGTGCTGTACATACATTCCTGACAACACTAGTCCAAATGGTAAGATCACCCTGGCCATCAAAAAATTTGGAAAGCCTATCAGTAGAGCTGAAAAAGAATTCAGGTATCTCAGACCCATGGGACCAATATTTTAGCCGGATGAGCAGGTGGAAAAATATTTTAGCCCAAATAGGTATAGCTCTCTTGATCATTTTGATCATCCTCCCTCTGATGGTTTGTTGCATTTAACCTTGTCTGAAGAAGTTAGTGGAGAAAACTGTGGAAAATAGCACCCCAACCTTCTTGAATCAAGAAGGAGATTTTTATGGGGCAGATGAGAAACCTTACATTCCATTGCAGTCCCTCCCTGTGAAGCACAATGCCATTAGGGACAGCATCTGACTTCCTTATGTGCAAAGTCTGTGGCAAGGGGGGTGATGGAAAAGCCATCACCCGTCTAACGTGCAGCACAAAAGATTTCCAAGGCACATACGGACAGATGAGTTAACACGATTAGGGACAGTTTAAAATAGTCATTTTAAAGGGGGACTGTGATGGATTAGGTAAAATGTATATTTCTCTATGTATATAAAATGCCTATTTTTCTTTGTATATGTGTATGTGTAAAAGTGCTTTCTTATTCCTTGCTCAAAATGGCCGCTAGCAGCACCCCCTCCCTTCGAATGAATAATGTATAACTAAGATGGCGCCTCTTTCCAGGACTATACCCAAAGAGGACTACGCCCAGGTCTTGGAGGAAGTAACCTTCAATGGACATAACCAATCATAAGCTACTAGTCTATGCTAATGATGCATTCCTTCACAGCACTAGCAGCCCACCTATATAGCCCCCTGTAACCAGGAAGAATAAAGAAGTATCACATATCTGAACACAGTCTCAGTGTGTGGTTCTTCATGGTGCGTGCAGCAGATTAAATAGGCCTAATCAGGATGGGGACAGATACTCACCAGATGATTGGTCTAATCTATTTCAGTGACAGGTACTCTTTTTAAAAAAAAATGGGGTCTTTTAAGACCCTAGATCTCTCCTCTGCCCTCAAAGCATCTGACCACACCAAGATCGGTGTCATAAAAAGCTTTGCCAATTTTCCAATGGCGCTGTTTATATCCAGTGAAACCTAAGTCATGAAATTCTCATAGCTTCTGGTTTCTTAGGCCATAGAGATTATTGGAGCCATTCTGGTCTCTGATCAGCTCTAGGGTCAGCTGCCTGAACCACCGGCTGCATTCTCGGGTTCCCTGTTGGAACAGGAGAGCCCGAGAAAACCATCGAAGACGGTGAGGGGGATGTTCCCTCCCACTGCTTATAAAAGCTGTCTAGAGGCTAATTAGCCACTAGGATTGCTTTTATATAAAAGCTGACCGCTGGCTGAAAATAATGATACCAAGATAATCTTTCTGGTATAACCACTCAAAGTTCAGCAACATACCAGTACGTTGCTGGTCCTTGTTGGGCATACATTGTAATGTTCTTTTTTTATGCAGCCTGTGGGCTGAACGAAAAAAAAGAGATTGATCGGTGGGTATGCCCACCATTAGAATCTTCATCCACCCACTTCTAATGATGGGCATACATGCACCATTTATTTTTAACTGTGGTGGTGAAATCACCTCTGACAGCACTGGAGTCACGGCTTTACATATCGTGGGAGCAAACGCTGTTGCTGTCAAGATAAATAAACCTGTGCTGTAGCTCAATGCCGTACCTGCTAAGCAAATGATGGTTAACAATAAAACAAAGTAACATTACAGTATAACAGTAAAACTTACCATACCTGCAAAGCAAATACAATAAAACATAGTAAAAATAAAACATTGCAATCTGTGCCTAAAAAAATATATCCCGAAGCATGGGGGCAATCCGCCCCTAATGTTAGGAGCAAATTGCTCCTCCACCCCTGGCTCCATGCTTTGGCATATATGCTCTTTTTTTATAACTGTGGTGGTGAAATCACCTCCGACAGCACTGGACAGCACTGGAGTCACAGCTTTATGTATCGCGGGAGCAAACGCTGTTGCTGTCAAGATAAATAAACCCATGCTGCAGCTGAATGGCATACCTGCTAAGCAAATGATGGTTAACAATAAAACAAACATTACAGTATAACATACCATACCTGCAAAGCAAATACAATAAAACATAGTAAAAATAAAACAGAGAGACAACGATAGATATAGAACAATAGTGAGCGAACAGTAGAGCGGATACAACCACAACTATTTTAGGCTTTTTTATTTTTTTGTGTTTTTGTGTGTGTTTTTTAATTTTTTTTTCACTTTTTTCACTTTTATAAAAACTCTAAAAAAACTTCAAACTGAACGTTGCAGATTAGGGTCTCTCAAAATGTGATGGCCATCACATCTTTCGAGACCCCAAGACCCTGTGTTAGTGTGCCTATAACTGTGTGGTGCAGTACAGTACGCTAATACTCAACTAGTGTGTGGTAGCGTTTGAAACATTCACCAATGCAGAGACCAGGTTGGTCAGGACAGGAGCGACAATAAAAGCGGGTATCACGCCTAAATCCGCATTTGCTGCAGACACGACATCTTCTTTGGGGTGTTCTTTGGGTAGGGGTACCAGGAAGGACAAAAGGAAAATGCCTCTCATGCAGCCAGCTCACTGCATTTGTGTTGGGAAGTTGGGCAAGCGCACCGTCTGGAAACAGAAGGGCTCTGACAATCTCTTCTTGAAACTGAAGGAAGGATCCAGTCCGTCCTGAAGCTTTGTATAGCACAAAAGCGTTCAGCAAAGCCAATTGAAATAAACAGACACTTTTTTGTACCAGCGTCTGGCCTTACGGGCAATTAGGTACGGCGCCAACAACTGGTCGTTGAGGTCGCCCCTCCCATGTTGAGGTTGTATTTGTGGACACAGAGGGGTTTCTCCACAACACCAGTCGCCGTAGGAATTTGGAACTGCCATGTCTGAGTGAAGCGAGGACAGAACGAAAACATTCCATGAATCCCTCCACTTCACTGCTAACAAATTATTACACTTCAAGCAGGCTCTCTCCCCGTCTAAGTCAGGATTCTACAAGCCCTTGGGGGAAGCCCCAGTGATTAGATCACATGGTGCCACATGCACCAATTCTATAATCAAAAAGGTGATGAAAAAGTGGCACGCTTGTGTAATAATTGTCCATGTACAAGTGGTACCCCTTTCCGAATAAGGGTGACACCAAGTCCCACACTATCTTACCAGCGCTCCCTATGTAGTCTGGGCAGTTCTCCGCTCTACATGACTATCTTTTCCCTCATTAACCATGAAAATATATGTATAGCCTGTTGCCCTGTCACAGAGCTTATACATCTTGACCCCGTATCTGGCACGCTTGCTGGGAAGATACTGTTTGATAGACAAGTGGCCAAAAAATTTAATGAGGATTGGATCGGGAGTAAACAAGGCTGCAAAATGTTGGTTGAAGTGGTTTACGAGGGGCCGAATTTTGTGGAGCCGATCAAATACAGGGTCACCCCGAGGATGACAGAGTTCATTGTCATCGAAGTGCATGAACCGCAAGATCTACTCGTATCGTGTCCTGGTCATGGAGGCAGAGAACACAGGCATATGGTGAATTGGGTCAGTGGACCAATATGACCACAACTCACTCTTTTTAGTTACGCCCATGAGGAGGGATAGGCCCAGGAAGGTCTTAAATTCGAGGACCGTAATAGGTCTGCAATCTCTGGCAAGGGTCAGCTGGGGATTAGTGGCGATAAATTGACCAGCATACAAATTGCTTTGGTCCACAATAGATCTATAGAGATCTTCGGTGAAAAACAGTTAATAAAAATCAAGTCACGTAAAATCAACTGTTTCCACCTGAATTCCGGGTTGGCCAGTATATAAGGGAAGTACGGGTGCTGCAGAAGTGGTGGGTTCCAAATAAGAATTGGCGAATGCAGCAGGAAGGGCACTATGGGCTCGACGGGCCTGTGTTTGTCTTCTTGGTGGCAGCGGGACACTACTCGTGCTTGCCACCTCGCCAGCTTGAACTGCACTTATGGGACTCGCCACGTCGACACGTGAAACTGCAGTGCTGGATGTACGACCAGGATGTACTAGGCCGCTAGTGCTTGCCAGTTCACCAGAAGGATGAGCGGCGCTAGTACTGGCTCTCTGCTCCATACAAGGGACCTGCGGTTCTTGCACCTCAACGACAGCAGAAGAAGATCAGGGTCTGGTACGCCTTCGCAGGGACCACAACTCCATCGTCAGAGCTATCTGTCAGGGTGCCACTGCTGTCTACAGGTTCGTATTCTGAGCCTGAATCTGACAGATGAGTGACTTCCTCTTCACTATCTGTCATGCTCAGAAATGTGTAGGCCTCTTCACTACTGTTCCTTCAACTTGCCTTTTTGGTCTATAAATTTACTGGTACAGTAGTTAGACTCACAGGTAAAAAGCACCTGACTGTCAGCGACTGCTTCAAACGCTGCAAAAAAACTGTTAGCATTCGTAGGGATCAGGCCTGACTCTGAGAACGCTGTAGTTATGTGTTTTGTAAGTGACAGTGATCGATCGATGCTGCACTTGGGGGGCTGGGCTGGGCGAAGGGGCTAAACGCAAGTGCTAGCAGGTATCTGGGCTGATCCCGCTAACACTGCATTTTTGGGAACCCTAAACTGCTGGGGACGCTAGTATAGATCTGATCAGATATTGATCCGTTCAGACACTATACTACTAAAGGAGGTGTATGGTGCATGCGTGGGTGTTAGCGGTACTGGCACTAATCTGACACTGCCTGGGGCGACTCAGACCCTCTCTGATGCTAAAACTTAACTTTGATCACCCGCCGGGTGATCAGGGGGTTAAACCTTTATCAGGTAAAATACGGCGGGTGCCCTGAAGCTATAAAAAAATAACTAGCTAAACTGCATCACCCGTGACACTTATACTGTGATCACAGGTGACAGGGGGTAATCAAGGGGTTAATCCTTTATTGAGGGGGTTAGGGAGATCCCTAGACCTATCTGGGCCTAAGACTAATTACCCTAACACTGATTTTTGTCACTAATGACACTAGTACAGCGATAAAAAAAATCTGATTGCTGTACTGGGTGACACAGTGACAGATGGTGAAGGGGTTAACTGGGGGGTGATCGGGGGGTGAATTGCGTTCCTACATGACCTGGTGTCAGTGCAGTATTGTGCAACTCACTTTTAGATGCTCTCTGCTCTCAGTCTAGAACAGAAAAGACCGACACGAGGAGAGATGACATCACTTTCCCTGTCAGTGTTTACAGTTACACAGACAGGCGAAGGATCTCATTTGTCAGGATGGATCACCAGGTCCAAGGCCAGATTTCATTGGCCTCGGCCTGGGGATTGATCGGTTCCTGATCGAATCCGATCATCGGGTGTATAGCTACGCGGGTTCGCGCAGCCGGGCCAACCTGCCGCAGTATAACTGCGGCAGCCAGTCCGGTACTGGTTAAAGTAAGTGAAATATAAATACAAACACCTCCAACACAACACAGTGCACAACAAACCAACTACTGTACCAGACAGAGAACCACAAATAACAACAGTCAGACAGGTATATACAATAAATGGGGAATACCAGAATCGTAAACGTACCCAGACCAGGCTCATCAACGGGAGATCAGCAGATGGGGCAGGGGGAAAATAGGACAGGGAGAGGATCGACGGATCAGGCTGCAGGGCAAAGGTAATGGTCACAGGAGTGACAGGTTCAGGTACAGGGCACAGGGTTAAGGTATAAGGATGGGCTGTCTGTTCGAGTCGAACATGAGTTCGACTCGAACATTGGCTGTTCGCCCTTTCGCATAGCGAACAATTTGGGGTGTTAGCGGCAAATTCGAAAGCCACGGGACACCCTTTAAAAGTCTATGGGAGAAATCAAAAGTGCTAATTTTAAAGGCTAATATGAAAGTTATTGTCATAAAAAGTGTTTGGGGACCTGGGTCCTGCCCCAGGGGACATGTATCAATGCAAAAAAAGTTTTAAAAACGGACGTTTTTTCGGGAGCAGTGATTTTAATAATGCTTAAAGCAAAACAATAAAAGTGAAATATTCCTTTAAATTTCCTACCTGGGGGGTGTCTATAGTATGCCTGTAAAGTAGCACATGTTTCCCATGTTTAGAACAGTCCCTGCAAAAAATGTAATTTCTAAAGGAAAAAAAGTCATTTAAAACTACTCGCGGCTCTTAATGAATTGTTGGGTCCCGCAATACGGATGAGTCATTGCAAAAAATGGCATGGGATTCCTCCCAGTCCATTACCAGGCCTTTTGGGTCTGGTATGAATATTAAGGGGAACTCCGAACCAAAATTGAAAAAAATTGCGTGGGGGTGCCCCCAAACTCCATTACCAGGCCTTTCAGGTATGGTATGGATATTAAGGGGAACCCTGCGCCAATTTTTTTTTAAAAATGGCGTAGGGGTCCCCCTCAAAATCCATACCAGACCCTTCAGGTCTGGTATGGATTTTAAGGGGAACCCCATGCCAAAATGAAAAAAAATGGCGTGGGGTTCCCTCCAAATATCTATACCAGACCCTTATCCGAGCATGCAACCTGGCAGACTGCAGGAAAAGAGGGGGGAGGAGAGAGCCCCCCCCTGAGCCAAACCAGGCCACATGCCCTCAACATTGGAAGGGTGCTTTGGGGTAGCCCCAAAGCACCTTGTCCCCATGTTGATGGGGAGAAGGGCCTCATCCCCACAACCCTTGCCCGGATTTTGTGGGGGTCTGCGGGCAGGGGGCTTATCGGAATCTGGAAGCCCCTTTAACAAAGGGGACTCCCAGATCCCGGACCCCCCTGTGTGAAATGGTAATGGGGTACATTGTACTCCTACCATTTCACCCAAAAAAGTGACAAAAAGGGTAAAAAAACACACACAGCTTGGCACAAGTCCTTTAATAAAAAAAAAATGCCAGCGATGTAATCCTTCTACGAGCCACGAACGATACAGCCTCCTCCATAGGAGGCGCCCGGCAGAATGATAAGCGACTCGGATGACAGTTCTTAAATAAACAAGGGCGGGGCCACCCGTGACATGGATGGGTGACCCCGCCCCTTCTGACGCGTCACAAGAAACCCCCGTTGCGTCAGAGGGGGCGGGATCACCCATACATGTCACTGGGTAACCCCGGCATTTCCCCTTGCATCAGAGGGGGGCGGGGTCACCCATACATGTCACTGGGTAACCCCAGCATTTCCCCTTGTGTCAGAGGGGGCAGGGTCACCCGTACATGTCACTGGGTAACCCCAGCATTTCCCCTTATGTCAGAAGGGGCGGGGTCACATGTCCACATCATGAGTGGCCCCACCCTCGGTTATTTAAGAACTGTCATCCGAGTGGCGCATCATTCTGTCGGGCGCCTCCTATGGAGGAGGCTGCATCGTTCGTGGATCATAGAAGGATTACATTGCTGATTTTTTTTTCATTAAAGGACTTGTGCCAAGCTGTGTGTGTGTTTTTTTATCACTTTTTTGGGTGAAATGGTAGGAGTAGAATGGGAGTTTGTTAAAGGGGGCTTCCAGATTCCAATAAGCCCCCCGCCCCGCAGACCCCCACAACCACCGGGCAAGGGTTGTGGGGATGAGGCCCTTCTTCCCATCAACATGGGGACAAGGTGCTTTGGGGGGACCCCAAAGCACCCTCCCAATGTTGAGGGCATGTGGCCTAGTACGGTTCAGGAGGGGGGTGCTCTCTCATCCCCCTCTTTTCCTGCGGCCTGCCAGGTTGCGTGCTCGGATAAGGGTCTGGTATGTATTTTTGGGGGGAACCCCACGCCATTTTATTTAATTATGATGTGGGGTTCCCCTTAAAATCCATACCAGACCTGATGGGTCTGGTATGGATTTTGAGGGGGCCCCTACACATTTAAAAAAAAAAAATTGGCACAGGGTTCCCCTTAATATCCATACCAGACCTGAAGGACCTGGTAATGGAATTTGGGAGGAATCTCATGCCGTTTTTTTAAATGACTTTCATCCGTATTGCGGGAGCCGACAATTCATTATTAGCCGCGAGTAGTTTTAAATGACTTTTTTTCCTTTAGAAATGATATTTTGTGCAGGGTCTTTTCTAAACACGGGAAACATGCGCTACATTACAGGCACACTATAGACACCCCCAGGTATGAAATTTAAAGAAATATTTCACTTTTATTGTTTCACTTTAAGCATTATTAAAATCACTGCTCCCAAAAAAAGGCCGTTTTTAAACCTTTTTTGCATTGATACCTGTCCCCTGGGGCAGGACCCAGGTCCCCAAACACTTTTTATGGCAATAACTTGCATATTAGCCTTTAAAATTAGCACTTTTGATTTTTCATGTTCGCGCGTTCGAACAAATTTTATGCCCGTTTGCATGTTCTGGATGCGAACCAAACCGGGGAATGTTTAGCCCATCTCTTTTCAGGTACCAGGTTCAGAGTCAGGGTCAGGTTCAGAGATCACAGGTTCAGGTCAGAGCACAAGGATGACACCAAGGCAAGTGTGTGTGTGTGCTTTCCGGGTATTAATACACACAAAATTGGCTCCACAGTGCCGGGAAACACCCGCTGGTGGACGCCAGTACTGCGTCTCAATGATCAGATAGTGCCACCAGCAGGTGAAACCTTTCCTGACAGTTCCAGAATGCCAGGAGACACCCGCTGGTGGACATAAGTACTGCAAGCCAAAGGTCCGACAGCACCACCAGCAGGTGGAATCTTTCCTGACAGTACCCCCCCTCGAAGAGCAGCCTCTGGATGCTCCAACTAGCCGCTGCTGATAAAAGTCCATGGCATCAAGCCTGGCAGTGGGCAGAGGCATGAAAAAAGTCTAAATCATCAAGCCGGGCAGCGGGCAGAGGCACACCAAGCTGGGCATGTAAAAGGTCCATGGCTTTAAACTGGGCAACAGGCAGAGGCACCTCAAACTGGGCAGCAGCACATGAAGCTGGGCAGCGAGCAGTGGCACATAAAGCCGGGCAGCGGGCACAGGCACGTCAGGCTTGGCGCCAGGCACATCAATCTGGGCAGCGGGGACATCCAGCTGGGCAGTGGGCTCATCGAGCTGGGCAGCAGGCATAGAGATATCAAGCTTGGTAGCGGGCACAGGCACATCAAGCTGGGCAGCGGGCACAGGCACACCAAGCTGGGAAGCAGGCACAGGCACATTAAGCTGGGCAGGGGCAGCAGCACATCGAGCTGGGCAGTGAGCAATGGAACATCAAGCCGTGCAGCGGGCACAGGCATGTCAGTCTGGGCGGTGGGCACATCAAGCTGGGCAGCGGGGACATCCAGCTGGGCAGTGGGCTCATCGAGCTGGGCAGCAGGCATAGAGATATCAAGCTTGGTAGCAGGCACAGGCACATCAAGCTGGGCAGCGGGCACAGGCACATCAAGCTGGGAAGCAGGCACAGGCACATTAAGCTGGGCAGGGGCAGCAGCACATCGAGCTGGGCAGTGAGCAGTGGAACATCAAGCCGTGCAGCGGGCACAGGCATGTCAGTCTGGGCGGTGGGCACATCAAGCTGGGCAGCAGGCACAGGCACATCAACTGGGCAGAAGGGACAGGCACACCAAGCTGGACAATGGGCAGATCAAGCTGGGCAGTAAGCACATCAAACTGGGCAGCAGGCACATCAGGCTGGGCAGCAGGCACATCAGGCTGGGCAGTAGAAAGAGGCACATCAGGCTGGGCAGTAGAAAGAGGCACATCAGGCTGGGCAGCAGGCACAGGAACATCAGGCTGGGCAGTGGACAGAGGCACATCAGGCTGGGCAGAGGATAGAGGCACATCGGGCTGGGCAGTGGACAGAGGCACATCGGGCTGGGCAGCAGGCTCTGGGTCATCTGGCTGGGCAGCAGGCTCTGGCTCATCTGACTGGGTAGCAAGCACCGTATCAGCAGGCTGGGTAATGGGCACTGGCTCAGCAAGCTGGGTGAAGGGCACCGATTCAGCAAGTCAGATGACGGGTACTGGCTCAACAGGCTGGGTGACAGACAGCGGTTCAGCGGGCTGGGTAGCTGGCACCGGCTCCACAGGCTGGATAATTGGCACTGGCTCCATGGGCTGGGTAATGAGCACTGGCTCAATGGGCTGGGTAATGGGCACTTGCCCAGCAGGCTGGGATACGGTTACCGGTCCAGCAGGCTGGGAAATGGGCACCAGAACTTCAGGCCGGGAAACGGGCACCGGAAATTCAGGCCGTGAGACAGGCACCGGAAATTTAGACCGGGAGACGGGCACTGGAACTTCAGGCCGGGAAACGGGAACCGGAACTTCAGGCCAGGAAACGGGCACCAGAACTTCTGGCTGGAACACGGGCACCAGAACTTCAGGCTGGAACACGGCTCTGGAACTTCAGGCTGGGACACGGGTACCGGAACTTCAGGCAGGAACACAGGCACCAGAACTTCAGACTAGAACACGGGCACTGGAACTTCAGGCTAGAACATGGGCACCAGAACGTCAGGCTGGAACATGGACACCAGAACTTCAGGCTGGAACACAGACACCGAACTTCAGGCTGGGACACGGGCACCAAAACTTCAGGCTAGACAGCAGGCAGGAAGTTGGCAGGGTTATGTGGGTCTTTAGGTTCAGTACCATCAGAGAATAACTTGACCCCATTGGTAATCATGGAGGTAGACTGGAGCAGGTCGGCCAGTGTGGGAGCAGGCTGGAGCAGATTGGCTGGTGTGGAGGCAGGTAGGGTTAATGGCAGGATCGTATGAGTCGGAAAAAACTTCTGTTCCTTCTTTAGCTTAGCCACTGAAGTTCTGTATGTGACTGCAGGACTGTAGGTAAGGGGTGAAGCAGACTGAAGAGAAGGGCTGGAATATGGTAAGGAAGAGGGAACAGTGGCTAGAGAACATTATTGTGGGGTTTTGTAGGCAGCAGAGAAGAGGCAGTTGGAGTAAAGGCAGGATAGGTGCAGCCAGTACAAACACGGTATTGATATTTGGTGGCAAGCAGTATTTTGAGCTGAGACTGAGGTTGCCATGGGTGATGGAGGAAAATACATTTGGGCAGGCAGGTGTCTGGTAGCAGAAATGCTTTGTTGTGGACTGGCTGAGGTTGAGGTTGGACAAACTGCAGTTTACATGCTGCCTGTCTGTCAAGGGACTGTACAGAATCAACACACTTAATTATCACCTGTTGGGAACAAGCTGAGTAATGTTCGAAAAAGTATGTAAAGTCATCCTCCAAAAGCCACACCAGAGACATGACTTGATTGACACTGAAAGGAGGATAGAAATTATCACGGACCTTTGGAGTACAGGGCAGGGCCAGCTCTGCACACATTTGAAATAAAGGCTGAACATCCCCAAACAGCATATAGCCCTGATAAACCAAGGAGTGAGCTAATCGAATGCTCTCTAACAGCTGGTCACTGGTCCACTCTTTCAGTGTCTGGTGGCAATATTCACCACTCTCTGACGCCAGCAGAGAATAATAAACAATCTCATCAGAATTAATTTTCAGTAAAGCAAAACAGAACCAAGATGGTTCCTCTGTGCAGCCACTTCTGGTCAGGGATGGCCTTGGTATACTTTCATGAATCAGGTGTGACCAGAACTGCGTGGACAGCAACAGAGGAAACCAAATGCATGTAAAGTGAAAAAAGAAAAATGTATTAAAGTAAGTGAAATATAAATACAAACACCTCCAATACAACACAGTGCACAACAAACCAACTACCAGACAGAGGCTCACAAATAACAACAGTCAGACAGGTATATACAATAAATGGGGAATACCAGAATCGTAAACGTAGCCAGGCCAGGGTCATTAACGGGAGATCAGCAGATGGGGGGCAGGGAGCAAACAGGACAGGGAGAGGATGGACGGATCAGGCTGCAGGGCAAAGATAAAGGTAACAGGGTCACAGGAGGGGTTCAGGTACCAGGTTCAGAGTCAGGGTCAGGTTCAGAGATCACAGGGTCAGGTCAGGGTGCAAAGACAATAGCAAGGCGGGTGTGTGTGTGCTTGCCGGGTTTTAATACACATCTCCTGCAAACAGGCTCAGGTGATGCCTGATCGCAGGAGATAATGCCACACTGCCGGGAAACACCAGCTGGTGGACGCCAGTACTGCAGCCCAATGATCAGATAGAGGAACCAGCAGGTGAAACTTTTCCTGACAGTTCCAGACTGCCAGGAGACACCCACTGGTGGACATCAGTACTGCAAGCCAAAGATCCGACAGTGCCACCAGCAGGTGAAACCTTTCCTGATATTATGTCATTTGCAAACAGCTGCCAGGACTCCCAGTGTATCAAATACGGCCAGAAGGGAGCACAGGCCCACTGAAGACCTGGCACTGGAACCATCTGTTGCCTCTGTCGGAAGCAGTTTGTGTGCCACCACAGCCAGATTCACAGTCCACCTCTATGGCCTCTCAGAGATCACGACCAGTGACTAGGTCTCGGTCTGTGCCTCTAGATGAAGAGGATGAGGACAGTGAGGATGAAGGAGATAAGAATGGATTGGTTGGGGCCATCCCAAATATCAAGGCCTGCCATCCCCTCTTCTTCTCCCCCCAAAGCAGCTGACACTGGGATGCTCCAGCCAGAGGCTCCTAAGTTTGTGCCTCAAAGTCCACCTTCTGAAGGGTTGGAAGACCTTCAATCGTCCTTGCTGACAGTAGACCCCGAAGACTTCCCATCCTTCATTGAAGAGGAAGCTGAGGCTGATATGCAGGAAGAATAAAAAGCTGTGGATAAAGCAGAGACTAGTGTGCCTGTAACTCCAGAGCCTAAAGAACAGAGAGAGCGAAGAGCTATTCACCCACCTAAGAGACTGACCTATGATACTCTGGGTGAAAGCTCTGAGGAAGCTGTTTTCACTTCAAAAAGGACTCTTGAGGTGCGTGGTTCTGCCACCACAAATTTAGTGGACTTTTCGGCATCAAAGGTTTGACAGACTTTTGATGGACTTCCGACTGACTTTTGAACGAACGGACTTGCCTACACACGATCACACCAAAGTCCAATGGATTCGTATGTGATGACGTACGACCGGACTAAAATAAGGAAGTTCGTAGCCACTAGCCAATAGTTACCCTAGCGTCGTTTTTGTCCGTCGGACTAGCATACACACGAACTGATTTTTCGACCGGACTCGAATCCGTCGGAAAGATTTGAAACATGTTTCAAATCTAAAGTCCGTCTGATTTTCAACCGAAAAAGTCTGCTGGAGGTTCGATGAAGCCCACACACGGTCGGATTGTCCAACGGATTCGTTCCTTCAGACCAGTCCGGTCAAAAACTCCACCCGTGTGTACGGGGCATTAGTCTTCACATATGCCTGTGACTCGTGCATAAAGGAGAGAGAATTCACATGGTATAGTATGTCTTGTTTATTTAACCAGTTGAAATCCGAATGACGGCTAAAGCGCAGACCTGAATTCCCGGGAGACCGTCATATGACGGCCTCCCCTGTGCATGCGCAGGGGATGTGATCACCGAGTCACTGAGACTCAGGTGATCACCGATCTGAGTAAGGAGCCAGTCCCCGCCCCTTACCATGTGATCAGCTGTCAGCCAATGACAGCTGGTCACATGATAAAAAAAAAGCTCTGTGATTGTTTTTTTTTCTCCTCGCGCTGACAGGAGAGAAAAAGGCGATCACCGGCTCATCAGCAAGGGACATCAGTCCCGAAGAGGAAGAGGCAATAATGCCTCATATGTGCCACCAGTACCCCCTGCCAGTGCCACCTGCCATTGCCACCTGACAGTGCCCACAGTACCCACCAGTGCCACCTATCAATGCCCATGAGTGCCACCTATCAATGCCTACAAGTCCCACCTATCAATGCCCACAAGTGCCACCTATCAATGCCCACCAGTGGTGCCAATCAGTGCCACCTAGCAGTGCTGCCTATCAGTGTAACAGATCAGTGCCCATTATTGCCACCCATCAGTGCCCATCACTGCCACACATCAGTGCCCATCACTGCCACCTATTGGTGCCCATCAGTGCCGCCTCATCAGCGTACATCAATGAAGAAGAAAAATTACCTTTTTTAAAATTTTATAACAAAATATAAAAATTTTTTTTTAAATTCTGTCTTTTTACGTTTTTTTAAACAAAAAATAAAAACCGCAAAGGTGATCAAATACCACAATAGAAAGCTCTATTTGTGGGGAAAAAAATTATAAAAATTTCATTTGGGTACAGTGTTGTATGACCGCGCAATTGCCATTCAAAGTGCGTCAGCGCTGAAAGCTGAAAATTGGTCTGGATAGGAGGGGGGTTTAAGTGCCCGGTAAGCAAGTGGTTAAATAAGAAAGTGAAAACACACTTACAATGTTAAAGTCACATTATCACAAACCCTAGGCAATTAGCAGTCAGCTCGCTCCAGGAACTAGCTAGGCTCTCTCACAACCTAGCGTGCGTTCAACCTCTCGCCGAACGTGACGTCAGTGGGGAACCGGAATATACGATGATGCTAGATCTAGTTCCTGCAGCGAACTGACTGTCCTAAAGAGATTGACTAGGATTTGTGATAATGCAATTTTAACTCTGGAACATTTTCATACGACAGAATACAATGTCAGAAATTTTATAGTCTGCACATCCAGCTTTTGTGTGACGAAAAAGCAAAATCGGATGTCGAAAGCACCGTACTAACGATCTGAAAATCATTGAGCTTTCTTAAAGCCCTTACAGCAGTACATTTTAGATTCTATCTGGGAGTGCTGTATGCAGCTAACTAAATAATTGTTTTTAGCAACAGTTTTTAAGATCTCTGCATAAGTTCACATTTACTTATTTACATTTACATTTACATCGTACAAATTTTTCCATCCGATTTTCGTTTCGTGTGTACAAGCCTTTAGCCTGATTGACCCACACGCAGTATTGCTAAGGGTTCCATACAATCTGGTGAGTAAATATTCAAAAAGGGGGTGTGCTGAGCACTAGGGATGAGCTTCATGTTCGAGTCATACTCATGTTCGACTGGAACATTGTCTGTTCTGCCGTTGCCGAATTTAGAACATTATGGGCCATTCGTACCAAATTCGAGTGGCGCACCACGGCCCATAATTCACTGCGGCATCACAGTGCATTGCTGGCTGATGATTGGCCAAGCATGCACTATGACCCACATGTTTTGGCCAATCACAGCGCCGTCAGCACAGAGAGCCATAATTGGCCAAAGGAAGGGTGCCTTTGGCCAATCATGGCTCAGGGGAGTAGGTACACACCCCACAATATATAAGGTCAGCTGCATTTCGGCCTTGTGTAGTGTGTTGCAGCGTGTGAGAGAGTCAGAGTGTCATTTCATTTCATTTCAGTTAGATAGAGAAGACAGGCGATTCAGGTAGCTGCAGTCAGTGTCTTAGTATATATATGCATCCCAGGAGTTGTATATATATATATATATATATATATATATATATATTCACTGTATTCAGTTTCGCTAGATCTCACTTCAGAGTGTTCCTGTTTTTCTCGCTGCAGTTTATTAAGTCAGTGTACTGTATACTGGGCTCAGTGTGCAGGTAAAGCTAACTGCAGACAATTCCTGTTCCATTACTAATAATACAGGCAGTTGATTGAGCTAAGCTGCAGTTTATTAAGTCAGTGTACTGTATACTGGGCACAGTGTGCAGCTAAAGCTGACTGCAGACAATTCCTGTTCTATTCCTAATAATACAGGCAGTTGATTGAGCTAAGCTGCACTTTTTTTAAGTCAGTGTACTGTATACTGGGCACAATGTGCAGTTAAAGCTGACTGCAGAGAATTCCTGTTCTATTCTTAATCAGGGATGAGCCGAACACCCCCCTGTTTGGTTCACACCAGAACAGGCAAAAAATGAGTTCGAACACGCGAACACCGTTAAAGTCTATGGGACTCGAACATGAATAATCAAAAGTGCTAATTTTAAAGGCTTATATGCAAGCTATTGTCATAAAAAGTGTTTGGGGACCTGGGTCCTGCCCCAGGGGACATGGATCAATGCAAAAAAAGTTTTAAAAACGTCCGTTTTTTCGGGATTTTAATAATGCTTAAAGTGAAACAATAAAAGTGTAATATTCCTTTAAATTTCATACCTGGGGTGTGACTATAGTATGCCTGTAAAGGGGCGCATGTTTCCCGTGTTTAGAACAGTCTGACAGCAAAATGACATTTCAAAGGAAAAAAAGTCATTTAAAACTACTCGCGGCTATTAATGAATTGCCGGTCCGACAATACACATAAAAGTTCATTGATAAAAACGGCATGGGATTTCCACACAGGGGAGCCCCGAACCAAAATTTTAAAAAAAAATGGCGTGGGGGTCCCCCTAAATTCCATACCAGGCCCTTTCAGGTCTGGTATGGATATTAAGGGGAACCCCACGCCAAAATTTTTAAAAAATGGCGTGGGGTCCCCCCCAAAAATCCATACCAGACCCTTATCCGAGCACGCAGCCTGGCAGGCAGCAGGAAAAGAGGGGGGACGAGAGAGCGGCGTCCAGGATCTTCTTATTATATATATATAAATATATACACTGTATTCAGTTTAGCTAGATCCTGTTCTTCTCTTCCTTATATACTGCCAGACAGGAATGTTTTTACAGTATTTCCAGCTACTGTACTGTGTACCCTGCACAGTCTCACCTACAGTATAGCAACCTGCAGTCAGGTGCTTGTGTAGGCTCCTTGAAGTATTTCCAGCTACTGTACTGTGTACCCTGCACAGTCTCACCTACAGTAAAGCTACCTGCAGCCAGGGGCCTGTGTAGGCTCATTGAAGTATTTCCAGTTACTGTACTGTGTACCCCGCACAGTCTCACCTACAGTATAGCTACCTGCAGCCAGGTGCTTGTGTAGGCTCATTGAAGTATTTCCAGCTACTGTACTGTGTACCCTGCACAGTCTCACCTACAGTATAGCAACCTGCAGCCAGGTGCTTGTGTAGGCTCATTGAAGTATTTCCAGCTACTGTACTGTGTACCCCGCACAGCCTCACCTACAGTAAAGCTACCTGCAGCCAGGTGCTTGTGTAGGCTCATTGAAGTATTTCCAGTTACTGTACAGTGTACCCCGCACAGTCTCACCTACATTATAGCTACCTGCAGCCAGGTGCTTGTGTTGGCTCTTGACGTATTTCCAGTTACTGTACTGTGTACCTTGCACAGTTGCACCTACAGTATAGCTACCTGAAGACAAGTGCAGGTGTTATCATACTAATAATACTACAGGCAGGCAGTTGATTCTGCTAGCTGTAGTATAATCGGTATATATATATATATATATATCCCAGTTTTGTGCAGCTCACTGCAGGCCAATAGTATGTCTGGAAGGCCAACAAGGAGAGGCAGACAGTCACAAGCCAATAAAAGAGGGCAAGTAGGCTCTGTGTCTAGAGGCACATGGACATGTTGCATCCTCATCATCACGTGGCCATGGGACACGCTTAGCCTTTTTTTAGGCAGTTGGCCATGTTGAGCCGCAACATGCGGAGGACTTGGTCGAGTGGATGACCAAGCCATCCTCATCCTTCTCATCCTCTCTCACCCAGGCTCAGGGGACTTTGTCTGGCAAAGCAGCTGCCAACGCATCCTCTTCCCTCGGCTCAATGGCATCAGTAACTCCTTCCCCAGCCCCACCATGTCCTCCTGAGGATTCCCTCGAACTGTTTGACCACAGTGTTGGGTACATGCTCCAGGAGGATGCCCAGCATTTTGAAGGCTCTGATGATGATACTGAGCTAGATGAAGGCAGTAACGTGAGCACGGACAGAGGGGGTGCCCAAGAAGGACAGCAATCTGGCAGTCATGTTCCCCCTGCTGCAGCATACTGCCAGGTTTGCTCCAGTGATGAGGAGGGAGGGGATGATGAGGTCACTGACTCAACGTGGGTGCCTGATAGGAGAGAGGAGGAGGAGGAGGAGGAGGTACATCACCAACGAGGCAGGATGCCCTCCAGGGGCCAGCCTAAGGGCAGCACACTGACTACATCACACCTCTGCATGTGCAGGGCGCTGCTGTCTCTGCGCGTTATTCCAAAAGTTCTTTGGTGTGGGCCTTTTTTGAGACGAGTGCATCAGATCGCACCACTGCTATTTGTAACATATGTCTGAAGCGTATCTCACGTGGCCAAAACATCTCCCGCTTGGGCACCACATGCTTGACCAGACATATGTTGACCTGCCATGCAGTTCGTTGGCAAGCGTACCTAAAAGAACCACACCAAAGAACAAAGAGGACCTCTCCTTGCTCCTCATCAGCTGGGATCTCCAACCCCACTATACCTTCAGTCCTCTCTGAGACCTGCACTGAGAGGAATGAAGGTGTAGAATTAGGTGTGTCACAGCCAAGTACTTGCGTTCAATCTGCTATTGGTACACCGACGTCAGATTGTACCAGGCAAATTTCCCTGCCCCAGCTGCTGCACCGCAGAAAGAAGTTCGCTCCCAGCCATCCACATGCTCTGCGGTTGAATGCTAGCTTGGCAAAATTGCTACCACTTCAACTGCTACCTTTTCAGTTGGTAGACTCTGCCCCCTTCCGTGAGTTTGTGGAATGTGTGGTTCCTCAGTGGCAGGTTCCCAAACGCCACTTTTTCTCACAGAAGGCGATTCCGGCTCTCTACCGGCATGTGGAAGGCAATGTCCATGCCTCACTGGACAGTGCGGTCAGCAGTAAGGTAAGCAGGCATGGACAGGGACGTTACCTAAGTTTCACGGCGCATTGGGTGACTCTGCTGGCAGCTGGGAGGATGCAGGACAAGGTGCAGTAGTGTTGGAGGTTGTTCTGCCACCACACCTCCAAAATGCCACTACTAATGATTGTGACACACCTCTCTCCTCCACCCCCTCCTCTTCTTCTTCCTCCATGGCCTCTTCCTGTGCTTTGTCCTCGGAACCAGCGGTGCTCCGTAGGCGTTCAAGGGGCTACGCAAGTACGCAGGCCAAAAGATGCCATACGGTGCTTGAACTGGTGTGCTTGGGGGACAGGAGCCACACTGGGGCAGAGGTTCTGTCAGCTCTGCAGGGGCAGGTTCAGAGGTGGTTGACGCCACGCCAACTTAAGGCAGGAATGGTGGTTTGCGACAATGGCACCAACCTCCTCTCCGCCCTCTGACAGGGACAAATGACCCATGTGCCCTGTTTGGCTCACTTCCTTAACTTGGTGGTGCAGCGGTTCTTGGGCAGGTACCTGGGCTTACAGGATGTCCTGAGGCAGGCCAGAAAAGTCTGTGTGCATTTTCGCCGGTCATATAATGCCAGTGCTTGGCTGGAAGACCTCAAAAGGAATTTAACCTGCCCAAGAACCGCCTAATCTGTGACATGCCCACCAGGTAGAACTTAACGTTGGCCATGCTTCAGCGGCTGCACACGCAGCAGAGGGCCATCAATGAGTACTTGTGCGACTATGGCGACAGGGTCAGGGGAGCTTGGTTTTTTTCCCCACGCCAGTGGGCCATGATCAGGGATGCATGCACTGTCCTGTCACCATTTGAGGAGGCCACGAGGAGGGTGAGCAGTGACAGTGCACGCATAAGTGACACTGTCCCCCTTTTCCACTTGTTGGATCACATGCTGTGTGGAATAATGGACAGGGCACTTGAGGCAGAACAGAGGCAGGAATAGGAGGACTTCCTTAGCTCTCAAGGCCCCCTTTATCCAGACAGTGTTCCTGCGTGCCCGCCGATCACACAGGAAGAGGACGAGGAGGAGGATTGTGTCAGCATGGAGGTGGAGCCTGGCACTCATCATCAGCAGCAGTCTTTAAGGGATCATTTACAGTACCAAGAAACCCATGGACTTGTACGTGGCTGGGAGGAGGCGGCTGTGGATCATGTCGTCCTTAGTGACCCAGAGGACTCCGGACCCAATGCCTAAGCAAACCTACGCTGCATGGCCTCCCTGATCCTGCAAAGCCTGCAGAAGGATTCTCGTATTCGTGGTATCAAGGAGAGGGCAACCCTCCTTGATCCACGTTACAAGTGTAAGGTTGCGGACCTTATCTTGCCATTGTAGAGGGAGCAGAGGATGAAACATCTTCAGGAGGCCTTGCATAAAGTTCTGTGCAACACGTTCCCAGAGACTGGGAGGTTACAAACTCCTGTTCCTGGACAACGTGTTGCTGAGGCTTCAGTCAGTCAAAGAAGGAGTGGTGGAGAAGGTGGCCGTCTGACCGATGCGTTCAGACAATTTTTTGGTCCGCAGCCCCAAGGTATGATCAGTTCCAGCAACCATCGCCAGTGTCTGTGGACAAGGGGGACAGTGTCACTAATGCATGCACTGTCACTGTTCACCATCCTCGTGGCCTCCTCAAATGGTGACAGGACAGTGCATGCATCCCTGAATATGGCCCACTGGCGTGGGGAAAAAAAACAAGCTCCCCTGACCCTGTCCTGGTGCCATAGTCGCACAGGTACTCATTGATGGCCCTCTGCTGCGTGTGCAGCCGCTGCAGCATGGCCAATGTTGAGTTCCACCTGGTGGGCCTGTCACAGATTAGGCGGTTCTTGGGCAGGTTAAACTCCTTTTGGAGGTCCGTCAGCCGAGCACTGGCATTATATGACCGATGGAAATGCACACAGACTTTCCTGGCCTGCCTCAGGACATCCTGTAAGCCCGGGTACCTGCCCAAGAACCGCTGCACCACCAAGTTAAGGACGTGAGCCAAACAGGGCACATGGGTCATTTGTCCCTGTCGGAGGGCAGAGAGGAGGTTGGTGCCATTGTCGCAAACCACCATTCCTGCCTTAAGTTGGCGTGGCGTCAACCACCTCTGAACCTGCCCCTGCAGAGCTGACAGAACCTCTGCCCCAGTGTGGCTCCTGTCCCCCAAGCACACCAGTTCAAGCACCGTATGGCATCTTTTGGCCTGCGTACTTGCGTAGCCCCTTGAACGGCTACGGAGCACCGCTGGTTCCGAGGACAAAGCACAGGAAGAGGCCATGGAGGAAGAAGAAAAGGAGGGGGTGGAGGAGAGAGGTGTGTCACAATCATTAGCATTTTGGAGGCGTGGTGGCGGAACAACCTCCAACACTACTGCACCTTGTCCTGCATCCTTCCCAGTTGCCAGCAGAGTCACCTAATGCGCCGTGAAACTTAGGTAATGTCCCTGTCCATGCCTGCTGGACCATGAGTCAGCGGTAATATGCACCTTACCGCTGACCGCCCTGTCCAGGGAGGCATGGACATTGCCTTCCACATGCCGGTAGAGAGCCGGAATCGCCTTCCGTGAGAAAAAGTGGCGTTTGGGTACCTGCCACTGAGGAACTGCACATTCCACAAACTCACGGAAGGGGGCAGAGTCTACCAACTGAAAAGGCAGCAGTTGAAGTGCTAGCAATTTTGCCAAGCTAGCATTCAACCGCTGGGCATGTGGATGGCTGGGAGAAAACTTCTTTCGGCGGTGCAGCAACTGGGGCAGGGAAATTTGCCTGGTACAATCTGACGTCGGTGTACCAAAAGCAGATTGCCCACAAGTACTTGGCTGTGACACACCTAATTCTACACCTTCATTCCTCTCAGTGCAGGTCTCAGAGAGGACTGAAGGTATAGTGGGGTTGGAAATCTCAGCTGATGAGGAGCAAGGAGAGGTCCTCTTTGTTCTTTGGTGTGGGTCTTTTAGATACGCTTGCCAACGAAGTGCATGGCAGGTCAACATATGTCTGGTCAAGCATGTGGTACCCAAATGGGAGATGTTTTGGCCACGTGAGATACGCTTGAGACATATATTGCAAATATGTAAAAGGTGCAGCGCTAAAAATAAAAATAAAAAATAAACTTCCAGGGACAAGATGCGGAGATGTCAATAAAACTAAAAAACATATAGTCCTTCAGTAAAACATAACATACAATCCTATGATTCATAAATGAAAAGAAGCACTAATAATGTCCAAGTTATTCAGTGAGTATCCACCACACGTGACAGCATGCCAATAGAGTGATTGATGAGTGTGCCCGACACCGATACAATGAGTGGCCTCTCACCTGATGACCGGGACCCTTTAGTTATAGAGGGTCAATGAGGCATTCCCATAAGGGTCAAACAACAGGAGATCCTATTTCTGATGTTGACAATCCATCAGGAGACACTGGGCTGTGGGTGAGGATGGCTCTGGGCTGGGCTGTGGGTGAGGATGGCTCTCACATGGCATATGCAATGTAAAAAGGACAAAAATAGTGCTCTCTGTATATTCCAATTTATTAAAATAATTAAAAGATATCACTTACAAAAATGGCACTTCACAAGTGCCAGGACGAACACAGCAAAGATTACAGGGTACCGCCGTGTAGAGACACGGAGTGGAGCATGCGCGGTAGCAGCGGGTGACGTCACGCCGTTACGTTCTGGACGCAATGCATCCCAGTGGGAGGGGACTTCTTCAGCAGATGACGAGACTACGTGGGCACCCGCACTATAAGGAGGTGAGTTGCCATAGCGACGGTAAACACTTCATAGAAGCGGAGAATCCGTAAATGTCCCCTGATACAGCAAACAGGGCAAACGGAAACTAATCCATGTGTGCTTGTCGCTTATGATTCAACCATATGGGCAAATACAGTAAATAAATAGCAAAAAATAAAAACATGGACAAGCATAGAAACCTCCCAAAAAAGAAAAAAGCTTATCTGACGTGGGGACTGGGGGGTTAAGAACTCCAGGAGCTAGACGGTCCCTTAGTGTGGGGGCTTTCTTATAGATAAATTGGGGCCTGTCAGGGAGTACAGGGCCCAAAACTTTATCCTGCTTTAGTATTGCCCAGTTTTTTTTGATAATTCTCTCAAACTTACGGTATTGGACGTTATAATCCAACACCATTTTGAAATTGTGATTATCATTAGTAGGAACCTTAGAGGAACCAGCAATAAGTTCTTTTCTATCTAGTGACATGACTCTAGACACCTCTTCAGCAAGGGTGGATCTATTATAACCCTTTTGCTCAAACCTGGAAGAGAGGACTTGAGATTGATTCACGAAATCATCTAGGGTAGTACAATTACGGCGCAACCTAATGTATTGACCCCTGGGGATGTTGCACAGCCAAGAACTGTGATGACAACTCCCCAGGGAAATATAAGAGTTGCGATCTGTTGGTTTAAAGTAATTGGTGAGAATAAACTGGTCATGCTTAATACTAATGGATAGATCTAAAAACACAACTTTTTCGGAACTAATGGTCCATGTTAGAGATATGTTCTTTGTATTATTATTGAGTGATTCAATGAAATCATTCAATCTAGAACTTTCACCATTCCAAATAAGCATAAGATCATCAATGAATCTCCTGTAGCATACTAACTCAGGGGGGCGATGGAGGAATACTGCCTCATCCTCCCAGTGGGCCATGAATATATTAGCAACACTGGGAGCGAAGCGAGCCCCCATAGCTACTCCCCTGGTCTGTAAATAAAATTCTTTATTGTACCAAAAATAGTTCCTTGTGAGACAAAAATCTAGACAACTTAAGAGAAACTCCTGATGCCCACCAGATAGAGAAGATGAGGCCAGAGCCCATACTACCGAAGCCATAGCATCCTGATGGCCAATAATGGTGTACAGGGAACTTACGTCTGCTGTAACTAAAAAAGTAGAAGGGGAACAATTCAAAGTGTCTAGAATTTGGATAATGTGTTTGGTATCCTTCAAAAATGCTGGAGTTTGCATAACTAGAGGCTGTAAAAAGAAATCAATGTATTGTCCTAATCGTGCAGAAACAGAATCGATCCCATTAACAATGGGTCGCCCTGGAGGTCTAACAGCATCTTTGTGCATTTTTGGTAAAAAATAAATGACAGGTGTTCTGCAAAATAAAGGATCCAAATATAAAGCTTCCTTTTTGTTAAGGATCCTCCGATCCTTACCATCCTCAATAATGTTATGCAGTTCATCCTTAAAGGTTAGCATAGGGTCCGTATTCAAAACCTGATAAGTATCCTGGTCCGATAGTAAGCGACACATTTCATTTTGGTAGTATTCTTTACTAAGAATGACTAATCCACCTCCCTTATCCGCAGGGCGAATGACGATGTCCTTACGGTCCGTCAGAGATTTAATGCCCCGCTTGATAAACAGTGGATCAGACACTCTCTTAACCTGTAATTTTTCTAGGTCATGAGAAACCATATTTTTGAAAACTTCCAAATGTTTATTATCGGAGATCTGCGGATTAAAGGTAGACCTATTTCGTAGAGAAGAGTAATTCTGTGCCAAGGGTTTAGATCCCTGGGAAGGGTGTGATAAAAAATATTTTTTCATATTAAGAGTTCTTACGTAGTTTTGAATACTAACATAAGTATTGAATTTATTAAGATTTTTAATAGGGGCGAATTTAAGACCTCGGTCAAGAACTTTGATTTCGTCTTCATTCAGAACAACATGACTAAGGTTATAAATTCCTTTAACTGCTACGGTCTGGACTTTTTGTACTCGCTTCCCCCCTCTCCTTCCTCTCTTTGTTTTCACTTTCGGGGAGGACCGGGGTTTGGGGGTGTGTATGGTACAGGCTGTCTCCAAGGTTCACCTTGAGCTGCTTGGTATTGCGAACGGGGGTTCCTCTGTGCCCCCCTTTGGTCTAAAAAATCATTGTGGTCATATGGGGTGTACTCAGTAGGTGGAGCATATCTATTTTGTGTAGAAATAGATCTGTCATAAGATTGATAGGGATATCCCCTGTCAAAATAATCTCTCTTATCATTTTGGGAAGAATGCCCATCTCGATGAGAGGGAGGGTCATGTTGGTATGTCCCTCTAGAATAGTTCATATCTCAAGTGTGAGCCTTGGGACCTCCTCCCCTCCCTTTCCCTCTTGTATTTTCCCTCTTTTGTTGTTAAATTTCGTATACTCATTATTATTAGGAGGGGCTTGGGATTCATTTGCGCGAGGAGAATCATATTCATATACAGGGTTAACACGAGGAGTATTCAAATGCGCAGCTCCAGTACTAGATTGAATAGTCTAAATAGGCTGAGCAGTATCCTCTATGGTGGGGGTATTTTGCCATTTAAAAATCACCCCACCATTAAAGTCATCAATATCCCTGATGAATTTTTTCTTCTTTTTATTCTGAGATTCTAAATCCCATTTCATGAGTTTATTTTTAAGTTCTCCTGATAATCTCAGAAACTCATCACTATCCTTTAAAGATTCAATATTATGGGTGATTTCATTGATTTGTGAGTCAAGAGCTGTCATTCTCTTTCTCTTGCGTATCAAAAGAAATTCCAGCAACTCAAAACCCCTTTTAACAAAAAAATCACTCCATTCAGACATAGACTGTACATCCGTAAGGCCATCATTGGGGGGCAAATCCCACCTAAGACATCTCGGAATAAGTCTAGCCGCCAAATATTGTTCAAAGGATGTGATGTCCCACCAAGCTTTAATCTTTTTCTCATAAAAATGACCTAATTTTCTAAATGTTTGAGGCAGGTCATTATGGGATTCAAACGTGGGATTCCTAGAGAATACTTCACTAATCTTGATTTTCCTTTTATCAAAATAATTGAAAGTTTCCATACCGCAGCTAGATTAATGATAGTTGTAATACAGCAAAATTAAATAAATAAATCAGCGCGTGTATGCAAAAACTACAAAGCAGCTGTACACCAGGGTCAAACAATTAAATCCCTTAGTTAAAATGTGTAAAAGAAGGTGCAGCGCTAAAAATAAAAATAAAAAATAAACTTCCAGGGACAAGATGCGGAGATGTCAATAAAACTAAAAAACATATAGTCCTTCAGTAAAACATAACATACAGTCCTATGATTCATAAATGAAAAGAAGCACTAATAATGTCCAAGTTATTCAGTGAGTATCCACCACACGTGACAGCATGCCAATAGAGTGATTGATGAGTGTGCCTGACACCGATACAATGAGTGGCCTCTCACCTGATGACCGGGACCCTTTAGTTATAGAGGGTTAATGAGGCATTCCCATAAGGGTCAAACAACAGGAGATCCTATTTCTGATGTTGACATTCCGTCAGGAGACACTGGGCTGTGGGTGAGGATGGCTCTGGGCTGGGCTGTGGGTGAGGATGGCTCTCACACGGCATATGCAATGTAAAAAGGACAAAAATAGTGCTCTCTGTATATTCCGATTTATTAAAATAGTTAAAAGATATCACTTACAAAAATGGCACTTTACAAGTGCCAGGACGAACACAGCAAAGATTACAGGGTACCGCCGTGTAGAGACATGGAGTGGAGCATGCGCGGCAGCAGCGGGTGACGTCACGCCATTACGTTCTGGACCCGTTGCGTCCCAGTGGGCGGGGACTTCTTCAGCAGATGACGAGACTACGTGGGCACCCGCGCTATAAGGAGGTGAGTTGCCATAGCGACGGTAAACACTTCATAGAAGAGGAGAATCCGGAAATGTCCCCTGATACAGCAAACAGGGCAAACAGAAACTAATCCATGTGTGCTTGTCGCTTATGATTCAACCATATGGGCAAATACAGTAAATAAATAGCAAAAAATAAAAACATGGACAATTTAATGAAAACCCCACGTTGTATCTACATAAGAACATATAAAAAAATCGCAAAAATATATTTTAGCATATCATTTTCAAAACGATAATTTCTTATAAAATATATATGTCAATTCGACAATAAATGTCAGAACCGTTATCACATCCGTCAACCGCTGTTACCGACTGCTCCAGAACAAGAACAATATGAACATTGAGAAATTTAAAAAAATTCCACAAGTGACATGTTCAAAAGTATAATTATCGATCAGATATAAAACAGTTTGTGTCGAACTCTATGTTTAACCCTTCAGGGCACATTACTCTTGTCTCATATATCCAATAGGATTCTCTTTTACTTAATTGTCTAATGAAATTCCCCCCCGCCAGTGCTTAGTAACCCTTTCAATGCCGCAGAATTTCAGACCCTTCGGATTTTGTTGATGAAAGGCCTTAAAATGTCTGGACACATTGTGGGTCTTAAGGCCTTTCTTAATATTGTTGACATGTTCAGCCAATCTAACATGTAGAGGTCTTGAAGTTCTGCCAACATACTGGAGCCCGCAGCTGCACTCCAGCATATAGACAACTCCAACCGTGTCGCACGTGATTAATTGTCTGATCTCATACTCTTGGTTAGTGGCTGAGGCCAAAAATTTTTTTCTTTTTTTGATGTTCCCTTTGGCGTGCCTGCAGGGGACACACCTACCACAAGCATAGAAACCTCCCAAAAAAGAAAAAAGCTTATCTGACGTGGGGACTGGCGGGTTAAGAACTCCAGGATCTAGACAGTCCCTTAGTGTGAGGGCTTTCTTATAGATAAATTGGGGCCTGTCAGGGAGTACAGGGCCCAAAACTTTATCCTGCTTTAGTATTGCCCAGTTTTTTTGGATAATTCTCTCAAACTTACGGTATTGGACGTTATAATCCAACACCATTTTGAAATTGTGATTATTATTAGTAGGAACCTTAGAGGAACCAGCAATAAGTTCTTTTCTATCTAGTGACATGACTCTAGACACCTCTTCAGCAAGGGTGGATCTATTATAACCCTTTTGCTCAAACTTGGAAGAGAGGACTTGAGATTGATTCACGAAATCATCTAGGGTAGTACAATTACGGCGCAACCTAATGTATTGACCCCTGGGGATGTTGCACAGCCAAGAGCTGTGATGACAACTCCCCAGGGGAATATAAGAATTGCGATCTGTTGGTTTAAAGTAATTGGTGAGAATAAACTGGTCATGCTTAATACTAATGGATAGATCTAAAAACACAACTTTTTCGGAACTAATGGTCCATGTTAGAGATATGTTCTTTGTATTATTATTGAGTGATTCAATGAAATCATTCAATCTAGATCCTTCACCATTCCAAATAAGGATAAGATCATCAATGAATCTCCTGTAGCATACTAACTCAGGGGGGCCAGGGGTGTAGCTATGGGGGCTCGCTTCGCTCCCAGTGTGGCTAATATTTTCATGGCCCCCTGGGAGGATGAGGCAGTATTCCTCCATCGCCCCCCTGAGTTAGTATGCTACAGGAGATTCATTGGTGATCTTATCCTTATTTGGAATGGTGAAAGATCTAGATTGAATGATTTCATTGAATCACTCAATAATAATACAAAGAACATATCTCTAACATGGACCATTAGTTCTGAAAAAGTTGTGTTTTTAGATCCATACATTAGTATTAAGCATGACCAGTTTATTCTCACCAATTACTTTAAACCAACAGATCGCAACTCTTATATTCCCCTGGGGAGTTGTCATCACAGCTCTTGGCTGTGCAACATCCCCAGGGGTCAATACATTAGGTTGCGCCGTAATTGTACTACCCTAGATGATTTCGTGAATCAATCTCAAGTCCTCTCTTCCAGGTTTGAGCAAAAGGGTTATAATAGATCCACCCTTGATGAAGAGGTGTCTAGAGTCATGTCACTAGATAGAAAAGAACTTATTGCTGGTTCCTCTAAGGTTCCTACTAATGATAATCACAATTTCAAAATGGTGTTGGATTATAACATCCAATACCGTAAGTTTGAGAGAATTATCCAAAAAAACTGGTCAATACTAAAGCAGGATAAAGTTTTGGGCCCTGTACTCCCTGACAGGCCCTAATTTATCTATAAGAAAGCCCCCACACTAAGGAACCGTCTAGCTCCTGGAGTTCTTAACCCGCCAGTCCCCACGTCAGATAAGCTTTTTTCTTTTTTGGGAGGTTTCTATGCTTGTGGTAGGTGTGTCCCCTGCAGGCACGCCAAAGGGAACATCAAAAAAAGAAAAAAAAGTTTTGGCCTCAGCCACTAACCAAGAGTATGAGATCAGACAATTAATCACGTGCGACACGGTTGGAGTTGTCTATATGCTGGAGTGCAGCTGCGGGCTCCAGTATGTTGGCAGAACTTCAAGACTTCTACATGTTAGATTGGCTGAACATGTCAACAATATTAAGAAAGGCCTTAAGACCCACAATGTGTCCAGACATTTTAAGGCCTTTCATCAACAGAATCCGAAGGGTCTGAAATTCTGGGGCATTGAAAGGGTTACTAAGCACTGGCGGGGGGGGAATTTCATTAGACAATTAAGTAAAAGAGAATCCTATTGGATATATGAGACAAGAGTAATGTGCCCTGAAGGGTTAAACGTAGAGTTCGACACAAACTGTTTTATATCTTATCGATAATTATACTTTTGAACATGTCACTTGTGGAATTTTTTTAAATTTCTCAATGTTCATATTGTTCTTGTTCTGGAGCAGTCGGTAACAGCGGTTGACGGATGTGATAACGGTTCTGACATTTATTGTCGAATTGACATATATATTTTATAAGAAATTATCGTTTTGAAAATGATATGCTAAAATATATTTTTGCGATTTTTTTTTTATATGTTCTTATGTAGATAGAACGTGGGGTTTTCATTAAATTGTCCATGTTTTTATTTTTTGCTATTTATTTACTGTATTTGCCCATATGGTTGAATCATAAGCGATAAGCACACATGGATTAGTTTCCATTTGCCCTGTTTGCTGTATCAGGGGACATTTCCGGATTCTCCTCTTCTATGAAGTGTTTACCGTCGCTATGGCAACTCACCTTCTTATAGCGCGGGTGCCCACGTAGTCTCGTCATCTGCTGAAGAAGTCCCCGCCCACTGGGACGCAATGCGTCCAGAACGTAACGGCGTGACGTCACCCGCTGCTACCGTGCATGCTCAACTCCGTGTCTCTACACGGCGGTACCCTGTAATCTTTGCTGTGTTCGTCCTGGCACTTGTGAAGTGCCATTTTTGTAAGTGATATCTTTTAACTATTTTAATAAATCGGAATATACAGAGAGCACTATTTTTGTCCTTTTTACATTGCATATGCCATGTGAGAGCCATCCTCACCCACAGCCCAGCCCAGAGCCATCCTCACCCACAGCCCAGTGTCTCCTGACGGAATGTCAACATCAGAAATAGGATCTCCTGTTGTTTGACCCTTATGGGAATGCCTCATTGACCCTCTATAACTAAAGGGTCCCGGTCATCAGGTGAGAGGCCACTCATTGTATCGGTGTCGGGCACACTCATCAATCACTCTATTGGCATGCTGTCACGTGTGGTGGATACTCACTGAATAACTTGGACATTATTAGTGCTTCTTTTCATTTATGAATCATAGGACTGTATGTTATGTTTTACTGAAGGACTATATGTTTTTTAGTTTTATTGACATCTCCGCATCTTGTCCCTGGAAGTTTATTTTTTATTTTTATTTTTAGCGCTGCACCTTCTTTTACACATTTTAACTAAGGGATTTGATTGTTTGACCCTGGTGTACAGCTGCTTTGTAGTTTTTGCATACACGCGCTGATTTATTTATTTAATATGTTGCAAATAGCAGTGGTGCGATCTGATGCACTGTCTCAAAAAAGGCCCACACCAAAGAATTTTTTGAATAACGCGCAGAGACTGAAGTGCCCTGCACATGTGGAGCTTTGGGGTGTGATGCAGTCAATGTGCTGCCCTTAGGCTGGCCCCTGGAGGGCATCCTGCCTCGTTGGTGATGTGCCGCCTCCTCCTCCTCCTCCTCTCTCCTATCAGGCACCCACGTTGAGTCAGTGACCTCATCATCCCCTCCCTCCTCATCACTGGAGCAAACCTGGCAGTATGCTGCAGCAGGGGGAGCATGACTGCCAGATTGCTGTCCTTCTTGGGCACCCCCTCTGTCCGTGCTCATGTTACTGCCTTCATCGAGCTCAGTATCATCATCAGAGCCTTTCAAACGCTGGGCATCCTCCTGGAGCATGTACCCAACACTGTGGTCAAACAGTTCGAGGGACTCCTCAGGAGGACATGGTGGGGCTAGGGAAGGAGTCACTGATGACATTGAGCCGAGGGAAGAGGCCACTGCTTTGCCAGACAAAGTACCCTGGGCATGGGTGAGAGAGGATGAGGAGGATGAGGACGGCTTGGTCATCCACTCGACCAAGTCTTCTGCATGTTGCAGCTCAACGCGGCCAGCTGCCGAAAAAAAGGCCAAGCGTGTCCCACGGCCACGTGCTGATGAGGATGCACCGTCTCCACGACCAGCACTAGACACAGAGCCTGCTTGCCCTCTCTTATTGGCTTGTGACTGTCTGCCTCTCCTTCTTGGCCTTCCAGTCTTACTAATGACCTGTAGCTGCACTAAGCTGGGATATATATATATATATATATATATATATATATATATATATATATATATATATGTACTGATACTGCAGCTAGCAAAATCAACTGCCTACCTGTAGTATGAGAACACCATCAACATCCTACAGATAGCTTTAGCTGAACACTGTGAGGTGGACGCACCCCACTAACTTGTAGGTTTAGCTGAACACTGTGAGCAGGACGCACCCCACTAACTTGTAGGTTTAGCTGAACACTGTGAGGTGGACGCACCACACTAACTTGTAGGTTTAGCTGAACACTGTGAGCAGGACGCACCCCACTAACTTGTAGGATTAGCTGAACACTGTGAGCAGGACGCACCCCACTAACTTGTAGGTTTAGCTGAACACTGTGAGCAGGACGCACTCCACTAACTGTAAATAGTCTAGCTGGCTGACTGTGGTACTAATAGGATTAAAAGAACACTAGCAATTTTCTTCAGGTAGCTGTATATACTGTAACAAGACAAGCCTGCCTGTCAGTAAGAAGATAACAAGAACGGATCTAGCTGAACACTGTGAGCAGGACGCACTTCACTAACTGTAAATAGTCTAGCTGCCTGACTGTGGTACTAATAGGATCAAAAGAACACAAGCAATTTTCTTCAGGTAGCTGTATATACTGTAACAAGACAAGCCTGCCTGTCAGTAAGAAGATAGTAGGAACGGATCTAGCTGAACACTGTGAGCAGGACGCACTGCACTAACTGTAAATAGTCTAGCTGCCTGACTGTGGTACTAATAGGATCAAAAGAACACCAGTAATTTTCTTCAGGTAGCTGTAAATACTGTAACAAGACAAGCCTGCCTGTCAGTAGGAAGATAACAAGAACGGATCTAGCTAAACTGAATACAGTGTATATATATATATATGCAACACCTGGGATGCATATATATATACACAATACACTGTAAGTGCAGCTAACTGACTGACTGTTCTGCCTAATCTATCTAACTCAAATCAAATGTCACTGTCTGTCTCTCTCTCGCTCTCTCAATGAACGTCGGAACACACACTACACAGGGCCGCTGTGCAGGCGGCCTTATATAGTGTGGGGCGTGTACTAAATCCCCTGAGCCATAATTGGCCAAAGCCTCCTTGGCTTTGGCCAATTATGGCTCTCTGTTCAGGCGGCACTGTGATTGGCCAAGCATGCGGGTCATAGTGCATGCTTGGCCAATCATCAGCCAGCAATGTCCACTATACTGACCACTATACTACACTGTTCACTATACTACTCTATACTGACCACCATACTATACTGTCCACTATACTCCACTACACTGACCACTATACTACACTACATTGTCCACTACACTACACTGTCCACCATACTACATTATACTGACCACCATACTACACTGTCCACTATACTACACTGACCACTATACTACACTATACTGACCACCATACTACACTGTCCACTATACTACACTACACTGACCACTATACTACATTACACTGACCAACATACTACACTATACTGACCACCATACTACACTCTCCACTATACTACATTAGACTGTCCACTATACTACACTATACTGACCACCATACTACACTGACCTCCATACTAAACTACACTATACTGACCACTATACTATACTACACTAACCACTATACTGACCACTATACTACACTATACTGACCACCATACTACACTACACTGACCACTATACTACACTGTCCACTATACTGACCACTATACTACACTACACTGACCACTACACTGTCCACTACACTATACTGACCACTATACTACACTACACTGATCACTATGCTACACTACACTGACCACCACACTATACTACACTGTCCACTACACTATACTGACCACTATACTGTCCACTACACTGACTAACCACCATACTGACCACTATACTACATTACACTGACCTCCATACTATACTACACTATACTGACCACTATGCTAACCACTATACTGTCCACTATACTACACTATACTGTCCTGCCTACAGTCTCTCTCTCTCGCCCCCATCCCCCCCCCTCCGGCCAGTAACAAGACTCTCACTCACCTTCTTATCCTGGCCTGCATCGATCTGGATGAGGAGGAGAAGACAGCGGCGGCTCACATTGTTTCTTCTCTCCCCTGCGCTCTGCCTGCTGCCATGTTTAGTGTCCAGCGCCCTGTGATTGGGCGTATGGGGGGTCATGTGCGGAGGCGGGACTTCAGGAGCGATCGAGGACAGGCCAGCCCTACGCCTCACATGACCCCCATACGCCCAATCACAGGGCGCCAGACACTTAACATGGTGGCCGGAGCGCGGGGGACACAGTAATTTGAAATTAGGAGGAGGCAGCCAGTGACACAAATGTCAATGTCAATGTAAATGTCGCGCCCGGGGCCACGGCACCCTCTGCACCCCCCACGCTACGCCACTGGCATCAGGTGCCCCCGGCAGAGTCTGTCCTTGCATCAGGTGCCCCCGGCAGAGTCTGTCCTTGCATCAGGTGCCCCCGGCAGGGTCTGTCCTTGCATCAGGTGCCCCCGGCAGAGTCTGTATAGACCCCCTCAGTGCAGACCCCCTCAGTGCAGACCCCCTCCATCAGTGCAGACCCCATCAGTGCAGACCCCCTCCATCAGTGCGGATCCCCTCCATCAGTGCAGACCCCCTACATCAGTGCAGACCCCCCTCTATTAGTGCAGACCCCCCTCAGTGCAGCCCCCCTCTATTAGTGCAGCCCCCCACAGTGCAGCCCCCCCTCTATTTTTGCAGCCCCCCCTCAGTGCAGCCCCCCCTCTATTAGTGCAGCCCCCCTCTATTAGTGCAGCCCCCCCTCAGTGCAGCCCCCCCTCAGTGCAGCCCCCTCTATTAGTGCAGACCCCCCCAGGTGCAGCCCCCCTCAATTAGTGCAGCCCCCTCAGTGCAGCCCCCCCTCTATTAGTGCAGACCCCCCCTAAATGCAGCCCCCCCTCCCCCCGCTCAGTGCAGGAGCGGCCGGCCGGTGTTCTGCCTGCCGAGAAAGTTCCCCTCGGCAAGTATGGACCCCCTGTACTGCGCAAGCGCAGCGCTTGCACAGTACGGGGCTGGGGAACCTTCGGCAAGACACGGCGACAGCGGCGCCGTTGTCTTCTGCTTCAGTGGAGAGGGGAGGGGCCATGCAGCTAAAGAAGCCGCTTCATTGGCTGCATGGATCGAGCCCCCTTCCTCTCTCCACTACACAACACTGTCATTAGGGGGAAGATCGAGCGGCAGCGCCGGCCGCCATTTTGCTGGAGCCAGCTGCTCCAAAATCAAACAAAAAACATTCCCGATTTTCCTTATGGAAAATCCCGAATTGGGACAGCCTCCATCTGGGACGAGGGTCCCAAAATCGGGATTGTCCCGGGAAAATTGGGACTGTTGGCAACTATGACATATGCTGTGGGACTTTCCGCCAACAAATGTTTCTTGCAGGTTCTCAAATTTTCCGCCAACAAAACTTTGTTGTCGGAAAGTCCGATCGTGTGTACACAAGTCTGCGCACAAAAGTTCACGCATGCTCAGAATCAAGTACAAGCAAGAAGCGCTCGGTCTTGTAAAACTAGCATTCGTAATGGAGATAGCACATTGGTCACGTGGCAATCAGAGGATAGTATATAGTATATAGTATAACTCCGTGGTGGCCACAGTGGAAAAAGGGATACAGGACACAGAAGGGGGATGCACTCACTTTTGTAAAATGAGTGTGGGCGTCAAACCAACGAACGCCGAGTTCGTATACCTCAAAAGGGTGTCTTCAAACCGTCCCCGTTTCCTCAATGCTCGTCTCCTCTGATGAAGTCACGTGACGTGACAATATGCATCAGGATTGGAGCACGGGAACTGTCACACACTGACGATAGTATACGAGCTCGGCTCTCGTGGATGTTTTTTACTATAGCCTTCTGGTAAATGTAAGTGTACCATGTTGTTTTTAACCTAATAAACTGATTTATATACGGGATCACGCTATGTACACTCTCTTCCAACACTCCACATATATTCATCCCATTGTGACAAGCATTGAGGAAACGGGGACGGTTTGAAGACACCCTTTTGAGGTATACGAACTCTGCGTTCGTTGGATTGACGCCCACACTCATTTTACAAAAGTGAGTGCATCCCCCTTCTGTGTCCTGTCCCCTTTTTCCACTGTGGCCGCCACGGAGTTATACTATATACTGTCTGCTTATCTTTTTTATATACCATCCTGCACACCCACCACCCGAATCGCCTGAACTACTGGATGGGACCTTGCCTGCTGGTGATTTGTTACTGGATTACAAGCTGTTGTCTTGCAGCATTAAGGTGAGCTGCTTGCGAGCACAGAGGTGTCCCCACTGAAGACCTTTTTTCCCTTCCCTGTGGCTTGTGGACTTGCCTTTTTGGAACTGATGACTCATTGTTTGAGCACTTTGTATTACAAGGCGGTGGGACTGTTCACCATTTATTTATTTACTTGGAGTCACCATTAAGTATTTGCTGAGTTACCACATATGTGCTAGTATGATACTAGCCCTTTTGCACTGAGATTTTTCTTTTGATAAGTATTTGCTGAGTTACCACATATGTGCTAGTATGATACTAGCCATTTTGCACTGAGATTTTTCTTTTCTTCTGTTTCAGTATTTACAATATTTTTTATGTGCTAGTATGATACTAGCCCTCATGCTCATTATACCTTTATATTTTGTATAGTTTTTTCATTTTTCATTCACCTCTCTATACATTTGAGCTAGCCCCTTACCCTTCCTCTTCCTTCCTTCCCCTTTTATCACAGCACAATCACCACTTACTTTATTCACATCTTGGGACATGTAGTTCATACAGATAGGGTTCAACCTCTGGCTGAATTATGTGAAACTGCAACTACCAGCTGGCTGATGGAGAAGAGCAGACCGCTGGCAGGGACTATAAGGCTGCTTTCACACTGGGGCGGTAGGGGGCGTCGGCGGTAAAACAGCGCTATTTTTAGGCCCCCGCTGGCGGCCGAAAAAGGGTTAAAATCACTCGTACAGCGCGGCTATAGCCGCAGTATTGCTGCGGTATAGCCGCGCTGTCCCATTGATTTCAATGGGCAGGAGCAGTTTAGGAGTGGTGAATACACCGCTCCTTCACCGCTCCAAAGATGCGGCTTGCAGGAGATTTTTTCTTCTCCTGCCAGTGCACCGCTTCAGTGTGAAAGCTCTCGGGCTTTCACACTGAACAAACAGCGGAGGCTGTTTAGGGGCGGTTTGCAGGCTGTATTTTTAGCGCAATAACGCCTGCAAACCGCCCCAGTGTGAAAGAGGCCTTAGAGAAGAGGCTTGGGGCCTGGCCTGCTCTCTTGGGAACGGTGTGGCTCTGGAGGCATGGAATCCGTTACAGGGTGAGCTGCAGCTGTTTTGCAGGCTGCTCTGGCAGATTTACCCAGCGGATAATTTGAAGGACATTTGCCGACAGCTAGCATTCACTGTCTGGTGGCAGCCTGGAGGCCGCTCCTGTTCCATCTACCATGCAGGCATATTGGATCTGTGTGAGCCGTGGTGCGGTGCATCAGAGGCTGGGGGTCATCCCTTGAGCCACATTCCTGAGAGATCATCATTTTCATCCTCATCTCCTGTCCCAGTGTGGTGAGCGGGCGATAGCCCATTCTGATAGACACTGTGTATAGACATCATTGCTTCCTGCACTCATTACCATCTTAGTGTAAAGATCTGTTCCAGCTTATCATAGACACTATACACAGACATCTATGCCATCCATTGTTCTGCTGTTGCTTGCAGTTCCACAGAGTTTAGCATCTTTAAGTCAGTGATCACTGTGAATTCAATTACAGTTCTGGTTTGCACATTAATATTGCATACCTCCCAACTTTTTGAGATGGGAATGAGGGACACCTATTAGCAAAAGTATGAAAGCATAGGATACACCCCCCTGCCATGCCCCTTTCAAGGTGAATTATACAAAAAAAATATTAGTTAAACCCAAAAGTGCTTTTTTTACCACTACTATTCCTTTATATTGGCTTTGAAATATACAAATGCAGCAATTTAGAAATCAGATGAAAGGTTTAGCACTGGGAAAAACTTTTTGATAAATAAATAGTGAATTTTATATACAACTATATAGATCAGACCCAAATGAGGGACAAATGAGGGGGGGAAGATGGACAGAGGGACTTTGTTTTGAATCAGGGATACAGGGCCCCAAAAATCGGTTCAGAAAATGTCAAGCACTTTACTGCAGCAGAGAATGACATTTTCTGAACCGATTTTGGGGCCCCGTATCTCGGGGCCACTTAGTGCTAGGAACTCCAGCTTTGGATATGTTGTGGTACCAGTTCCACTGGGTTTGCACACCAAATTTGAAGTTCTTAGCACCAAGTGGCCCTGATATACGGGGCCCCAAAGTCAGTTCGGAAAATGAAATTTTTTGCTGCAGAAAAGTCCTTGACTCGAGTATAAGTCGAGGAGGGCACTTTCAGCACAAAAAAATGTGCTGAAAAATTCGACTTATACTCAAGTATATACGGTAACTAATTCTGGTGTATTTCCTTATTGCTGCTGTTATTTAAAGGAAAAAATGTTTAAACCCAGGGTGACAGAGGACTCACAGGTTCAGGGCAACCAGAGGGGTATTGATTTATTTTGCGACCCTCAAGAGGGCAGGGAGAAAGAAAGAAAGAAAAGAAAGAAAAGAAAGAAAGAAAGAAAGAAAGAAAGAAAGAAAGAAAGAAAGAAAGAAAGAAAGAAAGAAAGAAAGAAAGAAAGAAAGAAAGAAAGAAAGAAAGAAAGAAAGAAAGAAAGAAAGAAAGAAAGAAAGAACTTTTAGTCTGTGCTGTCTATTCAAAGTGTAGAAGTCAATAGACTGAAGGCATTTGTAGATGTTAAAACTCCTTGTTACCTATGCGCTCCTACAGGCAGCTGTCATATAGTCACCAAACTTGAAGAGCACAAGGGTATAAAATAGTGGCAGTGTACTGTTTCTGGCACTGGAGAAAGACTTCTAGTGCGATTAGCAACAATGTTTGAATGGGCTCGGGTTAGGATGCCCACGTGTCCCGGATTGCCCGGGATTGTCCCTTAATGCATATTTGTGTCCCGGGTACCTTCATTCTGGGACAATACGGCGTCCCAGAATGAAATTAAAAACATACCGCCAGCCCGCCACCCTGATAAACATTGCATCGCTCAGCCGAACTAACTGGTTGCTAGGGCCGCCCCCCATCGCATCTAGCAACCAGTGACGTCGGCTGAGCGAGGCTTACCCAGTGCTGCCCTGCGCTGAGCAGCGCGCCTCCTCGGTCCATCTCAGCTCCGCCCCCTAATTCCGGCTCCCTCAGTCCCTCTCTCTGCATGCAGAGCAAAGCAGCGGCCGCCCTGACCCTGTTGCCCCTGTCAATGCAGCGCTCTTGCAGGAGCCCAGCAGAAGGAGCAGCCAGTGTACAGGGAGCAAGTGCAACCCACAGCTTACAGAACGGGACAGCAGGAGAGAGGTATGTACAGTCCATTACTGTCCCCCTGTCCATCCCACTGTCCCTCTGTCCATTCCACTGTCCCTCTGTCCATCCCACTGTCCCCCTGTCCATCCCACTGTCCCTCTGTCCATCCCACTGTCCCACTGTCCATTCCACTGTCCCTCTGTCCATCCCACTGTCCCCCTGTCCATCCCACTGTCCCTCTGTCCATCCCACTGTCCCCCTGTCCATCCCACTGTCTCCCTGTCCATCCCACTGTCCCACTGTCCCTCTGTCCATCCCACTGCCCCTCTGTCCATCCCACTGTCCCGCTGTCCATCCCACTGTCCCCCTGTCCATCCCACTGTGCCTCTGTCCATCCCACTGTCCCTCTGTCCATCCCACTGTCCCCCTGTCCATCCCATTGTCCCACTGTCCCTCTGTCCATCCCACTGTCCCTCTGTCCATCCCACTGTCCCCCTGTCCATCCCACTGTCCCAATGTCCCCCTGTCCATCCCAATGTCCCTCTGTCCATCCCACTGTCCCACTGTCCCCCTGTCCATACCACTGTCCCTCTGTCCATCCCACTGTCCCTCTGTTCATCCCACTGTCCCCCTGTTTATCCCGCTGTCCCACTGTCCCCCTGTCCATCCCACTGTCCCTCTGTCCATCCCACTTTCCCCCTGTCCATCCCACTGTCCCTCTGTCCATTCCACTGTCCCCCTGTCCATCCCACTGTCCCTCTGTCCATCCCACTGTCCATCCCACTGTCCCCCTGTCCATCCCACTGTCCCCCTGTCCATCCCACTGTCCCCCTGTCCATCCCTCTGTCCCCCTGTCCATTCCACTGTCCCCCTGTCCATTCCACTGTCCATCCCACGGTCCCTCTGTCCATCCCACTGTCCCCCTGTCCATCCCACTGTCCCTCTGTCCATCCCACTGTCCCACTGTCCCCCTGTCCATCGATCTGTCCCCCTGTCCATCGCTCTGTCCCCCTGTCCATCCCACTGTCCCCCTGTCCATCTCACTGTCCCCCTGTCCATCTCACTGTCCCCCTGTCCATCCCACTGCCCCCATGTCCATCCCACTGGCACTGCTGGTAAGCCAGGAACCACCACGGCAGCCTGTGCCCAGTGCCAGTCCAGGGCCCGACTACTCCCACTGCCTGCAGCTCATTGCCAGGCCAGCAGCCCAACTTCTCTCCTCCTGAGCCTCCTCCTACCCACGAGGGTATAGAATCTGATACTGTATGTTCGTAACAATAAAATTTCCTTTTTTTTTTTCTTTTTTTTTTTTTTTCACATATGTATTTCTGTGTGGCGGAAAGTCTGGCTATCTCATTCCAAATAGGGTGACCACCTTGGTATTAGACCCCTTTCACACTGTGCCACCATGGGCATCAACGTTAAAGCAGCGCTATTTTTAACCCCCCACTAGCGGCTGAAAAGGGGTTAAATCCGCCTGCAAAATGCCGCCGCAGGGGCATTTTTCCGGCAGTATAGCAGCGCTGCCCCGATTTTTTTGGGGGGGCGTAGGGGGTATCTCTGAATGGCAGTTTGGAAATGTGATCACCCTAGCTCGGGTGTGTTCGGGATCCCACCTGCACAATCCAGCCAGGAAGGCGACACTGCTCATGATTAACCGCTTGCCGACCGCCTCCTGTAGGTATATGTCGGCAGAATGGCATGGCTGGGCAAAGTAACGTACCTGTATGTCACTTTGAATTTCCTGCCATGCGCACGCACCTGCCGCAAGCTCCGTGACCGTGCCCGCGGGACCCGCGGACTCAATGTCATGTCACAGAGCTGAAGAACAGGGAGATACCAGTGTAAACACAGCATCTCCCCGTGCTGTCTAGTGACAGGACACTGATCTTCTGCTCCCTCTCATTGGGAGCAGCAATCAGTGTCATGTCACTGCTAGCCCATCCACCAGACAGTTAGAATCACTCCCTAGGACACACCTAACCCTTCCCTGCCCCCTAGTGGTTAACCCCTTCACTGCTAGTGACATTTTTACAGTAATCAATGCAATTTTATAGCATTGATCACTGTATTAATGCCAATGGTCCTAAAAATCCAAAAATGTGTCAAAATTGTCCGATGTGTCCGCCATAATGCCGCAGTCACAATAAAAATCGCTGATCGCCGCCATTACTAGTAAAAAAAAAAAATTAATAAAATTCCTATTTTCTAGACGCTATAACTTTTGCGCAAACCAATCAATAAACGCTTATTGTGATTTTTTTTACCAAAAATATGTAGAAGAATATGTATCGGCCTAAACTGAGGAAAAAAATTGTTTTTTTATATATTTTTGTGGGGATATTTATTATAGCAAAAAGTAAAAAATATTGCTTTTTTTTCAAAATTGTCACTCTATTTTTGTTTATAGCTGATCAAATACCACCAAAAGAAAGCTCTATTTGTGAGAAAAAAAGGACATCAATTATGTTTGGGAGCCACGTTGCACGACCGTGCAATTGTCAGTTAAAGCGATGCAGTGCCGAATCGCAAAAAGTAGCCCGGTCATTTGGCAGCCAAATGGTCCAGATCTGAAGTGGTTAATAACAGGCAGTGAAACATTTCTTGATCTGTGCAGCTGCGGATCGGGAAATGTCTCACTGCCTGTGATTAGTGGTGTGCAGTGCCGGCTTCCTGGCAGGATCGGGAAGGTGGGATCCCAAACACGCCTGAGCCCATTCCTTTATATATACAGTATCTCACAAAAGTGAGTACACCCCTCACTTTTTTGTTAACATTATGTGACAACACTGAAGAAATTACACTTTGCTACAATGTAAAGTAGTGAGTGTACAGCTTGTATAAGTGTAAATTTGCTGTCCCCTCAAAATAACTCAACAATGCAGCCATTACTGTCTAAACTGCTGGCAACAAAAGCAAATACACCCCTAAGTAAAAATTTCCAAATTGGGCCCAAAGTGTCAATATTTTGTGTGGCCACCATTATTTTCCAGCACTGCCTTAACCCTCTTGGGAATGGATTTCACCAGAGCTTCACAGGTTGCCATAACCACTCCTCCATGATGACATCACAGAGCTGGTGGATGTTAAAGACCCACCTTCCATTTGAGGATGCCCCACAGATGCTCAATAGGGTTTAGGTCTGGAGACATGCTTGGCCAGTCCATTACCTTTACCCTCAGCTTCATTAGTAAATGCAGTGGTTGTCTTGGAGGTGTGTTTGGGGTCGTTGTCATGTTGGAATATTGCCCTGTGGCCAACTCAGTTATTGGAGCTTTCAACATGTCCCCTGATTTGATGAGAACATACAGCTTCGGGAAGCGGGGGAACTCAATGTGGGAAGCGGGTCCTGGGGTCTGGCCTCTGTTCTTTGTTTTCTGCTATTATATTGTTAATGTTCTATTTGACAAGTTTGGGATGTTTCAATTAGATTGCTCGGGTAATTGTCCTCCACTCTCAGATATTAAGTGTTTCAGACCTAGGACCCTGGCAAACCTTACTAGGTCCCTGGTTCACTTGGTACGCCTGAGCTGCTCATAGCTTATGGTAGCACCCAGTTGTACTATTTACATCATTGCTAGAGCCTCTTAGGTAGCACACCTCAACCTTAGTGACCACTGATGCTCCCGGAGCGAAACTCCTGCATTCCTCTAACAGAAAGCGCTGTCCTTACCATGCCCGCAAGCAACTATCTCTGAAGGTGCAGGCTGGTGTTCTGCTTGGCACTCCTTATACCCCCTCTTCTTGCCTTGATTCTATCTGCCCTGTTGGCTTATTTAAATGTTGTATTTTTTATTCTACAAGACCAATTCACACCAGAGTTAGGGAAACCTAAAATTTAATCGGAACACCACAAGGAACTTTCTTCTCTGGGTGCCCAAAGTTTTCCAACTTGAAATCTTGGTCGCTATCATAGATGCAAACTTCTCAAACCATTGGTGATGGTTTGATCTTGCCTTTTTACTTGCATTACTGCAGAGGCCTGCCCTCACCCACTTGGACTTGGGCACCCCTTCTCTACCTGTTCTTGACAAACTTTTCTCATATATGGTGAAAGTGTTGGTATTACTGCCACTTTACTTTCAACTGTTCACTAATACTTGGCACTTTGAGGTCTTAGGGGGACATGTGATTAATGCTTTTGTTTTATTATGCCTTCATGCCCCTTTATTAATCATTCTCTCTCAGTGTCAGGGCTGGGCCCAGCCCTTCCTTCTCAAAGCTGTCCGCTCAGCTATCGGTGAATTGCCAGCTCCTATCTCTTCACAGTGACTCACCTGTTGATGATATCCTGTTAGTCAGTCCTGCCTACTTAAGCCATCCAGCCCAGATGATCTCTGCCTTCGACTTGGTCACATCTCTAGAGACACTCTCCTGTGTTTCTGTTAAAGACTAGCTTGGCTGATATTCCTTCTGGCTCCAGATCCTGCTTGCTGTTCTACTACACTTATCTCTTGCTCCCTGACATTTTGGCTTGTCTGACTATCCATTTCAGTTCCTGAACTCTGGATACGTTTACTCTTTTTACCTATTTTTTATTATTATTAAACAAGTGTGATTTAACTGTACTTCTGTCTCAGTCTGATTCATGGTTTCTGACAGTAGGCGAAGGACATGAATTCAGAAGATGCAGTCAATCCACTTGTTGGTAATATTTTTTCCAGATTGGATGAGCAGAATCACCGCATGGATCGGTTTGCCATGGCTTTACAAATGCTCCTGAGTTGCACGGCTCACCTGGAATCTCCCACTGTGGCTGCTCCGGTACAACCTGTGTTGCAGGCTGTCCCTGCTGCTGCTCCAGTCTCTGTGCAGGCAACCGCCTTGAGTATTACCTTTATAAGAGGTATGTCGGGTTCCGCTCCGCTTCCCTAGCAATTTGGGGGTGATCCAGTCCAATGCAGAGGGTTTCTCAATCAGGTTGAGATATACTTTGAGGTGCTGCTCCAGGCATTTCCCACGGACAGAAGCAAAGTAGGTTTCGTGAAAACTTTGCTTTCTGAGAGAGCCTTGGCCTGGGCAAACCCTCTATGGGAGACGCAAAAACCTGTTGTCTTGAGTTACCCTGAGTTTGTGGCTATTTTTAAAAGGGTATTTGACATTCCTGCATGCTCCGCTTCTGCTGCCAAGTGCCTCATGTTTATCAAACAGAGTACGAGAACTGTTGTCGATTACGCCATTGAATTCCATACTCTGGCAGCAGAGGTTGCTTGGAACAATGAGGCCCTCGTGGCTGCTTTTTCTCATGGTCTCTCGGATACCATCAAGGATGAGATAGCAGCCCGAGATGTACCCACTGAGCTGGAGATGTTGCTTACATTTGCCATCCTCATTGACTCCAGACTCAGAGAAAGACTCCCTTTTAAGGAGTGCTTGCGGAAGCCTCCTGTACATTTGTCTCCGAAATTTGCAGTCCCACCCTTGCCTTCCCCCCCGCCTCCTGGTACAGAGTTGGTCTGTGAAGATGAACCCTAGCACTTGGACATCATGCATCTTTCTGTGGATAAGAGAACCATTAGGAGGAGGGAGAGATTGTGACTTTATTGTGTCCATGCAGGTCACTTTTTGAAGTCTTGTCCTACCCGTCCAGGGAATGCCCAAACCTTGATGTTTCGTCCCCAGTTATCCAGAAGGATGAGCCCCTGGTTTCGGTTACCCTTTCTTGGGCTGAATCGTCCGTCAAGATACAGGCTCTAATCGACTCTGGGGCTGCAGACCTGTTCATTGATGCTGCCTTTGTATCAAAGCACTTGATTCTGCTGCAGCTGCGTGACACTCCACTTGCCATTGAGGCTCTTGACAGGAGACCTCTACAGCCTGCCCATGTGACTCATGAGACTGTTCCATTGTCCATGGCCGTAGGGGCTCTTCACCATGAGATAATCCAATTCCAAGTTATTTCCTCACCTAAGTTTCCACTGGTTATCCTTGGTTACAGAGGCACAACCCCTTTTTTTTTTTGGCTCCATTCTGAGGTTCTCTCCTGGTTGCCACAATGCAGTAAGACATGCTTCCAGAAGGTAGCCAAGGTCCTGTGCACCTCTTCACTCTCCTTCCTGCCGGATGATTTTAGCGTTTCTTTGACAAAGGTCAATCCCGTAGTTTGCCTCCACACCGGTCATATGATTGCACAATTGACCTTCAACCTGGTGCCATACCCCCTCGTGGCCGGGTTTACCCTTTGTCAGTCTTGGAGGATAAGGCCATGGAGAAAAATGTTGCAGATGCATTTTCTCAAGGTTTAATCTGCAAATCCTCGTCTCCTGCTGGTGCTGGTTTCTTCTTTGTGAAGAAGAAGAGTGGTGAACTGAGACCTTGTATTGATTATAGGGGTCTCAATTGTTTCACAATTAAGAATGCCTATCCGATTTCCTTGATTACGAAGTTATTTGACTGCCTCAAAGGAAGAAACAGTTTTCACGAAGCTTGATTTGAGAGGGGCATACAATCTAGTGAGGATTAAGAAGGGTGATGAGTGGAAAACTGCATTTAATACCAGAACATGTCATTATGAGTACCTCGTAATGCCTTTTGACCTTTGTAACGCCCCTGCAGTTTTCCAGGAATTTATTAACAAGGTCCTCCGAGATTTGTTGCGGTGGTTTATCTCAACGATATCCTCATAGTTTCCAAGTCCCTGGAGAGCCACCACACAAATGTCTGTCGTGTGCTTCAGAAACTAAGAGAGAACAATCTATGTTGTAAATTGGAGAAGTGCAAATTCCATCGTGAACAGGTTAAGTTCCTGGGTTATATAATTTCCACTGCTGGTTTTTCATTTATTTTTTTTTTTTGATGGACCCGTGGTTTTATGTCCTCTGCAGCGTTTTCTTGGCTTTGCCAACTATTATCGGAAGTTTATTCGTAACTTCTCGTCTCTGGTCAAGTCCCTGACTGATATGACCAGAAAGGACGGTAACCCACAGAGTTGGCCTCCGGAGTCCATTAAGGCCTTTGAGAGTCTCAAGGCCGCCTTTGTTTCTGCTCCTGTGTTGGCACATCCTGATCCTACATTACCTTTTATCCTTAAGGTTGATGCTTCTGAGACTGGAGTTGGTGCCCTTCTGTCTCAACGTCCTACCTCTGAGAGCGCTATGCTACTTTTCCAAGAAATTGTCACCTGTGGAGTGCAATTACGAGACTGGTGACAGAGAGCTGTTAGCGATCATTTTAGCCCTGAAAGAATGGAAACATCTCCTCGAAGGCACCATTGTGCCAGTTCTCATTCTTACTGACCATAAGAATCTCACATTCTTGTCTGAGGCTGAACGCCTCTCTCCCAGAAGGGGACGCAATGGGCTCTTTTCTTGTCTAGTTTCAATTACATTGTCTCATTCTTACCCGGTACTAAGAATGTAAGGGCTGACGCTTTGTCACGACTAGGGATGAGCCCAATGTTTGAGTCGAACGTAAGTTTGACTCGAACATCGGGTGTTCGCCTGTTCGCCGAATAGCGAACAATTTGGGGTGTTTGCGGCAAATTCGAAAGCCGCGGAACACCCTTTAAAAGTCTATGGGAGAAATCAAAAGTGCAAATTTTAAAGGCTTATATGCATGGTATTGTCATAAAAAGTGTTTGGGGACCTGGGTCCTGCCCCAGGGGACATGTATCAATGCAAAAAAAAGTTTTAAAAACTGCCATTTTTCCGGGAGCAGTGATTTTAATAATGCTTAAAGTGAAACAATAAAAGTGAAATATTCCTTAAAATTTCGTACCTGGGGGGTGTCTATAGTATGCCTGTAAAGTGGCGCATTTTTCCTGTGTTTAGAACAGCACCTACACAAAATGTCATTTCTAAAGGAAAAAAGTCATTTAAAAGTACTTGCGGCTATAATGAATTGTCGTGTCCCGGCAATACAGATAAGTCATTGAAAAAAATGGCATGGGATCCCCCCAGTCCATTACCAGGCCCTTTGGGTCTGGTACGAATATTAAGGGAAACCCTGAACCAAAATGTAAAAAGAAATTGCGTGGGGGTCCCCCCAAATTCCATACCAGGCCCTTCAGGTCTGGTATGGATATTAAGGGGAACCCTGCACCAAATGTTTTCAAAAAAATGGCGTAGGGGTTCCCCTCAAAATCCATACCAGACCCTTTAGATCTGGTATGGATTTTAAGGGGAACCCCGTGCCAAAATTTAAAAAAATATAGTGTGGGGTCCCCCCAAAAATCCATACCAGACCCTTATCCAATCACGCAACCTGGCAGGCCGCAGGAAAAGAGGGGGGAAGAGAGAGCGCCCCCCTCCTGAACCATACCAGGCCACATGCCCTCAACATGGGGAGGGTGCTTTGGGGTAGCCCCCAAAGCACCTTGTCCCCATGTTGATGGGGACAAGGGCCTCATCCCCACAACCCTTGCCTGGCGGTTGTGGGGGTCTGCGGGCTGGGGGCTTATCAGAATCTGGAAGCCCCCTTTAAGAAGGGGACCCCCAGATCCCGCCCCCCCTGTTTGAAATGGTAATGGGTACATTGCACCCTTACCATTTTACAAAAAAATTATCAAAAAGTGTTAAAAAAAAACAAGACACACCTTTTGAGTCCTTTATTAAAAAATAAAAAAATAAAAATGTCCCACGAAGTACATTCATCTTCTTCTATGGCTCCGCCGACGGACGAAAAAATGAAATAAAAAAGATCCGCCTCCATGAGAGGCACCCGCCTTATGATGCTTCAGCACAGATGACAGTTCTTTTATAAGTGAGGGTGGGGCCAGACAGTGACATACCCGGTGACCCCACCCTCTCTGACACACGAGGACTTCCCAATGGTTTCCCTGTGGCGTCAGAGGGGGTATGTAAATATTAAGGGGGGCGCTCTCTCGTAGGGGGACCCCCACGCCATTTTTTTTACATTTTGGTGCAGGGTTCCCCTTAAAATCCATACCAGACCTGATGGGTCTGGTATGGATTTTGAGGGGGGCCCCTACGCCATTTTTTTTTAAATTTGGCGCAGGGTTCCCCTTAATATCCATACCAGACCTGAAGGACTTTTATCTGGATTGCTGGGACCCGACAATTCATTATAGCCATGAGTATTTTTTGGCATTGATACATGTCCGTTGGGGCAGGACCTAGGTCCCCAAACACTTTTTATGACAATACCATGCATATAAGCCTTTAAAATTAGCACTTTTGATTTTTCCCATAGACAATTCATTATAGCCGCGAGTACTTTTAAATGACTTTTTTCCCTTAGAAATGTCATTTTGTGCAGGCACTGTTCTAAACACGGGAAAAATACGTCACTTTACTATAGACACCCCCAGGTATGAAATTTAAAGGAATATTTCACTTTTATTGTTTCACTTTAAGCATTATTAAAATCACTGCTCCTGAAAAAATAGCCATTTTTAAAACTTTTTTTTGCATTGATACATGTCCCCTGGGGCAGGACCCACATCCCCAAGCACTTTTTAAGCAAATAACTTGCATATTAACCCTTAAAATTAGCACTTTTGATTTTTCACGTTCGTGTCCCATAGACTTTAATGGTGTTCGCATGTGCAAATAAATTTTTTACCTGTTCGCATGTTCTGCTGCAAACCGAACCGAGGGGTGTTCGGCTCATCCCTAGTCACGACAATTTTCCTCCACTTCTAAGATGGAGTCGGTTCCGGTTCCTGTGATACCTCCTGATCATATGCTGGTTACGGTTTGCACCAGTCTCACTTCTCCTTTGGGTGACAAAATTCTTGCTGCTCAGGTCAATGCTTCTCCTGAGAAACCTTGTGACCGCTGCTTTGTCCCAGAGAGTCTCTGTACTGCCGTGCTCCAGACTTACCATTCTCCCAAGACTGCTGGCCACCCTGGGAAGAATCAACTCTTTTGGGCCATTTTCCAACAATCCTGGTGGCCTAGTCTATGTGCTGATGTAACCGCCTTCGTAGCTGCCTGTTCCATGTGTGCTCAGAGTAAGACTCCACAACACCTTCCAGTGGGCCTCCTATAACCCATACCCAATGGAGAGAGGCCTTGGACCCACCTGTCTATGGATTTCATTGTGGAGTTACCCAATTCCCAGAGCAACACAGTTATCCTTATGGTGGTTGACCGGTTCTCGAAAATGTCCCATTGTATTCCACTTAAGAAGTTGCCCACTTCTAAGGAACTGGCTCCCATTTTTGCTTGGGAGATCTTTCGCTTACATGGGCTACCCAAGGTGATTGTCTCGGACAGGGGTAGTCAGTTTGTGTCCCCGTTCTGGCGAGCCTTTTGTGCAGAGTTGGGAATTCAGCTTGCTTTTTCCTCTGTGCATCACCTGCAGTCTAATGGGGCAGCAGAAGGAGCCAATCAGTCCTTGGAGCAATTCCTACGTTGCTATATTTCTGACCATCATAACAACTGGTCAGACCTCTTACTGTGGGCGGAGTTTACTCACAATAGTGCCTTGAATTCTGCCTCCCAATTGTTCCCGTTTATGACGAACTATGGTTTCCAACCTTCCATGCTGCCTGACTCATTTGGTCAAACTATTCCCGCTAGAGGAGCATCTCCGTGGTCTTCGTTCCATTCAGGCACAAGTCCTGGAGGTATTGCGACATGCTGATAGGTATATACTTCATGCTGACCTTTCTACCATGTTGGCGACAGGGTCTGGCTGTCATCTCCCAACCTCCGACTTTGTGTTTCCTCTCTGAAGTTCACACCTCGGTTTATTGGGCCTTTCCGTATTCTTCGCAGGATTAACTCAGTGGCTTATGTATTAGACCTTCCTTCTAATATGCGTATCTCAAATGTATTTCATGTCTCCTTATTAAAACCTTTGGTCTGCAACCGCTTTGCCTTGTCCTTACCCTGTACAGGTTGAGAACCATGAGGAGTTGTCAGAGAGGTTACCTTGATGGACGCTGTGCTGGCCGCTCTGGTGTGCGCTGGCGCGCGGGTTCTTGTGAGCGCTGGCGTGCGCGCTCCTGTGGGCACTATAGTACATGATCCGGTTAGCCCTGGTGTGTGTGCTGGTGTCCGGGCACGCGTGCGTGCGCTAGCACGCGTAGCCCTGTGGGCACTGGTTTGCATGATCTTGTGGGCACTGGTGTGCGCGCTGGCGTTCGGACGTGCACACGTGGGTGTGCGCATCGGTGCGCGCACGTGCACGGCATTTGGCACCAATCGGCCTATTTAGGTTTGCAGTGCACTCTGCTCGGTGCTGCCTGATCATCAGCTCCCTGTGTCTTTGCTCCTGTTACCCGTTCCTGTGTTCCTGATCTGACGACTCAGCTTGCTACTCGGATACCCCTGACTTCTGCCTGCACTTGACCTCGGCCTGTTTGACTCCGCTTCTGCCTGCTCCTCTGTGCCATGCTGCCCGCCTGTTGCCGAACCCAGTCTGTACCCGGACCTGCCTGCTCTGCTCCTGCTCAGCACCTATTGCCTGTGTTCCAATCTACCTGCTGTTTGAAGTTCACCTACCTTCCAGCATCTGAATCCTTATTGCCAGGCTCTCATACCATTCAGTACTCCCGTGCCTCCTGTTTATTCTACCAGGGGCTGTGAGTCGGACACGTAAGGGAGACCACCCTCTGCCCAAATGGACTCACCGGTCAGGTACGTGAAGTCTGACAGGAGTATGAAGTACAGTCCATTGTTGACTCCCGTAGGTTCCGTGGGCGCATACAGAACGCTCGTGGGTCTCATCCTCGGACGTACTGTACATGCCCCTGTCCTCCATGATTTCTATAGACATTTTCCCCTCAAGCCTGGTGGTCCTCCGAGGGGGAGGGGTCATTGAGGGGGAACTGTCAGGGCTGGGCTCAGCCCTTCCTTCTCAAAGCTGGCTGCTCAGCTGTCGGCTAATTGCCAGCTCCTATCTCTCCACAGATATCCTACTCGTCAGTCCTGCCTACATAAACCGTCCAGCCCAGATGATCTCTGCCTTGCCTTGGTCACATCTTTAGAGATGCTCTCCTGTGTTCCTGTTAAAGACTTGCTTGGCTGACATTTCTTCTGGCTCCAGATCCTGCTTGCTGTTCTACTACGCTCATCTCTGGCTCCCTGATGTTTTGGCTTGTCTGACTATCTGTTCCAGGTTCCTGAACTCTGGTTATGTTTTCACTACGTTTACTCTATTTACCTTTTTTATTGTTATTAAACAAGTGTGATTTAACTGTACTTCTGTCTTAGTACAGTAATTGGATTAAACCCGAGTGACTCTTTTGCCCTTTCTTATGGGGGTGTTTTTTTGTTTTGTTTTCTCTTTGCTTTTACTCCTCTCTACCCCCCATCTCCTATTCCCTCTCCCTTTTTTCCCCTGTCGCCCCCACCTTTATGCATGCTGTGCTGTATGCTTTGGGTCTCAAGAGCCATATGCCCAACTTCATCATGGCAAGAGTTAGTTCCTTTCGCTTGCGGCATTTGCTGACGATGTCCTTTTATTTCTGACAAAGCTCACTGTGCCTTTACCAAGTCTAATTCAGGACTTTGAACATTTCAAGCAAATCTCCAACCTCAAGATTAACTATTCAAAATCCAATGCCCTAAATGTTTCCCTAACTCTTATGCCCCGTACACACGGTCGGATTTTCCAACGGAAAATGTTCGATGGGAGCCTTTTGTCGGAAATTCCAACCGTGTAGGATCCATCGGACAGTTTCCATCGGAATTTCCGTCGCACAAAATTTGAGATCTGGTTCTCAAATTTTCCGACAACAAAATCCGTTTGCGTAAATTCCGATCGTGTGCACACAATTCCGATGCACAAAGGGCCACGCATGCTCAGAATCAATCATAAGAGCCGCACTGGCTATTGAACTTCATTTTTCTTAGCTCGTCATACGTGTTGTACGTCACCGCGTTCTTGACGTTCTGAATTTCCGACCAACTTTGTGTGACCGTGTGTATGCAAGACAAGTTTGAGCCAACATCCGTTGGAAAAAAAACATGGATTTTGTTGTCGGAATGTGCGATCATGTGTACAAGGCATTACGGATGTCCATTAGTGTTGCAACCACTTTCTGTTCATATGGAAGATGGATGCCATCACTTGAAGCAAAAAAAGAAGAAAAAACAGGTCGGACTTTAGAGGCAAATGGGACCACATTATTTTTATAAAATCCATATTTTATTTATAAACAAGAAAATATAAAAAATTCACATAGAAACATGCCAATAAAAACATGTGTACATATATATACAGAATATGGCCGATGAAGGCCCAGTACTAAAGGTATATTGTTTTTGTTACACGGTATCGAGTAAGTGGGCCCCTGAGCATCAAATCGTTTCTCTGATCTGCTTCTTCAGGACACACAAAAGGGGGATAAAGGAAAAACAGGCCTCGCTGTACAAATGGAGAAATTACATAGATATAAATCATATTTCATTATTATTTATTGTTATTGCCTACAAAAGCAAATGTACATCATGGATACATCATATACAATATATTCACCTTGCCTGAATCTGAATATGCATGCGTTAGAGTCTCCCTGGGTGGGCGCTGGAGTAAAAGGAAAGGCCAAACAATGTATGTCACACAATTGGTATGACCAAAGAAAAAAGGAATCTGTAAAGTAAAATGAGATGGCCATAACTAGTCACAGAATAATGACAAGTATTTACCTTACAAGGATAGCTAATATATAAAAGAATAACAAGGAGCTACAGGCCAGAGATACAGTATTTCTCTGTATAACAGGTATTACTGCATTTTTCACAAGAATGTAAGTATATATATATATATATATATATATATATATACTTTTATATATATATATATATATACACACACACACATTTATATATACATACACATATATATATCTATATATATCTATATGTATCTATCTATCTATCTATCTATCTATCTATCTATCTATCTATCTATCTATCTATCTATCTATCTATCTATCTATCTATCTATCTATCTATCTACACACACAGTGCCTTGCAAAAGTATGCACCCCCTTGGCATTTTTCGTGTTTTGTTGCCTCACAACCTAGATTTAACATGAATTGTTTAAGGATTTAAAGGAGTACTAAAGCACTGACATGAATAAATAACCAAAAATCATGTGATAAATGAGAGATAGCCAAATAATATAGCTGCAATTAATTAATGTGTGATAAGTGATAAATTATATGTAAGTGAATATTTGCGCTAATATTAACTTCTCATGAGTAACCCTTGGTGTATAACTTAATATGTGACAGAGAGTTACATAAATAAATATATAAATAAACTCCATCTAAAAACACCTATGACAAAAACTGTGAAGTAAAATACCACCAAAATCCTAAAATTCCCAAAAACTACATAAATCACTTATGTGCATCACCAAAAAATGTGTCCAAAATTTAAAACCTTGGTGCATTCAGTGCTTGATTCTCCTGGATAAAATGTCAAAATTATATGAATAGCTAATGTGCATCAACAATAAAACAATTGAATATAAGTGAGTTCAGTGCGTTTGAACAATAAATGATCGGTAAATAAATAAATAGATTACAAATAGGTGAGTTCAGTGCCGAATCTCCAATAATTAAATAGTAGCAAGTTCACTGTCACTTTCACCGCTCCGTTCCCAGTACAATTTAAACTGATTTTCCGCTCATTTCCATACCATAAAAAATATAAAGAGAGACAAATCCATTGCGCAATGATCTCAGCAAAAATGTTGTTAAATGTAAGGATATTTGGTTGTACTCACATATCCCCACTCACAAGATCGCACATGGATAGTAACGATCAACTGCATAGAGCTCTGTGTTACGGGCTATTCGTCCACCGCCAGTGCTCACACACAGCCACTACTAACAACGTCACGGGCTCCTCCTCCCGACGCGTTGCGTCACCGACACATGACTTTATCAAGGGTGCCTATGTCATTAGCCTGCTCTGTATTTATAGTGTGTGTGTTCATGGCCATGGTAACCCTGGGAGTCAATGCATCATCATTTCATTAATGCGGTCTCCTTTGTAATCAGACGCTCGTTCCAGCCTTCCTAATGCAGCATGCTAAATTCTCTAATACATAAGGAACATTTATTACAACATGTATTAAAATTAAATTAAAATCATATAAAACCCTAAGTTAAAATCAATGGTATTTACTACATATATTAAATACGATAGGGAAGCTCCCCCTACCGGGTACCATTGCAATTACATCCTCCTCAATCGCAATCTAAAACCATTACATAAAATTCACTAGCTATAACTTCAAATTCATTAATAAATACATATACAAGAATCTCTACTAATATTATGGTTATTATAGTCACATATGCTATTTACAATAAAATCAATTGTGGACACAGAGTTAGGGAGAAAATAAAACCTTACAATATAACATACATTAAAAATCGGATATAAAACAGTTCAAATCAAAATCTATATTTAAGCCTGATGGCGTGAGAGTACGCACATTAAATATCCATTTAGATTCCTGCTTGCTTAATTCCCTTACTTTATTACTACCCCGCCAATGGGTTCTATATTTTTCAATTGCCCAAAATTTCAAAAATGCTGGATTTTTATTGTGATGTAATGCAAAGTGGCATGAAACACTCTGTTTGGGAAATCCCTTCATGTTTTGTATGTGCTTTCTGATTCATTTCCACATTGGTCTTTTAGTTCTACCAATGTACTGTAACGAGCATGGACATTTTAATACATACACTACCCCTTCACTTTTGCATGTCATAAAATCCTTAATCTCATATTGAGTATTATTGCTCGTGGCTTTAAAATCGGTGCATTTCTGTCTGATTTGTTTGGTATTTTTACATGCATAGCACCGCTTGCAGGGGTAAAAGCCTTTCCTCTGAAAAAAAGATAATTCTTGTGATTTTTTTGGAGGGTCTAAGACATTTTTAGCAATTAAGTCTCTCAGGGTTGGTGCTCTTCTGTAGACAAATCGTGGTTTTACTGGTAATATATTCCTCAGTTGTTGGTCCGCTAGAAGAAGTGGCCAGTGCTTTTTAAAAATTTGTTCTATCTGCCGGTGTAGAATATTAAAATCCATAATCATTGGAACATCTTGCCACTGCATATGTTCTTTTATCTTGTCTTGAACTAATTCATCCCAATTGATTTCCGCCACCTCCTTAATTTTTTCTTCTATGAAGTGTTTATTATAGCCTTTTTGAATAAACTTATCCCCAACAGTCCCAGCCTGCTCTAGAAAAGTGCTTTTTTCCGTGCAATTCCTTCTCAATCGTATGAATTGTCCCTTTGGAATGTTAATAAGCCAAGGATCAAAATGGCAGCTGTCCACAGGGATAAAACTGTTCCTTTCCACTGGCTTAAAAAATGTTTTTGTTAAAATTCCACTACTTGTTAGTTCAACATTTCGGTCCAAAAAATGCACAGATTTTGTACTCAATTCATAGGTAAGTTTAATGTTCTTTGTATTTCTATTTAATTCCTCCAGAAATTCACAGAGAGGTTCCTCCTCACCCATCCACAGCATTATGCAATCGTCTATGTACCGTCTGTACATTATAAGATGTGGAGGGGTATTGGCATATATGGCTTCCTCCTCCCATTCCGCCATGTATATATTCACGACACTAGGAGCATACTTGGCTCCCATGCCTATTCCATTTACCTGTCTGTAAAAATCAGAATTGAACCAAAAATAATTGTGCTCTAAACCAAATGCCAAGCATCTCAAAATGAATCTCTTTTGCTTCAAAATTAAATCGCTAAATTTATTCATGGCCCATTTAGATCCTCCTCTCTGGAGGAGGAGCCTGTGACATTGCTAGTAGTGGCTGTGTGTGAGCACTGGTGGTGGGCCCGTAACACAGAGCTCTATGCAGCCGATCATTACTATCGATATGCGATCTTGTGAGCGGGGATATGTGAGTACAACCAAATATCCTTACATTTAACAACATTTTTGCTGAGATCATTGCGCAATGGATTTGTCTCTCTTTATATTTTTTATGGTATGTAAATGAGCGGAAAATCAGTTTAAATTCTACTGGGAACGGAGCGGTGAAAGTGACAGTGAACTTGCTACTATTTAATTATTGGAGATTCAGCACTGAACTCACCTATTTGCAATCTATTTATTTACCGATAATTTATTGTTCAAACACACTGAACTCACTTATATTCAATTATTTTATTGTTGATGCACATTAGCTATTCATATAATTTTGACATTTTATCCAGGAGAATCAAGCACTGAATGCACCAAGGTTTTAAATTTTGGACACATTTTTTGGTGATGCACATGAGTGATTTATGCAGTTTTGGGGAATTTTAGGATTATGGTGGTATTTTACTTTACAGTTTTTGTCATAGGTGTTTAAGGATTTGCATCATTTAATTTACAGAACATGCCCGCACCTTTGCAGATTTTTTTTTTTTATTGTGAAACAAACAACAAATAGGACAAAATAACAAAAAAAGTCAATGTGCATAACCATTCACCCCTCCTAAAGTCAATACTTTGTAGAGCCACCTTTTGCAGTTATCACAGCTCCAAGTCGCTTTGGATAAGTCTCTATGAGCTTGCCACATCTTACCACTGGGATTTTTGCCTACTCCTCCTTCCAAAACTGCTCCAGCTCCTTCAAGTTCGATGGTTTGTGCTTGTGAACAGCAATCTTTAAGTCTGACCACAGATTTTCTATTGGATTGAGGTCTGGACTTTAACTAGGCCATTCCAACACATTTACATGTTTCCTCTTAAACCACTCAAGTGTTGCTTTAGCAGTGTGTTTGGGGTCATTGTCCTGCTGGAAGGTGAACCTCCGTCCTAGCTTCAAATCACACACAGAGTGGTACATGTTTTTCTCAAGAATATCCCTGTATTTAGCACCATCCATCTTTCCCTCAACTCTGACCAATTTCCCAGTTCTTACTGCTGAAAAATATCCCCACAGTATGATGCTGCCACCACCATGTTTTACTGTGGGGATGGTGTTCTTTGGGTGATGTGATGTGTTGGGTTTTGTGCCAGACATAGCGTTTTCTTTGATGGCCAAAAAGTAAAATTTTAGTCTCATCAGACCAGAGCACCTTCCTCCATACATTTTGGGAGTCTCCCACATGCCTTTTCGCAAACTCAAAATGTGCCATTTTGTTTTTTTCCGAAAGTAATGGCTTTCTTCTGGGCACTCTGCAATAAAGCCCAATTCTATGGAGCGTACGGCTTATTGTTGTCCTATGTACAGATACTCCAGTCTCTGCTGTAAAACTCTGCAGCTCCTCCAGGGTTAGCTTAGGTCTCTGTGCTGCCTCTCTGATTAATGCCCTCCTTGCCCGGTCCGTGAGTTTTGGTGTTTGGCCGTCTCTTGGCAGGTTTGCTGTTGTACCATGTTCTTTCCATTTGTTTATGATAGATTTGGTGCTCCTAGGGATCATCAAAGATTTGGATATTTTTTATAACCTAACCCTGACTTGTACTTCTCAACAACATTGTCCCTTACTTGTTTGGAGAGTTCCTTGGTCTTCATGGCAGTGTTTGGTTAGTGGTGCCTCTTGCTTAGGTGTTGCAGCCTCTGGGGCCTTTCACAAAGGTGTGTATATGTAATGAAAGATCATGTGACACTTAGATTACACACAGGTGGTCATCATTTCACTAATTATGTGACTTCTGAAGGTAATTGGTTGCACCAGAGCTTTTTATGGGCTTCATAACAAAGGGGGTGAATACATACGCACATGCCAATTATCATTTTTTTTTATTTCTGAAAAATAGTTTTATGTATATATTTTTCTATTTTTACTTCACCAACTTAGACTATTGTGTTCTGATCCATCACATATAATTCAGATTAAAAAAACATTGAACTAAAGGCTGTAATGTAACAAAATAGGTAAAAAGCCAAGGTGGGTGAATACTTTTGCAAGGCACTATATATATATGTATATACACATACATATATATGTATGGCATCCATAAGGACATAAATGAGTATATAGATCTATATTAAGTGTCTATGTAAAGGTATGCGGATGGATATATATGGGCTGTTGTATATTTATTGATATACTATATACATGGAATTGAAAGGGTGAACTTACTTGAGGTTACAGGAAGATACACTTGGAAGCTTCCATGGGGTTCAAATAGCGCATAAATCATCTCAACTGCACCGGAGATAGTATGTAAGCTCCAATAAGGATTAGCTGTGGGGGGTCAGCCGATAGTGACCCTACATTCATCAGGGAACGTGGAGAGATCAGTCCCCACATATGGGCTTAGATTGTAAAGGGTGGGGGAGAAGGACTGTTCCACCAGGCCTGCAAAGCCTATAGGGAACAGACATGAAATGAGTCACGTCTCAACAAACCTTTAAAGTGCAAAGACAAGAGGCAACATGCCAGGAGATGCTTACCAATCCATAAGATACAGTGGGTGACCCAGGGAGGCTGTACGTGTGGGATGCAATAGCTGACATCCTTAAGGCTGGGTTTACACCTCTGACAGATGTGGCTCACAGCAGGGGTCTGGTGCGTCCCTGTTCACCGTTTCAGGGACAAATCGGGGCTGAATTTTTGCCTGAATTCGGCCCTGAAACGGAGCCAAAGACGAACAGCGTTCCTGTGCAAGGCCGCTTCGCAGCCACAACGGAGATGTGTGAACCGGCTCAATAGAGACTCGGTCACAATCTCCTGTCATGTGAATTGGATTGTGAACCCAGCCTTATACCCCCACCACCGAGAGGATGCCGAAGGATGCCTCATGGTAGCCATTGACATTGAGGCATTATACTCCTCCACCCCCCATGAGTTAGGTTTGTAAACAGTATGAAGATTCCTTGATGAAAGAGGTGAGGCATCTTACAAATTCAACCAATTTATTTGAAACCTTCTTTTGCATATCCTCACCCGGAATTTGTTCACCTTTGGTGGTTCCCACTTCCTCCAGGTATAGGGTGTTGCAATGGGCACTTTCTGCGTGCCCTTATATGCAAACCTGTAACTGCAGATGAATTGTCGACTTACTATCCAACATACTCTGTTGGTTTAGATATATTGACGAGGTATTCATGGTGTGGGCGGTTTCAATTAAAGCTATTCAACAACTTATGACTGTCCTTATCAGCAATAGGTACAATCTTAAGTTTACCATATGGTTTAGCACCACAAGTATTGCATTTCTGGACATCAATATATATATCAATGAGGGTCCATTGGCACATCCCTTTATCGAAAGCCCACGGCAGGGAATACAATTTTACATGCATCTATCGCACATCCCCTCAGTACAAAGTACTCCCTTTAGCCAATATCTATGTTTAAGGAGAAACTGCTCGGATGACCGGGAGCTCTTTAAGGAGGTCGATCTCCTCCGTAGCAGATTACTAGCTAGAAGGTATAGTCGTACCTGTTATAGGGCGTACACACGGTCGGACTTTGTTCGGACATTCCGACAACAAAATCCTAGGATTTTTTCCGACGGATGTTGGCTCAAACTTTTTTTGTCTACACACGGTCGCACAAAGTTGTCGGAATTTCCGATCACCAACCACGCGGTCACATACACCACGTACGACGAGACTAGAAAAGGCCGGTTCAGAACCAAGCGCGGCACCCTTTGGGCTCCTTTTGCTAATCTTGTGTTAGTAAAAGTTTGGTGAGAGACGATTCACGCTTTTTCAGACTCGTGGCTTTCAGATCGTTTTCTGCCGTTCAGTTTGTGCTTGTGGGTTTGTATCTGCTCTTCAGTGCGTGCAAGCAAGTTCCGCGTGACTTTAGGTAGTCATTGTATTCTTGTTCATTCGTTACTGCTTTTCAGGTCGCTCTTCACAGGCCTTGCTGTTCTTCAGTGCGTTCTGTTACTTCGTTCTGAGCAGCTGACCGTTTTCTAGCCATGTTTCGAATGCGTACTCTTTGTAGAGTTTGTGCTGTGTGGGGGCTTGGTGTTGGGGTCCTGACCTTGACACAAGTCCAGTCCATGAACAGGGTGGGGAGGAGTTCATGGACCAAGAATTGGTTGCTTCAGCGTGACCAGTTCTCTCATATGCCTTTGCTCCGTTTCTCAGGATGATGGACCCCGTGTTTCACCGTCTGTTGGCTTCGCTGACCCCCTATATCAGCAGGCAGGATACCTGCATGAGGCAAGCCATCACTCCGGAGCAGAGGTTGGTCGCTACCCTGCGGTATTTGGCGACAGGGAGAAGGCTGCAGGACTTAAAGTTCTCGATAGGCATCTCCCCCCAGGCTCTGGGGATCATTATCCCAGAGACCTGTTCTGCCATCATCCAGGTCCTGCAGAAGGAGTATATGAAGGTAAGATTTATCCTTTAATATCACATTTTATTGTATTTAATGTTTGATAATATCTTGTATTTCTTTCCTCATTCCCTAATTACCATGATTGGAATATGCTGTGAATGTCCCCTTTGTCCTTATGCATGCTGGATTTTTATGTAATTATTATTTTAGGTCCTTCATACATATTTGCCCTTCACTAACCTCCCCAGCATGGTGTCTCCTGCCCTATATCCACCTCATGTAGTCACTTAACAATGTATTTTATCAGCTCCATAGTAGTGCTTTACCCCAAACACCCCCTAAAATGTTTGGAAATGTTATTTTTGATTTAAATTCAGGCAGAGTGCCAGAGGTTTTTTTTGTGGTGTCCCCAGATAATTTTTAGTAACCCTCCCTCCCCCCAACTGCTATGTCAGCTGATCCCTATTCTCTATCCTCAATCATCTATCTGCTGACTTTGCCAAACCCATACACACTATACCCATCTCTTTTGTGGTCAGATTTATGGATGAATTCCCCAAAGCATGTAGTGCAAGGGCCTGCCTGTATACTTTCCAATGGTACTGTTTAACGTTTTTGTATACTATTATTATCTTGATAGGTAATAGCAGAATGTCCAAATGTCCTCAAATGTGTACAATGTGTATTTACTGTATATCTTTGTATTATGACACTTCTTACCTGTCCAGTGGGCTTCCAATAGTGTAACTAAGGAGGGTCTGTTCAAAGTAATACCCATTATTTAGGCATTCATCTCTCAATGAAGTGAAGAGGGTTACCTGTCCAAGATTTACACACACCCCCTATAATGTTAGAAATGGCCCATGAGAGGGGGGGAGGGGGAATATGATAGGTGTACCTTATACTTTGGCCTTGTTAAATTCCCCTTAATAAATGCTATCTGGAGGTTGACCCATAATGTTTGTGTCTAATCTGCTTGCCATGTTTCAGAGTAAAAATAGTAATGTTTATTGTTTTTTCCTCAACAGTTTCCTTGCACGCCATAGGAATGGCCGACTGTGGCCTCCCACTTTGCCGAGCGGTAGGACTTTCCTAACTGCGGAGGGGCAGTTGATGGGAAACACGTCCACATCGTCTCACCACCCAACTCGGGGTTGTACTATTATAATTACAAGGGGTTTAATAGTATAGTGATGTTGGCGGTGGTGTCGGCTAATTACGACTTCTTGTATGTGGACGTGGGGAAGAATGTACGGATGTCCGATGGTGGAGTCATCGCCCAGACGGAGTTCTACAGGCGTCTCCAGAATGGCAGCTTGGACTTGCCAGCTCCAGAGGACAATGTGGAAGGACTCCCATTTGTGTTCATTGCTGATGAAGCGTTTGTGCTGGGGGACCACCTGATGCGGCCATTCCCAATGAGGACCCTCACCCCGGAACAGAGGGTTTTTAATTACCGGCTGGCCAGAGCCTGAAGAGTGGTGGAGAACACATTTGGAATCCTGGCCAGCCGGTTCCGACTATTTCTGACACCCATCCATATGGCGGAGTATAAACTGAACCATATTATACTGGCGTGCTGTGTTCTCCATAACTTTTTAAGGAAACATTCGGCCAACTATGCTGGCTCAGTTGGGCCTGAGGCCAGAATCCTACATCAAACCACACTGACGGCGCTTGAAAGTGGCCGTCCTGGCTTGCCCTCCCCGAGTGCCCTTGATGTCCGGTTACGCTACCTGGAGTTCTTTGCGGGTAGGGGGGCTATCAATATGCCAGACAATATGTGAAGCCTTTTTATAATAAAAAAAAAGAAATTCTTGGTGGACATTTACTGCTTGTGTTTGTTTTAGCTGACCCTGACAGAAATGTGTTGAGTCCAGAAAATGTTGTGATTGTGTAACCTTATACAAAGCACTGTTGGCTGTTATTTCCTAAATGCAAAAACACATTTCACTACAAGTGCACTTGCAACTGCACTGAAACTGCACTTCAGTCAAAGAGGATTGGCCCTTAGGAAATAACCCCCATTTTTGCTGAAAACAGCAATTACATCACCCCTAAGTGTTGTATTGTAGTGTTGAGACAATAATCCACACATTCTTGAGTAAGCAACTTTTTTATAAAGGTTTTTAAAACAAACCAACATGTTTGTTGTATAACAATTTTTGCAGTAGCATTATCAAAATTCGAAATGTCCATTTCAGATAAAACAGGCCTGTGTAAAACCAACAACAAAGACAAAAAACTTGAACTTACAAAGTTCACATTAGGTAAAACCTGAAGGCTATATCAGACATCAGTATTTAGGAACTGGGTTTGATATAGCTTTCAGATGGGGGGAAATCAACCCAGGAAAAGCCAAATTTGGAAGATGCACACCAATTTACGAATGTCAACATGTGCTATCTGCCATCTGGGGGGATCAAGGGACGTGTTTTGGGGGAGCAAGCCCTTCCTCAACGCTACTTTATAATTGAGGAAGGGGTTGCACCCCCAAAACGCGTCCATTGATCTCCCGTGATGGCAGATAGCACATGTTGACACACTGTGTGCATCCTCCAAATTTGGCTTTTCAAAACATTGCAAAAAGTTTTAAAAGATTGGACCACAATCCAAAAAGTGATTTTGTGGCGTTTTAAATTCGCCTCAAAACATCAATGATGTTATTATTTTTTTTAATAACATCATTGAATTTTTGCTGTATGTTTTGCAGTTCTACATTACACCCCATGATCTCCCCGATCAGGATCTGGGCACTTTCTGATGTGAAACGTTCTGGAGCATGATCACCTAAAAAGAGAGAAACAAAACAAAAACAGGTATCAAAAATCTGCCACCATCCATCTCTTTTACCTGAGCCTGTGGTCGCAGACACTCACCTGTTGTGGTGCCAATCTCCACCACATCTTCTTCTTCCTCCTGCTCAGCTTGGGTTGGGGGTATTTCACCTTCTTCCAGAGGTGGGGGGTCTCTGGTCTCCTCGGATGAGGGGTGTCCTCCGAGTCTTTTCTCCCCTATGTAAAACAAAAATGGTATAATTAGCACACAGATATTTGATGGCAGAACTAGAAATAGGAAACATTGCTTGGAAGTGGGGTACAATTGTCAATTTTAGCCGAGTTCCAAGATGTATATTTTTTATTGGCCTTTGTCAAGCTGCAATACTTTACCTGTTTAGTACAAGCTTCACAGATGGAGACACCCCTATAGTATACACTGGAGCACCTGTGTGCCCCCCCTAATAAAAATGTTGTTCTGGTGTCCCACACTAGTGCTCCAGTGTCCAGATGTGAAAACAGCTGCTCAGTGTCCTCTCCTTACACACAATCTAGTTTGCATTTCATTCTAGTAACAAACCCATCTACACCATCAACTATTTGGCATCCAAGTAGGCCCCAAAAAAATGTGGGAAAATGCATATGGCCTAAACAATGGTGTTTTAGAGGCCGAAAGAAAAATGTTTGATATGAAAGAATAATGGGCCCATGAACATTAAAGTTGCCCTTTTAAACGTTACAATTAATAAAAGCATATGGAGCAGGACGAACGCAATAAAGACAGAAAGAATAGGAACTCTACTCTTTCGGTACTGCTCTGGCTCTCTCAATTTCAGGTCCGACCACCGCTTCCTGGGCTGATCTTTCGATCGTCGTACCCCGAAATTCTTCTGCAGGCTTTTGATCACTTTCACCATGATCTTGGCCTTTCTGATATTGGGGTTGGGGTAAGGCCCATACTTTCCGTCATAGTCGGACTTCTTCATGATGTCGACCATCTCCAACATCTCCCCAAAGGACATATTTGTGGCCTTAAAACGTCTCCTTCTGGATCGGGACGTGTCCGGATCCGGGCTTTCCTCCTCCTCGTTGCTATAATTAGCACGCACCTGCTCTGACTCCGCCATGTGCTCTTCACCCACTGCACCGAACGAAAAGGGGCAAGGAATAGACTAGAAAGAACGTCAGGGGCGGGCGGAGTTACACGCATGCGCAGTGTGTATAAAGCGTAACACGCGTGCATATTACGTACGATCTGTGAGCGGAGGAAGGAGCATTGGACGCGCCGATCGTAAGAACGAAGGTAAGAGACAAACTTGTGCCTATACTGCTTCTACATTGAAGTCTATATTGTAACAAGATTAGGAGAGTTTTGTCTGACATTAGGCTTTGTCTTGTGTTGTGTCTTGCAGTAAACATGGATATCTTGTGAAAGACAATGGCTTCATGTCAGTATTCATAGATATCTTAAGGGAGCTGCCCTGTCTGTGGGAGATTAAACACCCGCATTTCAAGAACCAAGCAAAGAGGAAGGCAGCACTGGTGCAATTGTGTGAAATTGTGAAGCAGGTGATCCCCACGGCAGACATCACCTATTTAAAGATCTTCATTGGTGGCCTGAGGAGTACATATCTAAGGGAGCGCAAGAAAGTCCTGGATTCACAGAGATCCGGAGCAGCAGATGACATCTATGTCCCCAGGATGTTGTACTACGACAGGCTGCATTTTCTGGCAGGCCAGACTGAACCCAGGCCATCCCTCTCCAGTCTTCCTTCCACGCTTCCTTCCCCCCTGGCTGAGGCTTCTAACGCCCAACCTGGGCCTTCCAGGCCACATGTGGAGGAGCCCAGATTGAGCCAGGTATAGCATTCCTCTAAATATTTCTGCTTGTCCAATCAATGATGTTAACTAGATGTTAGTTGGGAGTACTAATTTATGATTGTGATTGATGAAGCAAAAACTAAAACCATGTGCCTTTTTCATACACAGGGAAGTCTCAGCCAGGAGGTGGCCGGGCCGAGCTGGCTGGCTGATCTGCAGGTCCCTCCACCCCCACTGAAAAGAGAAAGTGGCAGTAGAAGGAGTGCCCTAGAGGAGGCTACCGGAGGACTCTTTTGGAGGGCTACAGAGGTCCTGGGAGCACGACAGACCGTGGAGGAGGACATTGCTGCCGTCATTGCATATAAAATGCAGAGGATGGAGGAGGGCCAACAAGTCTTGTGTGAGGCGCTCATATTGGAGGCTCTTAACAAAGGTATGAGGGGCCAAATGACAGCTCAGACACACCTTTGCGATGGTCCTCCTCCTCCTCCTGCAGGTCCTCCTCCTCGTCCTTCCTCTCTTTCAGGTCCTCCCAGTCCTCCTCCAGGTCCTACTCCTCCTCCTGCCACATCTCCAACTGCACAGCCACAGCCGGGAAGGAAGCGTGAAAGGAAGACCAGAAAGTGAGGACCCTGGATCCAGTCTGGTCAGCCAAAAAATGCAGCCTCTTGTGGCACCATAGCCTGGGGACACAGATGTCATCTGCTGCTATCTGGATCTCTGCGAATTCTGGACCAGACTGCCCTCCCTTACATATGGACTCCTCAGGCCACCAATTTTGATGTTCAAGAAATGATGTCTGCCATGGGGGTCCCAGGCTTCGCTAATTTCTCCTGTTAAACCAGTGTTGCCTTCCTCTTTGTTTGGTTCTGATCCCTTAATAAAGGATTTTTGTTTTGAATTATACTCTCCTATGTGTTTTACTTCAAAAAGGACAGTTTATTTGTGAGTATTCAGGTACATTTCAAATATACAATGTAAAATTAACAAGGGACACCAACACCAAACAATCTCCTTGAGATTAAATAATAAAAGATATCAATGGTGTTGGGGTAACTTGACACACAAAACACACACAAAAATATTCTGGAGTAAAAATAAAAATAACATTGAACAAAGATCAGCCTTTGAAAAAATACAAACATTAAATTTAAAAAAAGGCTTAAAATCCCCCAAAAAAATAACTAAAAAAAAAATTCTGTCAGATGTGACAACTAATAACAATATATTCAGGGAATCCCAATAAAAAAACAAAAATAAAACTTTGTGAGAAGTGTGTGTGAATATGAGCAGCAAAACTACTTAAATCTTGTCACATTATAAAGAAGAAGAGAGTGCGCTGTATTAAACCATTTTTAACATTGCAGCATGACGAAAGTGCTGTATCCATTGCGAACGCTAAGTTTACCAGAACGAGCTGTTCCGTCTTGGAATTTCTTCTGAGCATGCGTGGCACTTTGTGCGTCGGAACAGGCCACACACGGTCGGAATTGACGCGATCGGATTTTGTTGTTGGAAAATTTTATCTCCTGCTCTCCAACTTTGTGTGTCGGAAAATCCGATGGAAAATGTCCGATGGAGCCCACACACGGTCGGAATTTCCAACAACACGCTCCGATCGGACATTTTCCATCGGAAAATCCGACCGTGTGTACGGGGCATAAGGCTTTCAGGAAAACCAAATGAAAATCCAGAAAAGCCATCTTGTTTAATAAACCCCCATCTAAAAATATTAATGCAGTTAGGGTTATAATTACATTTTCTAACCAACATGGACAGATCCATGAAATTATGAAAAAGCACTGGTATTTATTATGTGATGATCCCATCTTGCATAAATACATTAAAGAATATTCAAAGATTACATATAAACGCTCAGGATCTATTAGGGATCAGTTCGTCAAAAGCCACTACACCAGGCATCAAACTTCGCAAAGGAAGGTGTCAGGTCACCCGAGTCCAGGTGACCGATGCACACCATTGGAGTCAGGAGTGCACCGCCAAAGTAGTGGACACTATGACTGAATGATGTGGATGGAATTCTGGTAGGTTTAGGAAGAAGGGTCCACTGGAGCACCAACACGGATCCCACTGGGAGCTAGAGCATAGAATCCCCAGGGCGCGGAGTCTAAGAGCCAGCAGGTGTTCACCAGAGCCTCTTGTGGTGAGGATGGACTGCACTGCAACTGGATCCAGGTCGCGGCCCCCAGGGTCTCCCAGCTCACGCTCATAGTAGGCTACAGGGAGATAGAGAGTAAGCAGCAGCCCAGGACAACAAGGAATATTCAGGATATAAGCTAAATGTCGGGGCAACTAGCAGACAAGGATAGACAGAGAACACGCCAAAGGTCAGGGTAACAAGCAGGCAGGGGTAGTCAAAGAACAAGCCAAGTTTGGTAACAGAGACAGACGTAGAGCACAAGGCAAGCAAGAGACAGGAAACCAAACACACAATGTTGCTCAGCAAGGCAGGCTTGGAGAACAAAGTGTTAAATAGTAGTTCTTATTAAGGCTAGGGTGGAGCCACACTGAGGAAAGATTACTTAACCATGCAAGTGTAAGAGTGCAAGCCCTAAGGCTGATACACAGACCAGGCAAGAGACAGACAGGGAAAGTATTACTGCAGAGTCATGACAGGAGGTACCTTATAGTTTCAGCTCTGGTTCATGCGATTACTGTTGAGTAGCTGTTGATGGAGGGTGCATCTTTTATTCTGCCCAATGAACGCACGCATGTTGTCAAGCATAACATCTCATGTCAAACCAGAGGTGTCATATACATCATACTTTGCCAATGTGGTGCCTTCTGCAAAATGATTAGACCGTTCTGGAAGCGTATGAAGGACCACATGTACTATGCTAACAATGGTTTCCTAAATGCCCCTATTGGCCATCACATAGAATTCAGACACAATTATGACCCCTTTGTCTTCAGGTTTTCAGCCCTGGATAGGGTCTACAAGGGCCCCAGAGGAGGCATCTTTGATCAAAGGGTCCTTTGTAGGGAAGCTAAATGGTCATATGACCTAAAAGCCACTGTCTTTCCAAGATTGAACAATGTCATAAGTTTCAAACCTTTTCTATAGATCCCTGTCTTGTAGATCTCTGTTCCTGTGCTACCTAAGCAGCCCCTGCCATTAAGAAAACCTACTATCAGAGGCGCATGCGCAGAGGCTGCCAAAATGGCCATGATCATCTAGAGCTCTGTGCCGCCCCGGTCTAACGACACCAGCCGCAACCGACTGAGAACCCGTTCCAGACCCGCTCCATGAGCGACAGCGAGGGGCACACCACAGGATCACCCTGATGTCAGCAGGCACTGCCAGACGGAACCTATCCCCCTCGCTGAATGCGGCCCCTGAGCCCCTCAGCCATTCCAAGATGGCCACCATGAATACACAGGGCAGGGGGGCAGAGGAGGAAGACTCCATCGCGGACCAAGATGCCCTGGGAACCGCGGCTCGCTTACCGCAAATAGACACAGTGAGTGCAGCCCACAGGATGACACCCTCACCCACATCCACTGAATCCCTAATAGAGAAAACACTTGATAGCCTTCTCATGATCCCAATGTCTGACCCCATGGCACCACTAGAGGCTTGTAAGGGGGCACTACAGAGTCTTCCACCTACACCTACTGACTTTTCTTCCATGATGTCAGCATTCCCCAAAATGCTATCCAGGGGCCTAGCACAAAATGCTGCTCACATAACCTCATCAATCTAACAACTGGGTATGTGGATGGAACACATTGAAAGAAAGGCAGATCAATCAGTAGTCAGAATTAACCAAAACTCTGCCAGAATTCAGGATGTACAGGACCAATTGGAGACTGCATTATCAAAAATCGATGACTTGGAAAACAGGTCCAGGCATTACAATTTTAGGGTACAGGGTCTCCCTGAAACAGTGAAAGAGGTCCAGCCAGCAATACGGGTGCTTATCAAGGACTTAATCCTTGACATCCCAGACCATCGCCTGGAATTAAGGGATCAACTCCAGAGATAAAACAATAATTCTCCCACTGTACAAGCCTCTGGTCCGGCCGCACCTAGAGTATGCTGTCCTGTTCTGGTCACCAGTCCTCAGGAAGGATGTACTGGAAATGGAGCGAGTACAAAGAAGGGCAACAAAGCTAATAAAGGGTCTGAAGGATATTAGTTATGAGGAAAGGTTGCGAGCACTGAACGTATTCTCTTTGGAGAAGAGACGCTTGAGAGGGGATATGATTAAAATATACAAATACCATACTGGTGACCCCACAATAGGGATAAAACTTTTTCGCAGAAGGGAGTTTAACAAAACATGTGGCCACTCATTAAAATTTGAAGAAAAGAGGTTTAACCTTAAACTACGTAGAGGGTTCTTTACTGTAAGAGCGGCAAGGATGTGGAAATCTCTTCCACAGGCGGTGGTCTCAGTGGGGGGCATTGATAGTTTCAAGAAACTATTAGATAAGCACCTTAACGACCGCAACATACAGAGATATACAATGTAATACTGACATATAATCACACACATGGGTTGGACTTGATGGACTTGTGTCTTTTTTCAACCTCACCTACTATGTAACTATGTAACTAATAGGGATGAGCTTCGAGTTCGAGTCGAACTCATGTTCGACTCAAACATCGCCTGTTCGCCAGAACAGCGAACAATTTGGGGTGTTCGCAGCAAATTCAAAAGCCGCGGAACACCCTTCAAAAGTCTATGGGAGAAATCAAAAGTGCTAATTTTAAAGGCCTATATGCATGGCATTGTCATAAAAAGTGTTTGGGGACCTGAGTCCTGCCCCAGGGGACATGTATAAATGCAAAAAAAAGTTTTAAAAATGGCAGTTTTTTTGGGAGCAGTGATTTTAATAATGCTTAAAGTCAAACAATAAAAGTGTAATATTCCTTTAAATTTCATACCTGGGGGGTGTCTATAGTATGCCTGTAAAGGGGCGCATGTTTCCCATGTTTAGAACAGTCTGACAGCAAAATGACATTTCAAAAGAAAAAAAGTCATTTAAAACTACTCGCGGCTATTAATGAATTGCCGGTCCGACAATACACATAAAAGTTCATTGATAAAAACTGCATGGGATTTCCCCACAGGGGAACCCCGAACCAAAATGTAAAAAAAAACTAGCGTGGGGTCCCCCTAAATTTCATACCAGGCCCTTCAGGTTTGGTATGGATATTAAGGGGAACCCCGCGCCAATTTTTTTTTTTTTAATTACGTACGGGTCCCCCTCAAAATTCATACCAGACCCTTCAAATCTGGTATGGGTTTTAAGGGGAACCCCTCGCCAACATTTAAAAAAAATTGCCGTGGGGTCCCCCCACCAGACCCTTATCCGAGCACGCAACCTGGCAGGCCGCAGGATAAGAGGGGGGGACGAGAGAGCGCCCCCCTCCTGAACCGTACCAGGTCACATGCCCTCAACATTGGGAGGGTGCTTTGGGGTAGCCCACCAAAGCACCTTGTCCCCATGTTGATGAGGACAAGGGCCTCATCCCCACAACCCTTGGCCGGTGGTTGTGGGGGTCTGTGGGTGGGGGGCTTATCGGAATCTGGAAGCCCCCTTTAACAAGGGTCCCCCAGATCCCGCCCCCCCTCTGTGTGAAATGGTAAGGGGGTACAAAAGTACCATTACCATTTCATAAAAAAACTGTCAAAAATGTTAAAAATGACAAGAGATAGTTTTTGACAATTCCTTTATTTAAAGTCTTCTTTTTTCCATCTTCTATCTTCTTTCTTCTATCTTCCTTCGGTTTCTTTCTCCATCTTCTTCTTCCTCTGATCCTCTGCTTCTTTCTCCGGTGTTCTCGTCCGGCATCTCCCGCCCCTCTGACGTCACGGGGAATGCCACAGGGAAGTCACCGTCAAGTCCCTGTGCGTCAGAGGGTGCGGGGTTACCAAGTGGCCCCGCCCTCCATTATTTAAGAACCGTCAGAAGACGAGAAGCGTCACACAGCGGGAGCCTCCCATCCAATCATGGATGCGGAGAGGCTCGAAAAGAAAATGAAGACAAGAAGATGAAGAGAAGAAGATGAAGAGAAAAAGATGAAGAGAAAAAGATGAAGAGAAAAAGATGAAGAGAGAAGCGTCACACAGCGGGAGCCTCCCATCCAATCATGGATGCGGAGCGGCCCGAAAAGAAGATGAAGAGAAGAAGATGAAGAGAAGAAGATGCCACGGAGGGAGATGTCGGACGAGAACACCGGAGAAAGAAGCAGAGGATTGGAGGAAGAAGAAGATAGAGAAAGAAATCAAAGGAAGATAGAAGAAAGAAGAAATATAGATATAAGATGGAAAAAAGAAGACTTTAAATAAAGGAATTGTCAAAAACTGTCTCTTGTCATTTTTAACATTTTTGACAGTTTTTTGTGAAATGGTAGGGGTACTTTTGTACCCCCTTACCATTTCACACAGGGGGGGGCGGGATCTGGGGGTCCCCTTGTTAAAGGGGGCTTCCAGATTCCGATAAGCCCCCGCCCGCAGACCCCCACAACCACCGGCCAGGGTTGTGGGGATGAGGCCCTTGTCCTCATCAACATGGGGACAAGGTGCTTTGGTGGGCTACCCCAAAGCACCCTCCCAATGTTGAGGTCATGTGACCTGGTACGGTTCAGGAGGGGGGGTGCTCTCTCGTCCCCTTCTCTTTTCCTGTGGCCTGCCAGGTTGCGTGCTCAGATAAGGGTCTGGTATGGATTTTTGAGGGGACCCCACGCCAATTTTTTTTTTTAATTTTGGTGCGAGGTTCCCCTTAAAATCCATACCAAACCTGAAGGGGGCCCCTACGTCATTTAACCACTTCAGCCCCGGAAGGTTTTACCCCCTTCCTGACCAGAGCACTTTTTACAATTCGGCACTGCGTCGCTTTAACTGCTAATTGCGCGGTCATGCAATGCTGTACCCAAACGAAATTTGCGTCCTTTTCTTCCCACAAATAGAGCTTTCTTTTGATGGTATTTGATCACCTCTGCCGTTTTTATTTTTTGCGCTATACGCGGAAAAAGACCGAAAATTTTGAAAAAAAATGATATTTTCTACTTTTTGTTCTAAAAAAAATCCAATAAACTCAATTTTAGTCATACATTTAGGCCAAAATGTATTCGGCCACATGTCTTTGGTAAAAAAAATGTCAATAAGTGTATATTTATTGGTTTGCGCAAAAGTTATAGCGTCTACAAACTAGGGTACATTTTCTGGAATTTACACAGCCTTTAATTTATGACTGCCTATGTCGTTTCTTGAGGTGCTAAAATGGCAGGGCAGTACAAAACCCCCACAAATGACCCCATTTTGGAAAGTAGACACCCCAAGGAATTTGCTGAGAGGCATGTTGAGCCCATTGAATATTCATTTTTTTTGTCCCAAGTGATTGAATAATGACAAAAAAAAAAAAAAAATTACAAAAAGTTGTCACTAAATGATATATTGCTCACACAGGCCATGGGCATATGTGGAATTGCACCCCAAAATACATTTAGCTGCTTCTCCTGAGTACGGGGATACCACATGTGTGGGACTTTTTGGGAGCCTAGCCGCGTACGGGGCCCCGAAAACCAAGCACCGCCTTCAGGATTTCTAAGGGCGTACATTTTTGATTTTACTCCTCACTACCTATCACAGTTTTGAAGGCCATAAAATGCCCAGATGACATAAAACCCCCCCAAATGACCCCATTTTGGAAAGTAGACACCCCAAGCTATTTGCTTTGAGGCATGTTGAGTCCATGGAATGTTTTATATTTTGACACAAGTTGCGGGAAAGTGACAAATTTTTTTTTTTTTTTTTTTTTTTTTGCACAAAGTTGTCACTAAATGATATATTGCTCACACAGGCCATGGGCATATGTGGAATTGCACCCCAAAATACATTTAGCTGCTTCTCCTGAGTACGGGGATACCACATGTGTGGGACTTTTTAGGAGCCTAGCCGCGTACGGGACCCCGAAAACCAAGCACCGCCTTCAGGATTTCTAAGGGCGTACATTTTTGATTTTACTCCTCACTGCCTATCACAGTTTCGGAGGCCATGGAATGCCCAGGTGGCACAAACCCCCCCCAAATGACCCCATTTTGGAAAGTAGACACCCCAAGCTATTTGCTGAGAGGCATGGTGAGTATTTTGCAGCTCTCATTTGTTTTTGAAAATAAAGAAAGACGAGAAAAAAATTTTTTTTTTTTCTTTTTTCAATTTTCAAAACTTTGTGACAAAAAGTGAGGTCTGCAAAATACTCACTATACCTCTCATCAAAAAGCTTGGGGTGTCTACTTTCCAAAATGGGGTCATTTGGGGGGGTTTTGTGCCACCTGGGCATTCCATGGCCTCCGAAACTGTGATAGGCAGTGAAGAGTGAAATCAAAAATTTACGGCCTTAGAAAGCCTGAAGGCGGTGCTTGGTTTTCGGGGTCCCGTACGCGGCTAGGCTCCCAAAAAGTCCCACACATGTGGTATCCCCGTACTCAGGAGAAGCAACAGAATGTATTTTGGGGTGTAATTTCACATATTCCCATGGCATGTTTGAGCAATATATCATTTAGTGACAACTTTGCGCAAAAAAAAATAAAAAAAATAAAAAATTGTCTCTTTCCCGCAACTTGTGTCACAATATAAATTATTCCATGGACTCAACATGACTCTCAGCAAATAGCTTGGGGTGTCTACTTTCCAAAATGGGGTCATTTGGGGGGGGTTTGAACTGTCCTGGCATTTTATGCACAACATCTAGAGGCTTATGTCACACATCACCCACTCTTCTAACCACTTGAAGACAAAGCCCTTTCTGACACTTATTGTTTACATAAAAAAATATTTTTTTTTTGCAAGAAAATTACTTTGAACCCCCAAACATTATATATTTTTTTTAAAGCAAATGCCCTACAGATTAAAATGGTGGGTGTTTCATTTTTTTTTTTCACACAGTATTTGCGCAGCGATTTTTCAAACGCATTTTTTGGGGAAAAAACACACTTTTTTACATTTTAATGCACTAAAACACACTATATTGCCAAAATGTTTGATGAGATAAAAAAGATGATCTTAGGCCGAGTACATGGATACCAAACATGACATGCTTTAAAATTGCGCACAAACGTGCAGTGGCGACAAACTAAATACATTTTTAAAAGCCTTTAAAAGCCTTTACAGGTTACCACTTTAGATTTACAGAGGAGGTCTACTGCTAAACTTACTGCCCTCGATCTGACCTTCGCGGCGATACCTCACATGCATGGTGCAATTGCTGTTTACATTTGACGCCAGACCAACGCTTGCGTTCACCTTAGCGCGAGAGCAGGGGGGACAGGGGTGCTTTTTTTTTTTTTTTTTTTTTTTTTTCTTTATTATTATTATTTTTTTATCTTATTTTTAAACTGTTCCTTTCATTTTTTTTTTTTTAAATCATTTTTATTGTTATCTCAGGGAATATAAATATCCCCTATGATAGCAATAGGTAGTGACAGGTACTCTTTTTTGCAAAAATTGGGGTCTATTAGACCCTAGATTTCTCCTCTGCCCTCAAAGCATCTGATCACACCAAGATCGGTGTGATAAAATGCTTTCCCAATTTCCCAATGGCGCTGTTTACATCCGGCGAAATCTACGTCATAAAATGCTCGTAGCTTCCGGTTTCTTAGGTCATAGAGATGTTTGGAGCCACTCTGGTCTCTGATCAGCTCTATGGTCAGCTGGCTGAATCACCGGCTGCATTTTCAGGTTCCCTGTTGAGACAGGAGAGCCAGAGAAAAACACGGAAGATGTTGGGGGGGGGGGGGCATTCCCTCCCACTGCTTGTAAAAACAGTCTAGAGGCTAATTAGCCACTAGGATTGCTTTTACATGAAAGCCGACCGCTGGCTGAAAAGAATGATACCAAGATGATACCTAAAGCTGCAGGCATCATTCTGGTATAACCACTCAAAGTCGTGAATGGCGTACCTGAAGACAAAAAAATGGTTAACAATGGTTAACAATAAAGCACAGTAAAGTGTAAATAATTACACACCTGAAAAACAAACATGATAAAACATAATAACAATAATAATAACAATAACAATCAATAACAATAACAATAACAATAAAACATTGCAGAATAGAATACAGTAAAAAAGAGCAGAACAATAGAGAGAGAGAGAGAACAATAAAACAACAACTATTTTTTTTATTTCATATATTTTTTTTTTTTTTACACTTTTTTTGTAACTAACTTTTATAACGGTAACCGGTTCCAGGTTCGGGTCTCTCAAAATGCGATGGCATCTTGGGAGACCCTGTGAAAGTGAGCCTAGTCTGTGCAATGCTGTACCCCACGCTAATACTCAACTAGTGAATGGTAGCGTTCAAAACATTCACCAATGCAAAGACCAGGATTGTCAGGACAGGAGGGACAATAATAGCGGGTGTCACGCCTATATCCGCGCTTGCTGCAGACACAACATCTTTTTTTGGGGGGTTCGCTGGGTAGGGGTACTCGGGAGGACATAAAAATGCCTCTCATGCAGCCGACTGCATTTGGTTGGGGATGTGAATGGGGGAAGTACGGGCGCTGCAGAAGCGGTGGGTTCCCAATTAGGATTGGCGAATGCAGCAGGAAGGGCACTATGGGCACGACGGGCCTGTGTTTGTCTTTTTGGTGGCAGCGGGACACTACTTGTGCTTGCCACCTCACCAGCTTGAACTGCACTTATGGGACTCGCCACGTCACCACGTGTTACTGCAGTGCTGGTTTGACTACGACCGGGGTGTACTAGGCCGCTGGCGCTTTCCAGTTCACCAAAACGCTACCAAAAAAACTGTTAGCGATCGCAGGGATCAGGCCTGACTCTGCGAACGCTGCAGTTATGCGTTTAGTGTTTTGTAAGTGACAGTGATCGATCGATACCGCACTTGGGTGGGCTGGGCCGGGCTGGGCGGAGGGGCAAAACGCAGGTGCTAGCAGGTATCTGGGCTGATCCCGCTAACACTGCGTTTTTGGGAACCCTAAACTGCTGGGGACACTAGTATAGATCTAATCGGATCAGATATTGATCCGATCAGATACTATACCACTAAGGGAGGCGTACGGTGCGTGCGTGGGTGTTAGCGGTACTGGCGCTAATCTGACGCTGCCCTGGGGCTGGTGCTTGCCAGTTCACCAAAACGCTACCAAAAAAACTGTTAGCGATCGCAGGGATCAGGCCTGACTCTGCGAACGCTGCAGTTATGCGTTTAGTGTTTTGTAAGTGACAGTGATCGATCGATACTGCACTTGGGTGGGCTGGGCTGGGCCGGGCGGAGGGGCAAAACGCAGGTGCTAGCAGGTATCTGGGCTGATCCCGCTAACACTGCGTTTTTGGGAACCCTAAACTGCTGGGGACGCTAGTATAGATCTGATCGGATCAGATATTGATCCGATCAGATACTATACCACTAAGGGAGGTGTATGCTGCGTGCGTGGGTGTTAGCGGTACTGGCGCTAACCTGACGCTGCCTGGGGCTGGTGCTTGCCAGTTCACCAAAACGCTACCAAAAAAACTGTTAGCGATCGCAGGGATCAGGCCTGACTCTGCGAACGCTGCAGTTATGCGTTTAGTGTTTTGTAAGTGACAGTGATCGATCGATACTGCACTTGGGTGGGCTGGGCGGAGGGGCAAAACGCAGGTGCTAGCGGGTATCTGGGCTGATCCCGCTAACACTGTGTTTTTGGGAACCCTAAACTGCTGGGGACGCTAGTATAGATCTGATCGGATCAGATATTGATCCGTTCAGATACTATACCACTAAGGGAGGCGTATGCTGCGTGCGTGGGTGTTAGCGGTACTGGCGCTAATCTGACGCTGCCTGGGGCGACGCATATCACCGCCGGGCGATCAGGGGGCTAAACCTTTATTCGGTAATAAACGGCGGGTGCCCTGACACTATAAAAAATAAACAAACTAACCAGCGTCACCCGTAACAGTTATACGGTGATCAGTGGTGAAAGGGTTAACTAGGGGGCAATCAAGGGGTTAAAACATTTATTAGGTAGTATATGGGGGTCCCTGTCGCTATAAAATGCTGACGGCGAACCTAAATATTTACGTTCCTAACTAGCGTCACCAGCGACACTAATACAGCGATCAGAAAAATGATCGCTTAGCGACACTGGTGAGGGGGGGTGATCAAGGGGTTAAAACTTTATTAGGGGGGGTTAGGGGGGTATCCTAGACCTAAAGGGGGGTAATACTCACTGCCCTAACACTAACTGTCACAAACTGACACTATGCAGTAATCAGAAAAAAAAAAAAAAAAAAATACTGCTAATGTCAGTTTGTGACAGGGGGGGGGGGGTGATTGGGGGGGGATCGGGGGGCGATCGGGGGGGGATCGGGGGTGTAATGTATGCCTGGCATGTTCTACTGTGTGTGTGTGTGTGTTGTGCACTCACTTGTCATCTCTCCTCGGCGCTGGAACGGAAACTGCCAGACCGGGGAGAGATGACATCACATCCTCTGCCTGTGTGAAACGACACACAGGCAGAGGAGCATTCCCATTGGCTGGGAGCGATCGCGAGGGGGGGGCCACGATCGGATGGTCTCCCCCTCGCCTCCCGACGCTCCCAGTCAGATGCCGACCGCCGATGGCACCGGGGGGGGGTCCGATCGGACCCCCCGCCCGCGGGAGGCAGATCACGTATGGGTACGTGATTTTGCCTGCCCGTGCCGCTCTGCCGCAGTATATCTGCGTTAGGCGGTCGGCAAGTGGTTAAAAAAAAAAATAATAATTTTGGCGCGGGGTTCCCCTTAATATCCATACCAGACCTGAAGGGCCTGGTATGGAATTAAGGGGGACCCCCACACCAGGTTTTTTTTTTAATTTTGGTTCGGAGTTCCCCTGTGGGACCATGCAGTTTTTATCAATGAACTTTTATGTGTATTGTCGGACCGGCAATTCATTAATAGCCGCCAGTAGTTTTAAATGACTTTTTTCCTTTGAAATGTCATTTTGCTGTCAGACTGTTCTAAACACGGGAAACATGCGCCCATTTACAGGCATACTATAGACACCCCCCAGGTACGAAATTTAAAGGAATATTACACTTTTATTGTTTGACTTTAAGCATTATTAAAATCACTGCTCCCGAAAAAACGGCCATTTTTAAAACTTTTTTTTGCATTGATACATGTGCCCTGGGGCAGGACATGGGTCCCCAAACCCTTTTTAGGACAATACCATGCAAATTAGCCTTTAAAATTAGCACTTTTGATTTTGAACGTTCGAGTCCCATGGGGTTCCAACGTTCGTGCAAAGTTTTGGTCTGTTCACAAGTTCTGGTGCGAACCGAACTGGGGGTTGTTTCGGCTCATCCCTAGTAACTAATTAGATATGGCCCACAGTGCCCTACAACCTCCATGTTCAGACGGCCTTCCAAGGGACATCATTGTAATACCACATTTTTACACAGTGAAAGAAGAGGTAATGAAAAGGTCGTGTGCAGCAGAAAACCTGATGTTCCAAGGACAACCTATCCAAGTTTTTGCAGACCTCTCACCCTACACTGCACAGAAATGGAGAGCCTTAAAGAGGTTGTAAAGGTAAAAATGTTATAACTTATAATCGATGTCTGTTAGGTACTGATAAAGAATAATGTTATCACTTGTATTAAAATTAAATACCTGAGCAAATATTGCTGGTATATCACCCTCCTGCCTTCCTCTCTTGTTTCTATCCTGTATTTCAGGGTTTGCGGTGTGCGTGATTTCTAGCCATGTCATGGCCTAATGGGAACTACAGTTCCCATTAGGCTTAGCGGCATCGCGCATGCGCAGTCCCTCTTTTTTAATTTCGCCGAATGAGAACAAGCAAAGTTCTCGTGGACACACGCCGCTGTATTGTCAGAACGTATAACGCATGTGCAGTGCGAAATTTCTGGCCGCATGGAGCATTCTATGATGGGGAGCAGAATATGACACTACACCGCTCCTGTTATACACCGCATGGAGCATTCTATGATGGGGAGCAGAATATGACACTACACCGCTCCTGGTATACACCCATTCCTGCCTCCCCAGCCTACAGCAATATTATCTACAGCACAATGGTAAAGCTTTATAAGAGCATATTATATATTTAATGTAAATTCTTGACAACATTTGAAGATTAATTTATATGTGATAAAAAGGGCATAGCTGATGAAAAAAAAAAGAAAGAAAAATCGATACTAATAATAAAAAAAAATAATAATTAATATAAATAATGCTGATTACTGGATTTAATTTAAGGGCATAGACGATGAATTATGAGTAAAAAAAATCGATAATAATAATGAAAATAACAATAAATTAAAAAAAAAAATTAATGTAAATAATAAAGATGACTATTGATTGAATAAAATAATTAATTTGTATACTGTAATTTATATTCAGATAATTAAAATGCATACCATTTATGCATCTGCACAATTGATATGAATTTCATGTTATTGATATTGTGTTGATAAATATATTTTTGTCAGTTGTTTATTAAATAACAAAAATACATTGTTTGTGTATTTGTTACTTAATTAAAATATATACTTAAATTAAAAATTAAAATTATACTTTAATATAAGATTAATTACTCAAATAATTTTTTAATATATTTATATAAATTAAAAAAAAATATTACAGTATTGGTTATTAAAAAATCATTTTAGTTATTTTAAATCCAGAAAATATATAATAAATAATTTGTACATCTAAGATAATACGTGTATATAATTACTTTACTATAAATTATTAATAATTAAATACATTTCACAGGAATCCCAGAATTTAGATGACATAGAGCATTCTATTTTAGAAGAAGAAATATCATTTACCTCAAGCTCTCAGGTTGGTTTTATATACAAGTTTTATTATACATGTTTAATTGTTTGAAAAAAAATTTGTATAATATGTACTTTAAAAACATATATATATATTTTTTTTAAAAGGACACCGCTGAGAGTGTGCATATTAATGTTACAGATGATAATGACGATAAAATTTATGCATCATCAATTCCCAGCTAAATCGATGAGGTAAACATTTCAATCAAATTGTTATAATTATTTTTTTTTTAAGTATGTTTTTTATGTGATGCAGCCACCACAGCTACAAAAAAACTATTTCCAAAATTAGGACACTCTTTGTGATCAATATCATATAGTGTTGCACTATATACAGAATTCTGCATTCAGGGATACGCATATGTACAGAGTGCCTGAATGTACTATTTAGAGAGTGAAGGGGTTGGTGGTGTGTGCTGGGTTCAGAGTGCAAGGTAGAGGTGTGCGCTATGTGCAGAATGCTGGTTTGAGGCGTACGCAAAGTGCAGAGTGCACGGTTAAGGGGTAACACTATGTGCAGAGTGCAGGGTGCTGGAGTTACCTCTATACAGAGTGCAGGGTTAAGGGGTACACTAGTTGCAGGGGGTGAGGTGGATGAACAGTGCCGTGGGTGAGGTGGGTGCATAGTTTAGAGGGTGAGTGCAGAGTGCAGGGGGTGAGGTGGGTGAAAAATGCAGGGGGTGAGGTTGGTGCAGAGTGCATGTATGCATGGCTCTTCTCCATTCCAGATTCCAATACATAGCTCCACACTCCACACTGTGGAGATTCTTGATTGTGTAGTGTTACATAATCGCACAATTGACATTTGAACAGCGACAGAACTGAAAGCATAAAATTGTCATGTGTGAGAGTGGTTGAAAGTTACTCGTATATAAGTAGTTAATTTTAAAAACATTCATTTACCTCACAAGAATCTTCTATCACAATAAAAAAGATAAAAATATATTTATGTTATATATGTACAATAGTAAAATAAGTAATATTTTTATTTTAAAAGATGCCTGAGAAGAGGAGCCTACAGATCCTTCACAAACATGGTGCATGATTTTCTGGGGAAGAATAGGAGAATTCCAATACCCTCATGTGTTGTCTGGGCCATTCAAAATATGTATCCTGATCCCGATAATGAATACACTGGATTCAAATGGTCATCAGACTACAAAGCATCAGATATGACATTAGAATAATTATTTTGTTAATAAATGTGATTTCTTAGTACATTCTTTCTTTGGCTTACAAACAGTTCAAATTATTTAATTGTTAATTTATTTTGAATAATATTTTTATTTCAAATGACCATTTTTTCTAATAATTTAAAATTGTGTTTATCTTTCTTTTTACAATAAATATATTTAATTTCAAATAAATAATAATGTCTTGTTTTGCCTTTTGAAATTTCATATAAATAAAAAAATGGGTCTATACACTGTGCTAATATTAATAATAATACATATGCTAATAAAAAAAATAAGAAACATATAAGCTAAATATTCTTTATTAATATTTTCTTTTATCCATAAAATTATATATTAACTTGCATTTAGAAAAAAAATATTTTTTTTGAATACATACATTTAAAATTGTATATTTAAACAGTGTAATCTTATATTTATATAATTACATTATAAAAAAATCAATTATTGATTTTTAGTCGAAACGAGAAAGATATTTAGAGAGCAGTTCATGTTTTTCTGTACGTGGAAATGCTGCAATGTTTTCTGAAACATTGACCTGTCTCGAATGCCATGTAAAATGTTTGATCCCGGCAGTATGGTCAATGACATCACTGATGATCTCTTTCATGAATGCTTGACTAGTTGGTTTATATACTTTGCAGACAGCCCAGTCTTTTTTTGCCTTGCTGAAGCCATACCAGTAACGCAAAGCCCCCTTATTTTCAGAATTGTTTTTGGTTTTTGAATAACTGCTTGCAACCTGTTTGTCGTGATTGTGGTCGAGGGCAGCAAGTTGTGTTCTTGCAACCATGCTGTCCATAGAGATACTATGAAAAACTTCAACCTCACCTGTATGGTAAAAAACAGAAATACGATTAAGGTCCTTTAACAGTCTCTGGTCTTGAATTATGGCATTTAAGTTATGGTGAGCTACAGATCCTTGTGTAAGCCACTCATATTCGGTCTCTTCATCAGTAGGTATTGGCGTATGTGAACACTGTTGGTATAGGGAATTTCCATGCCATTCATGTACATTTGCTGAATGAAAACTCATTGAAAGCCATTTTTCTTTTAGTAGAATAGGATTATAAAGACAAGTACTGGATGACCACCATAAATAATTTTTGGCTAAAGGAACCCAGCCAGCAAGTTCCCCACAGTTACTTTTTTTACTTGCAGCCATCAGTTTTGCTCCACTTGATTTCGCCATATGCCATACATCAAATTTGTGCCTAATTTGTGGGTATTTCTCCCCTATTATTTTTTGTATGGAGACATGTCTGTCCATTGCAATAATTTTTACCTGCACTTGATCCTTTAAAACATGCTCCAAGGCCTCAACAAACGCCAATTTTTCAAGTGACACTGAGGTACGACCAGTTTGCAGTTGCTCCACTTGGAAATCTAAGATGTAATCTGTTTCTGCATCCATTAACGTATAGGTGCAGTACTTGAAGCCAGGTGAATCACATTGGCCATCACCAATCAATGCTACAGTATTATCAGCAATTTTTTGAATGTTCTTTGTTCATTAATTTAACCAATGATGTTCAATAGTTGGGAAAAAAGGAAAATTTATTATCAAATACTTACCGTAATTTTCCTTTCCTGATGGACTCCATGGCAGCCTATGTGTGGGTTAACCCCGCTTTCTCTCCAATGCTATAGGACCCCATTCCCATAAATGAGTACTCACCACTAGCTTCTGTGTTCCGTAACTAGCCTACTCTCTGACAAATGGGTGGGAACTCCGTCTGCCATGGAGTCCATCAGGTACCTCAAGTCCATCAAGTATTTGATATTAAATTTTCCTTTTTCCTGACAGACTCCATGGCAGCCTACGTGTGGGAAATAACTAGCCAACCACACGGGTGGGTATGCTGAACAAAAACATATTTTAATTTGCCCTATCAGCCGATAGGATTTTCAGCCCAAAGTTTACAGAGGACAGTGAAGCAGGCTCTATACAGTAATGTGACATGAAAGTATTAATAGAAGCCCATGAGGCTGCTTTGCAGATGGTCTGGGGCCACATGTCAGGCCGCCGCCCACGAAGCTGCCATTTCCCTGGTGGAATGGGCTGTCACCGCCTTTGGAGGAGCCAAGCCCTTAGCCCTGTATGCTTGCTGTATGGTCTGTATGATCCAGGCCGCGAGTGTCCTGGTTGAGGCTTTCTTCCCTATTCCCCAACAAAGAGATGATTAGAACGTCTAAAGGGAGAAGTAACTTTGAGATATTCCTTTAAAGCTTCTCCTACATCCAGAGGGTGAGTTTCAGTGGCCCCCGGGGACCTGAAAGTAGGTAAGACGATCTCCTGATTGACATGAAATACTGAAGACACTTTCGGGTTGGAACCCAGCATAGGGATGAGGACTACACGGTCCGGAAAAAACCTCAAGAAGGGTTCTTCATGACCCAGTGATCCAATCTCAGAGACCCTTTTGGCTGAGGTAACGGCCACTAAGAAGGCAACCCTTGCTGAAAAGTCCTTGATGGAGAGCGGGGAGGGCCCCGTAGTGCTGAGTCCAGAGATTGAGTCAAGGACAAGTGGGAGGTCCCATTTGGGAAACCTAGACTTTCTTTAGGACTTGAGCCTCGATGCACCGTGAAAAAATTGCCTAACCAAAGGATGAACTGCCCATGAAGTGCCGGAGAAGGCTGACAATGCCGAAACTTGGACTCTAAGAGAGCTGACGGATAAAGGTAAATCTAGGCCCATTTGAAGGAAGCTGAGAACATCCTGGACTTTTGGATGTCTAAAAGACCTGCCCTGAGGAGAGCAGAATTCCACGAATTTGGACCAGATTCTTCCATAGACCTTATTTGTACTAGATCTTCTCGAACTCATGAGAGTGGATATTACTTCTGAGGCACAGCCCAGGGATTCTAGCCTCTCCCTCTCAAGAACCAGCCCATCAGTCTCAGCACTGCCGGACAAGGGTGCAGGACTGACCCCTGAGAAAGAAGGTCCGGCCTGAGAGGGAGAGGCACTGGGTCCCCACAGCTGAGTTGGACAAGGAGAGGGAACCAAGGCCTGTTCAGCCAGTAGGGAGCTATTGTCACCACTTCCACTGCTTCCGCTCGGAGCCTCTACAGGAATCTTAGCATAACTGGCAGTGGCGGAAAGGCATATGCCCGCTTGAACCTCCACTGATCCGTCACGGCGTCCGTCCCGACGGCTTGACTGCAGAGACCCCTGGTGTAGAACTTCTTCAGCTTGCAATTGCAGGGGGAAGCAAACAGATCTACTTCGGGATCGGTCTTCAGTGACAAGATTCACCTGAACGTCTCTACGTGAAGAGTCCACTCGTTGTTGTCCAACTCGGTCCATGATAGGAAGTCTGCTTGAGTGTTTTGGACACCTGAGACAAACACTGCTGAGATGTCGGCAAGGTTTTTCTGTGCCCACGATAGAATGGGCTTGACTTCCTGAAGGAGAGTGGGACTCCGAGTACCCCCTTGCCTCTTCACATACGAGACCGCTGTGGTGTTGTCCGTTCTTAACAGCACTGACTCCCCTATCAGGAGACGAGAGAAGGACTGTAGGGCACACCAGGCCGCTCGAAGTTCCAAGACGTTCAACCCTGGGTTGGGGAGACATGTGTCCCACTTGCCCTGAGCCAGGTTCGAACTGCAAAGGGCTCCCCAACCAGTACCGCTGGCATCAGTCGTGACCGTTACCCAAGAGGTGGGAGCGATGGAGTGGCAAATCAGGAGGTTCTTGCGCTGAAGCCACCAGAAGAGGCTGTTCCTCATTGTAGATGTTATGTGGATGACCTGATTCTTGTCCCCCGACTTCCATTGTCTTAAGAGACCTGACTGGAAAGGGCGCAATCTCCATAAGGCCCATTTGACCATGGGAGTCGTGGAAACCATCGTGCCGACGACTTTCAGGCACTGGGAGGCTTTTATTCACCGGGCATGTAGAGCCCGAGAGACTCTGTCCCAGACCGTCTGAATTTTCTGTAGTGGAAGGGAGGTAGTGTTTGCCACTGTATCGAACTGAGCTCCCAGATATATTAGATGCTGAGTTGGGTCCAGTTGACTTTTTCCTAAGTTTAGAAGTTACCCGAAGCTTGACAGGGTGGAGATCACTTGTTCCCGGTGGACCAGCAACTGCTCCCTGCTCTGGGACAATACCAGCAGGACGTCGAGGTAGTGGTAAAGACGTAACCCTTTTGATCTTATGAGTGCCACCGTAGCTAGGAGAACCTTTGAAAAGACCCAGGGGGACGTTGTCAGCCCGAAGGGGAGGCAGATAAATTGAAGATGATCTGACCCAACTTGGAAACAGAGGTATTTGTGAAATTCTTTTTCCACTGGGACGTGGAAATAAGCGTCCTTCAGGTCGATCGAGATCATCCAGTCGCCTGGCTGTAAGGCTCTCTGAATGGTCACCAAGGTTTCCATTTTGAATCTTCTGTTCTCTATGAATTTGTTGAGATAGGTGAGGTCTATGACTGGGCGCCAAGAGCCCCCCTTTTTTTGAACTAGGAAGAGAGGGGAGTATATCCCCTGGAACCATTCGTCCTTTGGGACATGTACCACTGCTCCTTGAGTTTTCAGAAGGGCCACATAGGACAGCAATATCTGTCTCTGTTCCTCTGCACGAGGAAGAAGAGTGGAGACGAATCTGGGGCGAGGAGTACTGGAAAAGGCCCATCTGTGGCCTGACGAGACTGTCCTTATGACCCAGAAGTCTGAGGTCGAGGCCACCCAGACGTGCCGGAAGAGGAGCAGACGAGCCCCCACCAGGCCCGCCTGGGCGGGCGCAATCTCAAAAAGACTTGGCCTGATCATGACCACTGGACGTCTGGTTTTTAACAGGTTTACGAAAGGATGTCTGCCCTCTGCTCCAATTCTTCCTGAAGTCCTGGCCAGGCTTGTAAGAGTGTGCTTCTCTGGAGCGCTCTGGGCTCCGTCTTCTGAACTGGGGCTTCTTTCGACCCAGCATGCGCCTGTCCTGGGGAAGAAAGCCCGATTTACCACCTGTGGCTCGCATTATGGCTTATGGCCAAACAGTGAGGACCCGCCGAAAGGGATATTACACCATGCTTGTTTGGAACCTGGGTCGGCAAGCCAAGAGCGCAACCATAGGGCTCTTTTAGCCGTGACAGAAGACAACATGGTATGAGTCAACAGGCGGATCAAATCAATAGACGCCTTACCCAGGAAGACCGCTGCCAGCTTCAGCTCTGTGGCTGCTGAACTTCCGGCCAGTTCCTCCGACACGCCTTTGAGGAAGGACTCCGCGTTCTCCGTCCAGGCTTCCATGGCTTTAGACATGGCCGCTAGTGCCAGGGCCGGTTTACAGGCTATACTGGCGAGCCCATAAAATATTTTTAGATCCAGATCTATCTTCCTCTCGAGCCCATCCTTGAAAGATACTGTGTCTTCCAGAGGAAGAGTTACGTGTTTGGCCAAACTCATGAGAGCTGTGTCCACAAGGGGAGTGTTCTCCAGACTCTTTACTTCTTCCGACTTGAAGGGATACAATCTGGAGGTCTTATTTGACATGAAGGACTTCTTTTCCGTTTTACTCCATTCTTCATCAATGATGTCTTTTAGTTCCGGCAGGAGCGGAAAGTTTGTGCGTTCTTTCCGCCGATGTTTAAAAAAAAAATTCTGTTTAGCTGGGGGAGTGAAGGGATCTTCCCACTTTAAAGCCTCTCTGATCGCCTTGATTAATGGAGAAACCATAGCGAAATCAAAGCCTCCAATGTCCTCTTCATTAAAGGAATCGTCGTCTGAGGAGTCAAGAGAGGCAACATAGGGCCGGGAAGTGCCCGGATCATCACGGTCCTCATCCGCTGGGGGGCCAGACAAGGTAGTGGACTGGCTCAACGTGCGGGGTGTGTCCCTCTCCATTAGGGACTGATGCACCACACGTTTTACAAGAGACTCTAAATGCTGGTTTTCCGTCTCCTTTTCCCCAACCGCACGAGCAAAGCAACGGTCACACGAGGACTTGCCCTCCGGGACTCGTGTCCTACATCCCCAGCAGGCTCTGCAATCAGAGCGGCTGTCATGGCAGTGGGAGCGTTGTCTGGAGGAGGAGCGAGAACGTCTCCTCTGGTGGGATCCGGAGTGGGAGTCTCGTCTGGATCTGGATGATGAGTGATATTGTGGCTTGGCAAGGTTACTAACATTCTGGACCGCGATTAGCAGGTCCGACCTGGAAGGGCTGGAGAATCAACAAAAAGAGGGGGAGGGAAAAAAGACAAGACATAGTATAAGAATCGCAACACTTGCGCCCATATCTCATCCCATCCCCTCACAGGCACATACCTAGTGCGTGAGGGCTGGCCACTTAAAGGCGGTGACTTGTCCATGACCTTGGACGAGGACGTCACGTGAGGCAGTCTGCAGAGAAATGGCCTGGAAAAAGCCAAGGCACCAAGATAAGGAGATTTAAAAAAACTCTGCTTTTAATAATCACAAATGTACATGTCAAAAACGTATCTTATTATGTCAAGGCAAAGACCCTCTTACCGCATATATATATATATATATATATATATATATATGTATATTTATACTATGTGATGATGATGATGATTTTTTTTTTTTTTTTTACAACAAAAAATAAATACTTAAAAATATCTTTCCTTTTTTTTTTTTTTTTTTTTTTAAACTGCAGAGATACATGACCTAGGCCCACTCACCTGGAGACCAAGCAGGGGATCCGACACCTCGTTTCCCTGCCAAGGGAGATCCCAACATCTGGGGATTGGAGGGCGGAATTTAAATTCCCAGCTTGTGATGTCATTGCCTCCCACTGCGCACGTGCAATAGGAGGGCGCCGTACGGCGCCTGCGCGGCCGACGAACAGACCGCCGTGCTGCGCATGTGTGAGCCAAGCCTCGTTCTCGAGGCGGCTACAGCGCAGGCGCCCGCAGCGGAGACGGACGCAACCCGGAAGTGCCGAGGCAGGTTGGAACGCACAGGCGTTCCAGCCGCCATGAGGGAAAAAAGAGATACACTGTCCTGAATACCAGGGAAAACGCAGGCACACCAACCACATATAAAAAACTTCCATGGAGAAAGAAGTGTGGGCAAGCCTTGCCAGCCGTTGATGAGTCCGTACAAGGAACACAGTAGCTAGTGGTGAGTACTCATTTATGGGAATGGGGTCCTATAGCATTGGAGAGGAGGCGGGGTTAACCCACACATAGGCTGCCATGGAGTCTGTCAGGAAATGAATTTTTTTTGGTTATTAAAATGTGTAGTCGCAGAAATGCCATGCATTTGTAATATAGAAAAAAAACTTTGAACCTTCAAAAAATTGGACCCGCTGCATACTATTGCGGTTGAAATAAGCAAGTTTCCAGCTGGCATTCGCCCTAAAAAGGGTTGGCTTTTCCACAATTTAAATTTATGGTGTTGACTGCACTCCGCATGTACTATTAAAGCAGACCCTTGAATGAATTTTTTAAGAGCAATTATACTACCAGTGCAATGAGGAACTTTTAAGCAATGAGATTGCATCAATAATTGATCAAGGCATTCTTCAAACACCAAAAATGTATTCTGACTTGCCACATTGGCAGGTATTTTTTCTTCATGCACACCTAAATATTAAAGATCTGGTTGCTTTAAATCAAAGTTTAAGTGTTCTTCCTCCAATTCTTCGCAATAAATTTCCTCCTCTTCTTCTTGAGACGGACGATAAGATTTGTCTTGATCCTTTTTTTTGGCCCCTTTTTTTTGGGGGGGGGGGGTGAACAAAATATCAAAATCAATGTTTTCAATGTCAGGCAATAGTAGAGGTTCTAGTACAGTACTTTTAACTGGTGATAATCCAAGAAGAAAAACATTAGGATCATGATGTACTGCGGGCACATCACTTTTTTTATAATGATCAAATTCACTAATAGTTTTTAGTGTATAAGTTTCAGAAAAAGATGATTTTAGAATATCTTCTTCACTTTGTTCAATTTCGAAAAAAACTAACATACTACTTATTAACCACCGTAGCCGAATGACGGCTTCAGCGCGGATGTCAATTCCCGGGAGGCCGTCATATGATGGCCTCCCCTTTCCTCACTCCCCGTGCGCGCTCACGAGCCAATCACAGATCGCTGTAAACGGCCAATCACAGCGGCCGTTTACAGCGCGATCGCTGCCTCCAATGAGAGATGATGTGAAATGTAAACAGTTGAGATCATCTCTCATTGCCGGCTCTCTCTCCTCACACAGAGACAGCGTGTGAGGAGAGAGAGATCTATCAGCGATCTGTGAGTGTACCTGTGCGATTTACTGTGCCTACAGTGCCCACAGTGCCCATCATTACAGTGCCCATCATTACAGTGCCCCATCATTACAGTGCCCCATCAGTACAGTGCACCATCAGTACAGTGCCAATCGGTGCCCACCTGTGCCAATCGGTGCCCACCTGTCTGCCCAGCGGTGATCAGTGTCCAGCTGCACATCTGCACAATCAGTGCCCACCTGTGCCACCTCATCAGTGCCCACCTGTGCCACCTCATCAGTGCCCACCTGTGCCATCTCATCAGTGCCCACCTGTGCCAATCACTGCCCATCTGTGCTGCCTTTAGTGCACATCTGTGCAATCAGTGCACATCTGTTCCACCTCATCAGTGCCCACCTGTGCCACCTCATCAGTGCCCACCTGTGCCGCCTCATCAGTGCCCACCTGTGCCACCTCATCAGTGCCCACCTGTGCCACTTCATCAGTGCCCACCTGTGCCACCTCATCAGTGCACATCTGCACATCTGTTCCGCCTCATCAGTGCCTATCTGTGCTGCTCCATCTGTGCCGCCCCATCTGTGCTGCTCCATCTGTGCCGCCCCATCTGTGCCGCCCCATCTGTGCCGCCCCATCTGTGCCGCCCTATCTGTGCCGTCCCATCAGTGCCCAGCTGTGCCACCTCATCAGTGCACATCTGTGCAATCTCAGTGCACATCTGTTCCACCTCATCAGTGCCCACCTGTGCCACCTCATCAGTGCCCACCTGTGCCACCTCATCAGTGCACATCTGCACATCTGTTCCACCTCATTAGTACACATCTGTTCCACCTCATCAGTGCACATCTGTTCCACCTCATCAGTGCCCCTCTGTGCCACCTCAGTGCCCATCTGTGCTCATCAGTGCCACCTCATCAGTGCCTATCAGTGCAGGCTTAGCAACCATGGCCAAAAGAAGCTTTTCCGCCGAGGAGGCATACCAAATACTGTCCCAGGCCGACAAGAGCAACGGGGAGCTCTCTTTTTTGGATTCCCTTTCCGACTCCGATTCTGAGTCGGACATAAATTATGAGCCAGTCCTCAGTAGTGGAACACTGAGTGACTCAGAGGAGGAAGAGATTCGGCCCGCCAAACGAAGGCGTTCTGGTGGGGAGGCAGTGGCATCTACCAGCACCGCAGTCCCATCCACCAGCACGGCAGTCCCATCCACCAGCACGGCAGTCCCATCCACCAGCACGGCAGTGCCATCCACCAGCACCGCAGTGCCTCGGCAAGAAAGGCTAAGGACCCAAGCCAGCCTTCCCTATGCCCTGCAGAACCCCTTGTGGCTTCCTCCTAATTCAGGAGAAGCCAACATTCCCCCTTTCACTGCCCAGCCAGGAGTCCAGGTGAACACGGAGAATTTTTCCCCAATAGATTTTTTTATTTATTTTTTACCGAGGACATGCTGTCAAGTATTGTGGCCCAGTGCAACCTTTATGCACAGAAATTCATTTCGAATAATCCAACGTCCTACTATGCCCGTCCCTATGAATGGAGAGACCTAACAGTGGAGGAGTTGAAGGTTTTTTTAGGGCTCACATTTAACATGGGACTCACAAAAAAAAACCACTTTGCTGTCCTATTGGTCAACCCACCCCCTCCAACACATGCCAGTATACTCCAAGGTAATGCCCAGAAACAGATACCTCATGATATTGAGGTTTCTTCATTTCAATGACAATACCCAGTGCCCTCCCCGAAATGACCCAAACTATGATAGACTTTTCAAAATTCGGCCACTTTTAAATTATTTTTCTGCACTATTCCCCCTGCTGTTTACCCCGGACAAAAACATATGTGTGGATGAGTCCCTTGTTAAGTTTAGTGGCAGGCTTAAAATAAAGCAATATTTTCCCAGTAAAAGGGCCCTCTATGGGGTGAAGGTATACAAATTATGTGACCGAGTCACAGGTTACTTGTATGCCTTCAAAGTGTACGAAGGGAAGGACACCCAGCTGCAACCCCCTAATTGCCCAGACTACTTGGGATCAAGCGGGAAAAATGTTTGGGACCTCACATACCCCCTACTGGAGAAAGGCTACCACCTGTATGTAGATAACTTCTACACATCTCTGCCCCTGTTCCACAACCTGCATCGGAAGAAGACGCCTGCATGTGGTACCATTAAACCGGAAGGGCTTTCCTCAAAGTCAGGTCAATAAAAAATTGAGAAAAGGAGAAACGGCGAGTCTACGAAACAACGAGATTTTGGCAGTGAAGTGGAGAGACAAAAGAGATGTGTACATGTTGTCTTCAATCCACGATGATACCTTAATGGAAATCCCCAGAAGAAATGGCCCCATACAGAAACCTAAATGCATCTTTGATTATAATTTGTTTATGGGGGGAGTCGACTTGAATGACCAGATGCTGGAACCGTACCTTGCTACAAGACAGACATACCATTGGTATAAGAAAGTCGCAATTTCTTTGGCAGGGGCCAGCACAGAGGCGGGTGGAGACAAAGAGGTGCAGGCGCTAGCAAAGAGTAGATGGGTGACAGTCAGGAGGGGTAGAGGGGGAAGTGCCAGGGAGGCCGATCCAGGACTGGAGCATCCCAATAAGTACGCTCCATTGAGTGACATTGGTGTAACCAGTCAGGGACCAGCACTGCTGGAGATGAGGGACTCTCCTAGCTGCCGGGGGAAGAACTCCTCCAGTGAGTGTGGGGGGGCAGCAAAGGGAAAGGAAAGACAGATTCTGGTGGTAGGGGACTCAATTCTTAGAAGGACAGAGAGGGCAATCTGTAACCAAGACCTGAAGCGCCGAACAGTATGTTGTCTACCGGGCGCTCGGGTTCGGCACATCACGGATCTTGTGGACAGATTACTGGGAGGGGCTGGGGAAGACCCGGCTGTCATGGTGCACGTTGGCACCAATGACAAAGTCAGAGGCAGATGGAGTGTCCTAAAGAACGATTTTAGGGACTTAGGAGCTAAATTGAGGAAAAGGACCTCCAAGGTAGTGTTCTCAGGAATACTACCGGTACATCGAGCCACACCAGAGAGGCAGAGGGAGATTAGGGAAGTAAACAAGTGGCTGAAGAGCTGGTGTAGTAAGGAGGGGTTTGGGTTCCTGGAGGACTGGGCCGACTTCTCAGTCGGTAACCGGTACTATAGAAGGGACGGACTGCACCTAAATGAGGAGGGTGCAGATCTGCTGGGAATGAAGATGGCCAAAAAGTTAGAGGGGTTTTTAAACTAGGCGAAGGGGGGGAGGGTCCAGAGACAGTGATAGCCAGCGCGGAAGATATTCCAGAGGGTAGTATTGGGGGCATTAGTGGTAGGTTAACCAAAGCACAAAAACACAAGGTGAGTATAGTAGCAAGTCCAAGTTGCAATCTTGAAACACCCAATACGAGGACAATATGCGACCGGTCTAAACTATGTGGCATGTTCACCAATGCCAGGAGCCTGGCGGACAAGATGGGTGAACTAGAGATACTGTTGTACGAGGAGGATTTGGATTTTGTGGGAATTTCAGAGACCTGGTTCAACAGCTCTCATGATTGGCTGGCAAACATTCAAGGGTATACCCTATACCGCAAGGATAGAGAGGGTAAAAAAGGGGGAGGGGTATGCCTATATATCAAGAATAATGTACAAGTGAATGTGAGAGATGACATCACTGAGGGGGCTAGGGAGGAGGTGGAATCTTTATGGGTAGAGCTCCAAAGGGATGAAGCTAAGGGGAAAATAATACTTGGAGTATGCTATAGGCCCCCTAACCTGAGGGAGGAAGTGGAGACGGATCTCCTATCACAAATTGGATTAGCAGCAAGGATGGGAAGTGTTACCATAATGGGGGATTTTAATTATCCAGACATAGACTGGGCGGAGGGAACCGCGCATTCATTTAAGGCTCGCCAGTTCCTTAATGTCTTGCAGGACAATTTTATGGGTCAGATGGTAGACGCACCAACTAGAAATAAAACATTACTAGATCTACTGATTACCAACAATACAGACCTGATAACAGATGTGGAAATACGGGGCAATTTAGGTAACAGCGATCACAGGTCAATTAGTTTCAGTATAAATCACACAAATAGGAGACATGAAGGGAACACAAAGACACTGAATTTCAAAAGAGCCAACTTCCCTAAACTACAAACCTTGCTAAAAGGCATAAATTGGGACAAAATATTAGGAACAAAGAATACAGAGGAGAGATGGGTTTGCTTTAAGAGCATATTAAATAAGGGCATTAGCCAATGTATCCCATTGGGTAATAAATTTAAAAGAGCGAACAAACATCCTGGATGGCTTAACTCCAATGTAAAAATGCATATAAAAGCAAAGGAGAAGGCCTTCAAAAAATACAAGGTTGAGGGATCATCCACAGCATTCAGAATTTATAAAGAATGCAATAAGAAATGTAAGGGTGCAATTAGGATGGCTAAGATAGAACATGAAAGACACATAGCGGAGGAGAGCAAAAAAAATCCCAAGAAATTCTTTAAGTATGTAAACAGTAAAAAAGGGAGGACAGACCATATTGGCCCCATAAAGAATGAGGAAGGACATCTGGTTACAAAGGATGGGGAGATGGCAGAGGTATTGAATTTATTCTTCTCCTCAGTCTTCACGAGTGAATCGGGGGGCTTCAGTAACCAAAACTGCAGTGTTTATCCTCATGACACAACACAGGAAGCACCTCCATGGTTAACAGAGGACGGAATTAAAATTAGACTTGAGAAACTTAACATTAATAAATCACCGGGACCAGATGGCTTGCATCCGAGGGTACTTAGGGAACTCAGTCAGGTGATTGCCAGACCGTTGTTCCTAATTTTTACAGACAGTCTATTGACTGGAATGGTACCAGCTGATTGGAGAAAAGCCAATGTAGCACCAATATTTAAAAAGGGCCCAAAAAACATCCCTGGGAATTACAGACCAGTTAGCCTAACATCAATAGTATGTAAACTCTTGGAGGGGATGATAAGGGACTATATACAAGATTTTAGTAATAAGAATGATATCATTAGCAGTAATCAGCATGGATTCATGAAGAATCGTTCTTGCCAAACCAACCTATTAACCTTCTATGAGGAGGTGAGTTGCCATCTAGATAAAGGAAGGCCCGTAGACGTGGTGTATCTGGATTTTGCAAAAGCATTTGACACAGTTCCCCATAAACGTTTACTGTACAAAATAAGGTCCGTTGGCATGGACCATAGGGTGAGTACATGGATTGAAAACTGGCTACAAGGGCGTGTTCAGAGGGTGGTGATAAATGGGGAGTACTCAGAATGGTCAGGGGTGGGTAGTGGGGTCCCCCAGGGTTCTGTGCTGGGACCAATCCTATTTAATTTGTTCATAAATGACCTGGAGGATGGGATAAACAGTTCCATCTCTGTATTTGCAGACGATACTAAGCTAAGCAGGGCAATAACTTCTCCGCAGGATGTGGAAATCTTGCAAAAAGACCTGAACAAATTAATGGGGTGGGCGACTACATGGCAAATGAGGTTCAATGTAGAAAAATGTAAAATAATGCATTTGGGTGCCAAAAATATGAATGCAATCTATACACTGGGGGGAGAACCTCTGGGGGAATCTAGGATGGAAAAAGACTTGGGGGTCCTAGTGGATGATAGGCTCAGCAACGGCATGCAATGCCAAGCTGCTGCTAATAAAGCAAACAGAATATTGGCATGCATTAAAAGGGGGATCAACTGCAGAGATAAAACGATAATTCTCCCGCTCTACAAGACTCTGGTCCGGCCGCACCTGGAGTATGCTGTCCAGTTCTGGGCACCAGTCCTCAGGAGGGACGTACTGGAAATGGAGCGAGTACAAAGAAGGGCAACAAAGCTAATAAAGGGTCTGGAGGATCTTAGTTATGAGGAAAGGTTGCGAGCACTGAACTTATTCTCTCTGGAGAAGAGACGCTTGAGAGGGGATATGATTTCAATTTACAAATACTGTACTGGTGACCCCACAATAGGGATAAAACTTTTTCGCAGAAGAGAGTTTAATAAGACTCGTGGCCACTCATTACAATTAGAAGAAAAGAGGTTTAACCTTAAACTACGTAGAGGGTTCTTTACTGTAAGAGCAGCAAGGATGTGGAATTCCCTTCCACAGGCGGTGGTCTCAGCGGGGAGCATTGATAGCTTCAAGAAACTATTAGATAATCACCTGAATGACCGCAATATACAGGGATATGTAATGTAATACTGACACATAATCACACACATAGGTTGGACTTGATGGACTTGTGTCTTTTTTCAACCTCACCTACTATGTAACTACTATGTAACTATTTGTCCATCTACAATTCATATGTCATTTATCGTAACTCCACCCATAAACCCCAAACGCTTCCTTGGCTACCAGGAGGAAGTTTTCACTGCCCTTACATTCCCGAACGGCCCCCCAGAAAATATCCGATCAGATGTTCTAAGTCGACTCTCCGAACGCCACTTTCCCGATAAGATCCCTCCCAAACCAACAGGCCAACGACGGCAAAAAAAATGTAAGGTGTGTACCAGAGCTGGATTCAGAAGAGACACATCTTATTATTGTGAACAATGTCCTTCTGAACCAGGCCTCTGCGTAGGTGAATGTTTTCATCGTTACCATACTTCACTAAATTATTAGTGAAGTATGGTAAACGTAAGCATCCATTCCTGCAATTTACCCTCACAACCCTTATGCCACTGCCTCCTCTGTAACTGACCCTGGCTTGTTATTTGACCACGCTTCTGCCTAACGATTCTGTACATACCTCTGCCTGATCTGGAACTGACCCTGGACTGTTATTCGACCATGCTTCTGCCTAACGATTCTGCACATACCTCTGCCTGATCTGGAACTGACCCTGGACTGTTATTCGACCATGCTTCTGCCTAATGATTCTGTACATACATCTGCCTGATCTGGAACTGACCTTGGACTGTTTGACCATGATATTTGCCTGCCTCTTGGACTGATCTTGTACCCTGATACTGGACTAGTGGGATTCAACACGGGGGTCTCACATATGTGAGGAGCTCCAGAATTGTTTTTCTGGATGAAGAAAACAATTTTTTTGTTTTCTCAATCCTAGATTAGGGTCTGGAGACTCGGAGGCTTCAAAGAGATTTAGGTGGGAGAAGCCTCTACCCCTGTCCCCATTCTGTCCTGAACGAGGCCCTACTTCTGCTTGTAGGACTTACTGCTGTCATGCCTCTGCCTGTCGCACTGACCACACCACATGGACCTGCCTACTACCAGGACCAATATTTTTGGCACTGCGGACAATATCTCTGCCTGCACTGACCCTGGACTTTATATGGACAGTAACCCTGCCTGCTGCCTGGACAATTGTGTTCGCCGCTGCTGACCAAGTCCCTGCCTGCTGCCTGGACCAGTGCTATCCTCCTGTGTACAACTGCGCTACTACAACCACAGGTAATCTTTTTTGTTTATGCTTTGCTCAGCATAATGTATTTTGGGGTGTAATTCTTGGTATGTGCATGCTATGTGTCCCTGGAACACCTGACGGTGTTCCTTGCATGTTGGATCTCTGTATGTGGCCAGGCTGTGTAGAAGTCTCACACATGTGCTATCGCCATACTCAGGAGGAGTAGCAGAATGTATTTTGGGGTGTCATTTTTGCTATCCATATGCTATGTGTTGGAAATATCTTATAAACGGACAACTTTGTGTAAAAAAAATGCGGTTTCATTTTTTTTCCACATTTTTCAAAAACTTCTGGAAAAAAATGAACTGTTCAAAAGACTCATTATGCCTCATAGATTATACGTTGGGGTGTTAGCTTACCAAAATAGGGTCATTTTGTGGGTGTTTCCATTGTTCCGGTGCTCCAGGGCCTTCAAAAGTGTAATAGGTGGTTTAGAAATGTCATGTGTAATTTATGCTCCTAGAACACCTGATGGTGCTCCATGCATGTTGGGCCTCTGTATGTGGCCAGGCAGTGAAAAAGTCCCACACATGTGGTATTGTAATACTCAGGAGGAGTAGTAGAATGTATTTCGGGGTGTCATTTTTGCTATCTAAATGCTATGTGTTGGAAATATCTTATAAACGGACAACTTTGTGTAAAAAAAAATTCGTTTTCATTTTTTCCCACATTTTTCAAAAACTTCTGGAAAAAAATGAACTGTTCAAAAGACTCATTATGCCTCATAGATTATACGTTGGGGTGTTAGCTTTCCAAAATGGGGTCATTTTGTGGGTGTTTTTATTGTCCCGGTGCTCCAGGGCCTTCAAAAGTGTAATAGGTGGTTGAGAAATGTGATGTGTAATTTATGCTCCTAGAACACCTGATGGTGCTCCATGCATGTTGGGCCTCTGTATGTGGCCAGGCAGTGAAAAAGTCACACACATGTGGTATCATAATACTCAGGAGGAGTAGCAAAATGTATTTTGGGGTGTCATTTTTGCTATTTAAATGCTATGTGTTGGAAATATCTTATAAACAGACAACTTTGTGTAAAAAAAAATGCGTTTTCATTTTTTTCCACATTTTCCAAAAACTTGTGGAAAAAATAAACCAATCAAAAGACTCATTATGCCTCATAGATTATACGTTGGGGTATTAGCTTTCCAAAATGGGGTCATTTTGTGGGTGTTTCCATTGTCCTGGTGCTCCAGGGCCTTCAAAAGTGTAATAGGTGGTTGAGAAATGTGATGTGTAATTTATGCTCCTAGAACACCTGATGGTGCTCCATGCATGTTGGGCCTCTGTATGTGGCCAGGCAGTGAAAAAGTCCCACACATGTGGTATCGTAATACTCAGGAGGAGTAGCAGAATGTATTTTGGGGTGTCATTTTTGCTATCTAAATGCTATGTGTTGGAAATATCTTATAAATGGACAACTTTGTGTAAAAAAAAATGCGTTTTCATTTTTTCCATTATCCAAAAACTTCTGAAAAAAATAAACCATTCAAAAGACTCATTATGCCTCATAGATTATACGTTGGGGTGTTAGCTTTCCAAAATAGGGTCATTTTGTGGGTGTTTCCATTGTCCTGGTGCTCCAGGGCCTTCAAAAGTGTAATAGGTGGTTGAGAAATGTGATGTGTAATTTATGCTCCTAAAACACCTGATGGTGCTCCATGCATGTTGGGCCCCTGTATGTGGCCAGGCAGTGAAAAAGTCCCACACATGTGGTATTGTAATACTCAGGAGGAGTAGCAGAATGTATTTTGGGGTGTCATTTGTGGTATACACATGCCATGTGAGAGAAATAAGCTATTACAATGACAATTTTGTGGGGAAAAAAAAAACTCAATTTTGCAAAGAATTGTGTGAAAAAAATACAAATTCAAATAACTCACCATGCCTCTATCTAAATACATTTAAATGTCTACTTTCCAAAAAGGGGTTATTTGGGGGGCATTTGTACTTTCCTGGCTTGTTAGGGTCTCAGGAAATGAGATAGGCCTCAGTACATCAGATGTGATAATTTTTTTATGATTTGCACCATAGCTTGTAGACTCTAAAACTTTCACACAGTCCAAATAATTTCCACAAATTTTTGATTATTTTTACCAAAGATTTTGGGGGATTTTAATTATCCAGACATAGACTGGGCAGAGGGAACCGCGCATTCATTTAAGGCTCGCCAGTTCCTTAGTGTCTTGCAGGACAATTTTACGGGTCAGATGGTAGACGCACCAACTAGAAATAAAACATTACTAGATCTACTGATTACCAACAATACAGACCTGATAACAGATGTGGAAATACGGGGAAATTTAGGTAACAGCGATCACAGGTCAATTAGTTTCAGTATAAATCACACAAATAGGAAGCATGAAGAGAACACAAAGACACTGAATTTCAAAAGAGCCAACTTCCCTAAACTACAAACCTTGCTAAAAGGCATAAATTGGGATAAAATATTAGGAACAAAGAATACGGAGGAGAGATGGGTTTGCTTTAAGAGCATATTAAATAAGGGCATTAGCCAATGTATCCCATTGGGTAATAAATTTAAAAGAGCGAACAAACATCCTGGATGGCTTAACTCCAATGTAAAAATGCATATAAAGGCAAAGGAGAAGGCCTTCAAAAAATACAAGGTTGAGGGATCATCATCAGCATTCAGAATTTATAAAGAATGCAATAAGAAATGTAAGGGTGCAATTAGGATGGCTAAGATAGAACATGAAAGACACATAGCGGAGGAGAGCAAAAAAAATCCCAAGAAATTCTTTAAGTATGTAAACAGTAAAAAAGGGAGGACAGACCATATTGGCCCCATAAAGAATGAGGAAGGACATCTGGTTACAAAGGATGGGGAGATGGCAAAGGTATTGAATTTATTCTTCTCCTCAGTCTTCACGAGTGAATCGGGGGGCTTCAGTAACCAAAACTGCAGTGTTTATCCTCATGACACAACACAGGAAGCACCTACATGGTTAACAGTAGGGATGAGCTTCGTGTTCGAGTCGAACCCATGTTCGACTCGAACATCGGCTGTTCGACCGTCCGTCGAATTGCGAACGATATGGGCCGTTCGCGCCAAATTCGTGTGGCGCGTCACGGCCCATAATTCACTGCGGCATCGCAGTGCATTGCTGGCTGATGATTGGCCAAGCATGCACTATGACCCGCATGCTTGGCCAATCACAGCGCCGTCAGTAGAGAGAGCTGTAATTGGCCAAAGCCAGGGTGGCTTTGGCCAATTATGGCTCAGGGGATTTAGTACACACCCCACACTATATAAGGCCGCCTGCACGGCGGCCCTGTGTAGTGTGTGTTCCGGTGTGCTGAGCGATAGAGAGAGAGAGAGACAGTGTCATTTGATTTGAGTTAGATAGATTAGGCAGAACAGTCAGTCAGTTAGCTGCACTTACAGTGTATTGTGTATATATATGCATCCCAGGTGTTGCATATATATATATACACTGTATTCAGTTTAGCTAGATCCGTTCCTGTTATCTTCTATCTAGACTATTTACATTCAGTGCAGTGTGTCCTGCTCACAGTGTTCAGCTAGATCCGTTCCTGCTATTTACATTCAGTACAGTGCTTCCTGCTCACAGTGTTCAGCTAGATCCGTTCCTGCTATTTACATTCAGTGCAGTGCGTGCTGCTCACAGTGTTCAGCTAGATCCGTTCCTGCTATTTACATTCAGTGCAGTGCGTCCTGCTCACAGTGTTCAGCTAGATCCGTTCCTGCTATTTACATTCAGTGCAGTGCGTGCTGCTCACAGTGTTCAGCTAGATCCGTTCCTGCTATTTACATTCAGTGCAGTGCGTGCTGCTCACAGTGTTCAGCTAGATCCGTTCCTGCTATTTACATTCAGTGCAGTGCGTCCTGCTCACAGTGTTCAGCTAGATCCGTTCCTGCTATTTACATTCAGTGCAGTGCGTGCTGCTCACAGTGTTCAGCTAGATCCGTTCCTGCTATTTACATTCAGTGCAGTGCGTGCTGCTCACAGTGTTCAGCTAGATCCGTTCCTGCTATTTACATTCAGTGCAGTGCGTCCTGCTCACAGTGTTCAGCTAGATCCGTTCCTGCTATTTACATTCAGTGCAGTGCGTCCTGCTCACAGTGTTCAGCTAGATCCGTTCCTGCTATTTACATTCAGTGCAGTGCGTCCTGCTCACAGTGTTCAGCTAGATCCGTTCCTGCTATATACATTTAGTGCAGTACGTCCTGCTCACAGTGTTCAGCTAGATCCGTTCCTGTTATCTTCCTACTGACAGGCAGGCTTGTCTGGTTACAGTATATAAAGCTACCTGAAGAAAATTACAGGTGTTCTTTTTGATCCTATTAGTACCACGGTCAGGCAGCTAGACTATTTACATTTAGTACAGTGTGTCCTGCTCACAGTGTTCAGCTAGATCCGTTCCTGTTATTTACATTCAGTGCAGTGCGTCCTGCTCACAGTGTTCAGCTAGATCCGTTCCTGCTATTTACATTCAGTGCAGTGCGTGCTGCTCACAGTGTTCAGCTAGATCCGTTCCTGCTATTTACATTCAGTGCAGTGCGTGCTGCTCACAGTGTTCAGCTAGATCCGTTCCTGCTATTTACATTCAGTGCAGTGCGTCCTGCTCACAGTGTTCAGCTAGATCCGTTCCTGCTATTTACATTCAGTGCAGTGCGTGCTGCTCACAGTGTTCAGCTAGATCCGTTCCTGCTATTTACATTCAGTGCAGTGCGTGCTGCTCACAGTGTTTAGCTACATCCGTTGCTGCTGTTTACATTCAGTGCAGTGCGTCCTGCTCACAGTGTTCAGCTAGATCCGTTCCTGCTATTTACATTCAGTGCAGTGCGTCCTGCTCACAGTGTTCAGCTAGATCCGTTCCTGCTATTTACATTCAGTGCAGTGCGTCCTGCTCACAGTGTTCAGCTAGATCCGTTCCTGCTATATACATTTAGTGCAGTACGTCCTGCTCACAGTGTTCAGCTAGATCCGTTCCTGTTATCTTCCTACTGACAGGCAGGCTTGTCTGGTTACAGTATATAAAGCTACCTGAAGAAAATTACAGGTGTTCTTTTTGATCCTATTAGTACCACGGTCAGGCAGCTAGACTATTTACATTTAGTACAGTGTGTCCTGCTCACAGTGTTCAGCTAGATCCGTTCCTGTTATTTACATTCAGTGCAGTGCGTCCTGCTCACAGTGTTCAGCTAGATCCGTTCCTGCTATTTACATTCAGTGCAGTGCGTGCTGCTCACAGTGTTCAGCTAGATCCGTTCCTGCTATTTACATTCAGTGCAGTGCGTCCTGCTCACAGTGTTCAGCTAGATCCGTTCCTGCTATTTACATTCAGTGCAGTGCGTCCTGCTCACAGTGTTTAGCTAGATCCGTTCCTGCTATTTACATTCAGTGCAGTGCGTCCTGCTCACAGTGTTCAGCTAGATCCGTTCCTGCTATTTACATTCAGTGCAGTGCGTGCTGCTCACAGTGTTCAGCTAGATCCGTTCCTGCTATTTACATTCAGTGCAGTGCGTCCTGCTCACAGTGTTCAGCTAGATCCGTTCCTGCTATTTACATTCAGTGCAGTGCGTCCTGCTCACAGTGTTTAGCTAGATCCGTTCCTGCTATTTACATTCAGTGCAGTGCGTCCTGCTCACAGTGTTCAGCTAGATCCGTTCCTGCTATTTACATTCAGTGCAGTGCGTCCTGCTCACAGTGTTCAGCTAGATCCGTTCCTGCTATTTACATTCAGTGCAGTGCGTCCTGCTCACAGTGTTTAGCTAGATCCGTTCCTGCTATTTACATTCAGTGCAGTGCGTCCTGCTCACAGTGTTTAGCTAGATCCGTTCCTGCTATTTACATTCAGTGCAGTGCGTCCTGCTCACAGTGTTCAGCTAGATCCGTTCCTGCTATTTACATTCAGTGCAGTGCGTCCTGCTCACAGTGTTCAGCTAGATCCGTTCCTGTTATCTTCCTACTGACAGGCAGGCTTGTCTGGTTACAGTATATAAAGCTACCTGAAGAAAATTACAGGTGTTCTATCCCAGCTTAGTGCAGCTACAGGCCATTAGTATGTCTGGAAGGCCAAGAAGGAGAGGCAGACAGTCACAAGCCAATAAGAGAGGGCAAGCAGGCTCTGTGTCTAGTGCTGGTCGTGGAGACGGTGCATCCTCATCAGCACGTGGCCATGGGACACGCTTGGCCTTTTTTTCGGCAGCTGGCCGTGTTGAGCCGCAACATGCGGAAGACTTGGTCGAGTGGATGACCAAGCCGTCCTCATCCTCCTCATCCTCTCTCACCCATGCCCAGGGTGCTTTGTCTGGCAAAGCAGCGGCCTCTTCCCTCAGCTCAATGTCATCAGTGACTCCTTCCCTAGCCCCACCATGTCCTCCTGAGGATTCCCTCGAACTGTTTGACCACAGTGTTGGGTACATGCTCCAGGAGGATGCCCAGCGTTTGGAAGGCTCTGATGATGATACTGAGCTCAATGAAGGCAGTAACATGAGCACGGACAGAGGGGGTGCCCAAGAAGGACAGCAATCTGGCAGTCATGCTCCCCCTGCTGCAGCATACTGCCAGGTTTGCTCCAGTGATGAGGAGGGAGGGGATGATGAGGTCACTGACTCAACGTGGGTGCCTGATAGGAGAGAGGAGGAGGAGGAGGAGGAGGAGGAGGTGGCACATCACCAACTAGGCAGGATGCCCTCCAGGGGCCAGCCTAAGGGCAGCACATTGACTGCATCACACCCCAAAGCTCCACATGTGCAGGGCGCTGCAGTCTCTGCGCGTTATTCAAAAAGTTCTTTGGTGTGGGCCTTTTTTGAGACGAGTGCATCAGATCGCACCGCTGCTATTTGCAATATATGTCTCAAGCGTATCTCGCGTGGCCAAAACATCTCCCGCTTGGGTACCACATGCTTGACCAGACATATGTTGACCTGCCATGCAGTTCGTTGGCAAGCGTATCTAAAAGACCCACACCAAAGAACAAAGACGATCTCTCCTTGCTCCTCATCAGCTGAGATTTCCAACCCCACTAGACCTTCAGTCCTCTCTGCGACCTGCAGTGAGAGGAATGAAGGTGTAGAATTAGGTGTGTCACAGCCAAGTACTTATGGGCAATCTGCTTTTGGTACACCGACGTCAGATTGTACCAGGCAAATTTCCCTGCCCCAGCTGCTGCACCGCCGAAAGAAGTTTGCTCCCAGCCATCCACATGCCCAGCGGTTGAATGCTAGCTTGGCAAAATTGCTAGCACTTCAACTGCTGCCTTTTCAGTTGGTAGACTCTGCCCCCTTCCGTGAGTTTGTGGAATGTGCGGTTCCTCAGTGGCAGGTACCCAAACGCCACTTTTTCTCACGGAAGGCGATTCCGGCTCTCTACCGGCATGTGGAAGGCAATGTCCATGCCTCGCTGGACAGGGCGGTCAGCGGTAAGGTGCATATTACCGCTGACTCATGGTCCAGCAGGCATGGACAGGGACGTTACTTAAGTTTCACGGCGCATTGGGTGACTCTGCTGGCAGCTGGGAAGGATGCAGGACAAGGTGCAGTAGTGTTGGAGGTTGTTCCGCCACCACGCCTCCAAAATGCTGATTGTGACACACCTCTCTCCTCCACCCCCTCCTCTTCTTCTTCCTCCATGGCCTCTTCCTCGGAACCAGCGGTGCTCCGTAGGCGTTCAAGGGGCTACGCAAGTACGCAGGCCAAAAGATGCCATGCGGTGCTTGAGCTGGTGTGCTTGGGGGACAGGAGCCACACTGGGGCAGAGGTTCTGTCAGCTCTGCAGGGGCAGGTTCAGAGGTGGTTGACGCCACGCCAACTTAAGGCAGGAATGGTGGTTTGCGACAATGGCACCAACCTCCTCTCTGCCCTCCGACAGGGACAACTGACCCATGTGCCCTGTTTGGCTCACGTCCTTAACTTGGTGGTGCAGCGGTTCTTGGGCAGGTACCCGGGCTTACAGGATGTCCTGAGGCAGGCCAGGAAAGTCTCTGTGCATTTCCGCCGGTCATATAATGCCAGTGCTCGGCTGACGGACCTCCAAAAGGAGTTTAACCTGCCCAAGAACCGCCTAATCTGTGACATGCCCACCAGGTGGAACTCGACGTTGGCCATGCTGCAGCGGCTGCACACGCAGCAGAGGGCCATCAATGAGTACCTGTGCGACTATGGCACCAGGACAGGGTCAGGGGACCTTGGTTTTTTTTCCCCACGCCAGTGGGCCATGATCAGGGATGCATGCACTGTCCTGTCACCATTCGAGGAGGCCACGAGGATGGTGAGCACTGACAGTGCATGCATCAGTGACACTGTCCCCCTTGTCCACCTGTTGGAGCACACGCTGCGTGGGATAATGGACAGGGCACTTGAGGCAGAACAGAGGCAGGAAGAGGAGGACTTCCTTAGCTCTCAAGGCCCCCTTTATCCAGACAGTGTTCCTGCGTGCCCGCCGATCACACAGGAAGAGGACGAGGAGGAGGAGGAGGAGGAGGAGGAGGAGGAAGATTGTGTCAGTATGGAGGTGGAGCCTGGCACTCAGCATCAGCAGTCTTTAAGGGATCAGTCCCAAGGAACACATGGACTTGTACGTGGCTGGGAGGAGGTGGCTGCGGACGTTGTTGTCCTTAGTGACCCAGAGGACTCCGGACCGAATGCCTCAGCAAACCTACGCTGCATGGCCTCCCTGATCCTGCAAAGCCTGCGTAAGGATCCTCGTATTCGTGGTATCAAGGAGAAGGACCAATACTGGCTGGCAACCCTCCTTGATCCACGTTACAAGGGTAAGGTTGCGGACCTTATCTTGCCATCGCAGAGGGAGCAGAGGATGAAACATCTTCGGGAGGCCTTGCAGAAAGGTCTGTGCAACGCGTTCCCAGAGACTGGGAGGTTACAAACTCCTGTTTCTGGACAACGTGTTGCTGAGGCTTCGGTCAGTCAAAGAAGGAGCGGTGGAGAAGGTGGCCGTCTGACCGATGCGTTCAGACAATTTTTTGGTCCGCAGCCCCAAGGTATGATCGGTTCCAGCAACCATCGCCAGCGTCTGTTTTACATGGTGCAGGAATACCTAGGGGCAAGATCAGACTTGGACACCTTTCCCACCGAAAATCCTCTGGGTTACTGGGTCTTGAGGATGGATCACTGGCCAGAGCTTGCACAGTATGCAATTGAGCTACTGGCCTGTCCTGCATCCAGCGTTCTTTCGGAACGCACATTCAGTGCTGCTGGAGGCGTGGTAACCGATCACAGGGTGCGTCTGTCCACCGACTCGGTCGATCGGCTGACCTTCATAAAAATGAATCAGTCTTGGATCACCACCAGCTACCAAGCACCTGATGCAGATGTAACCGAATAATTTTTTTTGAAATCTCAGATCCCTTCAAAGACTGCCTATGCTGATGCTGAGTGACTATCCCTGAGTAATTATCCTCTTCCTCCTCAATCATCACGCTGATAGCTTGTAAGAACATTTTTGGTTCTGGGCGCCACCACCAGTGCCTAAGGCACAATTTTTCAGCCCCTGTTTAACAGGGGCGTGTAATTACAATTTTTGATGCAATACTTTGCAGCAGGGCTTGTTCCTGCATTCCAACTAGAGTGTCTGTGAGGGGTTGCAGTGTTGTGGCACCAGCACCAGTGCCTAAGACCCAATTTTTCTGCCCCTGTCTAACAGGGGCGTGTAATTACAATTTTTGATGCAATACTTTGCAGCAGGGCTTGTTCCTGCATTCCAACTAGAGTGTCTGTGAGGGGTTGCAGTGTTGTGGCACCAGCACCAGTGCCTAAGACCCAATTTTTCTGCCCCTGTCTAACAGGGGCGTGTAATTACAATTTTTGATGCAATACTTTGCAGCAGGGCTTGTTCCTGCGTTTCAACTAGAGTGTCTGTCAGGGGTTGCAGTGTTGTGGCACCAGCACCAGTGCCTAAGACCCAATTTTTCAGCCCCTGTCTAACAGGGGCGTGTAATTACAATTTTTGATGCAATACTTTGCAGCAGGGCTCGTTCCTGCGTTCCAACTAGAGTGTCTGTGAGGGGTTGCAGTGTTGTGGCACCAGCACCAGTGCCTAAGGCCTAATTTTTCAGCTCCTGTTCAACAGGAGCATGTAATTACAATTCTTGATCTAATATTTCACAGCAGGGCCCTGTGAGGGCTTACAGTGTTTTGGCCACAGCAACACCTAAGGCCCAAATTTCTGCTGAGTATATAGGGTAGGACCCTACTTTCAAACATCTAACTTACAAACGACTCCTACTTGCAAACGGAAGGAGACAACAGGAAGTGAGATGAAATCTACCCCTAAGGAAGGGAAATTCTCTCCTGTAAGAGTTAATATGGGAAAACAATTTTTCCTTTCCACTGATGCTTTCCAATCCTTGTTCCACAAAAAAACACAAATTTTCAAAAAACATTTTTCATTGGGACAAAAAAGTGAGGTGAAATCTTCTGAAGAGGAGGAAAGACGCAAAACAAATGTCACAGGGGTGATAACCCTTCCCTATGTTTTCCAAAAAGCTTAGAAAAGATTTTTTGGCTGGAGCTAAACACATTAAAAATGTTCAAAATTACAAACAGATTCTACTTAACAACAAACCTACAGTCCCTGTCTTGTTTGCACCGCCTGTATACTGCTGTTCAGAGTATATAGGGACCTTTCCTTATTTTAATTTGGGTGCGGGGTTCCCCTTAATATCCATACAAGACCCAAAGGGCCTGGTAATGGACTGGGGGGTACCCATGCCGTTTGTCTCACTGATTTTCATCCATATTGCCATGACCCGACATGACATTAAACCCGCAAGCAGTTTTAAATGAGATTTTTTCCTTTAAAAATGACATTTGGTGCAGGGACTGTTCTAAACATGGGAAACACGCGTCACTTTACAGGCATACTATAGACACCCCCCAGGTACGATATTTAAAGGAATATTTCACTTTTTTTTTTTTACTTTAAGCATCATTAAAATCACTGCTCCCGAAAAAACGGCCGTTTTTAAAAGTTTTTTTTGCATTGATACATGTCCCCTGGGGTAGGACCCGGGTCCCCACACCCTTTTTAGGACAATACCATGCAAATTAGCCTTTAAAATGAGCACTTTTGATTTCGAACGTTCGAGTCCCATAGACGTCAATGGGGTTCTAACGTTCGTGCGAACTTGCGGTCCGTTCGCGGGTTCTGGTGCGAACCGAACCGGGGGGTGTTCGGCTCATCCCTAGTTAACAGAGGACAGAATTAAAATTAGACTTGAGAAACTTAACATTAATAAATCACCGGGACTAGATGGCTTGCATCCGAGGGTACTTAGGGAACTCAGTCAGGTGATTGCCAGACCGTTGTTCCTAATTTTTACAGACAGTCTATTGACTGGAATGGTACCAGCTGATTGGAGAAAAGCCAATGTAGCACCAATATTTAAAAAGGGCCCAAAAAACATCCCTGGGAATTACAGACCAGTTAGCCTAACATCAATAGTATGTAAACTCTTGGAGGGGATGATAAGGGACTATATACAAGATTTTAGTAATAAGAATGATATCATTAGCAGTAATCAGCATGGATTCATGAAGAATCGTTCTTGCCAAACCAATCTATTAACCTTCTATGAGGAGGTGAGTTGCCATCTAGATAAAGGAAGGCCCGTAGACGTGGTGTATCTGGATTTTGCAAAGGCATTTGACACAGTTCCCCATAAAAGTTTACTGTACAAAATAAGGTGCGTTGGCATGGACCATAGGGTGAGTACATGGATTGAAAACTGGCTACAAGGGCGTGTTCAGAGGGTGGTGATAAATGGGGAGTACTCAGAATGGTCAGGGGTGGGTAGTGGGGTTCCCCAGGATTCTGTGCTGGGACCAATCCTATTTAATTTGTTCATAAATGACCTGGAGGATGGGATAAACAGTTCAATCTCTGTATTTGCAGACGATACTAAGCTAAGCAGGGCAATAACTTCTCCGCAGGATGTGGAAATCTTGCAAAAAGACCTGAACAAATTAATGGGGTGGGCGACTACATGGCAAATGAGGTTCAATGTAGAAAAATGTAAAATAATGCATTTGGGTGGCAAAAATATGAATGCAATCTATACACTGGGGGGAGAACCTCTGGGGGAATCTAGGATGGAAAAGGACCTGGGGGTCCTAGTAGATAATAGGCTCAGCAATGGCATGCAATGCCAAGCTGCTGCTAATAAAGCAAACAGAATATTGGCATGCATTAAAAGGGGGATCAAATGCAGAGATAAAACGATAATTTTCCCGCTCTACAAGACTCTGGTCCGGCCGCACCTGGAGTATGCTGTCCAGTTCTGGGCACCAGTCCTCAGGAGGGATGTACTGGAAATGGAGCGAGTACAAAGAAGGGCAACAAAGCTAATAAAGGGTCTGTAGGATCTTAGTTATGAGGAAAGGTTGCGAGCACTGAACTTATTCTCTCTGGAGAAGAGACGCTTGAGAGGGGATATGATTTCAATTTACAAATACTGTACTGGTGACCCCACAATAGGGATAAAACTTTTTCGCAGAAGAGAGTTTAATAAGACTCGTGGCCACTCATTACAATTAGAAGAAAAGAGGTTTAACCTTAAACTACGTAGAGGGTTCTTTACTGTAAGAGTGGCAAGGATGTGGAATTCCCTTCCACAGGCGGTGGTCTCAGCGGGGAGCATTGATAGCTTCAAGAAACTATTAGATAATCACCTGAATGACCGCAATATACAGGGATATGTAATGTAATACTGACACATAATCACACACATAAGTTGGACTTGATGGACTTGTGTCTTTTTTCAACCTCACCTACTATGTAATTATGTAACTATGTAGCAGTATAAATTGTAGCCAAAATGTATGAAGAAAAAATACGAATTTGCTAAATTTTATGACAGAAATTAGGAAAAATGCGTTTTTTTTCAAAATTTTCGGTCTTTTTTCATTTATAGCGCAAAAAATAAAAAACCCAGAGGTGATCAAATACCACCAAAATAAAGCTCTATTTGTATGAAAAAAAGGACAAAAATATCATTTGGGTACAGTGTTGCATGACTGAGTAATTGTCATTCAAAGTGTGAGAGCACTGAAAGCTGAAAATTGGTCTGGATAGGAGGGGGGTTTAAGTGCCTAGTAAGCAAGTGGTTAAAGTTGGTATTAAGTCAATTGAGGTATGCGAGTAAATAGTTCTGGTATTTGCTATTTCTACTTGATTATTAGCTAGATCGATAAACTCCGTTGGTTCATTAGCAACAGAAGTGCAAATTATACTGTCAACCAATGTAGAGTCCGCAGAATGACGCATTACCAGTTCACTGTCACTAACTTCTGATAAAGAAGCCCTCAACTTATTTTTTAGTTCAGAAATAAATTCCATTGATGGTTGAGTTGATGAAGAGCTCATATCTATGAAATTTAAAGATGCTTGTGAAGGCATCTCAGTTTTGGTTCTTCGAAGTTTTGAGTAGTTGTGTTCAAATTCAACATGATACATTTTTATGTGTTTTTCTAACTGCAGAGAAGGGTAAGCTGTATTCTTCAGATGTTTTTGTGTACCTCTTAGTTCATAATCTTCTTCAGAAAAATGTCTTGAACAAATTTGGAATTGGGAGAGTTTCGTTTTAAAAATTGTTTCAACCAACGATTCTAATTCACCACTTGGAATATTGATTTTTTTCAAGCCATGTTTCTCGATTGCGGGGAAATGAATGCAAATTAATATTCTCATTTCTCGAGTTCAGAGAACAAGATTTCACAAAACAACTGGGCATTCTGAAATATATGAAATCATAAATTGGTTAGTTTTTGATATTGAAAAAATATAATAAAGTGATTGAGGTTAAAGAAAAGAACAGGAATTGAGCATGACCAAGGAATTTGATGAATGGATGGATATGGGAGAAATAAGACATAGTGATGCGTGAGCATGGGATGGGATGAATGGATGGATGGAGATGAGAGAAATAAGACATAGTGATGCGTGAGCGAGGGATGGGATGTATGGAGATGAGAGAAATAAGACATGGTGATGCGTGAGCGAGGGATGGGATGGGATGAATGGATGAATGGAGATGGGAGAAAAAAGGCATAGTGATGTGTGAGCGAGGAATGTGATGAATGGATGGATGGATGGATGTAGATGGGAGAAAAAAGAAAAAAATGATGCATGAGCGAGGGATGGGATGAATGGATGGATGGAGATGGGAGAAATAAGACAGACTGATGCATGAACAAGGGATGTGATGAATGGATGGATGTAGATGGGAGAAAAAAGAAAAATGATGCATGAGCGAGGGATGGGATGAATGGATGGATGTAGTTGGTAGAAAAAAGAAAAATGATGCGTGAGCAAGGGATGGGATGAATGAATGGATGTAGATGGGAGAAAAAAGAAAAAATGATGCATGAGCGAGGGATGAGATGAATGGATGGATGTAGTTGGTAGAAAAAAGAAAAATGATGCGTGAGCGAGGGATGGGATGAATGGATGGAGGGAGATGTGAAAAAAAAAGAAAAAATGATGCATAAGCGAGGGATGGGATGAATGGATGGATGGAGATGGGAGAAATAAGACAGACTGATGCGTGAGCGAGGGATGGGATGAATGGATGGATGTAGTTGGTAGAAAAAAGAAAAATGATGCGTGAGCAAGGGATGGGATGAATGAATGGATGTAGATGGGAGAAAAAAGAAAAAATGATGCATGAGCGAGGGATGAGATGAATGGATGGATGTAGTTGGTAGAAAAAAGAAAAATGATGCGTGAGCGAGGGATGGGATGAATGGATGGAGGGAGATGTGAAAAAAAAGAAAAAATGATGCATAAGCGAGGGATGGGATGAATGGATGGATGGAGATGGGAGAAATAAGACAGACTGATGCGTGAGCGAGGGATGTGATGAATGGATGGATTAGATGGCAGAAAAAATGATGCAGGAGCGAGGGATGAGATGAATGGATGGATGTAGTTGGTAGAAAAAAGAAAAAATGATGCGTGAGCGAGGGAGGGGATGAATGGATGGATATAGTTGGGAGAAAAAAGAAAAACGATACGTTAGCGAGGGAAGGGATGAATGGATGGAGGTGGGAGAAATAAGACAGACTGATGTGTGAGCGAGGGATGGGATGAATGGATGGATGTAGATGGGAGAAATAAGACATAGTGATGCGTGAGTGAGGGATTGGATGAATGGATGGATGGAGATGTGAGAAAAAATAAAAAAAAATTATGCATGAACGAGGTATGGGATGAATGGATGGAGATCGGAGAAATAAGACAGACTGATGCATGAACGAGGGATGTGATGAATGGATGGATGTAGATGGGATAAAAAAGAAAAAATGATGCGTCCGCCAGGGATTGGATAAATGGATGAATGTAGTTGGTAGAAAAAAGAAAAAATGATGCGTGAGCGAGGGATGGGATGAATGGATGGATAGAGATGGGAGAAATAAGACAGACTGATGCTAGAGCAAAGGATGTGATGAATGGATGGATGTAGATGGGAGAAAAAAGAAAAAATGATGCATGGAAGAGGGATGGAATGAATGGATGGATGGATATGGGAGAAATAACACAGACTGATGCGTGTGTGAGGGATGGGATGAATGGATGAATGTAGATTGGAGGAAAAAGAAAAAAATGATGCATGAGCGAGGGATGGGATGAATGGATGGATGGAGATGGGAAAAAAAAGAAAAAATGATGCATGAGCGAGGGATGAGATGAATGGATGGATGTAGTTGGTAGAAAAAAGAAAAATGATGCGTGAGCGAGAGATGGGATAAATGGATGGATGGAGATGTGAAAAAAAAGAAAAAATGATGCATGAGCGAGGGATGGGATGAATGGATGGATGGAGATGGGAGAAATAAGACAGGCTGATGTGTGAGCGAGGGATGGGATGAATGGATGGATGTAGATGGGAGAAAAAAGAAAAAAATGATGTATGAGTGAGGGATGAGATGAATGGATGGATGTAGTTGGTAGAAAAAAGAAAAATGATGCGTGAGCAAGGGATGGGATGAATGGATGGATGTAGATGGGAGAAAAAAGAAAAAATGATGCATGAGCGAGGGATGGGATGAATGGATGGATGGAGATGGGAGAAATAAGACAGACTGATGCGTGTGCAAGGGATGTGATGAATGGATGGATGTAGTTGGTACAAAAAAGAAAAATGATGCGTGAGCGAGGGATGGGATGGGAGAAAAAAGAAAAAATGATGCATGAGCGAGGGATGAGATGAATGGATGGATGTAGTTGGTAGAAAAAAGAAAAAATGATGTGTGAGCGAGGGAGGGGATGAATGGATGGATATAGTTGGGAGAAAAAAGAAAAAACAATGCGTTAGCGAGGGATGGGATGAATGGATGGATGGAGGTGGGAGAAATAAGACAGACTGATGCGTGAGCGAGGGATGGGATGAATGGATGGATGTAGATGGGAGAAATAAGACATAGTTATGCGTGAGTGAGGGATTGGATGAATGGATGGATGGAGATGTGAGAAAAAATAAAAATAGAGGAATGAGCGAGGGATGGGATGAATGGAATGGAGATGGGAGAAATAAGACAGACTGATGCGTGAGCGAGGATGTATGTAGATGGGAGAAAAAATAAAAAATGATGCGTCCGCCAGGGATTGGATAAATGGATGGATGTAGATGGGAGAAAAAAGGAAAAATTATGCGTGAGTGAGGGATGGAATGAATGGATGAATAGAGATGGGAGAAATAAGACAGGCTGATGTGTGAGCAAGGGATGTGATGAATGGATGGATGTAGATGGGAGAAAAAAGAAAAAATGATGCATGAGCGAGGGATGGGATGAATGGATGGATGGAGATGGGAGAAATAAGACAGACTGATGCGTGAGCGAAGGATGTGATGAATGGATGGATGTAGATGGGGAAAAAAAATTATGCATGCGCGAGGGATGGGATGAATGGATAGATGTAGTTGGGAGAAAAAAGAAAAAATGATGCGTGAGCAAGGGATGGGATGAATGGATGGATGGAGATGGGAGAAATAAGACAGGCTGATGTGTGAGCGAGGGATGGGATGAATGGATGGATGTAGATGGGAGAAAAAAGAAAAAATGATGCGTGAGCGAGGGATGGGATGAGTGGATGGATGGAGATGGGAGAAATAAGACAGACTGATGCGTGAGCGAGGGATGTGATGAATGGATGGATGTAGATGGGGAAAAAATGATGCATGCGCGAGGGATGGGATGAATGGATGGATGTAGTTGGGAGGAAAAAGGATGCGTGAGCGAGGGATGGGATGAATGGATGGATGGAGATGGGAGAAATAAGAAAGGCTGATGTGTGAGCGAGGGATGGGATGAATGGATGGATGTAGACGGGATAAAAAAGAAAAAATGATGCGTGAGCGAGGGATGGGATGAATGGATGGATGGAGATGGGAGAAATAAGACAGACTGATGCGTGAGCGAGGGATGTGATGAATGGATAGATGTAGATGTGAGAAAAAAGAAAAAATGATGCGTGAGCGAGGGATGGGATGAATGGATGGATGGAGATTGGAGATAAAAGAAAAAATGATGCGTGAGCGAGGGATGGGATGAATGGATGGACAAGAAAAATATGTGAAGTATAGAAGTGTGTACAAGAAATGAGACAGAGGGATGGATGTGTATGAAATGGGTTTGAGGTATAGAAAAGGGAGAAATTTGAAGTTGGAATGCATAAAAAAAAATATTACAGCTTAGGCAATGTTGTGGGTAGGGATGAGCTTCGTGTTCGAGTCAAACATCGTCTGTTCGGTCATTCGCGGAATTGTGAATGATATGGGCCGTTCGCGCCAAATTCGAGTGGCGCGTCACGGCCCATAATTCACTGCGGCATCGCAGTGCATTGCTGGCTGATGATTGGCCAAGCATGCACTATGACCCGCATACTTGGCCAATCACAGCGCCGTCTGTACAGAGAGCTGTAATTGGCCAAAGCCAGGGTGGCTTTGGCCAATTATGGCTCGGGGGGTTTAGTACACGCCCCACACTATATAAGGCCGCTTGCACATCGGCCCTGTGTAGTATGTTTCGGCGTTGAGAGACAGAGACAGAGAGACAGTGTCATTTGATTTAAGTTAGATAGATTATGCAGGACAGTCAGTCAGTTAGCTGCACTTACAGTGTATTGTGTATATATATATGCATCCCAGGTGTTGTGTGTGTGTATATATACATATATATATATATATATATAGATAGATAGATAGATAGATAGATAGATAGATAGATAGATAGATAGATAGATAGATAGATAGATAGATAGATAGATAGATAGATAGATAGATAGATAGATAGATAGATAGATAGATAGATAGATAGATAGATAGATATACACACTGTATTCAGTTTAGCTAGATCCATTCCTGTTATTATCTTCCTACTGACAGGCAGGCAGGTGTTGTTACAGTATTTACAGCTACCTGAAGAAAATTGCTGGTGTTCTTCTGATCCTATTAGTACCACAGTCAGGCAGCTACAGTATTTACAGTTAGTATAGTGCGTCCTCTGCACAGTGTTCAGCTAAAGCTACCTGTACAAGATTGGTGGTGTTTTTCTGATCCTATCACTACCGCAGGCAGCTACATTATTTACAAGTTGGTGTAGTGCAACCTCTGCACAGTGTTCAGCTAAAGCTACAAGTTAGTGTAGTGGGACCTCTGCACAGTGTTCAGCTAAAGCTACAAGTTAGTGCAGTGCGACCAGGGCCGGACTGGCCTACCGGGATACCGGGATATTTCCCGGTAGGCTGGCTGCATTTAGTACCCCTGAGGCCACTTTTGCCTCGGAGCTTGGCTGGCTGCCTGTGTAAGCCTGTGTCGGCGGCCGCCGCACTATGCAATGCCTGTGTCACTGTGTGCCCTCCTCCGATCCGGCGCGCAGCCCACACTCAACTAATATGCCTCTGTGTGTGTGAGGGGAGGAGCAGGAGAACACCGTGCTGCTTGATTTTTCTCGTCCTGTGCGGCGCCAGCACCGCCCACTAATCTGCACAAGGAGAATAGAAGTGGCCGGCCGTGCAGCTGCAGCACAAGAATTAAGGTACAAAATTTCTCTCTCTCTCTCTCTCTCTCTGTGCCCATAAATTCCAGCCACTGTACCCAACGATTACAGCCACTGTACCCATAAATTCCAATCACTGTACCCATCGATTACAGCCACTGTGCCCATAAATTCCAGCCACTGTACCCATTAAACGCAGCCACTGTACCCATAAATTGCCACCACTGTGCCCATTAAACACAGCCACTGTGCCCATAAATTACAGCCACTGTGCCCATTAAACGCAGCCACTGGGCCATCAAGCCCAGCCACTGTACCCATAAATTGCCACCACTGTGCCCATTAAACACAGCCACTGTGCCCATCAAACGCAGCCACTGTGCCCATAAATTCCCACCACTGTGCCCATTAAACGCAGCCACTGTGCCATCAAACGCAGCCACTGTACCCATAAATTACCACCACTGTGCCCATTAAACACAGCCACTGTGCCCATTAAACACAGCCACTGTGCCCATTAAACGCAGCCACTGGGCCATCAAGCCCAGCCACTGTACCCATAAATTGCCACCACTGTGCCCATTAAACACAGCCACTGTGCCCATCAAACGCAGCCACTGTGCCCATAAATTCCCACCACTGTGCCCATTAAATGCAGCCACTGTGCCCATAAATTCCCGCCACTGTGCCCATCAAACGCAGCCACTGTGCCATCAAACGCAGCCACTGTACCCATCAATTGCAGCCGCTGTACCCATTAAACACAGCCACTGTGCAATCAAGCGCAGCCACTGTACCCATAAATTGCCACCACTGTGCCCATTAAACGCAGCCACTGTGCCATCAAACGCAGCCACTGTACCCATAAATTGCCACCACTGTGCCCATTAAACACAGCCACTGTGCCCATCAATTGCAGCCACTGTGACCATAAATTCCCACCACTGTGCCCATTAAACGCAGCCACTGTGCCCATAAATTCCCGCCACTGTGCCCATCAAACGCAGCCACTGTGCCATTAAACGCAGCCACTGTACCCATCAATTGCAGCCACTGTGCCCATTAAACACAGCCACTGTGCCATCAAGCGCAGCCACTGTACCCATAAATTGCCACCACTGTGCCCATTAAACGCAACCACTGTGCCCATAAATTCCCACCACTGTGCCCATCAAACACAGCCACTGTGCCCATAAATTCCCACCACTGTGCCCATCAAACACAGCCACTGTGCCCATCAAACGCAGCCACTGTACCCATAAATTGCCACCACTATGCCCATTAAACACAGCCACTGTACCCATAAATTGCAGCCACTGTGCCCATTAAACGCAGCCACTGTGCCCATAAATTCCCACCACTGTGCCCATCAAACACAGCCACTGTGCCCATCAAACGCAGCCACTGTACCCATAAATTGCCACCACTGTGCCCATTAAACGCAGCCACTGTGCCCATAAATTCCCACCACTGTGCCCATCAAACACAGCCACTGTGCCATCAAACGCAGCCACTGTACCCATCAATTGCAGCCACTGTGCCCATTAAACACAACCACTGTGCCCATCAAGCGCCACCACTGTGCCCATCAAGCGCCACCACTGTGCCCATTAAATGCTGCCACTGTGCCCATCAAACGCAGCCACTGTGCCCATCAAACGCAGCCACTATGCCATCAAACGCAGCCACTGTAACCATCAATTGCCGCCAGTTTGCCCCATCAATTGTCGCCAGTTTGCCCCATCAATTGCCGCCAGTTTGCCCCATCAATTCCTGCCAGTGTCCCCCCCGCCCGGCACTTACCTGTCTCAGGTCAGCGCGTTGCTCCACGCTCCCTCAGATCACAGCGCCTGTCGCTTCAGCCAATCAGGTGACAGGTAACCAGACCCAGTGCACCTGATTGGCTGAGAGGCGGGTCAGTGTTAGGGAAGCGATTTATTTGATTTCCTAACACAGCACTGTGTAAGCAGCGAACGCACAGCAGTGTATATATATATATATATATATATATATATATATATATATATATATATATATATATATATATATATAAAGCCCTATGTGCTTTTATATGTGTCTTATCTATATATAATGCACTCTTTAAATGTGCTTTAAAATGCATGGTTTTCCATTTTATGAACAAGAAAATAATGACGTTATGCTGTTGGGCTGGTATTATAATGCTATGGGGCTGGTATGACATTTTTTCCAGGGCTGGTTTTCATACCCAGTCCGGCCCTGAGTGCGACCTCTGCACAGTGTTCAGCTAAAGCTACAAGTTTGTGTAGTGCGACCTCTGCACAGTGTTCAGCTAAAGTTACAAGTTAGTGTAGTGCGACCTCTGCACAGTGTTCAGCTAAAGCTACCTGTAGAAGATTGGTGGTGTTTTTCTGATCCTATCACTACCGCAGGCAGCTACATTATTTACGTTAGTGTAGTGCGACCTCTGCACAGTGTTCAGCTAAATCTACCTGGAGAAGGTTGGTGGTGTTTTCCTGATCCTATCACTACCGCAGGCAGCTACATTATTTAAACGTTAGTGTAGTGCATCCTCTGCACAGTGTTCAGCTAAAGCTACAAGTTAGTGTAGTGAGACCTCTGCACAGTGTTCAGCTAAAGCTACAAGTTAGTGTAGTGCAATCTCTGCACAGTGTTCAGCTAAAGCTACAAGTTAGTGTAGTGAAACCTCTGCACAGTGTTCAGCTAAAGCTACAAGTTAGTGTAGTGCGACCTCTGCACAGTGTTCAGCTAAAGCTACCTGTAGGAGATTGGTGGTGTTTTTCTGATCCTATCACGACCGCAGGCAGCTACATTATTTACGTTAGTGTAGTGCGACCTCTGCACAGTGTTCAGCTAAATCTACCTGTAGAAGGTTGGTGGTGTTTTCCTGATCCCATCACTACCGCAGGCAGCTACATTATTTACAAGTTAGTTTAGTGCGACCTCTGCACAGTGTTCAGCTAAAGCTACAAGTTGGTGTAGTGCAACCTCTGCACAGTGTTCAGCTAAAGCTACAAGTTAGTGTAGTGGGACCTCTGCACAGTGTTCAGCTAAAGCTACAAGTTAGTGCAGTGCGACCAGGGCCGGACTGGCCTACCGGGATACCGGGATATTTCCCGGTAGGCTGGCTGCATTTAGTACCCCTGAGGCCACTTTTGCCTCGGAGCTTGGCTGGCTGCCTGTGTAAGCCTGTGTCGGCGGCCGCCAAACTATGCAATGCCTGTGTCACTGTGTCTCCTCCTCCGATCCGGCGCGCCGCCCACACTCAACTAATATGCCTCTGTGTGTGTGAGGGGAGGAGCAGGAGAACACCGTGCTGCTTGATTTTTCTCGTCCTGTGCGGCACCAGCACCGCCCACTAATCTGCACAAGGAGAATAGAAGTGGCCGGCCGTGCAGCTGCAGCACAAGAATTAAGGTACAAAATCTCTCTCTCTCTCTCTCTCTCTCTCTCTCTCTCTCTCTCTCTCTGCTCATAAATTCCAGCCACTGTACCCAACGATTACAGCCACTGTGCCCATAAATTCCAACCACTGTACCCATCGATTCCAGCCACTGTACCCATTAAACGCAGCCACTGTACCCATAAATTGCCACCACTGTGCCCATTAAACACAGCCACTGTTCCGCTCGGCTGATAAGTTCCCCCTCTACTGCGCAGGCGCAGCGCCTGCGCAGTAGGATCCGGCGGAAATAGCTGAAGCTAAATAGCTGAAAATCAGCTGTACACGGCGCCTGTAAGAGGGCCCCTCGCGGGCTCGCCTCGCTCGCCACGCTTCGGGCACGGCCTCGCTTCGCTCGGCTCTTTTAGATTCCCCCTCTAGGTCCACTTGGATGGTAGGGAAGGAACCTGGACCCAGAGTACAGGCGCCGTGTACAGCTGATTGTCGATCTTGAGCTTCGGCTATCTCCGACGGCTGTTAGTAGTTCGTACTGCGCAGGCGCTGCGCCTGCGCAGTACAGGGGGGGAACTTATCCGCCGAAGAAACTTATTCGGCAAGACACGGGCACAGACTAATTTTAGAGGCAGATGGATATCCACCTCTCTGCTGCCTCCTCAGCCAATGGTACAGACTGTACCCGCCCCCTTCCCCCAGCCCGCCTTCTATGATTTCTGAGAAGAGGAGATTTGGAAGCTGGAGAGAAAGAGAGGAGAGGAGAGGACACAGCCTGCTATGGGGGACACATTCTTCAGCCCAGCACTGAGAAACAGTGAGTTGTGTTTGTCTGCACTGCTGCCAGCATGGAGAAAACAAGCTGGTTTCTACAGTTTGGGAAGGTTAGCAGAGGAGAACAAGATGGTTTATGTATCCAACCTGTATTCTGACACCTGCATTCCTCTCTGCCAGCACAAGTCATATGGTTCTTACAGAGACTGACAAGTAGAAAATGCAGGATTTCTGAGTTATCCATCTATCCATTCATTCACTCATCTATCCATTCATCTATCTATCCATCCATTCATCTATCCTTTCATTTACTTATCCATCCATGCATCTGTCCATTCACTCATCCACCCATTCATCCATCCATTCATTCATCTATCCATTCATTCATCCATCAGACCACCCATTCCTCATCGCTGGTGTCACAATACAAAAAGAATAGATTGACAAATTGAAAGATATTCTGATGGCATTATACTAACCCTATATTTCCCACACTTTAGTAACAGACCAGAGCTCTTGTACATAGCGCACTCCTGATCCCCGCATTGTGTACATAGCGCACTCCTGATCCCCACATTGTGTACATAGCGCACTCCTGATCCTCGCATTGTGTACATAGCGCACTCCTGATCCTCGCATTGTGTACATAGCGCACTCCTGATCCTCGCATTGTGTACATAGCGCACTCCTGATCCCCGCATTGTGTACATAGTGCACTCCTGATCCCCACATTGTGTACATAGCCCACTCCTGATCCCCGCATCGTGTACATAGCGCACTCCTGATCCCCGCATTGTGTACATAGCGCACTCCTGATCCCTGCATCGTGTACATAGCACACTCCTGATCCCCGCATCGTGTACATAGCGCACTCCTGATCCCCGCATCGTGTACATAGCGCACTCCTGATCCCCGCATCGTGTACATAGCGCACTCCTGATCCCCGCATCGTGTACATAGCGCACTCCTGATCCCCGCATCGTGTACATAGCGCACTCCTGATCCCCGCATTGTGTACATAGCGCACTCCTGATCCCCGCATTGTGTACATAGCGCACTCCTGATCCCCGCATTGTGTAGAGAGCGCACTCCTGATCCCTGCATTGTGTACATAGCGCACTCCTGATCCCCGCATTGTGTACATAGCGCACTCCTGATCCCCGTATTGTGTACATAGCGCACTCCTGATCCCCGTATTGTGTACATAGCGCACTCCTGATCCCCGCATTGTGTACATAGCGCACTCCTGATCCCCGCATTGTGTACATAGTGCACTCCTGATCCCCGCATTGTGTAGAGAGCACACTCCTGATCCCCGCATTGTGTAGAGAGTGCACTCCTGATCCCCGCATTGTGTAGAGAGCGCACTCCTGATCCCCTCATTGTATACATAGCGCACTCCTGATCCCCGCATTGTGTACATAGCGCACTCCTGATCCCCCGCATTGTGCAGAGAGCGCACTCCTGATCCCTGCATTGTGTAGAGAGTGCACTTCTGATCCCCGCATTGTGTAGAGCGCACTCCTGATCCCTGCATTGTGTAGAGAGCGCACTTCTGATCCCCGCATTGTGAAGAGAGCACACTTTTGATCCCCGCCTTGTGTGCGTAGCACACTCTTGATCCCCGCCTTGTGTTCGTAGCACACTCCTGATCCCTGCATTGTGTCCGTAGCGCACTCTTGATCCCCGCATTGTGTCCGTAGCGCACCCTTGATCCCCGCATTGTGTCTGTAGCGCACTCTTGATCCCCGCATTGTGTGCGTAATGCACTCTTGATTCCCGCATTGTGTGCGTATCGCACTCCTGATCCCCACATTGTGTGTGTAACGCACTCTTGATCCCCGCATTGTGTGCTTAGCACACGCTTGATCCCCACATTGTTTCTGTAGCGCACTCCTGATCTCCGCATTGTGTACAAAGCGCACTCCTGATTCCTGCATCGTGTGCATAGTGCACTCCTGATCTCTGCATTGTGTATGTAAGGCACTCCTGATCTCTGCATTGTGTGCATAGGGCACTCCTAATCTCTGCATTGTGTGCGTAGGGCACTCCTAATCTCTGCATTGTGTGCGTAGCCCACTCCTGAACTCTACATTGCGTAGGTGGCACACTGCTTATCTCTGCATTGCATACGTAGTGCACTCCTGATCTCTGCGCTATGTACGCATCTCTTTCCTGAACCCTGCATTGTGTGCGTAGTGCACTCCTGAACCCTGCATTGTGTGTAGTGCACTCCTGAACCCTGCACTTTGTGAGTAGCACAAGCCTGAATCTTGCACTTTGTAAATTTATGTAAATAGCGCACCCCTCAGCTGTGCACTCTTAACGTGGCACACTCCATGCATCCCCATACACCCCCTATGCTTGCTGCACAGTCCATGCATTCCCCACACACCTCCTATGCTCGCTGCACACTCCATGCATTTTCCATACACCTATACTCGCAGCACACTCCAAGAATGATTTTCATTGCCAGAGCAAGAAGAAGCCAAAATGACCCCTAAGCTCTTAAACATCCATGTGAGTCTTTTTTTCTGTACATTGCTTCAGGGAGGGGAGAACCAAATTCTGCAATAGCCTGGACAGTCACAGCTCCTTGGTTTAGTGTAGGCAGTGAAGGAAACAGAGGAAAGCATTCCCTATATACTTTATGTTGTGTATATTTACACGCCGGGAGGCTGTTGTTACAAAATGTTTAGGGGCAGTGTCAGAGGGAACACAGACACCTAATATTCCTTTCTCCCAGAAGAAATCATGTTTATTATAGAGTCCAGGTCGGCAACCCATGGACCACAATCTACCAGTCGATCGCATCCAGGTGACTGGTAGACTGGTTCTGGGCTTACCGACCTTCTGGCACAGATTGTGGATGAAGGCGGCGGCCAGCCACAGAACAAGAAAAGCAGAGCAGGAGGGAGCAGGCGGCTACGGGGGCATCAAGCCTGCCTCATGAGCCAATGCCTTGTCCATAGTTCCGGCTGCAATGTGGGGTGGAGTGATACCAATAGCAGTCCGCCTCTCATTCTTGGTAGCGGGATCCACAGCAGCTGGAAGTTCTGCAAGAAGTTAAGGTCAGTGGGCATGAAAGGGCACAGTAAAAGCTATTTGGGTACAATAGCAGCTATATAGGCACAATAGCATAAAGATGCTATTGAGCCCATAAAGATACTATTGAGCCCATACAGATGCACAATATCAGCTATATTGGCACAACATAGCATGTGTAAACCTTTGGCTGCTACCTCTGCAGCTAAAGGGAGTAGGGATTGGGGAAGGTAAAAGTGTGACTCAACCACAGGGTTTTACCAACCCCAGTCTCACGTACCACCGTCAAATGCAGCTAAGGGCTGTTTTACAGGTGGAACAGGCACGACTGTTCCTCTAAAAAGTGATCTAAGCATGTTTTACAGGTTGTGAAAAGGCTGATTCAATTGCCTAACCGCAAATGAGCCCCAACATTGCTGGTGTGGTGTCACAGTATATATCATTATAAGAAAAGTGAACTTTCCCTCTGAACACTCTCCCTCATGTTACCATTAGAAAAAAAAAAAAAAATTCTAACCTGATAAATATATATACCACCAATCAATGTAACTTACATTTGAGGAGGAGGTGGTAGGTTTTCTTCAACTACAGTGGAGATCAGTAAGGTCACAACCCGATTTTGCTCTCTGGCATGAGTGCCTGGATCATAAGGCTGGCTGAACAGTATTAGAAACTGTTTGGCAGCTCTTGTATTTGTATGTGTACAATTGCTCGCTTGGCTGCTGTGAGTTATTGTTGGAACAATTCCTGATGCAGGTAACGCTGGAGGAAGATTAACTATCTGAGGTCCGGTTGGTGGTATGCTGATTGCCCATGGGACATGACTATGCATTGTTGGGCCTGCTATCTAAGGCCTTAACCTCTAATAAGCAGGCTGAACTCTCACCCAGTGGGTTATGGTGGTAGCTGCTAATAGGTTGCAAAGGATTCACTCAGCTTGCAGACAATTCTACTGAACTTTGTTGATGTGAAATTCTAATAGGGGTCACTTGTGTTCTACGTTGCACTTTAGATGTATGCACAGATTAAATTTTTATTGTTTTTATCACATATTTAATTTATATATTATTTATTGATATTTTTTATGCTTTTACTGCTTTCTTTGAATTATTGTGGCGTACATTGTGGTGATAATTACCTTTAGCACATTTTGTTTTGTGTTTTTGGCACCTCCCCAAGCCCAGACGGATTTTCAGTCTTCTATTATAAAAAGATTGGCCCCTCCTTAGCCCCCTTATATGGCCTGGATTTTTAAATTCACTCAGGGATTGAACCCCAATAGACCTAAACACTGCATACATTTCGGCAATCCCCAAAACAGGGAAATGCACGACTGACGTCAGCAACTACCGTACGACATCCCTTACCAATAATGACCTTAAAATCATGATCAAAATCCTGGCCTCCAGGTTGGCTAGTTTTATCCCATGTTACATCCATAAGGACCAGGTAGGCTTCATCCCTGGAAGACAGGGCCCAGATCAAATCAGGAGAGCCATAGACATAATCTCCATACTTCACTCCCAATGGGATGGGGGCTCCCCGCAAACGGGATTCCTGCTCTCTAATGACCTGCAGAAGGCTTTTCATTCGGTATCATAGCCCTACCTTTTTGAGATCCTGGAAAGGGGGGATTCAGCCCCAATTTCAGAGGTATAGTTTCCTCCCTCTATTCAACTCCCAGAGCACAGGTTCGCTTAATGGGCAAATCCTCAGGTTCTCTAGCGATTAGAAAAGGGATAAGGCAAGGGTGTCCCCTCTTACCCTTAATATTCACCATTGCTATAGAGACCCTAGCTATAGCAATCAGATCTCACCTCAACATTAAGGGGGTCCTCTGTGGCTCCCAGGAACATAAATGTGCCTTGTTCGCAGATGATTTGCTTCTATTCCTCACGTCCCCTCTAATAACTACACTAAACGTTTACAAACTGCTTCAAGAATTTGGCAACATTTCAGGCCTTAAAGTCAATGTCTCCAAATCCGTTGCCCTAAATGTGTCTGTCCCACCCCAATCGTTAGAGCAATTGAAACAGCATTTCCCATTCACCTGGGCATCTGACCCCTTACTATATCTAGGGATTAAGCTAACACCAAATATAAGCAAACTGTAGAGAGCCAATTATCCTCCCATATTCCGCAAGTGTGGGGTGGACCTGAAGGCTTGGTCAAAGATTGGTATATCCTGGCTGGGCAGAATAACTGCGGTCAAAATGACATTATTGCCGCATTTACTTTACCTATTTAGATCCCTCCAGATATCCATCAACAAAAAAGCCCTCCTTGAAGTCCAATTCTAAATCACATGTTTTATATGGGGTAAAAAAGGTTACAGATGGGGGGGTGTGGCCAGCTGGCGAAAGAGATGGCCGCTTGAAAGCACTGCTCTGCATACAGCCAGCTCGCCGGAGCTTCTAACGGACATCCAGCGCCATAAAAAGAGGCACAAATATCACTCAGCAGGTCGGGCATCCCTCCGCTACATGCCCCGTAAGCGGAAAGACCAGAATCCCTCTAGAAGAATGACGGACTTCTACTCACAGCCCTGTCGCTCCTCCAGCCAAGATGGCGCAGGCGGCTCCCAGCTGCACAAACGTGGCTTCACTAAGGACACAGAGAGACGTCTGCAGCACTTCTCCCCGGACTTCTATAACCCACATCAGGCGACCGGCAGAGCCTCCCAGTCCTCCTCCTGTTCCTCCAGCCCAGTGAAGGCTTAGCTCAAATACCAAGACACACCGATCTCAACTCTGGAGGTGAGTGACATGGCAGGCTCCCTAGACGACACCAGGGAGCTGCAGGACTCCATTACTGAATTCCCCACAGTAAATCAACCAGTGCTAGATACTGCTTTAAAAGATATGCTGGTATCCTTATGTAGCACACTCCATGCAGATATTCTGTCACTTGCTTTAAAGTTTAAAGCAGAAGTGAGAGAGATTGGGGAAAGAGTCACACATGTGGAACATAAAATGGGAGAATTTGCCTCTACTTTTAATGAGCTGATAGATGCCCACAATACCCATGAAGATGAAATCACATGGATGAAAACTAAAATTGCAGATCTGGAGAATCGCTCAAGACGCAACAATATTAAAATTAGAGGAATCCCCGAAGAAATCAAAAATCCTGATTTAATGTCTTTCTTTACCGATGTGATGAAAGATGCTCTACCAGACCTCCCGCTGGAAGATTTATTAATCGACCGCATACATAGGTTGCCAAAACCTAAGCACATCCCTGCGCATCTACCCAGAGATACGATAGCTCGCATCCACTTCTTTATGAAGAAGGAGAAATTAATGGCGGCCTTCAAACATGCAGATCAACTCCCGGATCATTTGCAGACACTGTCGCTGTTCGTAGATCTGTCTGCCCATACCACGCATCAAAGAAGACAACTTGCCACCATAACGAAGCCTTTGCGAAACCACCACATTTCTTACCAGTGGAGGTACCCGGCAAAACTCCTTGTCAAGAAAGACGATCGTGTCTACACAATCAATTCCTTAAAAGAGGGCATTCGCATTCTCCATGATTGGCAAATCCTAGATCCAGACACTTAGACTACAGACAAGGCGATTTCACCGCACACCTCTCCTCCTCACAAGTTCCCTTCCACTAATCAAGGGCCTGGATAAACGTCTTCACAAACAAGCTGATTTGGCTCCGGCGAGCTAGTATAATGCACAAGCTGTTTAATTTTATTATAGTAGCAGTTGTTCCCCTGAATGTTGCGGACAACTACCCGCTCAGGTTCTACATAGAACCATACCTTTTTTCTTGCTTCCATTTTTGGATACCTGTTCCCATAGGAACAGCTGATTCCTCTCCCTTTTTCCCTACCTACCCTCCCTTCACTAACTGACCGTGGCATACCCAATTGCTGACTTCCAGCACTAGTTGCACCCTATTGACTAATTTGGATTTACTTCGCAATCAGTGGTGGCTGGTGAAGTTTTAGGATGGGGGGGCGCCAGACCCCGCCCTTTCTTTTTGACCCCTCCCACTTGGTAAAAATGGGCGTGGTTTCATCAAAATAGTGGGCGTGGCTCTAAGGTGGTGTGGTTAGCGTCTGAGATGAACGAGGGATGGAGGGAGAGGGAGAGAGGGACAGCAGGCCTAGATCCTACACAACAATAGAAATGTGTATTCTACAAAGTTTAACAATCATCAGATAAAGATACTCCAAACACCTGGTGTTAGCGCTTCAATCATCCCGGTACCATGGTTGTTATGGTGTCAGGATGATTGAAGCGCATTGTTTCTATTGTTACATTGTAATATAAAATGAAATCATTCAACTCACCATAATGCAGAATCAATGGGAGCCCCGAGTGTGTCACTAGCCACGTCGCCTGCCACCAGATGCCATCAGGTGTCCCCAGCAGTCCGTCCTTACATGCAGCCTGTGTCACATCAAATGCAGCCTCTGTCACATCAAACGCAGCCTCTGTCCCCCCAAATGCAGCCTCTGTCCCCACAAATGCAGCCTCTGTCCCCCCCAAATGCAGCCTCTGTCACATAAAATGCAGCCTCTGTCGACCCCAAATACAGCCTCTGTCCCCCCCAAATGCAGCCTCTGTCACATAAAATGCAGCCTCTGTCCACCCCAAATACAGCCTCTGTCCCCTTACATCAGAGTTGCCATCAGTGTCCCCACACAGCATGTGTCCCCCACAGCAGGTGTCCCCCATCAGAGCCCCCAACAGCAGGTGTCCCATTTAGAGCCCCCCACAGCAGGTGTCTCCATCAGAGTCCCCCCACAGCAGGTGTCTCCATCAGAGTCCCCCCACAGCAGGTGTCCCCATCACAATCCCCCCACAGCAGGTGTCCCCCATCAGAGTCCCCCACAGCAGGTGTCCCCCATCAAAGCCCCCCACAGCAGGTGTCCCCCATCAGAGCCCCCCACAATAGGTGTCCCCCATCAGAGTCCCCCCACAGCAGGTGTCCCCCATCAGAGTCCCCCCACAGCAGGTGTCCCCCATCAGAGTCCCCCCACAGCAGGTGTCCCCCATCAGAGCCCCCCAAAACAGGAGTCCCCCATCAGAGCCCCCCCACAGCAGGTGTCCCCATCAGAGTCCCCCCACAGCGGGTGTCCCCATCAGAGTCCCCCCACAGCAGGTGTCCCCCATCAGAGTCCCCTATCAGAGCCCCCCACCAGAGCCCCCCACAGCAGCTGTCCCCTATCAAAGCCCCCCACATCAGGTGTCCCCCATCAGAGTCTCCTATCAGAGCCCCCCACCAGAGCCCCCCACAGCAGGTGTCCCCTATCAAAGTCCCCCCACAGCAGGTGTCCCCCATCAAAGTCCCCCCACAGCAGGAGTCCCCAATCAGAGCCCCCCACAGCAGGTGTCCCCCATCAGAGTTCCCCCACAGCAGGTGTACCCCATCAGAGCCCCCAAGAGCAGGTGTCCCCCAAAGCAGGTGTCTCAGAGTCCCCCCACAGCAGGTGTCCCCATCAGAGTCCACCCAAAACAGGAGTCCCCCATCAGAGCCCCCCACAGCAGGTGTCCATCAGAGCCCCCCACAGCATGTGTCCCCCATCAGAGCCCCCCACAGCATGTGTCCCCCATCAGAGCCCCCCACAGCATGTGTCCCCCATCAGAGCCCCCCACAGTATGTGTCCCCCATCAGAGCCCCCCACAGCATGTGTCCCCCATCAGAGCCCCCCACAGCATGTGTCCCCCATCAGAGCATCCCACAGCATGTGTCCCCCATCAGAGCCCCCCACAGCATGTGTCCCCCATCAGAGCCCCCCACAGCATGTGTCCCCCATCAGAGCATCCCACAGCATGTGTCCCCCATCAGAGCCCCCCACAGCATGTGTCCCCCATCAGAGCCCCCCACAGCATGTGTCCCCCATCAGAGTATCCCACAGCATGTGTCCCCCATCAGAGCCCCCCACAGCATGTGTCCCCCATCAGAGCCCCCCACAGCAGGTGTCCCCATCAGAACCCCCCACAGCAGGTGTCCCCCATCAGAACCCTCACAGCATGTGTCCACTATCAGAGCCCCCCACAGCAGGTGTCCCCCATCAGAGTCCCCCACAGCAGGTGTCCCCCATCAGAGTCCCCCCACAGCAGAAGTCCCCCATCAGAGTCCCCCCAAAACAGGAGTCCCCCATCAGAGCCCCCCCACAGAAGGTGTCCCCATCAGAGTCCACCCACAGCGGGTGTACCCATCAGAGTCCCCCCACAGCAGGAGTCCCCCATCAGAGTCCCCTATCAGAACCCCCCACCAGAGCCCCCCACAGCAGGTGTCCCCCATCAGAGTCTCCTATCAGAGCCCCCCACCAGAGCCCCCCACAGCAGGTGTCCCCATCAGAGTCCCCCCACAGCAGGTGTCCCCCATCAGAGTCCCCTATCAGAGCCCCCGACCAGAGCCCCCCACAGCAGGTGTCCCCATCATAGTCCCCCCACAGCAGGTGTCCCCCATCAGAGCCCCAAACAGCAGGTGTTCCCCATCAGAGTCCCCCCACAGCAGGTGTCCCCCATCAGAGCCCCCAAGAGCAGGTGTCCCTCAAAGCAGGTGTTTCAATCAGAGTCCCCCCAAAGCAGGTGTCCCCATCAGAGTCCCCCCAAAACAGGAGTCCCCCATCAGAGCCCCCCACAGCAGGTGTCCCCATCAGAGCCCCCCACAGCATGCGTCCACCATCAGAGCCCCCCACAGCATGTGTCCCCCATCAGAGCCCCCCACAGCATGTGTCCCCCATCAGAGCCCCCCACAGCATGTGTCCCCCATCAGAGCCCCCCACAGCATGTGTCCCCCATCAGAGCCCCCCACAGCATGTGTCCCCCATCAGAGCCCCCCCACAGCATGTGTCCCCCATCAGAGCATCCCACAGCATGTGTCCCCCATCAGAGCCCCCCACAGCATGTGTCCCCCATCAGAGCCCCCCACAGCATGTGTCCCCCATCAGAGCCCCCCACAGCAGGTGTCCCCATCAGAGTCCCCCACAGCATGTGTCCCCCATCAGAGCCCCCCACAGCATGTGTCCCCCATCAGGGCCCCCCACAGTATGTGTCCCCCATCAGAGCCCCCCACAGCATGTGTCCCCCATCAGAGCCCCCCACAGCATATGTCCCCCATCAGAGCATCCCACAGCATGTGTCCCCCATCAGAGCCCCCCACAGCATGTGTCCCCCATCAGAGCCCCCCACAGCATGTGTCCCCCATCAGAGCATCCCACAGCATGTGTCCCCCATCAGAGCCCCCCACAGCATGTGTCCCCCATCAGAGCCCCCCACAGCATGTGTCCCCCATCAGAGCCCCCCACAGCATGTGTCCCCCATCAGAGCATCCCACAGCATGTGTCCCCCATCAGAGCCCCCCACAGCATGTGTCCCCATCAGAGTCCCCCCACAGCAGGTGTCCCCCATCAGAGCCCCCCACAGCAGGTGTCCCCCATCAGAGTCTCCCCACAGCAGGTGTCCCCCATCAGAGCCCCCAAGAGCAGGTGTCCCTCAAAGCAGGTGTCTCAATCAGAGTCCCCCCACAGCAGGTGTCCCCATCAGAGTCCCCCCAAAACAGGAGTCCCCCATCAGAGCCCCCCACAGCAGGTGTCCCCATCAGAGCCCCCCACAGCATGTGTCCACCATCAGAGCCCCCCACAGCATGTGTCCCCCATCAGAGCCCCCCACAGCATGTGTCCCCCATCAGAGCCCCCCACAGCATGTATCCCCCATCAGAGCCCCCCACAGCATGTGTCCCCCATCAGAGCCCCCCACAGCATGTGTCCCCCATCAGAGCATCCCACAGCATATGTCCCCCATCAGAGCCCCCCACAGCAGGTGTCCCCATCAGAACCCCCACAGCAGGTGTCCCCCATCAGAACCCTCACAGCATGTGTCCACTATCAGAGTCCCCTCACAGCAGGTGTCCCCCATCAGAGTCCCCCCACAGCAGGTGTCCCCCATCAGAGTCCCCCCAAAACAGGAGTCCCCCATCAGAGCCCCCCCACAGCAGGTGTCCCCATCAGAGTCCCCCCACAGCGGGTGTCCCCATCAGAGTCCCCCCACAGCAGGTGTCCCCCATCAGAGTCCCCTATCAGAGCCCCCCACCAGAGCCCCCCACAGCAGGTGTCCCCTATCAAAGCCACCCACAGCAGGTGTCCCCCATCAGAGTCTCCTATCAGAGCCCCCCACCAGAGCACCCCACAGCAGGTGTCCCCATCAAAGTCCCCCCACAGCAGGTGTCCCCCATCAGAGCCCCAAACAGCAGGTGTTCCCCATCAGAGTCCCCCCACAGCAGGTGTCCCCCATCAGAGCCCCCAAGAGCAGGTGTCCCTCAAAGCAGGTGTCTCAATCAGAGTCCCCCCAAAGCAGGTGTCCCCATCAGAGCCCCCCACAGCAGGTGTCCCCATCAGAGCCCCCCACAGCATGTGTCCACCATCAGAGCCCCCCACAGCATGTGTCCCCCATCAGAGCCCCCCACAGCATATGTCCCCCATCAGAGCATCCCACAGCATGTGTCCCCCATCAGAGCCCCCCACAGCATGTGTCCCCCATCAGAGCCCCCCACAGCATGTGTCCCCCATCAGAGCCCCCCACAGCATGTGTCCCCCATCAGAGCCCCCCACAGCATGTGTCCCCCATCAGAGCCCCCCACAGCATGTGTCCCCCATCAGAGCCCCCCACAGCATGTGTCCCCCATCAGAGCATCCCACAGCATGTGTCCCCCATCAGAGCCCCCCACAGCATGTGTCCCCATCAGAGTCCCCCCACAGCAGGTGTCCCCCATCAGAGCCCCCCACAGCAGGTGTCCCCCATCAGAGTCTCCCCACAGCAGGTGTCCCCCATCAGAGCCCCCAAGAGCAGGTGTCCCTCAAAGCAGGTGTCTCAATCAGAGTCCCCCCACAGCAGGTGTCCCCATCAGAGTCCCCCCAAAACAGGAGTCCCCCATCAGAGCCCCCCACAGCAGGTGTCCCCATCAGAGCCCCCCACAGCATGTGTCCACCATCAGAGCCCCCCACAGCATGTGTCCCCCATCAGAGCCCACCACAGCATGTGTCCCCCATCAGAGCCCCCCACAGCATGTATCCCCCATCAGAGCCCCCCACAGCATGTGTCCCCCATCAGAGCCCCCCACAGCATGTGTCCCCCATCAGAGCATCCCACAGCATATGTCCCCCATCAGAGCCCCCCACAGCAGGTGTCCCCATCAGAACCCCCACAGCAGGTGTCCCCCATCAGAACCCTCACAGCATGTGTCCACTATCAGAGCCCCCCACAGCAGGTGTCCCCCATCAGAGTCCCCTCACAGCAGGTGTCCCCCATCAGAGTCCCCCCACAGCAGGTGTCCCCCATCAGAGTCCCCCCAAAACAGGAGTCCCCCATCAGAGCCCCCCCACAGCAGGTGTCCCCATCAGAGTCCCCCCACAGCGGGTGTCCCCATCAGAGTCCCCCCACAGCAGGTGTCCCCCATCAGAGTCCCCTATCAGAGCCCCCCACCAGAGCCCCCCACAGCAGGTGTCCCCTATCAAAGCCACCCACAGCAGGTGTCCCCAATCAGAGTCTCCTATCAGAGCCCCCCACCAGAGCACCCCACAGCAGGTGTCCCCATCAAAGTCCCCCCACAGCAGGTGTCCCCCCATCAGAGCCCCAAACAGCAGGTGTTCCCCATCAGAGTCCCCCCACAGCAGGTGTCCCCCATCAGAGCCCCCAAGAGCAGGTGTCCCTCAAAGCAGGTGTCTCAATCAGAGTCCCCCCAAAGCAGGTGTCCCCATCAGAGCCCCCCACAGCAGGTGTCCCCATCAGAGCCCCCCACAGCATGTGTCCACCATCAGAGCCCCCCACAGCATGTGTCCCCCATCAGAGCCCCCCACAGCATGTGTCCCCCATCAGAGCCCCCCACACCCTGTGTCCCCCATCAGAGCCCCCCACAGCATGTGTCCCCCATCAGAGCCCCCCACAGCATGTGTCCCCCATCAGAGACCCCCACAGCATGTGTCCCCCATCAGAGCCCCCCACAGCATGTGTCCCCCATCAGAGCCCCCCACAGCATGTGTCCCCCATCAGAGCCCCCCACAGCAGGTGTCCCCATCAGAGTCCCCCACAGCATGTGTCCCCCATCAGAGCCCCCCACAGCATGTGTCCCCCATCAGGGCCCCCCACAGTATGTGTCCCCCATCAGAGCCCCCCACAGCATGTGTCCCCCATCAGAGCCCCCCACAGCATATGTCCCCCATCAGAGCATCCCACAGCATGTGTCCCCCATCAGAGCCCCCCACAGCATGTGTCCCCCATCAGAGCCCCCCACAGCATGTGTCCCCCATCAGAGCATCCCACAGCATGTGTCCCCCATCAGAGCCCCCCACAGCATGTGTCCCCCATCAGAGCCCCCCACAGCATGTGTCCCCCATCAGAACCCCCCACAGCATGTGTCCCCCATCAGAGCATCCCACAGCATGTGTCCCCCATCAGAGCCCCCCACAGCATGTGTCCCCCATCAGAGCATCCCACAGCATGTGTCCCCCATCAGAGCCCCCCACAGCATGTGTCCCCCATCAGAGCCCCCCACAGCATGTGTCCCCCATCAGAGCCCCCCACAGCATGTGTCCCCCATCAGAGCATCCCACAGCATGTGTCCCCCATCAGAGCCCCCCACAGCATGTGTCCCCCATCAGAGCCCCCCACAGCAGGTGTCCCCATCAGAACCCCCCACAGCAGGTGTCCCCCATCAGAACCCTCACAGCATGTGTCCACTATCAGAGCCCCCCACAGCAGGTGTCCCCCATCAGAGTCCCCTCACAGCAGGTGTCCCCCATCAGAGTCCCCCCACAGCAGGTGTCCCCCATCAGAGTCCCCCCAAAACAGGAGTCCCCCATCAGAGCCCCTCCACAGCAGGTGTCCCCATCAGAGTCCCCCCACAGCGGGTGTCCCCATCAGAGTCCCCCCACAGCAGGTGTCCCCCATCAGAGTCCCCTATCAGAGCCCCCCACCAGAGCCCCCCACAGCAGGTGTCCCCTATCAAAGCCACCCACAGCAGGTGTCCCCCATCAGAGTCTCCTATCAGAGCCCCCCACCAGAGCCCCCCACAGCAGGTGTCCCCATCAGAGTCCCCCCACAGCAGGTGTCCCCCATCAGAGCCCCCCACAGCAGGTGTCCCCCATCAGAGTCTCCCCACAGCAGGTGTCCCCCATCAGAGCCCCCAAGAGCAGGTGTCCCTCAAAGCAGGTGTCCCCATCAGAGTCCCCCACAGCATGTGTCCCCCATCAGAGCCCCCCACAGCATGTGTCCCCCATCAGGGCCCCCCACAGTATGTGTCCCCCATCAGAGCCCCCCACAGCATGTGTCCCCCATCAGAGCCCCCCACAGCATATGTCCCCCATCAGAGCATCCCACAGCATGTGTCCCCCATCAGAGCCCCCCACAGCATGTGTCCCCCATCAGAGCCCCCCACAGCATGTGTCCCCCATCAGAGCATCCCACAGCATGTGTCCCCCATCAGAGCCCCCCACAGCATGTGTCCCCCATCAGAGCCCCCCACAGCATGTGTCCCCCATCAGAGCCCCCCACAGCATGTGTCCCCCATCAGAGCATCCCACAGCATGTGTCCCCCATCAGAGCCCCCCACAGCATGTGTCCCCATCAGAGTCCCCCCACAGCAGGTGTCCCCCATCAGAGCCCCCCACAGCAGGTGTCCCCCATCAGAGTCTCCCCACAGCAGGTGTCCCCCATCAGAGCCCCCAAGAGCAGGTGTCCCTCAAAGCAGGTGTCTCAATCAGAGTCCCCCCACAGCAGGTGTCCCCATCAGAGTCCCCCCAAAACAGGAGTCCCCCATCAGAGCCCCCCACAGCAGGTGTCCCCATCAGAGCCCCCCACAGCATGTGTCCACCATCAGAGCCCCCCACAGCATGTGTCCCCCATCAGAGCCCCCCACAGCATGTGTCCCCCATCAGAGCCCCCCACAGCATGTATCCCCCATCAGAGCCCCCCACAGCATGTGTCCCCCATCAGAGCCCCCCACAGCATGTGTCCCCCATCAGAGCATCCCACAGCATATGTCCCCCATCAGAGCCCCCCACAGCAGGTGTCCCCATCAGAACCCCCACAGCAGGTGTCCCCCATCAGAACCCTCACAGCATGTGTCCACTATCAGAGCCCCCCACAGCAGGTGTCCCCCATCAGAGTCCCCTCACAGCAGGTGTCCCCCATCAGAGTCCCCCCACAGCAGGTGTCCCCCATCAGAGTCCCCCCAAAACAGGAGTCCCCCATCAGAGCCCCCCCACAGCAGGTGTCCCCATCAGAGTCCCCCCACAGCGGGTGTCCCCATCAGAGTCCCCCCACAGCAGGTGTCCCCCATCAGAGTCCCCTATCAGAGCCCCCCACCAGAGCCCCCCACAGCAGGTGTCCCCTATCAAAGCCACCCACAGCAGGTGTCCCCCATCAGAGTCTCCTATCAGAGCCCCCCACCAGAGCACCCCACAGCAGGTGTCCCCATCAAAGTCCCCCCACAGCAGGTGTCCCCCATCAGAGCCCCAAACAGCAGGTGTTCCCCATCAGAGTCCCCCCACAGCAGGTGTCCCCCATCAGAGCCCCCAAGAGCAGGTGTCCCTCAAAGCAGGTGTCTCAATCAGAGTCCCCCCAAAGCAGGTGTCCCCATCAGAGCCCCCCACAGCAGGTGTCCCCATCAGAGCCCCCCACAGCATGTGTCCACCATCAGAGCCCCCCACAGCATGTGTCCCCCATCAGAGCCCCCCACAGCATATGTCCCCCATCAGAGCATCCCACAGCATGTGTCCCCCATCAGAGCCCCCCACAGCATGTGTCCCCCATCAGAGCCCCCCACAGCATGTGTCCCCCATCAGAGCATCCCACAGCATGTGTCCCCCATCGGAGCCCCCCACAGCATGTGTCCCCCATCAGAGCCCCCCACAGCATGTGTCCCCCATCAGAGCCCCCCACAGCATGTGTCCCCCATCAGAGCATCCCACAGCATGTGTCCCCCATCAGAGCCCCCACAGCATGTGTCCCCATCAGAGTCCCCCCACAGCAGGTGTCCCCCATCAGAGCCCCCCACAGCAGGTGTCCCCCATCAGAGTCTCCCCACAGCAGGTGTCCCCCATCAGAGCCCCCAAGAGCAGGTGTCCCTCAAAGCAGGTGTCTCAATCAGAGTCCCCCCACAGCAGGTGTCCCCATCAGAGTCCCCCCAAAACAGGAGTCCCCCATCAGAGCCCCCCACAGCAGGTGTCCCCATCAGAGCCCCCCACAGCATGTGTCCACCATCAGAGCCCCCCACAGCATGTGTCCCCCATCAGAGCCCCCCACAGCAGGTGTCCCCATCAGAGTCCCCCACAGCATGTGTCCCCCATCAGAGCCCCCCACAGCATGTGTCCCCCATCAGGGCCCACCACAGTATGTGTCCCCCATCAGAGCCCCCCACAGCATGTGTCCCCCATCAGAGCCCCCCACAGCATATGTCCCCCATCAGAGCATCCCACAGCATGTGTCCCCCATCAGAGCCCCCCACAGCATGTGTCCCCCATCAGAGCCCCCCACAGCATGTGTCCCCCATCAGAGCATCCCACAGCATGTGTCCCCCATCAGAGCCCCCCACAGCATGTGTCCCCCATCAGAGCCCCCCACAGCATGTGTCCCCCATCAGAGCCCCCCACAGCATGTGTCCCCCATCAGAGCATCCCACAGCATGTGTCCCCCATCAGAGCCCCCCACAGCATGTGTCCCCCATCAGAGCCCCCCACAGCAGGTGTCCCCATCAGAACCCCCCACAGCAGGTGTCCCCCATCAGAACCCTCACAGCATGTGTCCACTATCAGAGCCCCCCACAGCAGGTGTCCCCCATCAGAGTCCCCTCACAGCAGGTGTCCCCCATCAGAGTCCCCCCACAGCAGGTGTCCCCCATCAGAGTCCCCCCAAAACAGGAGTCCCCCATCAGAGCCCCTCCACAGCAGGTGTCCCCATCAGAGTCCCCCCACAGCGGGTGTCCCCATCAGAGTCCCCCCACAGCAGGTGTCCCCCATCAGAGTCCCCTATCAGAGCCCCCCACCAGAGCCCCCCACAGCAGGTGTCCCCTATCAAAGCCACCCACAGCAGGTGTCCCCCATCAGAGTCTCCTATCAGAGCCCCCCACCAGAGCCCCCCACAGCAGGTGTCCCCATCAGAGTCCCCCCACAGCAGGTGTCCCCCATCAGAGCCCCCCACAGCAGGTGTCCCCCATCAGAGTCTCCCCACAGCAGGTGTCCCCCATCAGAGCCCCCAAGAGCAGGTGTCCCTCAAAGCAGGTGTCTCAATCAGAGTCCCCCCACAGCAGGTGTCCCCATCAGAGTCCCCCCAAAACAGGAGTCCCCCATCAGAGCCCCCCACAGCAGGTGTCCCCATCAGAGCCCCCCACAGCATGTGTCCACCATCAGAGCCCCCCACAGCATGTGTCCCCCATCAGAGCCCCCCACAGCATGTGTCCCCCATCAGAGCCCCCCACAGCATGTATCCCCCATCAGAGCCCCCCACAGCATGTGTCCCCCATCAGAGCCCCCCACAGCATGTGTCCCCCATCAGAGCATCCCACAGCATATGTCCCCCATCAGAGCCCCCCACAGCATGTGTCCCCCATCAGAGCCCCCACAGCATGTGTCCCCCATCAGAGCCCCCCACAGCAGGTGTCCCCATCAGAGCCCCCCACAGCAGGTGTCCCCATCAGAGCCCCCCACAGCAGGTGTCCCCCATCAGAACCCCCCACAGCATGTGTCCCCCATCAGAGCCCCCCACAGCATGTGTCCCCATCAGAGCCCCCCAAAACAGGAGTCCCCCATCATAGCCCCCCACAGCATGTGTCCCCATCAGAGCCCCCCACAGCATGTGTGCACCTTCAGAGCCCACCACAGCATGTGTCCCCCATCAGAGCCCCCCACAGCATGTGTCCCCCACCAGAGTCCCCCCAAAACAGGAGTCCCCATCAGAGCCCCCCAAAGCAGGTGTCCCCCATCAGAGTCTCCCCACAGCAAGTGTCCCCCATCAGAGTCCCCTATCAGAGCCCCCCACCAGAGCCCCCCACAGCAGGTGTCCCCTATCAAAGTCCCCCCACAGCAGGTGTCCCCCATCAAAGTCCCCCCACAGCAGGTGTCCCCCATCAGAGCCCCCCAAAGCAGGTGTCCCCCATCAGAGCCCCTCACAGCAGGTGTCCCCCATCAGAGTCCCCCCACAGCAGGTGTCCCCCATCAGAGCCCCCAAGAGCAGGTGTCCCCCAAAGCAGGTGTCTCAATCAGCGTCCCCCCACAGCAGGTGTCCCCATCAGAGTCCCCCAAAACAGGAGTCCCCCATCAGAGCCCCCCACAGCAGGTGTCCCCATCAGAGCCCCCCACAGCATGTGTCCCCCATCAGAGCCCCCCACAGCATGTGTCCCCCAGCAGAGCCCCCCACAGCATGTGTCCCCCATCAGAGCCCCCCACAGCATGTGTCCCCCATCAGAGCATCCCACAGCATGTGTCCACCATCAGAGCCCCCAACAGCATGTGTCCCCCATCAGAGCCCCCCACAGCAGGTGTCCCCATCAGAGCCCCCCACAGCATGTGTCCCCCATCAGAGCCCCCCACAGCATGTGTCCCCCATCAGAGCCCCCCACAGCAGGTGTCCCCATCAGAACCCCCCACAGCAGGTGTCCCCCATCAGAACCCTCACAGCATGTGTCCACTATCAGAGCCCCCACAGCAGATGTCCCCCATCAGAGTCCCCCACAGCAGGTGTCCCCATCAGAGTCCCCCCACAGCAGGTGTCCCCCATCAGAGTCCCCCCAAAACAGGAGTCCCCCATCAGAGCCCCCCCACAGAAGGTGTCCCCATCAGAGTCCACCCACAGCGGGTGTCCCCATCAGAGTCCCCCCACAGCAGGAGTCCCCCATCAGAGTCCCCTATCAGAACCCCCCACCAGAGCCCCCCACAGCAGGTGTCCCCTATCAAAGCCCCCCACAGCAGGTGTCCCCCATCAGAGTCTCCTATCAGAGCCCCCCACCAGAGCCCCCCACAGCAGGTGTCCCCATCAGAGTCCCCCCACAGCAGGTGTCCCCCATCAGAGTCCCCTATCAGAGCCCCCGACTAGAGCCCCCCACAGCAGGTGTCCCCATCAAAGTCCCCCCACAGCAGGTGTCCCCCATCAGAGCCCCCAACAGCAGGTGTTCCCCATCAGAGTCCCCCCACAGCAGGTGTCCCCCATCAGAGCCCCCAAGAGCAGGTGTCCCTCAAAGCAGGTGTCTCAATCAGAGTCCCCCCAAAGCAGGTGTCCCCATCAGAGTCCCCCCAAAACAGGAGTCCCCCATCAGAGCCCCCCACAGCAGGTGTCCCCATCAGAGCTCCCCACAGCATGCGTCCACCATCAGAGCCCCCACAGCATGTGTCCCCCATCAGAGCCCCCACAGCATGTGTCCCCCATCAGAGCCCCCCAAAGCATGTGTCCCCCATCAGAGCCCCCCACAGCATGTGTCCCCCATCAGAGCCCCCCACAGCATGTGTCCCCCATCAGAACCCCCCACAGCATGTGTCCCACATCAGAGCATCCCACAGCATGTGTCCCCCATCAGAGCCCCCCACAGCATGTGTCCCCCATCAGAGCGCCCCACAGCATGTGTCCCCCATCAGAGCATCCCACAGCATGTGTCCCCCATCAGAGCCCCCCACAGCATGTGTCCCCCATCAGAGCCCCCCACAGCAGGTGTCCCCATCAGAACCCCCCACAGCAGGTGTCCCCCATCAGAACCCTCACAGCATGTGTCCACTATCAGAGCCCCCCACAGCAGGTGTCCCCCATCAGAGTCCCCTCACAGCAGGTGTCCCCCATCAGAGTCCCCCCACAGCAGGTGTCCCCATCAGAGTCCCCCACAGCATGTGTCCCCCATCAGAGCCCCCCACAGCATGTGTCCCCCATCAGGGCCCCCCACAGTATGTGTCCCCCATCAGATCCCCCCACAGCATGTGTCCCCCATCAGAGCCCCCCACAGCATATGTCCCCCATCAGAGCATCCCACAGCATGTGTCCCCCATCAGAGCCCCCCACAGCATGTGTCCCCCATCAGAGCCCCCCACAGCATGTGTCCCCCATCAGAGCATCCCACAGCATGTGTCCCCCATCAGAGCCCCCCACAGCATGTGTCCCCCATCAGAGCCCCCCACAGCATGTGTCCCCCATCAGAGCCCCCCACAGCATGTGTCCCCCATCAGAGCATCCCACAGCATGTGTCCCCCATAAGAGCCCCCCACAGCATGTGTCCCCATCAGAGTCCCCCCACAGCAGGTGTCCCCCATCAGAGCCCCCCACAGCAGGTGTCCCCCATCAGAGCCCCAAACAGCAGGTGTTCCCCATCAGAGTCCCCCCACAGCAGGTGTCCCCCATCAGAGCCCCCAAGAGCAGGTGTCCCTCAAAGCAGGTGTCTCAATCAGAGTCCCCCCAAAGCAGGTGTCCCCATCAGAGCCCCCCACAGCAGGTGTCCCCATCAGAGCCCCCCACAGCATGTGTCCACCATCAGAGCCCCCCACAGCATGTGTCCCCCATCAGAGCCCCCCACAGCATATGTCCCCCATCAGAGCATCCCACAGCATGTGTCCCCCATCAGAGCCCCCCACAGCATGTGTCCCCCATCAGAGCCCCCCACAGCATGTGTCCCCCATCAGAGCATCCCACAGCATGTGTCCCCCATCAGAGCCCCCCACAGCATGTGTCCCCCATCAGAGCCCCCCACAGCATGTGTCCCCCATCAGAGCCCCCCACAGCAGGTGTCCCCATCAGAACCCCCCACAGCAGGTGTCCCCCATCAGAACCCTCACAGCATGTGTCCCCCATCAGAGCCCCCCACAGCATGTGTCCCCCATCAGAGCCCCCCACAGCATGTGTCCCCCATCAGAGCATCCCACAGCATGTGTCCCCCATCAGAGCCCCCCACAGCATGTGTCCCCCATCAGAGCATCCCACAGCATGTGTCCCCCATCAGAGCCCCCCACAGCATGTGTCCCCCATCAGAGCCCCCCACAGCATGTGTCCCCCATCAGAGCCCCCCACAGCAGGTGTCCCCATCAGAACCCCCCACAGCATATGTCCCCCATCAGAGCATCCCACAGCATGTGTCCCCCATCAGAGCCCCCCACAGCATGTGTCCCCCATCAGAGCCCCCCACAGCATGTGTCCCCATCAGAGTCCCCCCACAGCAGGTGTCCCCCATCAGAGCCCCCCACAGCAGGTGTCCCCCATCAGAGTCCCCCCACAGCAGGTGTCCCCCATCAGAGCCCCCCACAGCAGGTGTCCCCCATCAGAGTCTCCCCACAGCAGGTGTCCCCCATCAGAGCCCCCAAGAGCAGGTGTCCCTCAAAGCAGGTGTCTCAATCAGAGTCCCCCCACAGCAGGTGTCCCCATCAGAGTCCCCCCAAAACAGGAGTCCCCCATCAGAGCCCCCCACAGCAGGTGTCCCCATCAGAGCCCCCCACAGCATGTGTCCACCATCAGAGCCCCCCACAGCATGTGTCCCCCATCAGAGCCCCCCACAGCATGTGTCCCCCATCAGAGCCCCCCACAGCATGTATCCCCCATCAGAGCCCCCCACAGCATGTGTCCCCCATCAGAGCCCCCCACAGCATGTGTCCCCCATCAGAGCATCCCACAGCATATGTCCCCCATCAGAGCCCCCCACAGCAGGTGTCCCCATCAGAACCCCCACAGCAGGTGTCCCCCATCAGAACCCTCACAGCATGTGTCCACTATCAGAGCCCCCCACAGCAGGTGTCCCCCATCAGAGTCCCCTCACAGCAGGTGTCCCCCATCAGAGTCCCCCCACAGCAGGTGTCCCCCATCAGAGTCCCCCCAAAACAGGAGTCCCCCATCAGAGCCCCCCCACAGCAGGTGTCCCCATCAGAGTCCCCCCACAGCGGGTGTCCCCATCAGAGTCCCCCCACAGCAGGTGTCCCCCATCAGAGTCCCCTATCAGAGCCCCCCACCAGAGCCCCCCACAGCAGGTGTCCCCTATCAAAGCCACCCACAGCAGGTGTCCCCCATCAGAGTCTCCTATCAGAGCCCCCCACCAGAGCACCCCACAGCAGGTGTCCCCCATCAAAGTCCCCCACAGCAGGTGTCCCCCATCAGAGCCCCAAACAGCAGGTGTTCCCCATCAGAGTCCCCCCACAGCAGGTGTCCCCATCAGATCCCCCAAGAGCAGGTGTCCCTCAAAGCAGGTGTCTCAATCAGAGTCCCCCCAAAGCAGGTGTCCCCATCAGAGCCCCCCACAGCAGGTGTCCCCATCAGAGCCCCCCACAGCATGTGTCCACCATCAGAGCCCCCCACAGCATGTGTCCCCCATCAGAGCCCCCCACAGCATATGTCCCCCATCAGAGCATCCCACAGCATGTGTCCCCCATCAGAGCCCCCCACAGCATGTGTCCCCCATCAGAGCCCCCCACAGCATGTGTCCCCATCAGAGCATCCCACAGCATGTGTCCCCCATCAGAGCCCCCCACAGCATGTGTCCCCCATCAGAGCCCCCCACAGCATGTGTCCCCCATCAGAGCCCCCCACAGCAGGTGTCCCCATCAGAACCCCCCACAGCAGGTGTCCCCCATCAGAACCCTCACAGCATGTGTCCACTATCAGAGCCCCCACAGCAGATGTCCCCCATCAGAGTCCCCCACAGCAGGTGTCCCCATCAGAGTCCCCCCACAGCAGGTGTCCCCCATCAGAGTCCCCCCAAAACAGGAGTCCCCCATCAGAGCCCCCCCACAGAAGGTGTCCCCATCAGAGTCCACCCACAGCGGGTGTCCCCATCAGAGTCCCCCCACAGCAGGAGTCCCCCATCAGAGTCCCCTATCAGAACCCCCCACCAGAGCCCCCCACAGCAGGTGTCCCCTATCAAAGCCCCCCACAGCAGGTGTCCCCATCAGAGTCTCCTATCAGAGCCCCCACCAGAGCCCCCCACAGCAGGTGTCCCCATCAGAGTCCCCCCACAGCAGGTGTCCCCCATCAGAGTCCCCTATCAGAGCCCCCGACTAGAGCCCCCCACAGCAGGTGTCCCCCATCAAAGTCCCCCCACAGCAGGTGTCCCCCATCAGAGCCCCAACAGCAGGTGTTCCCCATCAGAGTCCCCCCACAGCAGGTGTCCCCCATCAGAGCCCCCAAGAGCAGGTGTCCCTCAAAGCAGGTGTCTCAATCAGAGTCCCCCCAAAGCAGGTGTCCCCATCAGAGTCCCCCCAAAACAGGAGTCCCCCATCAGAGCCCCCCACAGCAGGTGTCCCCATCAGAGCTCCCCACAGCATGCGTCCACCATCAGAGCCCCCACAGCATGTGTCCCCCATCAGAGCCCCCACAGCATGTGTCCCCCATCAGAGCCCCCCAAAGCATGTGTCCCCCATCAGAGCCCCCCACAGCATGTGTCCCCCATCAGAGCCCCCCACAGCATGTGTCCCCCATCAGAACCCCCCACAGCATGTGTCCCACATCAGAGCATCCCACAGCATGTGTCCCCCATCAGAGCCCCCCACAGCATGTGTCCCCCATCAGAGCCCCCCACAGCATGTGTCCCCCATCAGAGCATCCCACAGCATGTGTCCCCCATCAGAGCCCGCCACAGCATGTGTCCCCCATCAGAGCCCCCCACAGCAGGTGTCCCCATCAGAACCCCCCACAGCAGGTGTCCCCCATCAGAACCCTCACAGCATGTGTCCACTATCAGAGCCCCCCACAGCAGGTGTCCCCCATCAGAGTCCCCTCACAGCAGGTGTCCCCCATCAGAGTCCCCCCACAGCAGGTGTCCCCATCAGAGTTCCCCACAGCATGTGTCCCCCATCAGAGCCCCCCACAGCATGTGTCCCCCATCAGGGCCCCCCACAGTATGTGTCCCCCATCAGAGCCCCCCACAGCATGTGTCCCCCATCAGAGCCCCCCACAGCATATGTCCCCCATCAGAGCATCCCACAGCATGTGTCCCCCATCAGAGCCCCCCACAGCATGTGTCCCCCATCAGAGCCCCCCACAGCATGTGTCCCCCATCAGAGCATCCCACAGCATGTGTCCCCCATCAGAGCCCCCCACAGCATGTGTCCCCCATCAGAGCCCCCCACAGCATGTGTCCCCCATCAGAGCATCCCACAGCATGTGTCCCCCATCAGAGCCCCCCACAGCATGTGTCCCCCATCAGAGCCCCCCACAGCATGTGTCCCCCATCAGAGCCCCCCACAGCAGGTGTCCCCATCAGAACCCCCCACAGCAGGTGTCCCCCATCAGAACCCTCACAGCATGTGTCCCCCATCAGAGCCCCCCACAGCATGTGTCCCCCATCAGAGCCCCCCACAGCATGTGTCCCCCATCAGAGCATCCCACAGCATGTGTCCCCCATCAGAGCCCCCCACAGCATGTGTCCCCCATCAGAGCATCCCACAGCATGTGTCCCCCATCAGAGCCCCCCACAGCATGTGTCCCCCATCAGAGCCCCCCACAGCATGTGTCCCCCATCAGAGCCCCCCACAGCAGGTGTCCCCATCAGAACCCCCCACAGCATATGTCCCCCATCAGAGCATCCCACAGCATGTGTCCCCCATCAGAGCCCCCCACAGCATGTGTCCCCCATCAGAGCCCCCCACAGCATGTGTCCCCATCAGAGTCCCCCCACAGCAGGTGTCCCCCATCAGAGCCCCCCACAGCAGGTGTCCCCCATCAGAGTCCCCCCACAGCAGGTGTCCCCCATCAGAGCCCCCCACAGCAGGTGTCCCCCATCAGAGTCTCCCCACAGCAGGTGTCCCCCATCAGAGCCCCCAAGAGCAGGTGTCCCTCAAAGCAGGTGTCTCAATCAGAGTCCCCCCACAGCAGGTGTCCCCATCAGAGTCCCCCCAAAACAGGAGTCCCCCATCAGAGCCCCCCACAGCAGGTGTCCCCATCAGAGCCCCCCACAGCATGTGTCCACCATCAGAGCCCCCCACAGCATGTGTCCCCCATCAGAGCCCCCCACAGCATGTGTCCCCCATCAGAGCCCCCCACAGCATGTATCCCCCATCAGAGCCCCCCACAGCATGTGTCCCCCATCAGAGCCCCCCACAGCATGTGTCCCCCATCAGAGCATCCCACAGCATATGTCCCCCATCAGAGCCCCCCACAGCAGGTGTCCCCATCAGAACCCCCACAGCAGGTGTCCCCCATCAGAACCCTCACAGCATGTGTCCACTATCAGAGCCCCCCACAGCAGGTGTCCCCCATCAGAGTCCCCTCACAGCAGGTGTCCCCCATCAGAGTCCCCCCACAGCAGGTGTCCCCCATCAGAGTCCCCCCAAAACAGGAGTCCCCCATCAGAGCCCCCCCACAGCAGGTGTCCCCATCAGAGTCCCCCCACAGCGGGTGTCCCCATCAGAGTCCCCCCACAGCAGGTGTCCCCCATCAGAGTCCCCTATCAGAGCCCCCCACCAGAGCCCCCCACAGCAGGTGTCCCCTATCAAAGCCACCCACAGCAGGTGTCCCCCATCAGAGTCTCCTATCAGAGCCCCCCACCAGAGCACCCCACAGCAGGTGTCCCCATCAAAGTCCCCCCACAGCAGGTGTCCCCCATCAGAGCCCCAAACAGCAGGTGTTCCCCATCAGAGTCCCCCCACAGCAGGTGTCCCCCATCAGAGCCCCCAAGAGCAGGTGTCCCTCAAAGCAGGTGTCTCAATCAGAGTCCCCCCAAAGCAGGTGTCCCCATCAGAGCCCCCCACAGCAGGTGTCCCCATCAGAGCCCCCCACAGCATGTGTCCACCATCAGAGCCCCCCACAGCATGTGTCCCCCATCAGAGCCCCCCACAGCATATGTCCCCCATCAGAGCATCCCACAGCATGTGTCCCCCATCAGAGCCCCCCACAGCATGTGTCCCCCATCAGAGCCCCCCACAGCATGTGTCCCCCATCAGAGCATCCCACAGCATGTGTCCCCCATCAGAGCCCCCCACAGCATGTGTCCCCCATCAGAGCCCCCCACAGCATGTGTCCCCCATCAGAGCCCCCCACAGCAGGTGTCCCCATCAGAACCCCCCACAGCAGGTGTCCCCCATCAGAACCCTCACAGCATGTGTCCACTATCAGAGCCCCCACAGCAGATGTCCCCCATCAGAGTCCCCCACAGCAGGTGTCCCCATCAGAGTCCCCCCACAGCAGGTGTCCCCCATCAGAGTCCCCCCAAAACAGGAGTCCCCCATCAGAGCCCCCCCACAGAAGGTGTCCCCATCAGAGTCCACCCACAGCGGGTGTCCCCATCAGAGTCCCCCCACAGCAGGAGTCCCCCATCAGAGTCCCCTATCAGAACCCCCCACCAGAGCCCCCCACAGCAGGTGTCCCCTATCAAAGCCCCCCACAGCAGGTGTCCCCCATCAGAGTCTCCTATCAGAGCCCCCCACCAGAGCCCCCCACAGCAGGTGTCCCCATCAGAGTCCCCCCACAGCAGGTGTCCCCCATCAGAGTCCCCTATCAGAGCCCCCGACTAGAGCCCCCCACAGCAGGTGTCCCCATCAAAGTCCCCCCACAGCAGGTGTCCCCCATCAGAGCCCCCAACAGCAGGTGTTCCCCATCAGAGTCCCCCCACAGCAGGTGTCCCCCATCAGAGCCCCCAAGAGCAGGTGTCCCTCAAAGCAGGTGTCTCAATCAGAGTCCCCCCAAAGCAGGTGTCCCCATCAGAGTCCCCCCAAAACAGGAGTCCCCCATCAGAGCCCCCCACAGCAGGTGTCCCCATCAGAGCTCCCCACAGCATGCGTCCACCATCAGAGCCCCCACAGCATGTGTCCCCCATCAGAGCCCCCACAGCATGTGTCCCCCATCAGAGCCCCCCAAAGCATGTGTCCCCCACCAGAGCCCCCCACAGCATGTGTCCCCCATCAGAGCCCCCCACAGCATGTGGCCCCCATCAGAACCCCCCACAGCATGTGTCCCACATCAGAGCATCCCACAGCATGTGTCCCCCATCAGAGCCCCCCACAGCATGTGTCCCCCATCAGAGCCCCCCACAGCATGTGTCCCCCATCAGAGCATCCCACAGCATGTGTCCCCCATCAGAGCCCGCCACAGCATGTGTCCCCCATCAGAGCCCCCCACAGCAGGTGTCCCCATCAGAACCCCCCACAGCAGGTGTCCCCCATCAGAACCCTCACAGCATGTGTCCACTATCAGAGCCCCCCACAGCAGGTGTCCCCCATCAGAGTCCCCTCACAGCAGGTGTCCCCCATCAGAGTCCCCCCACAGCAGGTGTCCCCATCAGAGTTCCCCACAGCATGTGTCCCCCATCAGAGCCCCCCACAGCATGTGTCCCCCATCAGGGCCCCCCACAGTATGTGTCCCCCATCAGAGCCCCCCACAGCATGTGTCCCCCATCAGAGCCCCCCACAGCATATGTCCCCCATCAGAGCATCCCACAGCATGTGTCCCCCATCAGAGCCCCCACAGCATGTGTCCCCCATCAGAGCCCCCCACAGCATGTGTCCCCCATCAGAGCATCCCACAGCATGTGTCCCCCATCAGAGCCCCCCACAGCATGTGTCCCCCATCAGAGCCCCCCACAGCATGTGTCCCCCATCAGAGCCCCCCACAGCATGTGTCCCCCATCAGAGCATCCCACAGCATGTGTCCCCCATCAGAGCCCCCCACAGCATGTGTCCCCATCAGAGTCCCCCCACAGCAGGTGTCCCCCATCAGAGCCCCCCACAGCAGGTGTCCCCCATCAGAGTCTCCCCATAGCAGGTGTCCCCCATCAGAGCCCCCAAGAGCAGGTGTCCCTCAAAGCAGGTGTCTCAATCAGAGTCCCCCCACAGCAGGTGTCCCCATCAGAGTCCCCCCAAAACAGGAGTCCCCCATCAGAGCCCCCCACAGCAGGTGTCCCCATCAGAGCCCCCCACAGCATGTGTCCACCATCAGAGCCCCCCACAGCATGTGTCCCCCATCAGAGCCCCCCACAGCATGTGTCCCCCATCAGAGCCCCCCACAGCATGTATCCCCCATCAGAGCCCCCCACAGCATGTGTCCCCCATCAGAGCCCCCCACAGCATGTGTCCCCCATCAGAGCATCCCACAGCATATGTCCCCCATCAGAGCCCCCCACAGCAGGTGTCCCCATCAGAACCCCCACAGCAGGTGTCCCCCATCAGAACCCTCACAGCATGTGTCCACTATCAGAGCCCCCCACAGCAGGTGTCCCCCATCAGAGTCCCCTCACAGCAGGTGTCCCCCATCAGAGTCCCCCCACAGCAGGTGTCCCCCATCAGAGTCCCCCCAAAACAGGAGTCCCCCATCAGAGCCCCCCCACAGCAGGTGTCCCCATCAGAGTCCCCCCACAGCGGGTGTCCCCATCAGAGTCCCCCCACAGCGGGTGTCCCCATCAGAGTCCCCCCACAGCAGGTGTCCCCCATCAGAGTCCCCTATCAGAGCCCCCCACCAGAGCCCCCCACAGCAGGTGTCCCCTATCAAAGCCACCCACAGCAGGTGTCCCCCATCAGAGTCTCCTATCAGAGCCCCCCACCAGAGCACCCCACAGCAGGTGTCCCCATCAAAGTCCCCCCACAGCAGGTGTCCCCCATCAGAGCCCCAAACAGCAGGTGTTCCCCATCAGAGTCCCCCCACAGCAGGTGTCCCCCATCAGAGCCCCCAAGAGCAGGTGTCCCTCAAAGCAGGTGTCTCAATCAGAGTCCCCCCAAAGCAGGTGTCCCCATCAGAGCCCCCCACAGCAGGTGTCCCCATCAGAGCCCCCCACAGCATGTGTCCACCATCAGAGCCCCCCACAGCATGTGTCCCCCATCAGAGCCCCCCACAGCATATGTCCCCCATCAGAGCATCCCACAGCATGTGTCCCCCATCAGAGCCCCCCACAGCATGTGTCCCCCATCAGAGCCCCCCACAGCATGTGTCCCCCATCAGAGCATCCCACAGCATGTGTCCCCCATCAGAGCCCCCCACAGCATGTGTCCCCCATCAGAGCCCCCCACAGCATGTGTCCCCCATCAGAGCCCCCCACAGCATGTGTCCCCCATCAGAGCATCCCACAGCATGTGTCCCCCATCAGAGCCCCCCACAGCATGTGTCCCCATCAGAGTCCCCCCACAGCAGGTGTCCCCCATCAGAGCCCCCCACAGCAGGTGTCCCCCATCAGAGTCTCCCCACAGCAGGTGTCCCCCATCAGAGCCCCCAAGAGCAGGTGTCCCTCAAAGCAGGTGTCTCAATCAGAGTCCCCCCACAGCAGGTGTCCCCATCAGAGTCCCCCCAAAACAGGAGTCCCCCATCAGAGCCCCCCACAGCAGGTGTCCCCATCAGAGCCCCCCACAGCATGTGTCCACCATCAGAGCCCCCCACAGCATGTGTCCCCCATCAGAGCCCCCCACAGCATGTGTCCCCCATCAGAGCCCCCCACAGCATGTATCCCCCATCAGAGCCCCCCACAGCATGTGTCCCCCATCAGAGCCCCCCACAGCATGTGTCCCCCATCAGAGCATCCCACAGCATATGTCCCCCATCAGAGCCCCCCACAGCAGGTGTCCCCATCAGAACCCCCACAGCAGGTGTCCCCCATCAGAACCCTCACAGCATGTGTCCACTATCAGAGCCCCCCACAGCAGGTGTCCCCCATCAGAGTCCCCTCACAGCAGGTGTCCCCCATCAGAGTCCCCCCACAGCAGGTGTCCCCCATCAGAGTCCCCCCAAAACAGGAGTCCCCCATCAGAGCCCCCCCACAGCAGGTGTCCCCATCAGAGTCCCCCCACAGCGGGTGTCCCCATCAGAGTCCCCCCACAGCAGGTGTCCCCCATCAGAGTCCCCTATCAGAGCCCCCCACCAGAGCCCCCCACAGCAGGTGTCCCCTATCAAAGCCACCCACAGCAGGTGTCCCCCATCAGAGTCTCCTATCAGAGCCCCCCACCAGAGCACCCCACAGCAGGTGTCCCCATCAAAGTCCCCCCACAGCAGGTGTCCCCCATCAGAGCCCCAAACAGCAGGTGTTCCCCATCAGAGTCCCCCCACAGCAGGTGTCCCCCATCAGAGCCCCCAAGAGCAGGTGTCCCTCAAAGCAGGTGTCTCAATCAGAGTCCCCCCAAAGCAGGTGTCCCCATCAGAGCCCCCCACAGCAGGTGTCCCCATCAGAGCCCCCCACAGCATGTGTCCACCATCAGAGCCCCCCACAGCATGTGTCCCCCATCAGAGCCCCCCACAGCATGTGTCCCCCATCAGAGCCCCCCACAGCCTGTGTCCCCCATCAGAGCCCCCCACAGCATGTGTCCCCCATCAGAGCCCCCCACAGCATGTGTCCCCCATCAGAGACCCCCACAGCATGTGTCCCCCATCAGAGCCCCCCACAGCATGTGTCCCCTATCAGAGCCCCCCACAGCATGTGTCCCCCATCAGAGCCCCCCACAGCAGGTGTCCCCATCAGAGTCCCCCACAGCATGTGTCCCCCATCAGAGCCCCCCACAGCATGTGTCCCCCATCAGGGCCCCCCACAGTATGTGTCCCCCATCAGAGCCCCCCACAGCATGTGTCCCCCATCAGAGCCCCCCACAGCATATGTCCCCCATCAGAGCATCCCACAGCATGTGTCCCCCATCAGAGCCCCCCACAGCATGTGTCCCCCATCAGAGCCCCCCACAGCATGTGTCCCCCATCAGAGCATCCCACAGCATGTGTCCCCCATCAGAGCCCCCCACAGCATGTGTCCCCCATCAGAGCCCCCCACAGCATGTGTCCCCCATCAGAGCCCCCCACAGCATGTGTCCCCCATCAGAGCATCCCACAGCATGTGTCCCCCATCAGAGCCCCCCACAGCGTGTGTCCCCCATCAGAGCCCCCCACAGCAGGTGTCCCCATCAGAACCCCCCACAGCAGGTGTCCCCCATCAGAACCCTCACAGCATGTGTCCACTATCAGAGCCCCCCACAGCAGGTGTCCCCCATCAGAGTCCCCTCACAGCAGGTGTCCCCCATCAGAGTCCCCCCACAGCAGGTGTCCCCCATCAGAGTCCCCCCAAAACAGGAGTCCCCCATCAGAGCCCCTCCACAGCAGGTGTCCCCATCAGAGTCCCCCCACAGCGGGTGTCCCCATCAGAGTCCCCCCACAGCGGGTGTCCCCATCAGAGTCCCCCCACAGCAGGTGTCCCCCATCAGAGTCCCCTATCAGAGCCCCCCACCAGAGCCCCCCACAGCAGGTGTCCCCTATCAAAGCCACCCACAGCAGGTGTCCCCCATCAGAGTCTCCTATCAGAGCCCCCCACCAGAGCCCCCCACAGCAGGTGTCCCATCAGAGTCCCCCCACAGCAGGTGTCCCCCATCAGAGCCCCCCACAGCAGGTGTCCCCCATCAGAGTCTCCCCACAGCAGGTGTCCCCCATCAGAGCCCCCAAGAGCAGGTGTCCCTCAAAGCAGGTGTCTCAATCAAAGTTCCCCCACAGCAGGTGTCCCCATCAGAGTCCCCCCAAAACAGGAGTCCCCCATCAGAGCCCCCCACAGCAGGTGTCCCCATCAGAGCCCCCCACAGCATGTGTCCACCATCAGAGCCCCCCACAGCATGTGTCCCCCATCAGAGCCCCCCACAGCATGTGTCCCCCATCAGAGCCCCCCACAGCATGTATCCCCCATCAGAGCCCCCCACAGCATGTGTCCCCCATCAGAGCCCCCCACAGCATGTGTCCCCCATCAGAGCATCCCACAGCATATGTCCCCCATCAGAGCCCCCCACAGCATGTGTCCCCCATCAGAGCCCCCACAGCATGTGTCCCCCATCAGAGCCCCCCACAGCAGGTGTCCCCATCAGAGCCCCCCACAGCAGGTGTCCCCATCAGAGCCCCCCACAGCAGGTGTCCCCCATCAGAACCCCCCACAGCATGTGTCCCCCATCAGAGCCCCCCACAGCATGTGTCCCCATCAGAGCCCCCCAAAACAGGAGTCCCCCATCATAGCCCCCCACAGCATGTGTCCCCATCAGAGCCCCCCACAGCATGTGTGCACCTTCAGAGCCCACCACAGCATGTGTCCCCCATCAGAGCCCCCCACAGCATGTGTCCCCCACCAGAGTCCCCCCAAAACAGGAGTCCCCATCAGAGCCCCCCAAAGCAGGTGTCCCCCATCAGAGTCTCCCCACAGCAAGTGTCCCCCATCAGAGTCCCCTATCAGAGCCCCCCACCAGAGCCCCCCACAGCAGGTGTCCCCTATCAAAGTCCCCCCACAGCAGGTGTCCCCCATCAAAGTCCCCCCACAGCAGGTGTCCCCCATCAGAGCCCCCCAAAGCAGGTGTCCCCCATCAGAGCCCCTCACAGCAGGTGTCCCCCATCAGAGTCCCCCCACAGCAGGTGTCCCCCATCAGAGCCCCCAAGAGCAGGTGTCCCCCAAAGCAGGTGTCTCAATCAGCGTCCCCCCACAGCAGGTGTCCCCATCAGAGTCCCCCAAAACAGGAGTCCCCCATCAGAGCCCCCCACAGCAGGTGTCCCCATCAGAGCCCCCCACAGCATGTGTCCCCCATCAGAGCCCCCCACAGCAGGTGTCCCCATCAGAACCCCCCACAGCAGGTGTCCCCCATCAGAACCCTCACAGCATGTGTCCACTATCAGAGCCCCCACAGCAGATGTCCCCCATCAGAGTCCCCCACAGCAGGTGTCCCCATCAGAGTCCCCCCACAGCAGGTGTCCCCCATCAGAGTCCCCCCAAAACAGGAGTCCCCCATCAGAGCCCCCCCACAGAAGGTGTCCCCATCAGAGTCCACCCACAGCGGGTGTCCCCATCAGAGTCCCCCCACAGCAGGAGTCCCCCATCAGAGTCCCCTATCAGAACCCCCCACCAGAGCCCCCCACAGCAGGTGTCCCCTATCAAAGCCCCCCACAGCAGGTGTCCCCCATCAGAGTCTCCTATCAGAGCCCCCCACCAGAGCCCCCCACAGCAGGTGTCCCCATCAGAGTCCCCCCACAGCAGGTGTCCCCCATCAGAGTCCCCTATCAGAGCCCCCGACTAGAGCCCCCCACAGCAGGTGTCCCCATCAAAGTCCCCCCACAGCAGGTGTCCCCCATCAGAGCCCCCAACAGCAGGTGTTCCCCATCAGAGTCCCCCCACAGCAGGTGTCCCCCATCAGAGCCCCCAAGTGCAGGTGTCCCTCAAAGCAGGTGTCTCAATCATAAAGAAAATTATGCACTAGATGTGCATGGAGGTCGCCCTTAATGGATATTTTTGGCCACAGGTGAGTATTAAATCTCATGGATTTTTGTAAAAAATGCACTAGAGTGCCATCTTTATTAAATACATTCAATACATAAAACAATTTACTGACAGTAGGATTTACAATTGTGTAAAGTGCAATTACAAACACTATACATTGGCTTGCATATAGAGGATATGGCACCCATGTGCCTACAGCCCGCAGCCTGTATGGGGAGAATCAGGCAGATGAGTTGTATGGCGTATACCCGACATGTTTCGGAAATAAATATGTGTTACTCCTTCATCAAGGGATTTATAAATGGGTGCTCAGATCTATCTGTAAATGTCAAGAGACAAAATAATAATGAAAATATATGAAAAAATATATCTATGTCGTCATAAATTATATGCGACTGCATTTTTGCGATATATGCGATTTTAGTAATCATTGAAAAGAAAATATATATATAAAGTATAAAAAAGGTTTGGTATGGACTAGTTGTACTTACATCAATCTGATTCATGAGGACAAAAAACAGCAGTAAAAACACTATAACTGGGAGCAGGCTGGCTTCTGGTTCACATAACACAAGGTGGGCAATCAAGGGTGAAATGCGAAGCGTTGCAGCACTTTCACAAGGGATGGCCGATGGAGATCTATGTATTTAGAAAGGTAATATTTATAAGTATACAAGGCATATAAGTAAGCCCATACATTGCTGAAGGATAAAATATTCCTTCAGCTGTAGTTGAAAAGAAGGAGAGTAGATGTATAAAGTGAGTATTAAGATAGTTTAAAACAAAGTATCTATTTTAATTACCTTGTGGTTTGTTTGATAATCTCCTGAGACCAGACCTCCCGGCAGCAGTTCAAAAAGACTGATAGTGGCCATAGGAGTGTCTGTCTCCTAAATAGGACAGCTGGTTGGACATCAGCCAATCAGTGTCCACTCCACGTAATCAGCTGCAAAGCAAGCAGCCATGTGTGGAGATCGGGCATCCCCCAGACGACGAGGCGCGCGGCGTAGCCACGCCCCGAGGGGCGTGATGACGTCACGCGTCTTGACGTCACCGGCGGGTATACGGTCCCGGCGCGGTTGAATCCACATCGGGAGCCGTACAAGAGGTCATCCGCATGCAAAGAACCCACGGGGCACACAGCCAAGTGTTGCCCCATGGTCACGCATGCGTAGATCTTACCCGCCGGGTGTCCGTGCGCACGCGCACATCCACACCAAGAGATACTGCGCCATCTTGTGGATGAATATATACGGTGAACACAGGTGAATCAGCAAAAAAGGTCAACAAAAAGCCAGCCTGCTGTACATTCTTGCAAGGAAATTGTATATGAAAAAGGTGAATGAATACAAAAATATACATTATTGCAGGAAAATTGTAAATGAAAAAGGTGAATGAATACAAAAGTATACAAGAAACAAACCACAAAAAACAAAGAAAAAAGCATGTTGTAAATGGCCAAGGATTACATAGGGACAGTTTACAAGATAGCAAACAGTTTCAAGCCATATTAATAAGATAGGCAGAGTCATCAAGTTCATTAAGGTGAACAATAAATGTTCATTATTGTAATCAATCAATTTGTATATCAGGAGCCCAGACATGCACATTGTTTAGACCTATCGTATAACGATAATAAAAGACCGTCTAAATATATGTGGGCACATTGTCTTGTATCCATACCTGTAACCATCTAGGAATATTATACCACAGCGATGGATATTCTTTAATGCATGAAGTCTGGGGGCTATCGAAAAAGCATAGTACAAAGTGAAGCATTTGTATTGAGATATGAAGATAAACAATAGGGTATATTGCAAAGTCCCTATAGATCTAATTCACAGACTCCCGATGTGAACCCAGGCAGAAATGGTTTGAAATTGAAGGCCCCGTTTAGGCCAGGTGGATAGTTGGCCCGTAGATTGTGTATCCATCTTAGTTCACATTGGAGAAGACGCTTGTTAGAATCTCCTCCTCTTGGACTAAAGTGGATACGGTCGAGGGCCAAAAAGTGTATTTTGGGGATCAGTGAGGGATGGACCATTGCCATGTGGCGACCAATAGGGAGGTCTGGATCGCGTTTGCGTATGGTGCCAAGATGTTGATAAATGCGTTTCCAGAATTCATTTATGGTCTTACCAACATAGTAGCACCCGCATTCGCAAGTCAATAAGTATACTATTGCTGGGGTTTTGCAGTTGACGTAGTGCTTGGGAATAAACTTTTGACCATTAGGCAGGGTAATATCTCTTCGTTTGTCCATATATTGGCAATAATGGCAGCCCCCACACATCTATGTTCCCAATACTTTACATGGATCACCTTTACGAGTTTTGTATTCACTATTAACTATTTTGTCTCCTATAGATGGTGGCCTCCTATAGGTGACTGTTGGGGTACTGGGGACAAAAGGGGCCAGAGTTGGGTCCATGGTTAATAGGTGCCAATATTTGTTTAGAATGCGCTTTATCTGCCTGTGTTCTGAAGAATATGTTGTGATGATTCTAGTTGTTTCGTCTTTACTGGGTTGTTTTTGTGCATTTAGTAAATCACGGCGAGATTGACTAAATGCACGTTTATACGCTTTTTTTAAACAGGTGTTTGAGTATCCTCTTTCGAGGAGTCTCTTTTTTAAAATATCGGCTTCCATTTTAAATCTAGTGTCATCGGAGCAGTTGCGGCGTGCTCTTAGGTATTGGCTATATGGTATAGAGGTTAAGAGAGGCTTGGGATGGAAACTACTTGCGTGCAACAGTGAATTACCGGCTGTAGGTTTTCGGTATAGTTCACTGGAGAGATTGCCATCTGGTGATCTTTGGACCATTACATCCAGAAATGTGATTTCCTTTGAGCTGTGTGTCATTGTAAATTTTAAATTGAAGTCGTTCTTGTTAATACAATTAAGGAATTCATGTAGTAGTTCAGTTGGCCCGTCCCATATCATAAAGATATCGTCTATGTAACGTCGCCATGTAATAACATGGCACATGTACATAGACAGCGACTCCTGGACAAGCAGTGAGTGTTCCCACTCCCCCAGGTACAGATTGGCGTACGATGGGGCACAACAAGTCCCCATCGCCACGCCCTGTACCTGGAGGTAGTGGGAACCATCAAAGCAAAGGAAGTTATGGTTGAGTATAAACTCCAAGGAGGCCAGGATGAATTCAATATATTTAGGTTCGGAGTCGCTGTATTGTTGCAGAATGTGTTGTATGGCCGATAAACCTTTGGCATGAGGGATGGTGCAATACAAAGATTCCACATCGATGGCTACCAATTGGGTGCCTTCTTCTATGTGTATATCTTGAATAATCTGTAAGAAGTGAATTGTATCGCGTACATAAGATGATAGGCAAGTAACTAAAGGCTTAAGATGGTTGTCAACTACGCGACTCAGGTTTTCTGTTAGGCTTCCGCAGCCTGAGATGATGGGTCTGCCCGGGGGTTTTTTCTTTTCTTTATGCAACTTTGGTAACGCATAAAAAGTTGCCACTTTGGGGTGGCTAGTCCTAATGAATTCCCAGAGTTGCTTAGATATTGCATTGTGTTGAAATGCAGTGTCAACAAGTGTATAAAAGTCATGGGTGAATTTATCCAATAGGGATTTGGGGATGGGGCGATACCACTCATGATTTTGTAGTATATCCATGCACATCTCAGTGTATTGTGTGCTGTCCATAACCACGACGTTGCCACCCTTGTCAGAGGGTTTGATGACAACGTCGTGGTTACAAGACAGAGCCTCCAAGGCCGACCGTTCATCACGGCTGAAATTGGAATGTGGATGTGGAAAGTTTTTCATTTTGTTGATATCCATGGATACCAATTTGAGAAACGCTGCAGCGTTGGAATTAGAGCTAGGTGAGGGGTATAGAGTGGATTTGTTTTTTAATGTACATATTTGCATGTATGGGGTAGGTGTGGCATCCATGTTCCTATCAGGGCCGTGGGCGTTATCCTGAATTGGAGAGTTTTCAAATTCGTTTTCGTCTAACAGGGCAACAAGATTATCTAGTGCTTGAATCTCTTGATTTGTGAGCCTCTGTTCAGTTATGGGTTTTTTTCCATATAGACTTTTTAGTAGGACCTTGCGGATGAATAAATGTATATCTTTAATGGCTCCAAATCTGTCCAGGCGAGTGTCTGGGCAGGTGTCTCAATCAGAGTCCCCCCAAAGCAGGTGTCCCCATCAGAGTCCCCCCAAAACAGGAGTCCCCCATCAGAGCCCCCCACAGCAGGTGTCCCCATCAGAGCTCCCCACAGCATGCGTCCACCATCAGAGCCCCCACAGCATGTGTCCCCCATCAGAGCCCCCACAGCATGTGTCCCCCATCAGAGCCCCCCAAAGCATGTGTCCCCCATCAGAGCCCCCCACAGCATGTGTCCCCCATCAGAGCCCCCCACAGCATGTGTCCCCCATCAGAACCCCCCACAGCATGTGTCCCACATCAGAGCATCCCACAGCATGTGTCCCCCATCAGAGCCCCCCACAGCATGTGTCCCCCATCAGAGCCCCCCACAGCATGTGTCCCCCATCAGAGCATCCCACAGCATGTGTCCCCCATCAGAGCCCCCCACAGCATGTGTCCCCCATCAGAGCCCCCCACAGCAGGTGTCCCCATCAGAACCCCCCACAGCAGGTGTCCCCCATCAGAACCCTCACAGCATGTGTCCACTATCAGAGCCCCCCACAGCAGGTGTCCCCCATCAGAGTCCCCTCACAGCAGGTGTCCCCCATCAGAGTCCCCCCACAGCGGGTGTCCCCATCAGAGTCCCCCCAAAACAGGAGTCCCCCATCAGAGCCCCCCACAGCAGGTGTCCCCATCAGAGTCCCCCCACAGCGGGTGTCCCCATCAGAGTCCCCCCACAGCAGGTGTCCCCCATCAGAGTCCCCTATCAGAGCCCCCCACCACAGCCCCCCACAGCAGGTGTCCCCTATCAAAGCCACCCACAGCAGGTGTCCCCCATCAGAGTCTCCTATCAGAGCCCCCCACAAGAGCCCCCCACAGCAGGTGTCCCAACAGAGTCCCCCCACAGCAGGTGTCCCCCATCAGAGCCCCCCACAGCAGGTGTCCCCCATCAGAGTCTCCCCACAGCAGGTGTCCCCCATCAGAGCCCCCAAGAGCAGGTGTCCCTCAAAGCAGGTGTCTCAATCAGAGTCCCCCCACAGCAGGTGTCCCCATCAGAGTCCACCCAAAACAGGAGTCCCCCATCAGAGCCCCCCACAGCAGGTGTCCATCAGAGCCCCCCACAGCATGTGTCCCCCATCAGAGCCCCCCACAGCATGTGTCCCCCATCAGAGCATCCCACAGCATGTGTCCCCCATCAGAGCACCCCACAGCATGTGTCCCCCATCAGAGCCCCCCACAGCATGTGTCCCCCATCAAAGTCCCCCCACAGCAGGTGTCCCCCATCAAAGTCCCCCCACAGCAGGTGTCCCCCATCAGAGCCCCCCACAGCAGGTGTCCCCCATCAGAGCCCCCCACAGCAGGTGTCCCCTATCAGAGTCCCCCCACAGCAGGTGTCCCCCATCAGAGCCCCCAAGAGCAGATGTCCCCCAAAGCAGGTGTCTCAATCAGAGTCCCCCATCAGCAGGTGTCCCCATCAGAGTCCCCCCAAAACAGGAGTCCCCCATCAGAGCCCCCCCACAGCAGGTGTCCCCATCAGAGCCCCCCACAGCATGTGTCCCCCATCAGAGCCCCCCACAGCATGTGTCCCCATCAGAGTCCCCCCACAGCGGGTGTCCCCATCAGAGTCCTCCCACAGCAGGTGTCCCCCATCAGAGTCCCCTATCAGAGCCCCCCACCAGAGCCCCCCACAGCAGGTGTCCCCTATCAAAGCCCCCCACATCAGGTGTCCCCCATCAGAGTCTCCTATCAGAGCCCCCCACCAGAGCCCCTCACAGCAGGTGTCCCCTATCAAAGTCCCCCCACAGCAGGTGTCCCCCATCAAAGTCCCCCCACAGCAGGTGTCCCCCATCAGAGCCCCCCACAGCAGGTGTTCCCCATCAGAGTCCCCCCACAGCAGGTTTTCCCCATCAGAGCCCCCAAGAGCAGGTGTCCCCCAAAGCAGGTGTCTCAATCAGAGTCCCCCCACAGCAGGTGTCCCCATCAGAGTGCCCCCAAAACAGGAGTCCCCCATCAGAGCCCCATACAGCAGGTGTCCCCATCAGAGCCCCCCACAGCATGTGTCCCCCATCAGAGCCCCCCACAGCATGTGTCCCCCATCAGAGCCCCCCACAGCAGGTGTCCCCATCAGAGCCCCCCACAGCATGTGTCCCCCATCAGAGCCCCCCACAGCATGTGTCCCCATCAGAGTCCCCCCACAGCGGGTGTCCCCATCAGAGTCCTCCCACAGCAGGTGTCCCCCATCAGAGTCCCCTATCAGAGCCCCCCACCAGAGCCCCCCACAGCAGGTGTCCCCTATCAAAGCCCCCCACATCAGGTGTCCCCCATCAGAGTCTCCTATCAGAGCCCCCCACCAGAGCCCCTCACAGCAGGTGTCCCCTATCAAAGTCCCCCCACAGCAGGTGTCCCCCATCAAAGTCCCCCCACAGCAGGTGTCCCCCATCAGAGCCCCCCACAGCAGGTGTTCCCCATCAGAGTCCCCCCACAGCAGGTTTTCCCCATCAGAGCCCCCAAGAGCAGGTGTCCCCCAAAGCAGGTGTCTCAATCAGAGTCCCCCCACAGCAGGTGTCCCCATCAGAGTGCCCCCAAAACAGGAGTCCCCCATCAGAGCCCCATACAGCAGGTGTCCCCATCAGAGCCCCCCACAGCATGTGTCCCCCATCAGAGCCCCCCACAGCATGTGTCCCCCATCAGAGCCCCCCACAGCAGGTGTCCCCCATCAGAGTCCCCCCACAGCAGGTGTCCCCCATCACAGTCCCCCCACAGCAGGTGTCCCACATCAGAGTCCCCCCAAAACAGGAGTCTCCCATCAGAGCCCCCCCCCAGCAGGTGTCCCCATCAGAGTCCCCCCACAGCGGGTGTCACCATCAGAGTCTCCCCACAGCAGGTGTCCCCCATCAGAGCCCCCAAAAGCAGGTGTCCTTCAAAGCAGGTGTCTCAATCAGAGTCCCCCCACAGCAGGTGTCCCCATCAGAGTCCCCCCAAAACAGGAGTCCCCCATCAGAGCCCCCCACAGCAGGTGTCCCCATCAGAGCCCCCCACAGCATGTGTCCACCATCAGAGCCCCCCACAGCATGTGTCCCCCATCAGAGCATCCCACAGCATGTGTCCCCCATCAGAGCATCCCACAGCATGTGTCCCCCATCAGAGCCCCCACAGCATGTGTCCCCCATCAGAGAATCCCACAGCATGTGTCCCCCATCAGAGCATCCCACAGCATGTGTCCCCCATCAGAGCCCCCCACAGCATGTGTCCCCCATCAGAGCCCCCCACAGCATGTGTCCCCCATCAGAGCCCCCCACAGCAGGTGTCCCCATCAGAGCCCCCACAGCATGTGTCCCATATCAGAACCCCCACAGCATGTGTCCCCCATCAGAGCATCCCACAGCATGTGTCCCCCATCAGAGCATCCCACAGCATGTGTCCCCCATCAGAGCCCCCCACAGCATGTGTCCCCCATCAGAGCCCCCCACAGCATGTGTCCCCCATCAGAGCCCCCCACAGCAGGTGTCCCCATCAGAGCCCCCACAGCATGTGTCCCATATCAGAACCCCCACAGCATGTGTCCCCCATCAGAGCCCCCCACAGCATGTGTCCCCCATCAGAGCCCCCCACAGCAGGAGTCCCCCATCAGAGCCCCCCACAGCATGTGTCCCCATCAGAGCCCCCCACAGCATGTGTCCCCCATCAGAGCCCCCCACAGCATGTGTCCCCCATCAGAGCCCCCCACAGCAGGTGTCCCCCATCAGAGCCCCCCACAGCATGTGTCCCCCATCAGAGCCCCCCACAGCATGTGTCCCCCATCAGAGCCCCCCAAAACAGGAGTCCCCCATCATAGCCCCCCACAGCATGTGTCCCCCATCAGAGCATCCCACAGCATGTGTCCCCCATCAGAGCATCCCACAGCATGTGTCCCCCATCAGAGCCCCCCACAGCATGTGTCCCCCATCAGAGCCCCCCACAGCATGTGTCCCCCATCAGAGCCCCCCACAGCAGGTGTCCCCATCAGAGCCCCCACAGCATGTGTCCCATATCAAAACCCCCACAGCATGTGTCCCCCATCAGAGCCCCCCACAGCATGTGTCCCCCATCAGAGCCCCCCACAGCAATAGTCCCCCATCAGAGCCCCCCACAGCAGGTGTCCCCATCAGAGCCCCCCACAGCATGTGTCCCCCATCAGAGCCCCCCACAGCATGTGTCCCCCATCAGAGCCCCCCACAGCAGGTGTCCCCCATCAGAGCCCCCCACAGCATGTGTCCCCCATCAGAGCCCCCCACAGCAGGAGTCCCCCATCATAGCCCCCCACAGCATGTGTCCCCATCAGAGCCCCCCACAGCATGTGTCCCCCATCAGAGCCCACCACAGCATGTGTCCCCCATCAGAGCCCCCCACAGCAGGTGTCCCCATCAGAGTTCCCCCAAAACAGGTGTTATACCTGAAAGGTTCCACATGTACTGTCACTTTAAGGCTGGCTCCACCCAGGAGTGATGACAAGGGTCAAGGGGTATAGTAGCCATCTTAGAGCACATGTAAGGAAGCATATAAGATGTACCTGTCCTGAGATGCATGTTGCAGTGTACAGTGTGTACTGAAATAAACATCCATTGTTCCAGACCAGAGTCTTGTGTCTCTCACAACACAGAGGATATAACAGTGGCGACGAGGATGGGATTTACAAAGTGTCTATCAGTCTGAGAGAGAGACAAAGGCAGTGTAGATTGTCATCTGGATAAAAGCAATCACAGAGCCCAGCAGGAAAATGTCATTGATCGGGACATTAGGTGAATTTGATGGGGAACAGACATCCTGGAGTTCCTGGGTTGAGAGACTGGAACAGTATTTCAGTGCAAATGCCATCACAGACAACAGGCAAGTAGCAGTATTCCTGACAGTGGTTGGTGCTAAGACATATGACACGCTTAGAGATCTCCTTTCCCCTGTAAAGCCAGCAACTAAGACATTGGCAGAGCTCCTGACACTGTTAGAGGATCACTTCCAGCCTAAACCATTAGAGATTGCAGAAAGATTTCGGTTTTATCAGCGGCAGCAGCAGCCAGGTGAAGAAATTAAAGCTTATGTGCTCGCCCTTCGCAGACTAGCCTCTACCTGTTCTTTTGGGGAGTATCTACCTACTGCACTGAGAGATAAGTTTGTAATGGGACTGAATTGTGAGTCTAGCCAAAAGAGACTGTTAACAGAGAAAGATCTTACCCTTACAAAGGCAATTGAAATAGCTTCAGTGATGGAAATGGCTGTGAAAGATACAGAGGAATTGAACCCCCAGGGCAGAAAAGAAGAGGTGAAACAGGAAGTTTTCAGAACAGCAGTCAAGCCAACTGCCGCAAACTGGAAATACAGACCCCCACCAAGCCGGGAGTCAGCCTGCTACCGTTGTGGCAATACAGACCATGACCACAAAGTCTGCAGGTTTAAGGATCAGACCTGTCATAATTGCGGTAGGACAGGCCATCTTAAACGAGTTTGCCGTAGCAAGAAGGTGCGAGATAAACAACCTCTGAACCCCAAGACAAAGACATATATGGTGGGAAGATATACATCATCATCTGAGTCAGAGGATGAGGAAGTGCTCCACAGATTAGACATACATCATATGCATTCAGCACCCTCCGCAATGACTGTAGAGGTAACTGTGGAGGGAAAGAAACTCAAGATGGATGTAGACACAGGAGCAGCAGTTTCAGTTATCACCCAGAAACAATGGAGACAACTTCAGACCCAAACAACTGTCCGCCCAACACCAATCAAACTGCAGACATACTCAAAGCAGATACTCCACCCACTGGGTTATGCGAAAGTAAAGGTATTGTACAAGGGTCAGACAAAGAGACTGCCATTATACATCCTAGAAAATGGGGGACCCCCTCTCTTTGGGAGGGACTGGATTGCTCACTTTGGTATGCCAGACATCACCATAAATCCCTGTAACACTGTTACAATTCCATTAGGAGATAATGAGGGATGGGTGGTGTCCCTGAAGCAGCGTTTCCCAAAGATCTTTGATGACCAGTTGGGGAAAATAAAGCACGACTGTGTAAGACTCAAGCTGAAACCCAACGCTCAGCCTAAGTTCTTCAAAGCTCGGACAGTACCTTTCGCACTGCGAGCAGGAGTGGAAGCAGAACTAAGTCGGCTGGAGGAACAAGGTGTCATCTCCAAGGTAGAGCACAGCGAGTGGGCATCACCAGTTGTACCAGTAAAGAAAGCGAATGGGGACTTACGCATTTGTGGCGATTTCCGCATGGCACTGAACTCCCAACTGGAGATAGACCAGTATCCTCTACCCAGAGTAGATGACATTTTTGCCTCTCTTGCAGGGGGCCAAAAGTTCACCAAGCTTGATCTCAGACAAGCATATTTACAGTTTGAGGTCCATCCTTCTTCCCGCAAGTTTCTAACCATCAACACCCACAAGGGACTGTATGAATACAATCGGATGGTGTTTGGTGTAGCCTCCGCCCCAGCCATTTGGCAACGAAAAATGGACGAGATTTTGGCGGACATTCCTTTCACGCAGTGCCTGCTAGATGACATGCTCATCACAGGACGGACAGAGCAGGAACACAAGCGGAACGTGGAGCTTGTGTTGGAGAGACTCCAAGAACAGGGTCTAAAAGTGAACTTAGCAAAATGCCAATTCATGGTGCCTAAATTGGAGTTTTGTGGCCACCTTGTGGATGCAGAGGGTATACACACCACGGAAGCCAAGGTTGATGCTTTAGTCAAAGCTCCAGCCCCAACCAACGTCCAGCAGTTGCGATCATACCTTGGCTTGCTGAACTATTACCACAAATTCCTGCCAGATCTGGCACACACCTTGTTTCCGCTGAACAAGCTTTTGGAAAAACATTCAAGATGGGACTGGTCGGATGCATGCCAACGGGCTTTTGAAGTCTCTAAGCGGAAGCTGTTGGCGTCACGCATGCTCGTGCACTATGACCTCCAGAAGCCTCTCACCTTGGCTTGTGATGCCTCACCCTATGGTCTGGGTGCTGTACTATCTCACATCTTACCAGATGGGTCAGAAAAACCAGTGGCATTTGCCTCCAGGTCTTTGACAAAAGCAGAAAGCAATTACTCACACATTGACAAAGAGGCTCTAGCGCTGATATGGGCAATTAAGAAGTTTCATCTTTACCTGTATGGTAGGGAATTCACCATACTGACAGACCATAAACCACTCCTTCAGATCTTTAACCCTGACAAAGGCATCTCTCAGACTACTGCGGCCCGCCTCCAACGCTATGCCCTATTCTTGGGAGCATACAGCTACAAAATCCAGTATCGCGGTCATGATGCCAATGCGAATGCGGACGCAATGTCCCGACTGACAGGGAAGTCGATGGACTCTTCTCCACCGGTCAAGAGTTGTCGTTACACCAGCCTGTCCTTCTTGTCTTCTGGGGAGATAGCAGCCCATACAGCCAAGGATACCTTTCTGAAAACAATATTCTCCTGGGTACGGTCCGGTTGGCCTGCAACCGTCACACAGGATTATGAACCTTATTTTCGTAGGCGTATGGAATTAACTGTGGCTGGCAACTGTGTTTTATGGGGAGACCGAGTGATCATTCCACAGACCCTCCGGAGACACATTCTGGGCTTGCTACATACTGGTCATCCCGGGGGCACACGTATGAAACAAAAAGCCAGAGGCTATGTGTGGTGGCCAAACCTAGACTCAGATATCACAACATATGTGAATGCTTGTGCTGGATGTGCACAAACTGCAAGAGACCCTCCTCGAGGGTGTGTCCAGCCCTGGACTTGGCCCACGGTTCCTTGGTTTCGCCTACACTTGGACTTTGCAGGCCCGATCAGAGGACACACCTTCTTGATCATAGTGGATGCCCATTCAAAGTGGCCTGAGGTAATTCCTGTTACTCAGCCAACAACTAAGGCAACGGTTTCCATACTGTTACATCTCGCTGCTACGTTTGGATACCCCAGAGAGATCGTCACTGACAATGGTGCACAATTCACCAGTCAGGAGTTTCAGCGTTTCCTGACTGCCCACAACATCAAGCACAAGTTGACTGCACCTTACCACCCGGCTACTAATGGTCAAGCAGAACGGTTTGTGCAGACTTTTAAACGCTATTTCAAAGCTACAGTGGCTGCAAGTAAACAACAGTCCCTGTCACCCCAGCAGCTGGACTCCTTCCTTTCTGCTTACAGAAACATACCACATGCAACCACCGGGAAAACTCCAGCAGAACTCCTTCTGGGTCGGCAGCCATGGACTGTTTTGGACATGCTCCGTCCTCAAACAGTCCAGGAACATGTACTGCAGTCGCAAGACAAGATGGTCAAACATGGTGAGCTCCCTCGATTCACAGCCCAACAAAAGGTATGGGCCCGATCTTATGGGGCTTCCCACGCCCGGTGGCTTCCTGCTGTCATTGCAGAGACTTTGGGACCCAAGATGTATAGGGTCTGCCTGGAAGATGGTTCCATTTGCAGACGGCATGCAGACCAACTGCGTCCTCGTTTTCAATTGCCCGAATCCCTGAGGCCAGCTGAACCACCAGTGTCGCAAGGATCTGCTCCCAGCGGATCAGAATGCATGGGGACTGATGATTGGGGGGACTCTGAACTTTTGAACTCAGCTCCAACAGAGCCCTCCAACCCTGGTCCGGAGGTCTGTTCACCCGCTGAGCTGGAGGATCCCTTCTTGGCCCCGCCGGTGCCCATTCCGGCCAGCCCTGTTTTCTCCGGTCCCGAGTCGCTGGGTGCCCGACCTCAACGACACTGTCGCCCTCCTGATCGGTTTCAGCTTCCAGACCGGTTACGAGACTTTCGACGAGGCCGCCGAAAGTGATCCGATGACATTGTATCCCCGCAACTGTCCCTGGAAGCTTGGTCTCACATCTGAATGCAGGAAATATCCGGCGCATCTCCTGTGTTTGGAGGACTGTTATTGGACAGTTATTAGTTAATGTTTTGTGCCTTTTCTCGTTTTGTTGTATTTTTTTTTTTTTTTTAGGGATGGATGGAAGGTGTTATACCTGAAAGGTTCCACATGTACTGTCACTTTAAGGCTGGCTCCACCCAGGAGTGATGACAAGGGTCAAGGGGTATAGTAGCCATCTTAGAGCACATGTAAGGAAGCATATAAGATGTACCTGTCCTGAGATGCATGTTGCAGTGTACAGTGTGTACTGAAATAAACATCCATTGTTCCAGACCAGAGTCTTGTGTCTCTCACAACACAGAGGATATAACAACAGGAGTCCCCCATCAGAGCCCCCCACAGCAGGTGTCCCCATCAGAGCCGCCCACAGCAAGTGTCCCCCATCAGAGCCCCCCACAGCATGTGTCCCCCATCAGAGCCCCCCACAGCATGTGTCCCCCATCAGAGCCCCCCACAGCATGTGTCCCCCATCAGAGCATCCCACAGCATGTGTCCCCCATCAGAGCATCCCACAGCATGTGTCCCCCATCAGAGCCCCCACAGCATGTGTCCCCATTCAGAGCATCCCACAGCATGTGTCCCCCATCAGAGCATCCCACAGCATGTGTCCCCCATCAGAGCCCCCCACAGCATGTGTCCCCCATCAGAGCCCCCCACAGCATGTGTCCCCCATCAGAGCCCCCCACAGCAGGTGTCCCCATCAGAGCCCCCACAGCATGTGTCCCATATCAGAACCCCCACAGCATGTGTCCCCCATCAGAGCATCCCACAGCATGTGTCCCCCATCAGAGCATCCCACAGCATGTGTCCCCCATCAGAGCCCCCCACAGCATGTGTCCCCCATCAGAGCCCCCCACAGCATGTGTCCCCCATCAGAGCCCCCCACAGCAGGTGTCCCCATCAGAGCCCCCACAGCATGTGTCCCATATCAGAACCCCCACAGCATGTGTCCCCCATCAGAGCCCCCCACAGCATGTGTCCCCCATCAGAGCCCCCCACAGAAGGAGTCCCCCATCAGAGCCCCCCACAGCAGGTGTCCCCATCAGAGCCCCCCACAGCATGTGTCCCCCATCAGAGCCCCCCACAGCAGGTGTCCCCCATCAGAGCCCCCCACAGCATGTGTCCCCCATCAGAGCCCCCCACAGCATGTGTCCCCCATCAGAGCCCCCCAAAACTGGAGTCCCCCATCATAGCCCCCCACAGCATGTGTCCCCATCAGAGCCCCCCACAGCATGTGTCCCCCATCAGAGCCCCCAACAGCATGTGTCCCCCATCAGAGCCCCCCACAGCAGGTGTCCCCATCAGAGTCCCCCCCAAACAGGAGTCCCCCATCAGAGCCCCCCACAGCAGGTGTCCCCATCAGAGCCGCCCACAGCATGTGTCCCCCATCAGAGCCCCCCACAGCATGTGTCCAACATCAGAGCCCCCCACAGCATGTGTCCCCCATCAGAGCCCCCCACAGCATGTGTCCCCCATCAGAGCATCCCACAGCATGTGTCCACCATCAGAGCCCCCCACAGCATGTGTCCCCCATCAGAGCCCCCCACAGCAGGTGTCCCCATCAGAGCCCCCCACAGCATGTGTCCCCCATCAGAGCCCCCCACAGCATGTGTCCCCCATCAGAGCCCCCCACAGCATGTGTCCCCCATCAGAGCCCCCCACAGCAGGTGTCTCCATCAGAGCCCCGCACAGCAGGTGTCCCCCATCAGAGCCCCCCACAGCATGTGTCCCCCATCAGAGCCCTCCACAGCAGGTGTCCCCATCAGAGTCCCCCCACAGCAGGTGTCCCCCATCAGAGTCCCCCCACAGCAGGTGTCCCCCATCAGAGTCCCCCCACAGCAGGTGTCCCCCACCACAGCCCCCGACAGCAGGTGTCCCCTATCAAAGTCCCCCCACAGCAGGTGTCCCGCATCAAAGTCCCTCCACAGCAGGTGTCCCCCATCAGAGCCCCCCACAGCAGGTGTCCCCTATCAGAGTCCCCAAGAGCAGGTGTCCCCCAAAGCAGGTGTCTCAATCAGAGTCCCCCCACAGCAGGTGTCCCCATCAGAGTCCCCCCAAAACAGGAGTCCCCCATCAGAGCCCCCCACAGCAGGTGTCCCCATCAGAGCCCCCCACAGCATGTGTCCCCCATCAGAGCCCCCAACAGCATGTGCCCCAATCAGAGTCCCCCCACAGCGGGTGTCCCCCATCAGAGTCCCCTATCAGAGCCCCTCACCAGAGCCCCCCACAGCAGGTGTCCCCTATCAAAGCCCCCCAAATCAGGTGTCCCCCATCAGAGTCTCCTATCAGAGCCCCCCAATAGAGCCCCCCACAGGAGGTGTCCTCTATCAAAGTCCCCCCACAACAGGTGTCCCCCATCAGAGCCCCCCACAGCAGGTGTCCCCCATCAGAGTCCCCCCACAGCAGGTGTCCCCCATCAGAGCCCCCAAGAGCAGGTGTCCTCCAAAGCAGGTGTCTCAATCAGAGTCCCCCCACAGCATGTGTCCCCATCAGAGTCCCCCCAAAACAGGAGTCCCCCATCAGAGCCCCCCCACAGCATGTGTCCCCCATCAGAGCCCCCCACAGCATGTGTCCCCCATCAGAGCCCCCCACAGCATGTGTCCCTCATCAGAGCATCTCACAGCATGTGTCCCCCATCAGAGCCCCCCACAGCATGTGTCCCCCATCAGAGACCCCACAGCATGTGTCCCCCATCAGAGACCCCCACAGCAGGTGTCCCTATCAGAACCCCCCACAGAGTGTCCCCCATCAGAACCCTCACAGCATGTGTCCCCTATCAGAGCCCCCCACAGCAGGTGTCCCCCATCAGAGTCCCCCCACAGCAGGTGTCCCCCATCAGAGTCCCCCCACAGCAGGTGTCCCCCATCAGAGTCCCCCCACAGCAGGTGTCCCCCATCAGAGTCCCCCCAAAACAGGAGTCCCCCATCAGAGCCCCCCCACAGCAGGTGTCCCCATCAGAGTCCCCCCACAGCGGGTGTCCCCCATCAGAGTCCCCTATCAGAGCCCCCCACCAGAGCCCCCCACAGCAGGTGTCCCCTATCAAAGCCCCCCGCAGCAGGTGTCCCCCATCAGAGTCTCCTATCAGAGCCCCCCACCAGAGCCCCCCACAGCAGGTGTCCCCATCAGAGTCCCCCCACAGCAGGTGTCCCCTATCAGAGTCCCCCACAGCAGGTGTCCCCCATCAGAGTCCCCCCACAGCAGGTGTCCCCATCAGAGTCCCCCACAGCAGGTGTACCCCATCAGAGTCCCCCCACAGCAGGTGTCCCCCATCAGAGCCCCCAAGAGCAGGTGTCCCTCAAAGCAGGTGTCTCAATCAGAGTCCCCCCACAGCAGGTGTCCCCATCAGAGTTCCCCCACAGCAGGTGTCCCCATCAAAGTCCCCCCAAAACAGGAGTCCCCCATCAGAGCCCCCCTCAGCATGTGTCCACCATCAGAGCCCCCCACAGCATGTGTCCCCCATCAGAGCCCCCCACAGCAGGTGTCCCCATCAGAGTCCCCCCACAGCAGGTGTCCCCCATCAGAGTCCCCCCACAGCAGGTGTCCCCCATCAAAGTCCCCCCACAGCAGGTGTCCCCCATCAGAGCCCCCCACAGCAGGTGTCCCCAATCAGAGCCCCCCACAGCAGGTGTCCCCCATCAGAGTCCCCCCACAGCAGGTGTCCCCCAACAGAGCCCCCAAGAGCAGGTGTCCCCCAAAGCAGGTGTCTCAATCAGAGTCCCCCATCAGCAGGTGTCCCCATCAGAGTCCCCCCAAAACAGGAGTCCCCCATCAGAGCCCCCCCACAGCAGGTGTCCCCATCAGAGCCCCCCACAGCATGTGTCCCCCATCAGAGCCCCCACAGCATCTGTCCCCATCAGAGTCCCCCAACAGCGGGTGTCCCCATCACAGTCCTCCCACAGCAGATGTCCCCCATCAGAGTCCCCTATCAGAGCCCCCCACCAGAGCACCCCACAGCAGGTGTCCCCTATCAAAGCCCCCCACATCAGGTGTCCCCCATCAGAGTCTCCTATCAGAGCCCCCCACCAGAGCCCCTCACAGCAGGTGTCCCCTATCAAAGTCCCCCCATAGCAGGTGTCCCCCATCAAAGTCCCCCCACAGCAGGTGTCCCCCATTAGAGCCCCATACAGCAGGTGTCCCCATCAGAGCCCCCCACAGCATGTGTCCCCCATCAGAGCCCCCCACAGCATGTGTCCCCCATCAGAGCCCCCCACAGCAGGTGTCCCCCATCAGAGTCCCCCCACAGCAGGTGTCCCCCATCACAGTCCCCCCACAGCAGGTGTCCCCCATCAGAGTCCCCCCAAAACAGGAGTCCCCCATCAGAGCCCCCCAACAGCAGGTGTCCCCATCAGAGTCCCCCCACAGCGGGTGTCCCCATCAGAGTCCCCCCACAGCAGGTGTCCCCCATCAGAGTCCCTTATCAGAGCCCCCCACCAGAGCCCCCCACAGCAGGTGTCTCAATCAGAGTCCCCCCACAGCAGGTGTCCCCATCAGAGTCCCCCCAAAACAGGAGTCCCCCATCAGTGCCCCATACAGCAGGTGTCCCCATCAGAGCCCCCCACAGCATGTGTCCCCCATCAGAGCCCCCCACAGCATGTGTCCCCCATCAGAGCCCCCCACAGCAGGTGTCCCCCATCAGAGTCCCCTATCAGAGCCCCCCACCAGAGCCCCTCACAGCAGGTGTCTCAATCAGAGTCCCCCCACAGCAGGTGTCCCCATCAGAGTCCCCCCAAAACAGGAGTCCCCCATCAGAGCCCCATACAGCAGGTGTCCCCATCAGAGCCCCATACAGCATGTGTCCCCCATCAGAGCCCCCCACAGCATGTGTCCCCCATCAGAGCCCCCCACAGCAGGTGTCCCCCATCAGAGTCCCCCCACAGCAGGTGTCCAACATCACAGTCCCCCCACAGCAGGTGTCCCCCATCAGAGTCACCCCAAAACAGGAGTCCCCCATCAGAGCCCACCCACAGCAGGTGTCCCCATCAGAGTCCCCCCACAGCGGGTGTCCCCATCAGAGTCCCCCCACAGCAGGTGTCCCCCATCAGAGTCCCCTATCAGAGCCCCCCACCAGAGCCCCCCACAGCAGGTGTCCCCTATCAAAGCCCCCCACAGCAGGTGTCCCCCATCAGAGTCTCCTATCAGAGCCCCCCACCAGAGCCCCCCACAGCAGGTGTCCCCATCAGAGTCCCCCCACAGCAGGTGTCCCCCATCAGAGTCCCCCACAGCAGGTGTCCCCCATCAGAGCCCCCAAAAGCAGGTGTCCTTCAAAGCAGGTGTCTCAATCAGAGTCCCCCCACAGCAGGTGTCCCAATCAGAGTCCCCCCAAAACAGGAGTCCCCCATCAGAGCCCCCCACAGCATGTGTCCCCCATCAGAGCCCTACACAGCATGTGTCCCCCATCAGAGCCCCCCACAGCATGTGTCCCCCATCAGAGCCCCCCACAGCATGTGTCCCCCATCAGAGCATCCCACAGCATGTGTCCCCCATCAGAGCATCCCACAGCATGTGTCCCCCATCAGAGCCCCCACAGCATGTGTCCCCCATCAGAGCATTCCACAGCATGTGTCCCCCATCAGAGCATCCCACAGCATGTGTCCCCCATCAGAGCCCCCCACAGTATGTGTCCCCCATCAGAGCCCCCCACAGTATGTGTCCCCCATCAGAGCCCCCCACAGCAGGTGTCCCCATCAGAGCCCCCACAGCATGTGTCCCATATCAGAACCCCCACAGCATGTGTCCCCCATCAGAGCATCCCACAGCATGTGTCCCCCATCAGAGCCCCCCACAGCATGTGTCCCCCATCAGAGTCCCCACAGCATGTGTCCCCCATCAGAGCATCCCACAGCATGTGTCCCCCATCAGAGCATCCCACAGCATGTGTCCCCCATCAGAGCCCCCCACAGCATGTGTCCCCCATCAGAGCCCCCCACAGCATGTGTCCCCCATCAGAGCCCCCCACAGCAGGTGTCCCCATCAGAGCCCCCACAGCAGGTGTCCCATATCAGAACCCCCACAGCATGTGTCCCCCATCAGAGCCCCCCACAGCATGTGTCCCCCATCAGAGCCCCCCACAGCATGTGTCCCCATCAGAGCCCCCCAAAACAGGAGTCCCCCATCATAGCCCCCCACAGCATATGTCCCCATCAGAGCCCCCCACAGCATGTGTCCCCCATCAGAGCCCACCACAGCATGTGTCCCCCATCAGAGCCCCCCACAGCAGGTGTCCTCCATCAGAGCCCCCCACAGCATGTGTCCCCCATCAGAGCCCCCCACAGCATGTGTCCCCATCAGAGCCCCCCAAAACAGGAGTCCCCCATCATAGCCCCCCACAGCATATGTCCCCATCAGAGCCCCCCACAGCATGTGTCCCCCATCAGAGCCCACCACAGCATGTGTCCCCCATCAGAGCCCCCCACAGCAGGTGTCCCCATCAGAGTCCCCCATCAGAGCCCCCCACAGCAGGTGTCCCCATCAGAGCCCCCCACAGCAGGTGTCCCCCATCAGAGCCCCCCACAGCATGTGTCCCCCATCAGAGCCCTCCACAGCAGGTGTCCCCATCAGAGTCCCCCACAGCAGGTGTCCCCCATCAGAGTCCCCCCACAGCAGGTGTCCCCCATCAGAGTCCCCCCACAGCAGGTGTCCCCCACCACAGCCCCCCACAGCAGGTGTCCCCTATCAAAGTCCCCCCACAGCAGGTGTCCCGCATCAAAGTCCCCCCACAGCAGGTGTCCCCCATCAGAGCCCCCCACAGCAAGTGTCCCCCATCAGAGTCCCCAAGAGCAGGTGTCCCCCAAAGCAGGTGTCTCAATCAGAGTCCCCCCACAGCAGGTGTCCCCATCAGAGTCCCCCCCAGAACAGGAGTCCCCCATCAGAGCCCCCCACAGCAGGTGTCCCCATCAGAGCCCCCCACAGCATGTGTCCCCCATCAGAGCCCCCCACAGCATGTGTCCCAATCAGAGTCCCCCCACAGCGGGTGTCCCCCATCAGAGTCCCCTATCAGAGCCCCCCACCAGAGCCCCCCACAGCAGGTGTCCCCTATCAAAGCCCCCCACATCAGGTGTCCCCCATCAGAGTCTCCTATCAGAGCCCCCCAACAGAGCCCCCCACAGCCGGTGTCCCCTATCAAAGTCCCCCCACAGCAGGTGTCCCCCATCAGAGCCCCCCACAGCAGGTGTCCCCCATCAGAGTCCCCCCACAGCATGTGTCCCCCATCAGAGCCCCCCACAGCAGGTGTCCCCATAAGAGCCCCCCACAGCAGGTGTCCCCCATCAGAACCACCACAGCATGTGTCCCCCATCAGAGCCCCCCACAGCATGTGTCCCCCATCAGAGCCCCCCACAGCAGGTGTCCCCCATCAGAGTCCCCCCACAGCAGGTGTCCCCCACCAGAGTCCCCCCACAGCAGGTGTCCCCCCTCAGAGTCCACTATCAGAGCCCCCCACCAGAGCCCCCCACAGCAGGTGTCCCCTATCAAAGTCCCCCCACAGCAGGTGTCCCCCCATCAAAGTCCCCCCACAGCAGGTGTCCCCCATCAGAGCCCCCCACAGCAGGTGTCCCCCATCAGAGCCCCCCACAGCAGGTGTCCCCCATCAGAGTCCCCCCACAGCAGGTGTCCCCATTAGAGCCCCCAAGAGCAGGTGTCCCCCAAAGCAGGTGTCTCAATCAGAGTCCCCCCCACAGCAGGTGTCCCCATCAGATTCCCCCCAAAACAGGAGTCTCCCATCAGAACCCCCACAGCAGGTGTCCCCATCAGAGCCCCCCACAGCATGTGTCCCCCATCAGAGCCCCCCACAGCATGTGTTCCCCATCAGAGCCCCCCACAGCGGGTGTCCCCCATCAGAGTCCCCTATCAGAGCCCCCCACAGCAGGTGTCCCCTATCAAAGCCCCCCACATCAGGTGTCCCCCATCAAAGTCTCCTTTCAGAGCCCCCCACCAGAGCCCCCCACAGCATGTGTCGCCTATCAAATTCCCCCCACAGCAGGTGTCCCCCATCAAAGTCCCCCCACAGCAAGCGTCCCCCATCAGAGCCCCCCACAGCAGGTGTCCCCCATCAGAGCATCCCACAGCATGTGTCCCCCATCAGAGCCCCCCACAGCATGTGTCCCCCATCAGAGCCCCCCACAGCATGTGTCCCCCATCAGAGCCCCCCACAGCAGGTGTCCCCATCAGAACCCCCCACAGAGTGTCCCCCATCAGAACCCTCACAGCATGTGTCCCCTATCAGAGTCCCCCCACAGCAGGTGTCCCCCATCAGAGTCCCCCCACAGCAGGTGTCCCCCATCAGAGTCCCCCCACAGCAGGTGTCCCCCATCAGAGTCCCCCCACAGCAGGTGTCCCCCATCAGAGTCCCCCCAAAACAGGAGTCCCCCATCAGAGCCCCCCCACAGCAGGTGTCCCCATCAGAGTCCCCCCACAGCGGGTGTCCCCATCAGAGTCCCCCCACAGCAGGTGTCCCCCATCAGAGTCCCCTATCAGAGCCCCCCACCAGAGCCCCCCACAGCAGGTGTCCCCTATCAAAGCCCCCCACAGCAGGTGTCCCCCATCAGAGTCTCCTATCAGAGCCCCTCACCAGAGTCCCCCCACAGCAGGTGTCCCCATCAGAGTCCCCCCATAGCAGGTGTCCCCCATCAGAGTCCCCCCACAGCATGTGTCCCCATCAGAGTCCCCCCAAAACAGGAGTCCCCCATCAGAGCCCCCCACAGCAGGTGTCCCCATCAGAGCCCCCCACAGCATGTGTCCCCCATCAGAGCCCCCCACAGCATTTGTCCCCCATCAGAGCCCCCCACAGCATGTGTCCCTCATCAGAGCATCTCACAGCATGTGTCCCCCATCAGAGCCCCCCACAGCATGTGTCCCCCATCAGAGACCCCACAGCATGTGTCCCCATAAGAGCCCCCCACAGCAGGTGTCCCCATAAGAGCCCCCCACAGCAGGTGTCCCCATAAGAGCCCCCCACAGCAGGTGTCCCCATAAGAGCCCCCCACAGCAGGTGTCCCCCATCAGAACCCCCACAGCATGTGTCCCCCATCAGAGCCCCCCACAGCATGTGTCCCCCATCAGAGCCCCCCACAGCAGGTGTCCCCCATCAGAGTCCCCCCACAGCAGGTGTCCCCCATCAGAGTCCACTATCAGAGCCCCCCACCAGAGCCCCCCACAGCAGGTGTCCCCTATCAAAGTCCCCCCACAGCAGGTGTCCCCCCATCAAAGTCCCCCCACAGCAGGTGTCCCCCATCAGAGCCCCCCACAGCAGGTGTCCCCCATCAGAGCCCCCCACAGCAGGTGTCCCCCATCAGAGTCCCCCCACAGCAGGTGTCCCCATTAGAGCCCCCAAGAGCAGGTGTCCCCCAAAGCAGGTGTCTCAATCAGAGTCCCCCCCACAGCAGGTGTCCCCATCAGAGTCCCCCCAAAACAGGAGTCTCCCATCAGAGCCCCCACAGCAGGTGTCCCCATCAGAGCCCCCCACAGCATGTGTCCCCCATCAGAGCCCCCCACAGCATGTGTTCCCCATCAGAGCCCCCCACAGTGGGTGTCCCCCATCAGAGTCCCCTATCAGAGCCCCCCACAGCAGGTGTCCCCTATCAAAGCCCCCCACATCAGGTGTCCCCCATCAGAGTCTCCTTTCAGAGCCCCCCACCAGAGCCCCCCACAGCATGTGTCCCCTATCAAATTCCCCCCACAGCAGGTGTCCCCCATCAAAGTCCCCCCACAGCAGGCGTCCCCCATCAGAGCCCCCCACAGCAGGTGTCCCCCATCAGAGCATCCCACAGCATGTGTCCCCCATCAGAGCCCCCCACAGCATGTGTCCCCCATCAGAGTCCCCCCACAGCATGTGTCCCCATCAGAGTCCCCCCAAAACAGGAGTCCCCCATCAGAGCCCCCCACAGCAGGTGTCCCCATCAGAGCCCCCCACAGCATGTGTCCCCCATCAGAGCCCCCCACAGCATGTCTCCCCCATCAGAGCCCCCCACAGCATGTGTCCCCCATCAGAGCCCCCCACAGCATGTGTCCCTCATCAGAGCATCTCACAGCATGTGTCCCCCATCAGAGCCCCCCACAGCATGTGTCCCCCATCAGAGACCCCACAGCATGTGTCCCCCATCAGAGCCCCCCACAGCAGGTGTCCCCATCAGAACCCCCCACAGAGTGTCCCCCATCAGAACCCTCACAGCATGTGTCCCCTATCAGAGCCCCCCACAGCAGGTGTCCCCATCAGAGTCCCCCCACAGCAGGTGTCCCCCATCAGAGTCCCCCCACAGCAGGTGTCCCCAAACAGAGTCCCCCCACAGCAGGTGTCCCCCATCAGAGTCCCCCCAAAACAGGAGTCCCCCATCAGAGCCCCCCCACAGCAGGTGTCCCCATCAGAGTCCCCCCACAGCGGGTGTCCCCCATCAGAGTCCCCTATCAGAGCCCCCCACAGCAGGTGTCCCCTATCAAAGCCCCCCACAGCAGGTGTCCCCCATCAGAGTCTCCTATCAGAGCCCCCCACCAGAGCCCCCCACAGCAGGTGTCCCCATCAGAGTCCCCCCACAGCAGGTGTCCCCCATCAGAGTCCCCCACAGCAGGTGTCCCCCATCAGAGTCCCCCCACAGCAGGTGTCCCCCATCAGAGTCCCCCACAGCAGGTGTCCCCCATCAGAGTCCCCCCACAGCAGGTGTCCCCCATCAGAGCCCCCAAGAGCAGGTGTCCCTCAAAGCAGGTGTCTCAATCAGAGTCCCCCCACAGCAGGTGTCCCCATCAGAGTCCCCCCATAGCAGGTGTCCCCATCAGAGTCCCCCCAAAACAGGAGTCCCCCATCAGAGCCCCCCTCAGCATGTGTCCACCATCAGAGCCCCCCACAGCATGTGTCCTCCATCAGAGCCCCCCACAGCATGTGTCCCCCATCAGAGCCCCCCACAGCATGTGTCCCCCATCAGAGCCCCCCACAGCATGTGTCCCCCATCAGAGCCCCCCACAGCATGTGTCTCCCATTAGAGCATCCCACAGCATGTGTCCCCCATCAGAGCCCCCCACAGCATGTGTCTCCCATTAGAGCATCCCACAGCATGTGTCCCCCATCAGAGCATCCCACAGCATGTGTCCCCCATCAGAGCATCCCACAGCATGTGTCCCCCATCAGAGCCCCCCACAGCATGTGTCCCCCATCAGAGCCCCCCACAGCAGGTGTCCCCATCAGAGCCCCCCACAGCAGGTGTCCCCATAAGAGCCCCCCACAGCAGGTGTCCCCCATCAGAACCCCCACAGCATGTGTCCCCCATCAGAGCCCCCCACAGCATGTGTCCCCCATCAGAGCCCCCCACAGCAGGTGTCCCCCATCAGAACCCCCACAGCATGTGTCCCCCATCAGAGCCCCCCACAGCATGTGTCCCCCATCAGAGCCCCCCACAGCAGGTGTCCCCCATCAGAGTCCCCCCACAGCAGGTGTCCCCCATCAGAGCATCCCACAGCATGTGTCCCCCATCAGAGCCCCCCACAGCATGTGTCCCCCATCAGAGCCCCCCACAGCATGTGTCCCCCATCAGAGCCCCCCACAGCAGGTGTCCCCATCAGAACCCCCCACAGAGTGTCCCCCATCAGAACCCTCACAGCATGTGTCCCCTATCAGAGTCCCCCCACAGCAGGTGTCCCCCATCAGAGTCCCCCCACAGCAGGTGTCCCCCATCAGAGTCCCCCCACAGCAGGTGTCCCCCATCAGAGTCCCCCCACAGCAGGTGTCCCCCATCAGAGTCCCCCCAAAACAGGAGTCCCCCATCAGAGCCCCCCCACAGCAGGTGTCCCCATCAGAGTCCCCCCACAGCGGGTGTCCCCATCAGAGTCCCCCCACAGCAGGTGTCCCCCATCAGAGTCCCCTATCAGAGCCCCCCACCAGAGCCCCCCACAGCAGGTGTCCCCTATCAAAGCCCCCCACAGCAGGTGTCCCCATCATAGTCTCCTATCAGAGCCCCTCACCAGAGTCCCCCCACAGCAGGTGTCCCCATCAGAGTCCCCCCATAGCAGGTGTCCCCCATCAGAGTCTCCCCACAGCAGGTGTCCCCCATCAGAGCCCCCAAGAGCAGGTGTCCCTCAAAGCAGGTGTCTCAATCAGAGTCCCCCGACAGCAGGTGTCCCCATCAGAGTCCCCCCAAAACTGGAGTCCCCCATCAGAGCCCCCCACAGCAGGTGTCCCCATCAGAGCCCCCCACAGCATGTGTCCACCATCAGAGCCCCCCACAGCATGTGTCCCCCATCAGAGCCCCCCACAGCATGTGTCCCCCATCAGAGCCCCCCACAGCAGGTGTCTCCATCAGAGCCCCCCACAGCATGTGTCCCCCATCAGAGCCCCCCACAGCATGTGTCCCCCATCAGAGCATCCCACAGCATGTGTCCCCCATCAGAGCATCCCACAGCATGTGTCCCCCATCAGAGCCCCCCACAGCATGTGTCCCCCATCAGAGCCCCCCACAGCATGTGTCCCCCATCAGAGCCCCTCACAGCAGGTGTCCCCATCAGAGCCCCCCACAGCAGGTGTCCCCATCAGAGCCCCCCACAGCAGGTGTCCCCCGTCAGAACCCCCACAGCATGTGTCCCCCATCAGAGCCCCCCACAGCATGTGTCCCCCATCAGAGCCCCCCACAGCAGGTGTCCCCCATCAGAGTCCCCCGACAGCAGGTGTCCCCCATCAGAGTCCCCCCACAGCAGGTGTCCCCCACCAGAGTCCCCCCAAAACAGGAGTCCCCCATCAGAGCCCCCCAAAGCAGGTGTCCCCCATCAGAGTCTCCCCACAGCAAGTGTCCCCCATCAGAGTCCCCTATCAGAGCCCCCCACCAGAGCCCCCCACAGCAGGTGTCCCCTATCAAAGTCCCCCCACAGCAGGTGTCCCCCATCAAAGTCCCCCCACAGCAGGTGTCCCCCATCAGAGCCCCCCAAAGCAGGTGTCCCCCATCAGAGCCCCCCAAAGCAGGTGTCCCCCATCAGAGTCCCCCCACAGCAGGTGTCCCCCATCAGAGCCCCCAAGGGCAGGTGTCCCCCAAAGCAGGTGTCTCAATCAGAGTCCCCCCACAGCAGGTGTCCCCATCAGAGTCCCCCCAAAACAGGAGTCCCCCATCAGAGCCCCCCACAGCAGGTGTCCCCATCAGAGCCCCCCACAGCATGTGTCCCCCATCAGAGCCCCCCACAGCATGTGTCCCCCATCAGAGCCCCCCACAGCATGTGTCCCCCATCAGAGCATCCCACAGCATGTGTCCCCCATCAGAGCCCCCCACAGCATGTGTCCCCCATCAGAGCCCCCCACAGCAGGTGTCCCCATCAGAGCCCCCCACAGCATGTGTCCCCCATCAGAGCCCCCCACAGCATGTGTCCCCCATCAGAGCCCCCCACAGCATGTGTCCCCCATCAGAGCATCCCACAGCATGTGTCCCCCATCAGAGCCCCCCACAGCAGGTGTCCCCATCAGAGCTTCCCACAGCAGGTGTCCCCCATCAGAGCCCCCCACAGCATGTGTCCCCCATCAGAGCCCCCCACAGCAGGTGTCCCCATCAGAGTCCCCCCACAGCAGGTGTCCCCCATCAGAGTCCCCCCACAGCAGGTGTCCCCCATCAGAGTCCCCCCACAGCAGGTGTCCCCCGTCAGAACCCCCACAGCATGTGTCCCCCATCAGAGCCCCCCACAGCATGTGTCCCCCATCAGAGTCCCCCCACAGCAGGTGTCCCCTATCAGAGCCCCCCACCAGAGCCCCCCACAGCAGGTGTCCCCTATCAAAGCCCCCCACAGCAGGTGTCCCCCATCAGAGTCTCCTATCAGAGCCCCTCACCAGAGTCCCCCCACAGCAGGTGTCCCCATCAGAGTCCCCCCATAGCAGGTGACCCCCATCAGAGTCCCCCCACAGCAGGTGTCCCCTATCAGAGCCCCCAAGAGCAGGTGTCCCTCAAAGCAGGTGTCTCAATCAGAGTCCCCCGACAGCAGGTGTCCCCATCAGAGTCCCCCCAAAACTGGAGTCCCCCATCAGAGCCCCCCACAGCAGGTGTCCCCATCAGAGCCCCCCACAGCATGTGTCCACCATCAGAGCCCCCCACAGCATGTGCCCCCCATCAGAGCCCCCCACAGCATGTGTCCCCCATCAGAGCCCCCCACAGCATGTGTCCCCCATCAGAGCCCCCCACAGCAGGTGTCTCCATCAGAGCCCCCCACAGCATGTGTCCCCCATCAGAGCCCCCCACAGCATGTGTCCCCCATCAGAGCATCCCACAGCATGTGTCCCCCATCAGAGCATCCCACAGCATGTGTCCCCCATCAGAGCCCCCCACAGCATGTGTTCCCCATCAGAGCCCCCCACAGCATGTGTCCCCCATCAGAGCCCCTCACAGCAGGTGTCCCCATCAGAGCCCCCCACAGCAGGTGTCCCCATCAGAGCCCCCCACAGCAGGTGTCCCCCGTCAGAACCCCCACAGCATGTGTCCCCCATCAGAGCCCCCCACAGCATGTTTCCCCCATCAGAGTCCCCCCACAGCAGGTGTCCCCCATCAGAGTCCCCCCACAGCAGGTGTCCCCCATCAGAGTCCCCCCACAGCAGGTGTCCCCCACCAGAGTCCCCCCAAAACAGGAGTCCCCCATCAGAGCCCCCCAAAGCAGGTGTCCCCCATCAGAGTCTCCCCACAGCAAGTGTCCCCCATCAGAGTCCCCTATCAGAGCCCCCCACCAGAGCCCCCCACAGCAGGTGTCCCCTATCAAAGTCCCCCCACAGCAGGTGTCCCCCATCAAAGTCCCCCCACAGCAGGTGTCCCCCATCAGAGCCCCCCAAAGCAGGTGTCCCCCATCAGAGCCCCCCACAGCAGGTGTCCCCCATCAGAGTCCCCCCACAGCAGGTGTCCCCCATCAGAGCCCCCATGGGCAGGTGTCCCCCAAAGCAGGTGTCTCAATCAGAGTCCCCCCACAGCAGGTGTCCCCATCAGAGTCCCCCAAAACAGGAGTCCCCCATCAGAGCCCCCCACAGCAGGTGTCCCCATCAGAGCCCCCCACAGCATGTGTCCCCCATCAGAGCCCCCCACAGCATGTGTCCCCCATCAGAGCCCCCCACAGCATGTGTCCCCCATCAGAGCCCCCCACAGCATGTGTCCCCCATCAGAGCATCCCACAGCATGTGTCCCCCATCAGAGCATCCCACAGCATGTGTCCCCCATCAGAGCCCCCCACAGCATGTGTCCCCCATCAGAGCCCCCCACAGCAGGTGTCCCCATCAGAGCCCCCCACAGCATGTGTCCCCCATCAGAGCCTCCCACAGCATGTGTCCCCCATCAGAGCCCCCCACAGCATGTGTCCCCCATCAGAGCATCCCACAGCATGTGTCCCCCATCAGAGCCCCCCACAGCATGTGTCCCCCATCAGAGCCCCCCACAGCAGGTGTCCCCATCAGAGCCCCCCACAGCAGGTGTCCCCCATCAGAGCCCCCCACAGCATGTGTCCCCCATCAGAGCCCCCCACAGCAGGTGTCCCCATCAGAGTCCCCCCACAGCAGGTGTCCCCCATCAGAGCCCCTCACAGCAGGTGTCCCCATCAGAGCCCCCCACAGCAGGTGTCCCCATCAGAGCCCCCCACAGCAGGTGTCCCCCGTCAGAACCCCCACAGCATGTGTCCCCCATCAGAGCCCCCCACAGCATGTGTCCCCCATCAGAGTCCCCCCACAGCAGGTGTCCCCCATCAGAGTCCCCCCACAGCAGGTGTCCCCCATCAGAGTCCCCCCACAGCAGGTGTCCCCCACCAGAGTCCCCCCAAAACAGGAGTCCCCCATCAGAGCCCCCCAAAGCAGGTGTCCCCCATCAGAGTCTCCCCACAGCAAGTGTCCCCCATCAGAGTCCCCTATCAGAGCCCCCCACCAGAGCCCCCCACAGCAGGTGTCCCCTATCAAAGTCCCCCCACAGCAGGTGTCCCCCATCAAAGTCCCCCCACAGCAGGTGTCCCCCATCAGAGCCCCCCAAAGCAGGTGTCCCCCATCAGAGCCCCCCACAGCAGGTGTCCCCCATCAGAGTCCCCCCACAGCAGGTGTCCCCCATCAGAGCCCCCATGGGCAGGTGTCCCCCAAAGCAGGTGTCTCAATCAGAGTCCCCCCACAGCAGGTGTCCCCATCAGAGTCCCCCAAAACAGGAGTCCCCCATCAGAGCCCCCCACAGCAGGTGTCCCCATCAGAGCCCCCCACAGCATGTGTCCCCCATCAGAGCCCCCCACAGCATGTGTCCCCCATCAGAGCCCCCCACAGCATGTGTCCCCCATCAGAGCCCCCCACAGCATGTGTCCCCCATCAGAGCATCCCACAGCATGTGTCCCCCATCAGAGCATCCCACAGCATGTGTCCCCCATCAGAGCCCCCCACAGCATGTGTCCCCCATCAGAGCCCCCCACAGCAGGTGTCCCCATCAGAGCCCCCCACAGCATGTGTCCCCCATCAGAGCCCCCCACAGCATGTGTCCCCCATCAGAGCCCCCCACAGCATGTGTCCCCCATCAGAGCATCCCACAGCATGTGTCCCCCATCAGAGCCCCCCACAGCATGTGTCCCCCATCAGAGCCCCCCACAGCAGGTGTCCCCATCAGAGCCCCCCACAGCAGGTGTCCCCCATCAGAGCCCCCCACAGCATGTGTCCCCCATCAGAGCCCCCCACAGCAGGTGTCCCCATCAGAGTCCCCCCACAGCAGGTGTCCCCCATCAGAGTCCCCCCACAGCAGGTGTCCCCCATCAGAGTCCCCCCACAGCAGGTGTCCCCCACCACAGCCCCCCACAGCAGGTGTCCCCTATCAAAGTCCCCCCACAGCAGGTGTCCCGCATCAAAGTCCCCCCACAGCAGGTGTCTCCCATCAGAGCCCCCCACAGCAGGTGTCCCCCATCAGAGTCCCCCCACAGCAGGTGTCCCCCATCAGAGTCCCCCCACAGCAGGTGTCCCCCACCACAGCCCCCCACAGCAGGTGTCCCCTATCAAAGTCCCCCCACAGCAGGTGTCCCGCATCAAAGTCCCCCCACAGCAGGTGTCCCCCATCAGAGCCCCCCACAGCAGGTGTCCCCCATCAGAGTCCCCCCACAGCAGGTGTCCCCCATCAGAGCCCCCAAGAGCAGGTGTCCCCCAAAGCAGGTGTCTCAATCAGAGTCCCCCCACAGCAGGTGTCCCCATCAGAGTCCCCCACAGCATGTGTCCCCCATCAGAGCCCCCCACAGCATGTGTCCCCCATCAGAGCCTCCCACAGCAGGTGTCCCCATCAGAGCCCCCCACAGCATGTGTCCCCCATCAGAGCCCCCCACAGCATGTGTCCCCCATCAGAGCCCCCCACAGCATGTGTCCCCCCCATTCTCCACACAGCGGTACTTACCTTCAGTCTCCTGCGGTGTCCTCCTCACACTGGCAGCAGCATTCTTCCGGTTTCCTCTCTCGGGCTCAATGAAAGAGAGAGGCAGGAAGTGACATCTGACTCAGGGCAGATGTCAATCAAATCTGAAGTGCCAAGTAGCTTCCGCCCGGCGCCTGTAGTATGTATTACTATGGCCGGGCGGAAGCTACTTGGCGCTTCAGAAAACGCCCCAAGGCGGGCTAAACGCCCGCAAATGCAGCGCCACGTCTGCAATCTCGTGATTGCATAGACGTGGCGCTTCCTATAAGTGCACTGTGTCTGGCGTCGCACTGTATCCGGCGTCCGAACACAGTGCACTTAAGGACCTTTTTTTTTCTTTTTTCTTTTTTTTAAAGGGCCAGTAGTAAAAAAAAATTTTTTTTTTTTTTTTTTTGACTTTTTTTTTTTTTTTTTTTGCTGCCTGGAGGGGGGGGCGCTCCCAGGCGCCCCCTATGGACGGTCCGCCACTGTTCGCAATCTAGATTCCTGTGGTACCCTTAAAACACAGATTGCCAACTAAACATCCCACTTTCTCAAGCCTCTGCCCGTTGAAATAATAAGTTTAAAGATGGAATTTAAAATCTCCTCACTGAATGTTAAAGGTCTGAACAGTCCATTTAAAAGACAAACAGCATGGAAAGAAGCATCCCGACTAAACTGTGACATTTTTGTTTACAAGAAACACACTTTGCCTCGAAAAACCCTCCGACATTCAATCATAAAAAATTTCCCCATATATTTCAAGCTAATGCTCCAACAAAAAAAAGAGGAGTTCTCATTGCTATAAAAGATTCAGTAGCATTCACACTGACTTCCTTGACAGCGGATCCTTTGGGAAGATACCTGGTTCTTGTGGGACAGATAAACAACACTCTCTTCACTATCGTCAACGTATATTTGCCCAATATCAGACCGATCTCAGCTTTGAACAAAATTTGGAAAAAGGCTCAACCTCTTTGCCAGGGTCACATCATCTTGTGTGGAGACTTTAACGCCATAACAGACCGCAAAATGGACTTGTCCAACTCCTCATCAAGTCGGTCCCACAGAACAACCCTAGCGAACTTTCTTGACTCATCTTCCCTATTTGATGTATGGAGATGTCAACACGCCACGGAAAAGGACTTTACCTTTTTTTCTCATGTCCATAAATCCTACACCCGTATTGACTTTTTTTTTACAGATAAATTTCTTTTGCAGGAGATCCAACAATCAGAGATTGGAAACATTACGTGGTCAGACCACGCGCCTGTGTCCATTTCACTGGGGAGGGGAAAGCTAGGGACGAGAGCGAACAGATTGAGAAACGATGCAGTGCTCATGGCTGGGCCTGAGAACAAGCTACAAATACAAAAAGCACTACAGGAATTTTTTGAAATAAAACGCTCCGTCCACGGCGGACCCCTTCACACTGTGGAATTCGCACAAGGCATTTATTCGAGGAATATTAATGAAGCAGAGTGTCACTGCTAGGAAGCTTAGGTCACAGCGGCTTAATACCATACTTGCCTCTATAAAATTTTTAGAACAAACCCATAAGTTAAATCCTCTTCCACACATACTGACGAAACTCAATCAGGCGAGACTTGATCTGAGAGAAATCCTAACAAACCAACACCTTAAGCAACTAAGAGCTTCAAAAGCAAACTTCTATCTTCATGGCAACAAAGCAGGTAAGTTGCTTGCAAGCCAACTTAAAGATAGAACAGCCAAACAAAAATTAACCCACATATTCCATCCCAAATCAGGACAAAAATTACTGAACCCTCAAGACATTGCAGATGCCTTTAGGACATATTACAGCTCACTATATAATCTTCAACAACAGGAAGGCATCCCTCAACCCACACCAGATACCATAGACAAATTCCTGAACTCAATTAATTTACCCCTTCTCTCTCCAGAAGACAGACTGATCCTTAATCAACCCTTTACACAAGCAGAAATTCTAAAAGTAATTCAGACACTCCCACATGATAAAGCACCTGGTCCTGATGGATTTTATAATATTATCAATTCTTTCAAAATACCCTTTCCAAATATATGGAGGGGTATACAATGCCGCTGTGACCAGAGCTTCCTTCCCGGAAGAAATGTTAACTGAAAACATTATTACCATACCAAAACCGTGAAAGGACTCTGCATATGTACAACATTTTGGGCCTATTTCACTTTTAAATGTTGACCTGAAGATATATGCAAAACTTATCTCCAATAGGCTTCAACCTTTTCTACCTGCTCTAGTGAAACCAGATCAAATGGGCTTTGTTCCGGGTCTCCAGGCCCCTGATGCCACCAGACGTGTCATAAATCTCATCCGCCAGACGGAGGCCTTCTCTGCTGTTGACTCTGGACGCAGAGAAGGCCTTCGACAGGGTCCACTGGGGATACCTAGCTAGAGCACTGGAAAAATTTGGCATAAAAGGTGAATTATTCTCTGCCATCACGGCCTTATATACGGTCCCGTCTGCCTATGTATTCTCAGGTCTATTCTCTAAAAAATGTATGATTTCAAATGGTACAAGACAGGGGTGTCCCCTATCCCCGCTCATTTTTGCATTGGTGATGGAGCCCCTTGCGGAGAAAATCAGGTCCCATAATGTCATCAAAGGGATAAAAGTAGGAGAGGATCATTACCCTATAACACTCTTTGCAGATGACATTATTTTAACACTGGAAGACCCGGCCAAATCTCTGCCAGAAGTACATCAGATCCTAACCGAATTCAACCAAATTTCCCTGTATAAAGTCAATGAAACCAAATCTAACATATTGGGCATTAACATCAGCAAATCTTTACAAACTTCCCTACAATCCAAATTCACATATCCATGGTCTTCCAGTGCTGTATCCTATCTAGGTATTACCTTAACATCACCTCTATCCAATCTATATAAAGAGAACTTTGCCCCACTTTTATTAGCAATCCAAAAAGACATGACTAAAATAAGTAAGTTTTTTCTATCCTGGGCTGGTAGATTGGCAGCATTTAAAATGTCCGTCCTACCAAAAATTTTGTACTTTTTCAGAACACTGCCAATCCAGATCCCAGTAGCCTTCTTCAAAAACTCTCAGAAAATTCTCTCTACATTCTTATGGAACAAAGGCAAATCTAGATGCAATCACCATACTCTTCAGAAACATAGGAAAGCAGGAGGCATGGGTGTACCCGACTTACAGGACTATCACACAGCCACACTTTTAGACCAATTAAGGTTCTGGTTTACTTATCCAAATTGTAAATCATGGAGTAGTATAGAACAATCAACAATCTCACCGAACACCCTGCAATCACTTTTACTAGCTAACGCTATTTCCCCCTCCCTTAATACAGGCTTAAATCATCCTACCATATCAGCTTCCATTCTAGCTTGGAAACGCTTCCTACAACACGGCAATAATTCAAACAAACAAATAGAAACCCCACTCAGCATAGGAGTACTTAGACTCATTAACCCCAATATAACAACTCCCAAATGGGAAACAAAAGGAATTCATGAAATCTCATCCTTATTTAGGGATGGCAAAATCATCTCTTATGAGGAGTTAACATCTAAATATGTGTTGCCAAAGGGTGAGTTTCTCACGTATGCGCAAATAAAATCCACACTAACCCCCAATTTAAATTTAAATGTAAAGATCTCACAAGATGCCCGGAACTTCTGGACATCCCCAAAACCCAAAAAACCCAAAATCTTCTATAACTGTCTTCATGACAAGCTCACCTTTTGTGTAACCAAACCCCTGAACAAATGGGCCACAGAATTGAACGTTGATATTTCAGCCCACCAGTGGCAAAAAGCAATATCACACAATATGTCAATTTCTAAATGTGCTACATATTGGCAAATGGCACAAAAACTCCATCTTAGGTGGTATTACACACCATACACAATAGCTAAATTTGCTCCTGAACACAATAATCAATGCTGGCGAGGATGTGGCCTGATAGGAACTCTATCACACATGTTATGGTTCTGTCCCAACATACGTAGTTTCTGGAACTCAGTGTTCAAACTCATCACTAAGCTAACCGGGTTCATATCTAAACCCAACTTTAAATTAGCAATTTTGAGCATTGATATAGGAAACTTTCCGAAGAATCTCAGACATGTGGCTTTGCATACTCTGTTTGCCGCAAGACTGATTATCATGAGGCATTAGAAGTCAACCAAGGCCCCGAATGTTAAAGAGGTGACAGGCCTATTGTCTGAGGCGTATTCTTTGGAAAAATTAATGGCATTCAGGTGGTTTAATTAAATTCTACGAACAATGGGCCCCATGGAGAGAATTCCATAACCATACTTAGTCCAATCTCTTCGTATATAATAAACCTCCCCTAAAATAATCTCCCCCCTATTATGAAAAATTTCAGTCCGGAAACCTAACAGGTCATGACAGGATAGGACATTACAAAGCACCTACCATGCCTTTCCCCTCCCCCTATCCTTCCCAACTATTCTTCCTTGTTATGGTTCACCTATATTCTCTTAGCTTAACAGAGTTCGAAACAGAATGGTTGTTCTATAATACGACTACCCCAGATTGATATTACCTCTAGCATGTAATATGTCTTACATAACGAAATTGCTAGGATATATGGTTCTTATGTTTCAACTCACCCATATATATGTAAAACTCTTCGATTTACCATTACTACTACTAGTTGTGTTGTAATTTTTTCTTAACTCTAATAATAAAAAATATTTGAAATAAAAAGGTTACAGATGCTCCAAAAACACTCTTTTCTGATTGAAAACACAGGGGGGACTGGGTCTCCCTAATATTTGGTGGTACTACCAGGCAGCACAGTTGGTACAATGATCAGTGGTATACTCCAGAGGAACCAAACCTGACTGGGTAGCTATAGAAAGGGTAGCAGTCCCCAGACACACAATCGACAACCTGCTGTGGTGTAACCTGAAACCATCCTATCACCCACTCTTTCTCACTCAATAGCCCTATGCGACATCATACACAAACATCACAAGGTGACCTCTAACATGCCTCCATTGGCTCATTTATTCAATAACCCTACCTTCCCCCCGGCATGAACATACAGGCCTTTCGTTGGTGGCTGAACAAAGGCTTATACCACATAGGACATTTTCTCAATTCTACAGGCCCACTCTCCCTGAGCTACTGCATGAGCCAACTGGAAATGCCTGTCTCGGAGAGGTTTAGGCTCACCCAAATTAGGCACTTTCTAACCTCGATCTGGCCAGATAAAATGGAACCCCCCAAGTCTACTCTCTATGAACAATGGTGTGCTAGCCTTATGGATCAGAGTGGGGGCATCTCGATTATATACACCTTGCTGGCATATGTCTGGGCGTGGGAGCATGACATGGAGATTTCTTGGGACAGCAATACCTGGTTTCAGCCTCTACAATGCACGTACAAAAGGTATCCTTAATGTATCACTAATTGAAGCCAATGTTAAACTCCTTACCAGATGGTACTATGTACCTGCTAGCCTGGCAGTAATGTACAAAGATGCTTCTCCCTTATGCTTTAGAAACTGCAATCTGGTGGTATCCATGTTCCATGTCTGGTGGTCATGTCCTTGTGTCAGAACCTACTGGAACAAGGTATTCAGTCTCCTAAGGAAAATTTCTGGAGTAGCGATACCTCAAGATCCCACTATTGCTCTCCTGAACCATAAGGTAGACACACTACACAAGTATATGCAAACCTTGGTCTACTTCATCCTATTGGGTGGCAAGATTACACTAGCGGGGGCTTGGAAAAAGCCCACTATCTAATTTCTGGCAGCAAAGAGAAAAATATCCTGGATCATGTCACAAGCACACTTAGTGGCGAAGCTTCAGGACAAAGTACCTAAGTTTGAGGCCACCTGGGAACCCTGGGCAACCTACTCTGGCATTTCCTTATGTCTGGGCATTACACCAGACTCTTAGATCCTCCTTGACTCCACTCTCTTCTTTCTCTCTTCCCTATCCTTTCTCTCTTCTACTCGCTCGGAAGCATTATGATGCCTCTCGTACTTCTTTCCCATTTTTCACACACAAAGAATTTTATAGCTTACTCTTTAAAAGGAACAACTGTCCCCCAGAGCGGGCCCTATACACTGTTAGGGTATGGAGGGGGGGTCCTGATCTCTGGGCCGCGGGGAGGAGACTGCACACTCACAGTGTGATCCCATGGGGTGATGTACGGTTGCCTTCCGGGGCGGGGGGGTTGGGGTACTTCACCCACCCGATTTACTATGCCACTCTGGGCTAGAGCCTCTCGGTATAGACCTCCAACTAGAGGACCTGAATACCATTAGTGCTCCTTTTCCTTATATAAGTTACTTCTGACCTACGTTTTGGAATTAGATATTAGCATATTGTCTCCGGCATGATTTGTTCCAGTTGGCACTTTGTTGCAGTAATATTTTGTTGCCTAGCAGGCTGATATGTAATTGTTCTTTGTTATTTGTTCTACAAGAAAACTCAATAAAAATCTGTGAAATAAAAAAAAAGAAAACCTACTATCTTCAAGTTCGTCTTTATAGGCCCCTTGCCCTTGTGATAACCCAGTAGCCCTCTTGGCCATGCAATCTCCTAAAAATCTTGCATTTTAGGCAATGAAGTGTTTAAAGAGTTATGTTTCACTGTATGTCTCTTTTTTTTTTATATCATTTACCTTTACAACGTCTGATTCTAAAAAATATATGTTACATTACATTACACACTATGGCAACCATGCCCAACTCCTACCCTTGCAGGTTTGGTCTTTCTTCACCCCTTTTCTTTCACTTACTTTTTTTCTCTTGCTCCACCATCCCCCTTTCCTGGTCTCCCTTTGGACTATCCTGGTCATTTCTCACATATTCCACTCTCTCTTTTTCTAAACTTTCTTATATCACTTTTTCAATTTTCTCTTCCCCTTGCTTTCACTCTTCTCACTCTAACCCATTTTCACCGCTCTACCCCCCTTTTTATCCTTTCACACTATTCTCACCCACTCACTACGTGTTTTTGCTTTTCAGGTTTTTTTTCCCCCTCTTTTTGAGGTCACCCCCGTCACCTTTCAATTTGGATTCACACTTTGACCCAATCTGGGGGGTTTCTCGGTGCTGGGTTTGCTGCCTGGATACGCCCCCTCAGCTTCGGACCCTGGCATTGTGGGCGGGCTTTGCATTCAGGGCTGCGCCGCCTTTGCATGGACGCAATTGTAAGTCCATGGTCTTTGTGGAAGAATGTGGAATTTCATGTTTTACATTTGCCCACTTGTCCTTCAAACTTATTCTAAATATTGCTATTTTCCCTACTCGTAGGTGAATAATACGGTTATGCTCCTGGTGAGTGGCTATAAGGTCACGAAACGGCATAGATCTTACAACTACCGTTATATATACACAATTATTAGCAATGTATGGACGTTCCAATGTTACTGTATTTCTGATTTTGACATTTTTCTTTAGTGACACTGAGTATCACATATTCATTGTTATGTATTTTCTATTCATATCCTCATATGTTTACATAGAATTCCTTGTTGGAATGTAATATATGATTAAATACAAATTATAATTATTGTGCTATGTGTCTATAAATGTAAACTTATGAATTCATGTATTATTTTAATAAAAAAAAATTATACTTTACTCTAGTTAGATTTCTGCTCCCGTGTGCCTCACTCAAAGTCCCGCATCTGCTCTGCTCTCTTTTTTAGTTTCTAATATGTTATCAGATGTTCTTGATGTATATCTATTGTTTTTATCTTATGTTGGTAACTACAGATACATTTGGAAATATTAGAATGTTATATACTTATTAATATTGCCTGGTCATGTCTTCACATTAGCCTTACAGGTATATACTGTATGTGTGATCTTTCTGTTGCAGCCACTTGGCTTCCTTTGTTGCTTTTGCAGTGTAGGCTGGAGGCAATTGTTTAAATTTAGTTTTCCCCCTTCATGCTGGCGCTGGCTTGTTTTTCCAGATGCTTATCCTCACTTGATGTGGATCGCTCCGCCCTTCTGGGTTGAGCCTAGGCTCCCAACTTTGGTATGGGGATGCTCTTGCCCTCCCCTTTTCCTTTCTCCAGCTCAATAGGCATGCCATCACTGACAGCTGTTGGCCCCGCCCAGGGTGTGTGCCAAGAGCAGCCCTAGCCATCTGCGATTTTTACAATCGGCAGCCGTGCCACCATCTGCCATTATTGGCTGCAACAGTTGACCGTGTCACATCCCGCGCTTTGCAGCTTCCTTTGGCGCCCTCTCAGAGGTGGGGGTATAAAGGATGCCAGGCATTGCAACTCACAGGTGCAGCCTCCCTGGGTCACCCACTGTATCTCATGGATTGGTAAGCATCTCCCGCATGCTGCCTCTTGTCTATGCACTTTGATGGTTTGTTGAGACAGGACTCATTTCATGTCTGTTCCCTATAGGCTTTGCAGGACTGGTGGAACAGTCTTTCTCCCCCCCTTACAATCTAAGTCCATATGTGAGGACTGGTCTCTCCAAGTTCCCCGATAAATGTAGGGTCACTATCGGCTGGCGTCTTCCTGACCCCCACAGTTAATCCTTATTGGAGCTTACATACTATCTCCGGTGCAGTTGAGATGATTTATGTGCTATTTGAACTGATGGAAGCTTACAAGTGTATCTTCCTGTAACTTCAAGTAAGTTCACACGTTCAATTCCATGTATATAGTATATCATTAAATATACATCAGCCCATAGATATCAATCCATATAACTTTACAGATTGCACCCAATATATATCTATATACTTACTTATGTCCTTATTGATGCCATACAGTACTTACAGTTTTGTGAAAAATGTAGTAATACCTGTCATACAGAGAAATATTGCTGGTCTGTAGCTCCTTGTTATTCTCTTATATATTAGCTATCCTTGTAAGGTAAATACTTGTCATTATTCTGTGACTAGATATGGCCATCTCATTTTAGTCTACAGTTTCCTTTTTTCTTTGGGAATACCAATTGTGGGACAGACATTGTTTGGCCTTTCCTTTTACTCCAGTGCTCACCCAGGGAGACAAACGCATGCATATTCAGATTCAGGCAAGATGAATATATTGTATGTGAAATATCCATGATGTACATTTGCTTTTGTAGGCAATAACATATGTAATGAAAAAAGATTTATATCTATGTAATTTCTCAATTTGTACAGTGAGGCCTGTTTTTCCTTTATCCCCCCTTTTGTGTGTCCTGAAGAAGCGGATCAGCGAAACACATTGATGCACGGGGGCCCACTTACTCCATACCATGTAACAACAATATACCCCAAGTACTAGGCCTTAAACATGTACACATGTTTTTATTGGCATGTTTCTATGTGCATTTTATATATTTTCTTGTTTATAAATCAAATATGTATTTTTATAAAAATAATGTGGTCCAATTTAACTCTGAACTTTAAGTCTGAACTTCTGGTTTTTCTTCTTTTTTTGCTTCAAGTTATATTTATGGATGTGGCAAGGGAGTGATTTTAATAATCGTATGGATGCCATCACTTCCTTGGGCATCCAGCTCCCATCCAAACTCTCTGAACTTTTTGCAAAAATCGTTCTCCTGGAACTGCACGCTGCACATCAAGATCTCCTACTATGAAATAAGCACTTCTCTTGGTTTGGCTGTGCTGAAATTTGGAAAATGTCGATACTCCTGCCGTTTCTTTAAACACTGCAGACAATTATCATACTCATACCCTCGTCCTTCTTTGCTACATATCACCAATGTGTCTGGCATGACAACTCTCTAGAGTGGTGGATTGGAACGTTCATGCCAAACTTAAAGTTTGGGTACATCTGCATAAATCATTTTCAGCTCTGCCTTTAGCAGATATCCCATAGCTGTCACCACTTTATATCCTGCCAACTCTGGTGGACCATCCAACAATAGGTTCTATGCTCTGAAGTTTCAGAGACTATTGTAAGTTGCCCCAGCCCCCCCATTCAGCCCACTCACACCGGTCAAATACAATTTGGCATTCTTACTGGATAGGACTCCTGTATTCTTAGACACAGAATGGCCATACCCTAGGATGCTAGAAAAGCACTTTTTATCAAAGGTACATTTTTGGATTTATTGGCATTAGCTGGGGCCTCAAATACAGAATTCTTTACATAGATACAGGGCCTGTGCAGCTATCCTTTTACTGTCAAGACAAGGTCTGTGGAGAATTTATGCAAAAACAATAAAACAAGGGAAGCGTAACCCTAGTGCAATAAAACTTTTAAAGAATACAGTATCTCATGAAAGTGAGTACACCCCTCACATTTTGGAAATATTTTATGATATCTTTTCATGTGACAACACTGAACAAATGACAATTTTCTACAATGTAAAGTAGTGAGTGTACAGCTTGTATAACAGTGTGAATTTGTGGTCCGCTCAAAATAACTCAGCACACAGCCATTAATGTCTAAACCACTTGCAACAAAAGTGAGTACACCCCCTAAGTGAAAATGTCCAAATTGTGCCCAATTAGCCATTTTCCCTCCCTGGTGTCATGTGACTCATTAGTGTTATAAGGTCTCAGGTGTGAATGGGAAGCAGGCGTGTTAAATTTGGTGTTATCGATCTCACCATCTCATACTGGTCACTGAAAGTGCAACATGGCACTTCATGGCAAAGAACTCTCTGAGGATCTTAAAAAAATAATTAATGCTCTACATAAAGATGAACCAAGACCCTGAAACTGAGATGCAGCATGATGGCCAAGACCATACAGTGGTTTAACAGGACAGGTTCCACTCAGCACAGGTTGACCAAAGAAGTTGAGTGCACGTGCTCAGCGATATATCCAGTTGTCTTTGGGAAATAGATGTATTAGTGCTGCCAGCATTGCTGCAAAGGTTAAAGGGGTGGGGGTCAGCCTGTCAGTGCTCAGACCATATGCCGCACATTGCATCAGATTGGTCTGCATGGCTGTCATCCCAGAAGGAAGCCCCTTTTAAAGATGATGCACAAGAAAGTCTGCAAACAGTTTGCTGAAGACAAGCAGACTAAGGACACGGATTACTGGAACCATGTCCTGTGGTCTGATGAGACCAAGATAAACTTATTTGGTTCATATGGTGTCAAGCGTGTGTGGTGGCAACCAGGTGAGGAGTACAAAGACAAGTGTGTCTTGCCTACAGTCAAGCATGTTGGTGGGAGTGTCGTGGTCTGGGACTGCATAAGTGCTGCCAGCACTGGGGTGATGCTGTTCATTGAGGGAACCATGAATGCCAACATGCACTGTGACATACTGTAGCAGAGCATGATCCCCTCCCTTTGGAGACTGGGCGGCAGGGCAGTATTCCAACATGATAACGACCCCAAACACACCTCCAAGATGACCACTGCCTTGCTAATAAAGCTGAGGGTAAAGGTGATGGACTGGCCAAGCATGTCTCCAGACCTAAATCCTATTGAACATGTGTGAGGCATCCTCAAATGGAAGGTGGAGGAGCGCAAGGTCTTTAACATCCACCAGTTCAGTGATGTCATCATGGAGGAGTGGAAGAGGACTCCAATGGCAACCTGTGAAGCTCTGGTGAACTCCATGCCCAAGTGGGTTAAGGCAGTGCTGGAAAATAATGGTGGCCACACAAAATAGGCACCTTGGGCCCAATTTGGACATTTTCACTAAGGGGTGTACTCACTTTTGTTGCCAGCAGTTTAGACATTAATGGCTGTGTGTTGAATTATTTTGAGACAGCAAATTTACACTGTTATACAAGCCGTACACTCACTTTACATTGTAGCATAGTGTCATTTGTTCAGTGTTGTCACATGAATAGATTTACTAAAATATTTACAAAAATGTGAGGGGTGTACTCACTTTTGCGAGATACTGTATATGTGAAAACACAATTAAAATGCACTCACATGATCCCAAATGACATGAGCATCACACAGAAACCAGAAGCCATCCAAGGTGATGATCTATCTCCATAGGACTGAATGTCCAGACACCAGCTTGTGTCTGTCTGCAGCCTAACACACCCTGTCCCAGGGTGTGTTCAGGGAAAGAGCAAGCATTTGGCCACACTCGCAGCTTTATGACAGGTGCTAGAGCCAGGAGAGGAGACCAGCAATCGATCTTCATGGTAGAGTGTTCCTGGGATGAGCGTCAAGTTGATGTGGATATGATGCATTTCAGAGAGCATGGCCTCCTTTCTCAAGTACTTGAGAGGGGTCCCTCAATGTCTCGGTGCCAGAGAACAGCTATAAAAAGGTCCTGATGGTATATGACTTTTACCTTATGCCACAGAATCTCCCCATTAAAGTTGCGACTCTGTAGGCACTGTGAGAAAGAGGAGGGGTCGCTGTTTCACATCTGGTGATCATGTCCAGAAATATGTTTCTGGAGAGCAGTACTCCCCTACTGTACTTCTCTACACAAGAGTCTCTGGTAGACATTATCATAAGTCCTTAGCAATGCATTTGATAATTGCAGCCAGGTTTTGTGTACTGACACACTGGAAATCTTGTCATATCCCTTCCATGAGAGAATGGTTTCAAAAAACAACCATTATTGGTGAGTTATAAGAATTGATCCATATTTCCTATGACAAACTTTCTATAACTACTTGGGCATGCTGGATTCATGTCCAGACGACTTCTACATACCACAATATGATTTCACTCGATCTCTGGGTTTCTCTCCAGAATTTCCAGCAGGGCAACCACAGAGGACCTTTGAGAACACATATCCAGGATAATCATTTTTTTTTTTTTTTTAACAGCCCTCTTTGGCAGTTGTGCTGTGTTAAGGAGAATAGAGACTCCTGATGCTTCGGATGAATGCCTGTTCTACTGTATAATAAAATACTCTCCAGCCCCTCTCCCCTCCGGTCCCCTTCCATAACAACAGTCATAGTTTCTCCATCCCCCTCCCCTTCCAGTCCACAACCCCCACCATTTTTTTTTTCCTATTGCATTACTTTACAAATGGTATAGAATTGGAAGTGATTCAGTATAACTTTCAGAGTTTAGAACCATACTGTATATAACTGTTATTTTACTTTTGTGTGTGACAGATATTTTATTAGTCAGTCTATTCAGTTCTTTCCTTTTACCATGGTGACAAAATTATACAACTCAGGTAAAATCTGTGTAGACTCTCTTTGGCTTAGGTTATTCTTGCTGCGTATTTGACTGCATGTTTATATTACTTGACACGTTTTGTTGTTCCCATGTATCTGTAATGTATACTTTGGATATTACAATAACGTTTTTATGGATCAAAATAAATTTTATAATATATATATATATATATATATATATATATATATATATAAATATATATACACACACACACACACACACACACATACACACATACATACACACGCAGTATATATAGCTTGGTTTCAATTTTAGTGTATTTAAATCTGCTAGTGCATCTAACACTCCCCTCTTCCCAGCCTGACACTGCTGCTGTCCAATGATGTCTCTGTTGCTCCTTAATCCAGAGTGTAGGCACTGTTATACAGGAGGTGTGTTACTGGCCAGATCACCAGGTGAAAACAGAGGGAAAAAGCCATATTCAGGGTGTAACATGTTACAAACAGACCAGCCCCACCCCCTCTCTAATTTCCCGCTCTGACAGCTAGCAAGGATCTTCTCCCTCCACTAGCTGTCACAATTTTGAATAAAAAGAGGCCCGCCCAGCCGTGTCACATATTCACAGTCCTCTGTAAATGGAAAACTACAAGTCCCGACAGTCTTTGCGGCTGTCAGCTTGTCGTTTTCATTGAACTACCACAACGCTGAGGAGCACTGTGGTAGTTCATTGAGTCCTCCTGTCAGATTAAATCTGTTTGGCTGTACGATGTACAGGCACGCAGATACACTGAAAAGTCTGCAGGAGACCTGCATGGCACTAGCAATCTGCTGATTGCTGGTGCAATGCTTTAAAGGCTCCAGAAACAAAATAAATGCACTTTTTTTTACCTGCAAAAAATGTGCATTTATCATTTTTTGTTAAAAGAGGGACTTATCCTTTAAAAAAGAGAACTATTGCAGCAATCACATCGAACTATTGGTAAGCTGCAATATATTACCTTTTTGTTTGGGGTTTATTATGCTTTAAGGTACTGTAATTCATAAAACAATGTACCGTATTTGCTTGTTAGTAGTGGTAAACTTCCAGACTTGGACTGACACTTCGCAAGATAAAGTGTTACCAGAATTTGAGTGGACACAAGGAAACAAAAATCTGATACATAAAAGACAATTTTTTATATATACTTAGAACCATCCAAAGAAAATAATTAAAAAAATGATCATATATCATCATAATGCAGTAAACTAAACATGCACAAATCACTATCCCACACAATTATTTACAAGGGTCATTTTTTTTTAAATCTGAGACTTTATATTTTATGGGGCCAAACAATAATTTATGTATTTTAAAAGATATAGCTATTTTTGAAATCTGAAAACTGAGTTAAAACAGGATAAATCTTCTCACAAAAAAGGTCAGATAGCTGGCATATATGCAGTGGATACTGGTGTTAGGATAATTATGCAAAAAGAAGTAGCTGCAGAAGAACTAAGCTTTAAGGGTAGAGAAATAAATAGTACCATTTAGGGGCTAGATATTAACAAAGCAACGAAATGTGTATTTCCCCAAAAACATTGTGTTTTGAAAGAGAATACTATTTTAATTATGATTGTAATTCTTAGGTAAAAAGCATTTATATTTAACTAGGGAATTGATAAATATATTCTTCAAAGTAACCTTTGATGTTTAGAGCTCTAAGTTTATGTTCAAGTAAACAACTCCCCCTAGTGTGTGAAATTGAAATTGAAAAAAATAACTGTTGCATTTGCGCCACTAAATCACGGATGACAATTTTCAAACTCTCTGACAATAAATAGAAAAACTGCAGTTTCAGTTTGAAAGAAAAAGTTGTATTTGGATAGGTGATACTGTGTGTAAACAGGATCAATAGATATAACCTTCAAAAACATACCCAAACAGAGGCATGATTAGCTTCATACAAATAGTTCCTGGAGGAAAAAACGCACCCTGTGCTACAATAATCAGTAAAAGTTGTACCATTCTATTTGTGGAAAATATCTCAAGTCAAAGCTGAACTCCAGGTGTTCTTCGGCAATATGTCACCTCCTCACTGCCTATTTTTACCCTCAAAATGCAAACGCACCATACTCTGCAGCATACCATTGCAGGGTGGTTATATCATGGCCCCATTCACTTTAATGGGTCGTGTTTGGCAGTGTACAACGCACCATATGTGACATGCTATTTAATTGTTGCTGTGACCATGGCATGTGTGCAGCTGCATCACTGTGTTCAGACGTGCAGTCGGGGACTGTAGAACCATTCATTTGTCTGTTTTTGCCATCCTTCATATGAATTAGCCCTTAGAGAGGAAAGGTCAATATTATTTGGTGTGCTGTATTCACATGTGCTTACAAAGAACATGTTGATGAGGAGAGAGCAAATCTTATCGAACTGTTGATGCTCCTCCTCTGTCTAGTCACAGGCTGAGGCAAGAAAGTTCCCCCGCTGTGCACTAGAGCTGTGTTAATTTCAGCTCTGGAGAGACAGAAATACAAATCTGTTGGCAGCTAAGACAGCTTCTAAACATGTATTTTAAAGTGCAACACTTTTTTTTAGTTTCGGATAGAGTGGAGAGGGATTAGAACACCTGTCAGTTTTTTTACTACTTCAACCTCTGTATTTGTCCTGTTTACCGTTATCATCAAAAGTCAAAGTAAAAGAAAATCCCAAATTTTGGGTTGACATCAAAACACTAATAGAAGGGAAATCTTGCAATGGGGACACTAGTTCTGGTCTCGGTGGTGAAACACGTGAAACACTGGGATCCCCACACTTTGGAGGCATTTCCTCTCACCTTCTGTTTGGGCTATGGGACAGGAAGTGAAGGGAATTCTCCCCAATGGGACACAGATGGCAAAACAATAAAAAAAATGATGGGGGCTATAACCCTCCTTTACTCTATTAAACATTTACAAAAAAAGTTTTGCCTTTAGTTACACTTTAACTACAGTATGTATTTAACAGTTTACCAGGAATTCAACTTTAAGTATTTCCATGTTCATTTGATGTAGACAAATAACACATCCACATAAACACTTATTTGAGCATTTACTGTGGAAGGTTCAGATAAGCAAGTCATTAAGTCACTTTAGACCTCAGCCCAATGGGGCTACTGAAACAAATGTACAGGTCTTTACAGTAGCATAACAAATATAGGCATAGATATATACTGTATTTAGTAAGAACTTTTATAGCTTAGGGTCAAATACATCTGGTTCTGCTCCAGGAAGAGGAAGTAAGCTCCATGCCCTTTTTTTATTGATGCAAACAGCCTTTGGCATGGGCAGTTCATTATACATTTTTTTCTGTGTCATTCTGTTCTTGCACCTGGGGGCTTCTTTCTTGCCCATCCTCATGCAAGGCTGTTGTTGAGCCGCCAGTGCCATTAACTGGTGAAGAAAGAAGTTGTGCAGATTGGAGTACAGCCTCAGAATGCTCTCTTGCCTTCATTCGAAGAGCTGCAACACTTGCCGTGCGGTGACTCTGGCAGTTATAAGGAGGTAGAAAAGAGAGAGCCAGGGGATCGGACACACAGCAGGAGCAAAGAGGGCCACCTAAAGAAATATATGAAATATAAGCATCTTTTCACTTAGCTTTTATCAAAATAATACATTGTAATTATTATACCTATTATTTAGGTAACTTTATGCTTTCATATTGTGCTAATAATTACCTAATATTGATATAATATTGTCGTATTAAAAATTCACTCATGCAAAATACTGTAGCCCTTACATTTGGATAAACGGATCTTGTAAATATACGGTACTTTTCTAATAGAAAATGCTGTGGCAAATATGTAGGATGTACTTACTTTTTCCATATGATAAATCTGCATTACCATTTTAGATAATGAAAATAAATAAATGCACAATTTCAATTTTATGTGCCATTTATTATATTACCTGTATACAGTCTGAAGTATATTACCTGCATTAAATATTCTGCATTATATACCTGTATTATATTATCTGTAGGCACTATATGACTCAAGATTTATTGTATGCCTGTTCAAATACTGTATGTTGAAAAAACTAAGTTTCTATAGAGCATACTTAATTGTTTGTATCGCTGTATATTATGCATGATGTTTGTATTTTGACCTTGTTTGCAGGTCCTCTAGTCTCCTTACTAGGGATCAGCTTAACTGCCTTAATATTGGTTCGAGCGGAGTGCAAATAAGTTCAGATGAGGAAGCTGATTACCTATTGAAACCAATGGGAGTTTAATTTGTCATATTAAATATGCCCCCAGGCAAGGGAGTGTCAAAATATTACATGGGGTGGGCACTGCCCTGTGGATCAACATCCAATTCCTTTGGCTGGTCACAGCCTTTGAGGGTACCTCCATGGACCCTAAACAGGTTTTCACAGTCCCTGAATGGCTCTCATTGATAAAAGGGATTCCAGCACTTTTTGGGGCTCACTAATTTCTATCCTATGTTTATGTGGAATTTTTACCCCTGTCAACCAATTTACCAGTTCACATTTTTTCTTCAAATGTTCACAGAAATCCAGCCTGCCCTTGATAAGTTGAAGATATTGTTTACCCATGGCACCTGTCTTGCAGCACCACAACCCATCCTTGCCTTCTGTTTTGGAGGTAGACATGTTGAAGACAATGGTAGGTGCAGTTCTCTCTCACCAGTTCAGGGCCCCAAGGCACTTTAGAACCCTGTTGCTTTTTTCTCATGGAAGCTAAAAGTGCTGAAGAAAAATTACAACATTGGTGACAGTGAATTGCTGGCAATTAAGGCTGCCTTGGAGGAGAGTGACATTATTTGTTAGAAGAAGCACATCTTATCTTGATTTACGCTGACCATAAGAAGATAGAGTATTTGAGATTTTCCAAGTGCCCCACACAATGCCAGGTCAGATGGGCTCTTTTCTTTTCTAGATCTGATTTGCATCTGACTTGCATACTAGGCTCAAGGGACAGGAAACACAATTTTCTGTCAGAAATGTTTCCTTATGACCCTGCTCCTGTTTCTCCTTACACTATTCAGGCTGAGAAAAATTTCCTGATGTTTCAACACAATCTAATGGCTCAAATAAAGTTGATGTCTAAAACGTACCCAGTTATTACCAAACAGTTCCCCTCAGGATATCTGTATGAAACTAGGTAAACATTCCTCATTATTGTCAGGGTAAATTCCCCAGGTGAATGAGCAAACAGAACAAATCAAACCCTGGAACAATCCCTCATTCCTTTCAGAATTTGCAAATAACAATGTTACACACTGGGCTAGCTTACAGTCCCTCTTTTTTTTGTCAGTTTGACCCTGCTTCTCTCCCCATATGAGGTGCAAGGCAGGATTACCTCTCTGATTGCAAATCTATTGAAATCTAGATTCTATAAATCTAGAGAAACTTCAGCTATACAAAGTTTAGATGAAAACCACGCAAGGAACATAAGTAGTGATGAGATTGCCAACTTAAGCTAGGATGTCCCTTGAAGAAATTGAGCCTAGGTTCATTGGCCCATTTCCTGTCCAATCAGTCATTAACCCAGTGGTGGTCATACTCACGCTCCCAGATTCACTCAAGGTACATCTGATATTCCATGTGTCCTATCTATGGCCAATGTCACCAGATCCTTTTCCCAGCAGGTCCTCTCCTCTGCCTGTTTTGGTGAATGACACGGAGTATGAAGTTGAAGTAATTGTGCATTACATATGCATTTCTGGACATTTTCAGTGTGTAAATAAATGTAACAGAGTTTGGCATAGAAGAAAATTCTTGGGAGTCAGCAAGCCAAGTCCATGTGCCTGAATTAATCAGTTCTTTCATCATGCACGTCCAAAGAATCTTGGCACTGGGGTCATCTGGAGACTTTCCAAGGAGGGGGGGTGGTAGACAGCCACCAGATGACCCCCGTGCCAAGCTAATGATGCTTCCAATTAAACTCGTGGAATCCCAGCTAGGATTTCCAGAATCCTTGCCAGTACTTCCAAATGGTACTCACAGAATCCCTGCTAGGACATACAATGGCACGCACTGAATTCCTGAAAGGACTTCCAGAGCTCTCTGAAATGATGCTGGGTGTGTCCACTTATCAAAAAGGGTGTTTAAGCTCCAGGTTTTGAAGTTGCTGGGGCTGTGTCTTCAAACTAGTTACATGTGAGTCAGAGCTATAACACTATGCCAATGCCCCTCACTTTATCCAGACAATGCACTGGTTTCCTCTATACACACTCTAGCCATCCTGCTTCTGGATCAGGGTGACCCCGAGGGTCATGACGCCATCTCTCAGCAAAATAGTCCACAGGCCACTAGGGCTTCTGGCCCATCTCCACCATCAGGAACTCTAGAGATGACCAGCTGGAACAGGAGCCGGGATCTTAGTCTTAACCATGGAACATCTATAAGCAGTCCAACTTAGGATTGGGCAATACAGAAAACAATGTTTACAGGTCAACTCAACAAACACATAAAGAAGGACTCAATAGATCTCAGAGAACAGCCTAAAGCACCCTACATACCTAAAACTGGCATCAGTTGAGACCTGAACATTGACCTGGTAAAAATGAACACATGTATGAACAGAAGACCAAGTAGCAGGTTTGCAAATTTTAGAATTGGATGTCTGATGCTGAAAAGCCGATGATGCACTTAGACCTTAGGCTTAAACATACTTTAGACCGTAGACTTGAATGATAACTTGTCTAATCCAACTAGAAATGGTGGAGGAGGAAGCAGTAAAACTTCTGCAGGAACCTTCAGAAAGGCCAAAGAAGAAATCTGACTGCTGAAAGGAGACTGTGACCAAGTGATAAACTCTCACAGTAGGAGAGTGTGACTGTCACGGAACGTCCCTCACTCCGCTTGAGTGCTTCCGTCGATATACCACTTCCTTCCAGTCTGAATACAGATATCAGATATTCCAACCGCTCTGAGCAGAAAACAAGGCAACACTTGCTTCACTGCTAACATGGACTGTTTTTTTTAGAATCAAAATGACAAGACTTTATATGCCATTGGAACCTCCTCTAACAATACAACTGTAACCTAATTAACATGAGCTAATTATCTAATCCTTTATACAGCCTAGGTGACTGAGATATGACCTTTTGCCCAGACTTGTGGTCACCGAGCTTCACACAGTAACAGAGTTAATTATCATAAGTACAACCGCAGGACATTTTCTCACAATAGCAGGAGCTCCAATAGGAGTCGGCCCGTCTAGAGGACAATGTGATCAGCTCTCTCAATTAACTAACATGTTGAGTTCAGAATCAATCAAACCAAGAATAGTCTCTACATACATCCTGGGAGATATTGTGGACAAATATTACTGTCCCATTTTAAGTAGTCCAAGATATATTTTCTCACTCATCCTTTGCCAAGATAGCACAGGGTGACTTAGACATAAGAGGTGTATGGGGAGCTGAAACAAGGGCATCCCCTACTTTCCAAGGGATTCTGAGTTCCACGGGCCCTCCCGTCACAGTGACCAAGAGGTAAACTCTCACAGTAGGAGACTGACCAAGAGGTAAGCTCTCACAGTGCATACCACTTTGACAGTGAAGAGAAATTTCCCTGGGATATTTCAAAGCAGGACATAATGAGAAAAGGGCAATATCCTAGTTGAGGTGGATGGAAGAAACCACCTTAGGAAGATAGAAGGTATTAGGCCTCTGGTTAAGGTCCCACGGAGCAACAGGAAATGTACAAGGTGAGAGATGTGTGCAACACCCTTCACAAAGGACAGGATGGTCAATGGAGTACTTCTTTGGATGAGATTTATTGGCCTTGTACCACTCAAAATAGGACTTCCAGGTGTGATGCTGGACTTTGTGAGAAGACAACATCTTCCTAGCCATCAAGAGGGTAGGGAGGACCAACGTTGACAGTCCCCTGTTCCTGAGGACATGGGCATCAATGGTATTGCTGATAAAGCCAACACCAAAAAGCAGGATAGGAGACTGGCCTTTGGAACACAAGGTCACGATGATTCAAAAAGAACCACAGGGAGTTGGAGTTGGAATTGTCAGTACAGAATTCTCCCCAGTCTGCAATGCATTTCATCTTGATCATGAGCAGAAGACAAGGGAGGAGCTGTAGAGGAGAAAAGGCATAGATCATGTTGAACTGACCCCATGGAGTAATCAGAGCATCCACCGCAGAGGCCTGAGGATCTCTGGACCTGATGTCAAAACTCTTCAACTTGTCCTGGAGTCAAGATGGGCTTATGACACTTCCTCAAAGGAGGTCCAAGACCTTCATATGGATTTTCAGATCCTTATCGGCCAATAGGGATGAGCTTGATGTTCACCCGTTCGCCGTACAGCGATTATTATGGGACGAAATTCAGGTGCCGTGGAACACCCCATAATGCACTGCAAGATCGCAGTGCATTGCTGTATGATGATTGGCCAAAGCATGCACCTGACCTGCATGCTTTGGCCAATCACAGCGCGCCCTGCTGAGAGAGCCATAATTGGCCAAAGGCAAGGTGCCTTTGGCCAATCATGGCTCAGGGGGACTAAGTCCATGCCCCACATTATATAAGGCTGCTTGCATAGCGGCCATGTATAGTGTGTAGACGAAGATAGATTAAGCTAGATTAGTTAGGCAGGCAGGGCTGGTGCAAAGATTTTTGACACCCTAGGCGAAACCTAATTTTGCCGCCCCATTGGCTCTGCCTCTGACTCCACCCCCTTTGTCCTGCCCATGTATACGGTGAAGGTGGCGGGGGAGATGTTTGCGGTGCCTCGCCACTATTTCTTCTCCTGTGGTCTGCAGGCCCGCACCTGCACCTCTGCACCTGGCCTGAAGACAAATAGTGGCTGCACTGTCTCACTTCCTCATACCAGCCATGGCCTGCAGGTATACAGGAAGGCTAGGACAGTATACAGGCAGGCTAGGATGTTATACAGACAGGCTAGGATGGTATACAGGCAGGCTAGGACGGTATACAGGCAGGCTAGGACGGTATACAGGCAGGCTAGGATGGTATACAGGCAGGCAAGGATGGTATATAGACAGGCTAGAATAGTATACAGACAGGCTAGGGTGGTATATAATCAGGCTAGGACAGTATACAGGCAGGCTAGGACGGTATATAGGCAGGCTAGGACAGTATACAGACAGGCTAGGACGATATACAGACAAGCTAGGATGGTATACAGACAGGCTAGGACGATATACAGGCAGGCTAGGATGCTATAAAGGCAGGCTAGGACGGTATATAGGCAGGCTAGGAAGGTATATAGGGAGGCTAGGATGGTATATAGGCAGGCTAGGATGGTATATAGACAGGTTAGCACAGTATACAGACAGACTAAGACAGTATACAGGCAGGTTAGGCCCTAGCCTGGGGGGAGAGAGAGAGGAAGGTGATGAGGAAGAGCGGAAGAAGGTGCATACCACAAAGGGGTGGGAACAGAGAGGGGGGTTATTCTGGGGGTCTCACTCACCAATTATGCTCTTCCATTCAGGCTGGTCTCCCCCAGGGCTGTGGCAGCTATTGTTTGAAAACAGAACTCCCCTGTGCATTGCATGCATGTGGCTGGAGTGTGGGCGGGCACAAATGGGAGGCGAAGTATTAGATTGGATAAGCAGTGCAGTGAGGGAGGGGTTAGGAGGACAGTGGAATCAGAACACAGCCCGACTCCTGCACAAGCTAGCTGGCTTTCCACGCTCTCACTATATCACTGTGACAGGATGCCAGAGGCTGTGGAGCGCCGGAGCTAGAGGGGAATAGCTATTCTTGATCTCCACTCCACACTGTACAAGTCTTGCTGCCTGGGGGAGAAGACGCTCCTCCCACAGCTGCCCACACAGACTCTGCCCCCTACTCTCCTTTCTAGTCAGAACACCGGCTCTTGTTTATTCTTATCCCCGCCCTGCTCATAATCTTGCTTGTCACATCACCCCGCAATATAACTCCAATCTGCTCAGTGCAGCGGGGTGTGTGATAGCAGCCAGCAGTGCAGGGTCACTGTGTCAGCCAGGATTTTACCGCCCCCTCTATCCTGGCACCCTAGGCGGCTGCCTATCTCGCCTAATGGTGACGCCGGTCCTGTAGGCAGGTTAGTTAGTGGCGTGCAGGCAGTATATCTAATATTTATATAAAGTTTAATATATATATATATATATATATATATATATATATATATATATATATATATATATATATATATATATATATATATATATATACCCATATACACACACACACACACTCTGCATTTAGACATTCAGTGTAGACTCTATATTCAGTCAGTGCGGGTAGTGTAGTTTATATAACACATTTAAAAAAATGGCGTGGGGGTCCCAAAATCCATACCAGACCCTTATCCGAGCATGCAACCTGGCAGGCCGCAGGAAAAGGGGGGGCGAGAGAGTGCCCCCCCTCTCCTGAACCGTACCAGGCCACATGCCCTCAACATGGGGAGGGTGCTTTGGGGTCTCCCCCAAAGCACCTTGTCCCTATGTTGATGGGAACAAGGGCCTCATACCCACAACCCTTATACAAAAAAGTGTAGCGCTATAAACTCCGAAAGTAAATGGTGTTTAAACACAATTCATAGTGTATAACATACAATTAAGTGTTAGCATAGAGAACTATGATGTACTCTATAAGGTACAAATACTGTGTACATACTATAAACAAAGTGGAAAAAAAACACAATGCAATATTAGTATAAACTAAATAAGATACACTGTGTACATATATAATATGCAAGTAATAAAAAAATGAAAATAGTAATATAAATATAGTAAAGTCCAAAAAGTCCAAATGGGGTTGACACCACCCAGAACTCTTATAACGAAAGTCCACCATTGTTGTTGAAAAAAATAAGAATAAAAGTGAAAAAGCCACCACCAAGGGTCTTAGGAGGCTTACCAAAGGCAAATGACTAGGAAGGACCTATGTCAACCTAGATGCTAAGGCTGAGGGATCAACTGGATCAAATAGGTAAGTAGAAGTTTGGAAGCAACAAAGGTGAGCAGGAAAGTTGTTGGTGGTCCAAGAGCCCTCACCGAAGGCATCGAGAGGCTTACCAGAGTTTGTTGACTTGAGAGGACTTACGTCATCCAAGTCAAAAAGGCTTGATAACCAACTGGTCAGAATGATACGTCTTCTCAGATATCCTCAATGACTTCCAAACCAAGAGGGCAATTCAACTTCCACAGTTATCCACACGGCATAAACATTATATTCCAATAGAAGGCCACAAACGAATATTCGTATATCATGCGAGAAATGGATAAAAAGACTCACATAGCGTAATAACGTAAACACTGGTTTATTTTAAAATGATCAAAAATAGACTCACATAATAGAAGATCATCAAAGGCACAAAATTCAAATAGCGGTAATTGTGAAGGGTCCACCCAACGCGTTTCTGCTAAAGAGCCGTCATCTGGGGTGCGGAACCCCCCACATCACCGCTATATAAAACAATGGCTTTTTCTATAGTAAACAATAAAATATATTAGAATATCAACTGCAGCTAGAACTATCCAACAAAATCCCTACTGATGAACAAATTGGACAGTTCATAGTTGAATCCCAACAATTAAATACGATCACCTGCAAAGCCACAGAGCCGATCAAATTACATAATTCAATAATCTTAAACCTTATTTTAATAAACAAGGTGCCTATTCGAAGGCAAATTTAAATAAGATTATAAATAAATTCCAAATCTGGACCTAAAATAACTAAAGGTCATAAGCCTGAACAGCTAAATGACAGCAACCAGTAAGGATCATTATTACATACAAATGAATATAAAAAATGATTATCATAATAATACAATCAATTATCAAGCATTGTTGAAGGTTAAAATGGTGAAAATATTTTGATTATTTTTAACCATAAATAAATCAATAAAAAAGAAAAAATTATTATAAAAGTATTAAAAAATAATAAAGGGTAAAAAGAAAAGAAATCACTTATATTAGGCTTGATTGATAAATGAGTTGATGTCCCACTCCACATTCATTCCTCGCGGAAAGTGGGACTGCAACTCATATATCCAATACGTCTCCAAGCGAGAAACACCCCTTAGAGTAGCTCCTCCCCTCCATGGGGCAACATATTTATCAATAATAAGAAATTGTGTGCCTATAGGGTTCCGAACATGATATTCCCTATAATGCCGGGGGACCGTATGTTTGGTGCTGCCGGCTTAATCAAATTTATATGTTCGGACACTCTCATCGAAAATGACCTAATAGTCCGGCCCACATATTGTTTACCACACGGGCAAGTTAACAAGTACACCACTGCAGTGGTAGCACAAGTACGAAAATGTTTGATTTGATATGTACGGCCGGTTAAGGTAGAAAGAAAGCTGTGACTCGCTCTCCTACCACACGTATTAAACTGGCATACCAAACATTTTTTATATTTTATATTATTTTTTATACCCATAACCCTTGCCCGGTGGTTGTGGGGGTCTGCGGGCAGGAGCTTATCGGAATCTGGAAGCCCCCTTTAACAAGGGGGCCCCCAAATTCCGCCCACCCTTATCGAATGGGTAGGGGTAAATTGTACGGAGATGATCTCTGCCTTCGTCTTGGTCACATCTCTAGAGATGCTCTCCTGTGTTCCTGTTAATGACTTGCTTGGCTGACATTCCTTCTAGCTCCAGATCCTGCTTGCTGTTCTACTACGCTGATCTCTGGCTTCCTGACGTTTGGCTTGTCTGACTGTCTGTTCCGGTTCCTGAACTCTGGCTATGATTTGACTACGTTTACTCTGTTTACCTTTTTTATTATTATTAATCAAGTGTGATTTAACTGTACTTCTGTCTCAGTCTGATTCTTGGTTTCTGAGACTCCCTTGCCCTCATCTGGCTGCTGAGACGACATGTCTCTGGTACTGTCTCCCAGGTGCACTGATCTTTGCTGGGAGGAAAGATCGCTTCCTCCTTCCTGGCCAACTGTTGGGAAGGGGGGACGAACACCTCCTCTCCCTTCTCCCCCTTGATCTTAATCTGCTGCTGGGAAGTGACCATCTCCTTCTCACCCTGGGCCTACGAAACTGCCACATGTGTGGGGCAGAGGTCTTGGATCTTCTGTCCAGTGGTCAGCACTTCAGCTGGAGAAGTTTCTGGTAACTCCACAGATGCTGCTGTTGGTGTTGAGCAGAGCTCAGTGATGTTTGCCCTGATGCCCGCTCTTCTGCTGGAGGCTCACCAGATTGTCCTTCTTTAGGGATGAGCCGAACACCCCCCTGTTCAGTTCGCACCAGAACATGCGAACAGGAAAAAAGTTCGCTCTAACACGCGAACAACGTTAAAGTCTATGGGACACGAACATGAATAATCAAAAGTGCTAATTTTAAAGGCTTATATGCAAGTTATTGTCATAAAAAGTGTTTGGGGACCCAGGTCCTGCCCCAGGGGACATGGATCAATGCAAAAAAAAGTTTTAAAAATGTCCGTTTTTTCAGGAGTAGTGATTTTAATAATGCTTAAAGTCAAACAATAAAAGTGTAATATCCCTTTAAATTTCGTACCTGGGGGGTGTCTATAGTATGCCTGTAAAGGGGCGCATGTTTCCCGTGTTTAGAACAGTCTGACAGCAAAATTACATTTCGAAGGAAAAATTCCATTTAAAACAACCCGCGGCTATTGCATTGCCGACAATACACATAGAAGTTCATTGATAAAAATGGCATGGGAATTCAACACAGAGAAACCCCGAACCAAAATTTAAAAAAAAAATGATGTGGGAGCCCCCTAAATTCCATACCAGGCCCTTTAGGTCTGGTATGGTTATTAAGGGGAACCCCGGCCAAAATTTTAAAAAAAAATGACGTGGGGTTCCCCCTAAATTCATACCAGACCCTTCAGGTCTGGTATGAATTTTAAGGGGAACCCCACGCCAAAAAATAAAAAATAAACGGTGTGGGGTCCCCCCAAAAATCCATACCGGACCCTTATCCGAGCATGCAACCTGGCAGGCCGCAGGAAAAGAGGGGGGGACGAGAGTGCGCCCCCCCTCCTGAACCGTACCAGGCCACATGCACTCAACATTGGGAGGGTGCTTTGGGGTAGCCCCCCAAAACACCTTGTCCCCATGTTGATGAGGACAAGGGCCTCATCCCCACAACCCTGGCCGGTGGTTGTGGGGGTCTGCGGGCGGGGGGCTTATTGGAATCTGGAAGCCCCCTTTAACAAGGGGGCCCCCAGATCCTGGCCTCCCCTCTGTGTGAAATGGTAAGGGGGTACTTACCCCTACCATTTCACTAAAAAACTGTCAAAAATGTTAAAAATGACAAGAGACAGTTTTTGACAATTCCTTTATTTAAATGCTTCTTCTTTCTTCTATCTTCCTTCATCTTCTTCTTCTTCTGGTTCTTCTGGCTCTTCTGGTTCTTCCTCCGGCGTTCTCGTCCAGCATCTCCTCCGCGGCATCTTCCATCTTCTTCTCCTCGTGCCGCTCCGCACCCATGGCATGGGGGGAGGCTCCCGCTCTTCTCTTCATCTTCTTCTTCATCCTCTTCTCTTCTTCCTTCTTCTCTTCTTCATTTTCTTCTCCTGGCCGCTCCGCACCCATGCTGGCATGGAGGGAGGCTCCCGCTGTGTGACGGAGTCTCCTCATCTGACTGTTCTTAAATAATGGGGGGCGGGGCCACCCGATGACCCCGCCCCCCTCTGACGCACGGTGACTTGACGGGACTTCCCTGTGACGTCACGGGGAATGCCACAGGAAAGTCCCGTCATGTCCCGTGCGTCAGAGGGGGCCGGGTCACCGGGTGGCCCCACCCCCCGCTATTAAAGAACCATCAGACAAGGAGACGCCGTCACATAGCAGGAGCCTCCCTCTATGCCAGCATGGATGCGGAGCGGCCCGGAGAAGAAAATGAAGAAGAGAAGAAGGAAGAAGAGAAGAGGATGAAGAAGAAGATGAAGAGAAGAGCGGGAGCCTCCCCCCATGCCATGGGTGCGGAAGGGCCCGAGGATAAGAAGATAGAAGACGCCGCGGAGGAGATGCTGGACGAGAACGCCGGAGGAAGAACCAGAAGAGCCAGAAGAACCAGAAGAAGATGAAGGAAGATAGAAGAAAGAAGAAGCATTTAAATAAAAGAATTGTCAAAAACTGTCTCTTGTCATTTTTAACATTTTTGACAGTTTTTTAGTGAAATGGTAGGGGTAAGTACCCCTTTACCATTTCACACAGGGGGGGCGGGATCTGGGGGTTCCCTTGTTAAAGGGGGCTTCCAGATTCCGATAAGCCCCCCGCCCGCAGACCCCCACAACCACCGGCCAGGGTTGTGGGGATGAGGCCCTTGTCCTCATCAACATGGGGACAAGGTGTTTTGGGGGGCTACCCCAAAGCACCCTCCCAATGTTGGGGGCATGTGGCCTGGTATGGTTCAGGAGGGGGGGCCGCACTCTTGTCCCCCCCTCTTTTCCTGCGGCCTGCCAAGTTGCGTGCTCGGATAAGGGTCTGGTATGGATTTTTGGGGGGACCCCACGCCGTTTTTTTTTTTTTGCCGCGGGGTTACCCTTAAAATCCATACCAGACCTAAAGGGTCTGGTATGGAATTTAGGGGGAACCCCACGTCATTTTTTAAAAAAATTTTGGCCGGGGTTCCACTTAATATCCATACTAGACCTGAAGGGCCTGGTATGGAATTTAGGGGGACTCCCACGTCATTTTTTAAAAAAATTTTGGTTCAGGGTTTCCCTGTGTTGAATTCCCATGCCGTTTTTATCAATGAACTTCTATGTGTATTGTCGGCAATGCAATAGCCGCGGGTAGTTTTGAATGGAATTTTTCCTTCGAAATGTCATTTTGCTGTCAGACTGTTCTAAACATGGGAAACATGCGCCCCTTTACAGGCATACTATAGACACCCCCCAGGTACGAAATTTAAAGGGATATTACACTTTTATTGTTTGACTTTAAGCATTATTAAAATCACTGCTCCTGAAAAAACGGCTGTTTTTAAAACTTTTTTTTGCATTGATCCATGTCCCCTGGGGCAGGACCCGGGTCCCCAAACACTTTTTATGACAATAACTTGCATATAAGCCTTTAAAATTAGCACTTTTGATTTCTCCCATAGACTTTTAAAGGGTATTCTGCGGCATTCGAATTTGCCGCGAACACCCCAAATTGTTCGCTGTTCGGCGAACTTGCGAACAGCCAATGTTCGAGTCGAACATGAGTTCGACTCGAACTCGAAGCTCATTCCTATCCTTCTTCAACAGAGAAATCTATTTATCCCCAGACACCAGTTTCAGAGACTGGGTATTTGAGGTTCACAATCTTCAGTTCGTAGAACCCAGAAGATGTTATTGGTGCTGGACAGAGGTTAGCAGAGCTTTGCCCTGTTGTCAACACTTTGAAGATGGTAATCTCTGGAGTTTCCACTGCCAATTCTCTGGCATGCTTCTGAACATGTTCTAGCAGTTTCCTGTATGCCCTTTCCAGATGCTGCTCCTTCCTTAGCAAATAGTCCAGATCAGGTTTAAGCTCTGAGACCCCTACAAGACCGAGCATTGCCTTTCTGTATTCTTGCATTTCCTCAAGGAAAGGTCATATCCCTCTGGGGAGCATTCTGTTGTCTCCCCTAAATATTCCTGCTCTGCGTGCCATTGCAAAGCCTGATAACGATTGTCCAGCTCCATCTCCTGCTGCCCTGTAGCAGACCAGCAACCTGGAGGGCTCCAATGCAGAGTCCTACCTGAATCTGCTGCCTGAGCTCCAGGTATTCATCCGCAGACACAGTCCTGGAATATGCTGAAAGGACGATCCGCAGCAGCCCTGGGAACTCTGATGCCAGATCCATATCTCTGCTGGGGTGACCGAAGTCTGCTATCCTGATCTTTGTCCCCAGCGGAGGTTTGGATGTCCCAGACTTCAGGAAGCATCCCACTGCTTGCCACCAATGTAACAAAACGTCCCACACTCCACTTGAGTGCCTTCATCATATACCGCTTCCTCCAGTCTGAATATAGATATTAGTCGCATATTACAACCAGGAACAAAGCAGGACTTGTTTGGCTGCAAGCTAGAACATAAACTCTTTATTGAAAACACAGGTACACAGTAACATTCGGGACAATCCCCCCCACCTTTGCATTTAGGGTGGGGTAAACTTTACCTCCTCCAGTAGCATGACATACATCCCATAATACTTTGCTCACAAGGTAGACACAAACAATAGAACAATGAAATACAGCCACACCCCAAACGACCCAGCAGAGAGTACACTATAGTTAGAGAAAATTTACTATATATATATACCTGTATATATCATATTTATTGGAGTATAACACACACAGGCATATTACACGCACCTTCAATTTAAGAGGGAAGGTTCAGGAAAAAACTTTTTTCAAAATAAACCACTTTGAAGCAAAATAATGGTCAGTACTATCAATGCAGCCTAATTAGTGCCCATCTGCAGCCTCATCTGTGCCCATCTGCAGCCTCAATGCAGCCTGATGTGCCCATCTGCAGCCTCAATGCAGCCTGATATGTGCCCATCTGCAGCCTCAATGCAGCCTGATGTGCCCATCTGCAGCCTCAATGCAGCCTGATCTGTGCCCATCTGCAGCCTCAATGCAGCCTGATATGTGCCCATCTGCAGCCTCAATGCAGCCTGATATGTGCCCATCTGCAGCCTCAATGCAGCCTGATGTGCGCCCATCTGCAGCCTTAATGCAGCCTTATATGCACCCATCTGAAGCCCGATCTGTGCCCATCTCCCATAAATGCAGCCTGAAGCCCATCTGCAGCCTCACCATCTCTCATGCAGGAAATCACAGAGCCGTCATCTCCTGTTTTCTCGGCTCTCAGTCGGCAGTCACAGACACAGTCTCACCTCCGCCATCGGCATTGGACCAGCTCCTGTAATTGACAGACCCCTGGTCCGCATTGGACCAGTGTTCTGTCAATCACAGGAGCTGGTCCAATGCATGAGAGGCGGGACTGTGTGTGTGACATCAGAGCTGAGTTAGCCGATTATACAGCAGATTAAGGCTCGTGAATTCCAGCGGCGCTCGTCCCCCTCTGAGGTACACTATCTGGGTATAACATGCACCAGTAATGTGCCCCCTATTTTCAGGGGGAAAAAATGTGTGTTATAGGCCGATAAATATGGTATATATACACACACACACACACACACAACATTCCAGTGTGGTTGTACGGTGAGTCTGATTAGTACAGATCAGACTGGGGTTCTCGGTCACCCAGTGCCCCTAATAGACACATGGTGGCTTAGACATAGGAGGTGCATGGGGTGCTAAAACAAGGGTTTCACCACCTCTCCAAAGGATTCTGGGTTTCACTAGACCGTTTTATTTACCAAAAAACACTGAAAATGGGGGAATACCGCATGAAAAGGCATTAAAATCCATTTACATAAGGGAATAAAAAATTAAATGCATACGTAAATTAAGTAGTGGCCAGGCATGCAGTATTTGTGGCATGTGTACTGGTTGTGAAGGAGTGGGCAGCCGCCATGTCCTTAACAACTGATTAGTCATCAGATGTCAGTGGGGTTCTCCGCTGACAGCTGAATGTAAACAAAACAATTGCAACAAAAATTGCGGAAAAAAATGCATGGGGCCCCCCCAAACTCATACGAGGCCCTTTCCCCGGCAGGTCAGGAAAGGAAGGGGATGAGCGAGTGCACCCCTCCTGAACCATATCAAGCCACATGCCCTCAACATGGGGTGGTGCTTTGGTTCAGTTGATGGGGACAAGGGCCTCATCCCTAAAACTCTGGCCGGTGATTGTGTGGGTCTATGGGTAGGGGAGCTTATCAGAATCTGGAAGCCCCCTTTATCAAGTCCTTTATTCAAAACGATTTTTAAAAATGTCCATCGTCAATCAAGACACCTGCTGCCACTGTCCAACCCAGGCAAAAAAAAGGAAAAAAAAAAAAAGTCAGCTCATGCCAAAGGCTCCCGCCATCTTCCAGCTCTGCCGTCTGACAGCTCTTAAATAACTAAAGAGCCACACAATGACGCCACCGGGTGACCCCGCTGCTTAGTTAAAAACTGTCAGATGGTGGTGGATGGCATTGGCAGGAGTGGACCTTTTTTTATTGTTTCAGGTCACCAGTGGTGTCGGGCGTCGTGATTGATGATGGATCAACACATTTTTTTTATGTTTTAAATAAAGGACTTGGCAAAACTGTCTAATGTCTTTTTTTACACAACACATTTTTTTGGGGTGAATGAGTAAGGGTACTATGTACCCCATACTCATTCACATGGGGGGTGGGATGTGGGACTCCCCTTTTAAAAGGTGCTTTGGGGGGAGCCCCCGTGCCCCAAAGCACCCCCCATGTTGAGGACATTTGGCCTGGTATGGTTCAGGAGAGGGGGGTGCTCACTCGTCCTTTCCCTTTTCTGACCTGCCAGGCTGCATGCTCACAAGGGCCCAGTATGCATTGGGGGACCCCATACCATTTTTTTAGACTTTTTTATTGCCAGCAATTCTTTTTTTTACATTCAGCTGTCGGGGGGAACCCCGCTGATAGCTAATGACTAATAGGTTAAGGACACATTGGCTGCCCGCTCCTTAACAATCATGTGGTTTACTGGTTATTAAGGACACAGGCGGCCGCCCGCTCCTTAACCGCGCATATTTATTCATAATAAATACACCAGCTAATGCCAGGCGTTAAATTACAGCATGTTTTCACTACTAAAATACCGCAAGACTTCATAAAATAACTTTCCTGACAGACTCCATGGCAGCAACGTTTGGGTTAAGTCCTGCCTCTACTACCCTATAGGACACTACTCACATAAATCGTTGCACCCTGCCCACGGCTGTGTTTTTTTTTTGTCCTCCTCCGTAGGACTCAGTTGATGGTCTTACTACCTGAAGATTTCTCCCCACGATCGAGTTTGGCCGAGCTGCGACCTTTGAATGAAGAGTCGGAATACTCCTCTAAGCCCTAGCTACTAGCAGGGTATGGAGTGGACACGGAAAGTAGGGCTGGAAGAAGCTAAGACCTAGCCACTGGCAGACAGGCTGCTCATCGGTCAGACAACCCAGCTAAATAGCAGGTGACCATATTGCCCTCATGAGTCCGGTGTTCTCCTTCTTACCTTCGGCTTGGATTGATCGATTGATTTGTGGTGGGAGTGGTGAGATCATTCCTTTTTCTTATGGCAGCAGTTTTTGTTTTGTTATGTGTCTTTCCGTTCTTTTGTGTCAGGCATGGCGGCTGGTTCCTTCTGCGTTCCATCCGCCGTTTGACTTCCTATTCCGTCTTTCCGTCCGCTCTGTGCATGCACGAGAGCGATACGAGAGTGAGGCTTGGTTCGCGCATGCGCAATGGCATCAAAATGACGCTAAGCGCGCATGTGCACTAGCGCTGTTTCAGGCATAGCGGTGACATCACAGGGCGGTCTTTTTAAATGGGGAAAAAGCCTGCAAGCATTGGGATGCTTTTTGGCTTTGTGTAGTGACTTTCCCTGGCTCCCTGTCTCTCTGCCTGTGGTGAGTGGATCTCATGGACAGGTAGGACACTTATATCTTCCTCCTGGCTCTGACAGAATGTTTTATGTGTGCAGTTCTGATGGATGCTCCCAGTGACATGGATACTCCACCGCCTGTCTGTGGCCAGCCCTCTCGTAACAGGTACTATGAGAGGTTTTCCCCTCTGGGTTCAGCGGGGAGGGGTTTTTGGGCTCCATTATTGGTCCTTATGACCACAATTTTCCATGTATTTCTTTCTTGTCTGTCAGCCCTTCTAGGACAGAACATCGTTGCAGCTCTCACAGAGGAAGTGACTCTTCAAAATCTCATCGCCGGCACTCCTCTTCCAGATTTTTTGCCACGGTTCACCCTCAAGATTGGGGTACCGCAGCAAAGACATGTCTCGGACTTCCACGGCTCACCCCAGCCGTTCATCCGACTGTGTCTGTTGGGGGTGCAGGTCTCAGGTACTTGTGGGAAAATCCCAGTATGACCTCTGCTATGCCAAGGTAGCTAGCAAAAGAGGTGGTACGGACCAGCAGCTGAAATCCCCGGTCGAAAGGGTCATCAAGGAGTCTCTGAGAAGTATCGAGACCGGCCAGACCCATGATCCTCCTTCGGAGCCGATGCGCTCACCGGTAAGGGAGTCACAAGGACAGGACACCTGGGAATCCTCTCTGCCAAGTCATCCGTCGGCTGTTCATTCGGATAGTGACTCTGAAGGGGAAGATTCCTGTGTGGGGTTTGATTTTGTCCTACTTTGTCCCTTAGTTAAGGTCATTAGGAAAGCTTTGAATTGGGAAGATCCGGTGGCCGCTCCTTCCAAACAAAGAAAATACTTCAAACAACTGAAGAAGGAACGTGTTAACTTTCCATTCCTAGCCGAGCTTGGTGATGTCATCACAGACGAATGGGGTAAGGTGAAGAAGAATTCCATGCTTTCTAAAGTTCTAAAACTTTATCCTTTCAAGGAGGAAGAGGTCAAGCACTTGGAATCAGCTCCACTGGTGGATGCAGCCATGATGAGGCCAGTAAAACACGTGACTTTTCCCTTGGAGGATACGGTCTCCTTTAAAGACGCCTTAGATAGACAGATCGACTCTGATCTAAAGAGGGTTTATCTCACAGCAGGTATGGAATGCAAACCAGCTTTAGCTCTGGCCACAATGTCTAAGGCCATGGAAGTCTGAACCGATAATGTGAATGAGACACTCAGGAACATCTCAGAAGATGTAGCAAGGAGTTCACCCATCCAGGAGCTGATATCAAACAAAAAGTGTAGCGCTAAAACAATTGTGGTTGGGTGAAAACACAAAATCACTTCATATGTGCTAAGGTTAAACAAAAAAATGAATCAAGATAACCTATATACATAAACCAATGGACATAACATAAAAAATTTACCAAAGTGATGTAAATAAATGGTAATGAGGATAAATAGTAATGGGCTAAAATAGTCCAAATAACAAGATATCCACATATGTAGTGTCCAGTCTGTGGAAAGCTTTCTCTTCAATCACTGAAGTGGAAAGCAAAATAAAAAGCGTATGGTCTGGATGGACAAGGAATACACTTATAAACATAGAGGAAAAATTCAGGAGAAAAATTCAGATGGAAGGATGGGTACTCTTACCGATCCAGGTGGACGCACATACCATATGGCAGTGCGTCTAAAAGGCTTGAAATAAAGGATCCCTGATGATGGAATGATGCTGGACTGAATGATGACATAGCAACTGCAACTCCAATCCACTCGAGATGTAGGTAATGGTTCCAAGATGGTTCCAAGGCGATGGTTCCAAAACAGTCAGCAAGCAGCAACAAGATCAATCCAAAGAAACGGATATGCCCCAGTTGAAGACTAGTGATTTGAAACGCGTTGGTCCAGCACCTCCTGCTTCCTATATTGCTTTTATGATATTTTTTGTGATCACTTTTATCCTATATCTTACTTGATTGTACAATATTTTTATCCCCAATAAATCATTATTGGTTGATCTGCGCCATGTGGAGCTTCCCTTTTTCTTTTTCCCTCATGTTTGAGCACCGATGATCAGCCTATGATTACCATCAGTTTCTTTGGATTGATCTTGTTGCTGCTTACCTACGCCCCGAGTGGATTGGAGTTGCTGTGTCATTATTCAGTTCGGCATCATTCCATGACTGGGGATCCTTTATTTCAAGCCTTTTAGACGCACTGCCGTATGGTATTTGCGTCCACCTGGATCGGTACCCATCAGTACCCATTCTTCCATCTAAATTTTTCTCCTGAATTTTTCTTCTGTGTTTTTAAGTGTATTCCTTGTCCATCCAGACCATACGCTTTTTATTTTGCTTTCCACCTCAGTGATTGAAGAAAAAGCATTCCACAGACTGGACACTACATATGTGGATATCTTGTTATTTGGACTATTGTAGCCCATTACTATTTATCCTCATTACCATTTATTCACGTCACTTTGGTGGATTTTTTATGTTATGTCCATTGGTTTATGTATATAGGTTATCTAAATTCATTTTTTGTTTAACCTTAGCACATATGAAGTGATTTTGTGTTTTCACCCAACCACAATTGTTTTAGCGCTACACTTTTTTGATATTGCTATTTGGACTTTGTGTGTTAGCAGCTTATCATTTGCACACTTCTTGTTTTTACGCTCCGTCCTTGGCTGGCTGACCCAGCATCAAAACAAGTGTGGTGCCAGATTCCTTTTGAAGGGTCTTCTCTTTTCGGGAATAAATTGGATAATGCCATAACTCGGGCCACTGGTGGCAAGTTGGGGTTCCTTCCTCAGGATTAGCATCTGCAAGGTCAGAGAAGATCTCTCCCAAGGAAACAGTATCAGGAACGAGCTAGGGAAGCTCTTAGCTACAGACCAGGCCGTGAATTCTCCAGGTCATGGAAAGCAAGGCAGTCATCCTTCAAGAAACCTGCCAAGGGCGGTTCGACTGGGAAGAGAGAGCCGACCAAGTATTTTTGAGATTGGGCCCGCTCAGACAGGCCAGGTGGGGGCACGCCTTCTCTGCTTTCGGCATGTCTGAATGGCCTCAATTCAGGACATCTGGACCGTCAAGACGGTTTCTTCAGGCCATGCCTGGGCCTTCAGTAGCGCTCCCAGACTCAGGTGTGTTCCCACCTCTCTTCCGGCCTCAGAAGAAAAAAGGCTGATTCTGTTAGCCTATGTAGAATCTTTATTGGCTCAAGGCGCTGCCACCCCTGTCCCAGACAAACAGCGAGGTATGGGAATTTACTCTCCTCTCTTTATGGTCCAAAAGAAAAACGGGACATGGAGGCCTGTTATAGATCTAACCCATCTAAACCGTTTTATCAAAAAAGAAAAAGTTCAAGATGGAGACGCTGTCCACAATCCAGCAGTGGGTCCAATCAGGAGACTGGATGGTCTCCATAGATCTAAAAGATGCTTATTTTCATGTCCCTGTGGCAGAGGACTTTAAACAATTTCTCTGCTTCTCCGTGGGCAACCTTCATTTACAGTTCACGTGCCTACCATTCGGGCTATCAACATCTCCACGTGTCTTTTCAAAAGTATTGTTAGCCGTTGTGGCTCTCTTGAGAACCAAAGGGATCCATCTCCATCATTACTTGGATGATCTTCTGCTACTGGCTCAAGACAGAGACCGACTCTTAGTACACAGGAGTCAGGTTATTTCCACCCTCCAGGAATTCGGATGGATCCTGAATCTAGAGAAGAGTCAGTTAATTCCATCTCTGACTCTGGTATTCCTAGGAACCCTCTTCAATACAGTGAAAGGCACCATCTCATTACCAGAAGAGAAGATTTCGGTAATCCGTGACAGAATTAGTCCGGCTCTTTCTGCTTCCCATCTTCAGGCCGTCCAGTGTCTGAGGATCGTCTGCATCATGGTGGTCACGATTCCAATGGTGAAGTGGGCTCAGTGGAAGATGAGGCCCTTCCAAAAAGATTTTCTTCATCAATGGTCAGGCAGCAAAATCCAACTCATTCGCATTACTTCAACAATGAGAAGCTCCCTTCCCTGGTGGCTCCAGCGGGAAAATCTTTACAACTGTCATTCCATTCTTCCCATCACATAGGTAACGATAACAACAGATGCCAGCAAAAAGGGCTGGGGCACCCACTGTTTGACAGAAGTGGCACAGGGCACCTGGGTTTTCCCTCCAGTAGAACAGTGTCAAACATCTTGGAATTAAGGCAGCATTTCAGGCACTTTTGGCATTCCGCCATCTGATATCCGGAGCCTTGGTTCTACTCAGACTAGACAACATGACGGCAGTGGCATACATAAGGAGATAAGGGGGTACCCGGAGTCTGTCCCTACTTCAGGAGGTAGAACCAATTATGACCTGGGCCCAGAGGAACCTAGTCAATATAACAGCAACAAATGTACCCGGGATTCAGAACGTCCAGGCAGACTTCCTATCTCGAGTCCATTTAGACAACAACAAATGGTCTCTCCACGAGGAAGTATTCAGTTGGATTTTGACCTTGGGGATCTCCCCAGAAGTAGACCTTTTTGCCTCCCCTTGCAACAAGAAACTGGCGAGGTACTATTCAAGGTTCAGGGATCCTCAGGCCTACGGGCTGGATGCCCTGACGGAGCGATGGTGATTCCGCAGAGCTTATGCCTTTCCACCAACCCCCATTATTCTCCAGTTCCTGCAGGGACACAGGTCGGAAGTAGCGGAGGTGATATCCATAATACCTTACTGGCCCAACAGACCCTGGTTTCCCCTACTAATGCTTCTCAGTGTCCAGGATCTGATCCCCTTACCACTCAGACCAGATATTCTATCTCAAGACTCGAAACTACATCCCTGCCTGGCTCACCTGTGCTTAAGGGTCTGATTTTTGAGAGGGGAAGGTTAGAGGCTTTAGGATGCCCCAAGGAGGTCATCCCCACTCTCATGAGTGCAAGAAGAAGTAGTACCAATCGGGTATATGAAAGAATTTGGGCTAAATTCACAAACCACATGTCCTTCAGGTCCAACTCTGATAGTGATCCGACAGTTCAGGATGTCTTAGGTTTCCTACAAATGGAACTAGATATCTTCTTGTCTGTTAGTTCTCTCCGTGTGCAAGTATCAGCAATTTCAGCTTTCTCTGGGGTGTCATGGCCCAAACATCCTTTGGTCCAACAATTCTTCAAAGGAGCAGTCAGGCTCAGACCACAGAGGAAACCTAGATTTCCCAAATGGGATTTACCTCTAGTTCTAGATTACTTTTCGCAACTTGACAAGCCACTCTCGGTCAGAGAGCTTACCCTCATGACTTCTTTTCTGATAGCCATAACTTCAGTCTCTAGGTTCTAAAGAACCTTTCTCACCTCAGTCTTCCACGAAAACCAGGAAATTACACTTCCTACCTTTAATTCTGCTGGAAGTCTGGAGCCACATCCCCTCGATATGGGAGTTACCTTGAAGCGATACTTGGAGGCTACAGCTTTTTTTGGACAATCTGACTACCTCTTTGTTCTGTTCCATGGAAAAAAACAAGGGCCTCAGGGCTTCCGTCAGATCCATTGCAGCATGGGTGGTTCAAGCTAGCCAATGGGCTTACAAAGAGAAGGGCTTGGCTCCTCCTGAGGCGGTTACAGTGTACTCTACCAGAAGTCTCTCAACTTCATGGGCGGCCTCATGTCATGTTGCACCTGAAGTGATCTGCAGAGCAGCTTCCTGGTCAACAATTCATACTTTTATGTCTCATTATTGTGTTGAGCCAGCTACTTTATCTTCTGTCAATTTTGGTTTGAAAGTACTGTCGGTTGACGGTGTTGAATAAATCTTTGTTCAGCATTTTTTGCCCACCCGGGTGTGTATGGCAAGTTATTTCCCACACGTTGCTGCCATGGAGCCTGTCAGGAAAATTGAAAATTCCTATCAAAATACTTACCGTAATTTTCCTTTCCTGATGGACTCCATGGCAGCAGGAGTTCCCTTTGCTGCCATGGAGTCCATCAGGAAAGGAAAATTACGGTAAGGATTTTGATAGGAATTTTCCATTTATGCGCCATTTTAGTAACTTTTTTTGTAAATGGAAAAAAAAAAGGTGAAAAACGCTGAGCGGTATTTTATAGCATGTTTTAAGGGGAAACATATCACTTTGTGAATGGAGCATATTGTCTCTAATTACCACTACCCAACTTAGTGTCCTTGATCACTGCCACACTAGTCCCAGTGTCCCTTCTCACCACCACACCAGCCATATTGTCTCTAATTACTGCCAGCTGTACCTGTACTGCCACCTGTACTAGTCCTAGCCTGTTTATTGACCACATTTCTGCTTGCTGCGTGGACCAATCATTTGCCTGTTTGTTGACCATGTCTCTGCACTATGGCCTGAATTGACCCATCTGCACATCCTGATTACCACATTCCTGCAAGACACCAGGCCGGTGCACATGGAATTCCTGGGGGCAGCCACGTATTCGTAGGCTAGGCTTGCTCGACTTATAGGAACTGAGACTGCTTTAGGCGATGCTACACTAAACTATATTACCTGACCACTCGTATAGAGGTGATCATGATAGTGCATTGATTTTGGCACAATTGGTTGATTTGTGTGGTACATAATCAGTCCAGTCAGTGAAAAAGTCTCACATGTGGTTTCGCCATACTCAGGAGGAGTAGCAGAATGTATTTTGGGGTGTAATTCTAAGTATGCCCATGCTGCATGTGAGAAATACCTTTTTAAATTTTCAATTTTGTGTATACAAATTTTTCATTTTCTTTCTGCATTTTCAAAAAACTTGTGTCAACAAAATGAAGTCTTCAAAAGACTCACCATGCCTCATAACAAATACTTTGGGGTCTTTACTCCCCAAAATGTTATTTTGTATGCATTTCTACTGCCCTGGGATTCCGAGGCCTCCAAAAATGAGATAGGTAGTCAAGAAATGTAGTGCATAATTTATATCCCTAGAATGCCTGTAGGTGCCTCTTTGGATTTTGAGCCCTTCTATATGGCTAGGCTGTGAAAAAGTCTCATACATGTGATCACCATACTCATAAGGAGCAGATTATTAACTGACAACTTTGCGTAAAAAAACAAATTTAATTTTCTTTCCTGCTTATTCCAAAAACTTGTGGCAAAAAAATTACATTTACAAAAGACTCATTATGCCTTTCAGAGAATGACTTGGAGTGTTTGTTTTCCAAAATTGAGTAATTCTGTGACCTCCAAAAAGGTGATAGGTGCTTAATTTATGTGTAATTTTTGCTCCTTGAAAGCCCAAGGTGCTCCTTTGATTATTGGCTTCTCTATGCATCTAGGCTGTGAAAAAGTCTCACACATGTGATATCCCCATATTTGGGAAGCACAACAGAATGTGTTTTGGGGTTTAACTCTAAGTATTCCTATGCTGTATGTGAGAAATAACTTGTTAAAATGGCAACTTTGTGAAAAAAAACAAACAAAAAAAAAAAAAACCACATTTTATTTAATTTCTTAATGTTTTAAAAATTGTGACAAAAAAAAAAATACAACTTCAAAACTCAGCATGCCTCTAGCTAAATACCTTGGACTACTATACTTTCCAAAAAGGGGTCAAGAAATTAGAGTCAGTACGTACATCAGGACTGATCAATTTTCAAATAATTATATATATATATATATATATATATATATATATATATATATATATATATATATATATATATATATATGCACATATATATATATATATATATATATATATATATATATATATATATATATATATATACATATATATATATATATATATATACATATATATATATATATATATACATACACACACATACATATATACACACACTGTATCTCACAATAGCAAGTACACCCCTAACATTTTTGTAAATATTTTTTTATATCTTTTCATGTGACAACACTGAAGAAATTACACTTTGCTACAATGTAAAGTATTGAGTGTACAGCTTGTATAACAGTGACAATTTGCTGTCCCTTCAAAATACCTGACACTGCCATTAACCACTTGCCGACCAGCAGCTGTCGTTATATGGTGGCAGGTCAGCTATCCTGCGTGAATAGCTGTAACTGCACAGTGACTCACACAGGCTGCACACTGCTGGAGTGTGGCCGTGGGTCGGGCGGACTCAGTGCCCGCCAGCGACCCGAGATCGCTTAGTACAGAGGCAGAATGGGGATCTGCCAGTGTAAACAAGCGGATCCCCGTTCTGACAGGAGACATGAAAGATCTACTGTGATCGGGAACAGTGATCTCTGTCATGTCCCTGGTAGCCCATCCACCTTACAGTTAGACCACAACTAGGGAACACAGTTAACCCCTTGATCGCCTCCTAGTGTTACCCCTTCCCTACCAGTGTCATTTATACATTAAATCGGTGCATTTTTAAAGCACTGATCAATGTAATAATGGCACTGGTCCCCAAAAAGTGTCATTTGGGGTCAGATTTGTCTGCCACAATGTCACAGTCCCGCTAAAATTCGCAGATCGCCTCTATTATTAGTAAAAGCAATAAAAAAAGTCCCTAAATCTATCCCAAAGTTTGTAGACACAATAACTTTTGCGCAAATCAATATACGCCATTGCAATTTTTTTTTACCAAAAATATGTAGAAGAATATATATCAGCCTAAACTGATAAAGAAATTAGTTTTTTTATATATTTTCTTTTGAATATGTATTATAGCAAAAAGTTAAAAAAAAATATATTTTTTAAAATGGTCGCTCTTTGTTTATAGCGCAAAAAATAAAAACCGGAGAGGTGATCAAATACCACCAAAATAAAGCTTTATTTGTAGGAAAAAAAGGACTTCAACTTTGTTTGGGGACAGCGTCGCACGACCGTGCAATTGTCAGTTAAAGCAATGCAGTGCCGTAGCGCAAAAATACCTGATCATTAAGGGGGCAAATCCTTCCGGTCTTTAAGTATTTAATTAATGAGATTAATATTACTTGTTGGCACAAACACCTCAGCAGGTGTTGGATATAAAAGATACATACAAGGAATACAGTCACACTAGCACGTAATTCAATATAGATTACAGGCTAAAAATACACACTTTTTATTCTTTTTGTCAAAGTGATCACATGAACAGGCATAAGTTACCCATTTGCATACTTACCCAGGAAGAGTGGCTCACCTTGTGGAGTCGCTCTTCAGGTGACTGGTCATTTTCTCTATAGTATTTAATCACCTACCTTTTGTACACTCACTTGGAGGAGTGAGCTATTGAAGAGAATTACTATCAGGTGACAGGCAACGCCATTTCCCCAAAAAACACACACACTTAAGTAGTTAAGGTCTAAACCTCTGGAAACAAAAGTGAGTACACCCCTAAGTGAAAATGTCCAAATTGGGCCCAATTAGCCACTTTCCCTCTCCGGTGTCATGTGACAAGATCTCGGGTGTGAATGGTCAGCAGGTGTGTTAAATTTGGTGTTATTGCTCTCACTCTCTCATACTGGTCACTGGAAGTTCAACATGGCAACTCATGGCAAAGAAAACTCTGAGGATCTGAAAAAAATAATTGTTGCTCTACATAAGGATGGCTTTAAGAAGATTGCCAAGACCCTGAAACTGAGCTGCAGCACAGTGGCCAAGACCATATAGTGGTTTACCAGGACAGGTCCTATGCAGAACAGGCCTCGCCATTGTCGACCAAAGAATTTGAATGCACATGCTCAGCATCATATCCAGTGATTGTCTTTTGGAAATAGACGTATGAGTGCTGCCAGCATTGCTGCAGAGGTTGGAGGGGTCAGCCTGTCAGTGCTCAGACCATACGCCGCACACTGCATCAAATTGGCTTGCAGTTCATTTTTTTTCCTCATTAATGTACACACAGTACCCCATATTGACAGAAAAACACAGAATTGTTGACATTTTTGCAGATTTATTAAAAAAGAAAAACTGAAATATCACATGGCCTTAAGTATTCAGACCCTTTGCTGTGACACTCATATATTTAACTCAGGTGCTGTCCATTTCTTCTGATCATCCTTGAGATGGTTCTACACCTTCATTTGAGTCCAGCTGTGTTTGATTATACTGATTGAACTTGATTAGGAAAGCCACACACCTGTCTATATAAGACCTTACAGCTCACAGTGCATGTCAGAGCAAATGAGAATCATGAGGTCAAAGGAACTGCTTGAAGAGCTCAGAGACAGAATTGTGGCAAGGCACAGATCTGGCCAAGGTTACAAAAAAAAATTCTGCTGCACTTAAGGTTCCTAAGAGCACAGTGGCCTCCATAATCCTTAAATGGAAGACGTTTGGGATGACCGGAACCCTTCCTAGAGCTGGCCGTCTGGCCAAACTGAGCTATTGGGAGAGAAGACCAAGATATAACTTTTTGGCCTTAATTCTAAGTGGTGTGTGTGGAGAAAACCAGGCACTGCTCATCACCTGTCCAATACAGTCCCAACAGTGAAGCATGGTGGTGGCAGCATCATGCTGTGGGGTTTTTTTTCAGCTGCAGGGACAGGACGACTGGTTGCAATTGAGGGAAAGATGAATGCGGCCAAGTACAGGGATATCCTGGAAGAAAACCTTCTCCAGAGTGCTCAGGACCTCAGACTGGGCCGAAGGTTTACCTTCCAAGACAATGACCCTAAGCACACAGCTAAAATAACAAAGGAGTGGCTTCACAACAACTCCGTGACTGTTCTTGAATGGCCCAGTCAGAGCCCTGACTTAAACCCAATTGAGCATCTCTGGAGAAACCTAAAAATGGCTGTCCACCAACATTTACCATCCAACATGACAGAACTGGAGAGGATCTGCAAGGAGGAATGGGAGAGGATCCCCAAATCCAGGTGTGAAAAACTTGTTGCATCTTTCCCAAAACGACTCATGGCTGTATTAGATCAAAAGGGTGCTTCTACTAAATACGGAGCAAAGGGTCTGAATATTTAGGACCATGTGATATTTCAGTTTTTCTTTTTTAATAAATCTGCAAAAATATCAACAATTCTGTGTTTTTTTGTCAATATGGGGTGCTGTGTGTACATTAATGAGGGGAAAAAAATGAACTTAAATGATTTTAGCAAATTGCTGCAATATAACAAAGAGTGAAAAATTAAAAGGGGGTCTGAATACTTTCTGTCCTAGATAGATAGATAGATAGATAGATAGATAGATAGATAGATAGATAGATAGATAGATAGATAGATAGATAGATAGATAGATAGAAAATACCGCCAAAAGAAAGCTCCGTTTAAAAAAAAAAATCATTTAATTTGGGTACAGTGTTGCATAACTGAGTAATTGTCATTCAAAGTGTTACAGGGCTGAAATCTGAAAATTTACCTGGGAAGGAAGTGAGTGAAAATGTCTGGTATTGAGGTGGTTAAGCTAAGCTTCCATTGGCCCTCAACCGTGATGGATTCTTATACTCACATGGAGTTTAATATAATTGCTGGTTTCAAACACAAATATGCATGGAGGGGGGGATTCTCACCAGTATTCCAAAGAAATTAAAACAAGTCACCTAGCTTGATGCGTTTTTCAGGCACATTTTGCAGTGCATTTTGCGTTTTTAAACCCTGGTTTTCTATGCATTTTGCATGCGGTTTTCATGTGTTTTACGTTTTTTTGTTTTCCTATTTAAACCCACTGTACATTGCTGGATGCTAAGAAGCGAGTCGGGAAGCTGGCCGCTGCATCCTCAACAACCAATGAGTTATCAGCTGTCAGCAGGGTTCAGCCAAATGGGAAAAAAATTGTCGGCAAAAAAAAATAATTGTGAAAAAAATGGTGTGGGGTCCCCCCCAAAATCCATACCAGACCCTTATCCGAGCATGCAACCCAGCAGGTCAGGAAAGGAAGGGGACAAAAGAGCATCCCCCCTTCTTGAACTATGCCAGGCTGCATGCCCTCAACATTGGAGGATGGGTGCTTTGGATTGGGGGCTTTGCCTCCTCCCCACAACCCTGGCTGGTGGTTGTGGGGTTCTGTGGGTAGGGGGCTTTTCAGAATCTGGAAGCCACCTTTAAGAAAAGGGGCCCCTGGATCCCAGCCTCCCCTTATGTGAATGAGTATGGGGTACCCATTTTAAAAAATTGCCGGCAAAAAAAAAAAAAAAATTGTGAAAAAAATTGTTTGGGGTCCCCCCCAAAATCCATACCAGACCCTTATCCGAGCATGCAACCCAGCAGGTCAGGAAAGGAAGGGGACAAAAGAGCACCCCCCTTCTTGAACCATACCAGGCTGCATGCCCTCAACATTGGAGAATGGGTGCTTTGGAGTGGGGGGCTTTGCCTCCTCCCCACAACCCTGGCTGGTGGTTGTGGGGTTCTGTGGGCAGGGGGCTTTTCAGAATCTGGAAGCCACCTTTAAGAAAGGGGGCCCCTGGATCCCAGCCTCCCCTTATGTGAATGAGTATGGGGTACTTGTATGGGGTACCCATTTACCCCAAAAAGCAGTGAAGTGTTAAAAAAAACACTTGTTTTTGACAAGTCCTTTATCAAAAATGTAAAAAATGTCCCCCCATCGTAGCTCCAACGCGCCTTCTTTCTCCTGTACCAATGTCTTCTTCCTCCAGTAGTGTCTTCTCCCCCTGGTGCTGTCTTCTCCTTGAACCATCTTCTCCTTGAGTTGTCTTTTCCTCAAGTCGTCTTCTGCCTCGCCGCCGAGGCAGAAGACGACTTGAGGAAGACGACTTGTCACCTGGAGAACCCCCCCCCGTGACGACACATGACCTCATCTCCAGGGGCGGTTCTCCGGGTGACATCCACGCGCTTCCTGGCCCGATCCTTAGCAACCTGCTACATACAGTGTTTAAAACAAGGAAAGAAAAAAAACGCAAAACACATAAAAAATTGCATCGAACACAACACTTGTTTCTGGTGTGATTCCATTGAAGTCTATTACACGCAAAATGAAAAAGTCCCTGACCCTTCCCAGAAACTGCTGCAAAATGCATAGATGGGAACGTGTACCATAAGAAACCATGTTAAATGGACTGTAGTGCGTTTCCGCAAACTGCAAAATGCACTAAAAAATGCATAGGTGTAAACCTAAGGTAAATGAAATAAGATAACAGAATCCCAATAAACTCAAATTAGCCTGGTTTATGTGAGAGCTATTGGTTACAGAGAATGTAGAATCTCATGAGAACTTGATAAAGTTAAAAATAAGTTACATTGCTTTCATATCACATTGTGTCATGTTACAAGCAAAAACATAAATGTATTTTATTAGAATTTTATGTGATAGACCAGTGGATTCTCAAACTGTGTGCCGTAGCACACTAGTGTGCCGCATGAGATGTGAGATTTGCAGGTGTGCTGTGGGAGTTTTGAAAAATATTTAAAAATTGCTAGCGTTTTGAAACATTGAAAAATTAAATGGTAAATCAATGTCACAAAAGTTAAATAGTAACATATATAAAAACGCAATCTATGTCAGTCTGTCATTCATTGGTTTCTTTTGTAACGCAAGACTTTTATTTTTTTCTTTTCATAGCCCTCCCACCCACCACCACCCCCTCCTCCCCCCTATCTACCAGTTGCTTTTCCTGGGCCTTTCTCTCAGTTACTCTTCTGTGTTCCGATTGGGTTGTCAACTACCCCTGTTTTTCTCCTATTCCCTTAGTACAGCCGTTCTACTGCTTCCTATGCTCCCATGGCTTCGGCATATCTCATAGTTTGTTTTAATTTATCCCATTCCTGCCATTTTACCTCGTAAGCTTCCAGCCCTTCCCCATCACTAAACCTTAAGTACTCTAGGTTTTGGATCTCATTAACTTTATTACACCAATTCCTCATTGTGGGTCTTATTGGTTCCTTCCAATGTCTGGAGATAAGACTTTTGGCTGCGTTTAACCACTTGAGCCCCTGACCATTATGCTGCCTAAGGACCAGAGGTCTTTTTCCAATTTGGCACTGCGTCGCTTTAACTGCTAATTGCGCGGTCATGCAATGCTGTACCCAAACGAAATTTGCATCCTTTTCTTCCCACAAATAGAGCTTTCTTTTGATGGTATTTGATCACCTCTGCGGTTTTTATTTTTTGCGCTATAAACGGAAAAAGACCGAAAATTTTGAAAAAAAATGATATTTTCTACTTTTTGTTATAAAAAAAATCCAATAAACTCAATTTTAGTCATACATTTAGGCCAAAATGTATTCGGCCACATGTCTTTGGTAAAAAAAATGTCAATAAGCGTATATTTATTAGTTTGCGCAAAAGTTATAGCGTCTACAAACTAGGGTACATTTTCTGTAATTTACACAGCTTTTAGTTTATGACTGCCTATGTCATTTCTTGAGGTGCTAAAATGGCAGGGCAGTACAAACCCCCCCCCCAAATGACCCCATTTTGGAAAGTAGACACCTCAAGGAAATTGCTGAGAGGCATGTTGAACCCATTGAATATTTTTTTTTTGTCCCAAGTGATTGAATAATGACAAAAAAAAAAAAAAAAAATTCACAAAAAGTTGTCACTAAATGATATATTGCTCACACAGGCCATGGGCCTATGTGGAATTGCACCCCAAAATACATTCTACTGCTTCTCCTGAGTATGGGGATACCACATGTGTGGGACTTTTTGGGAGCCTAGCCGCGTACGGGGCCCCGAAAACCAATCACCGCCTTCAGGATTTCTAAGGGTGTAAATTTATGATTTCACTCTTCACTGCCTATCACAGTTTCGGAGGCCATGGAATGCCCAGGTGGCACAAACCCCCCCCCCCCAAATGACCCCATTTTGGAAAGTAGACGCCCCAAGCTATTTGCTAAGAGGCATATTGAGTCCATGGAATATTTTATATTTTGACACAAGTTGCGGGAAAGTGACACATTTTTTTTTTTTTTGCACAAAGTTGTCACTAAATGATATATTGCTCACACAGGCCATGGGCATATGTGGAATTGCACCCCAAAATACATTTAGCTGCTTCTCCTGAGTATGGGGATACCACATGTGTGGGACTTTTTGGGAGCCTAGCCGTGCACGGGACCCCGAAAACCAATCACCGCCTTCAGGATTTCTAAGGGTGAAAATTTTTGATTTCACTCTTCACTGCCTATCACAGTTTCGGAGGCCATGGAATGCCCAGGTAGCACAAAACCCCCCCAAATGACCCCATTTTGGAAAGTAGACACCCCAAGCTATTTGCTGAGAGGCATGGTGAGTATTTTGCAGCTCTCATTTGTTTTTGAAAATGAAGAAAGACAAGAAAAAACATTTTTTTTTTCTTTTTTCAATTTTCAAAACTTCGTGACAAAAAGTGAGGTCTGCAAAATACTCACTATACCGCTCAGCAAATAGCTTGGGGTGTCTACTTTCCAAAATGGGGTCATTTGGGGGGGTTTTGTGCCACCTGGGCATTCCATGGTCTCCGAAACTATGATAGGCAGTGAAGAGTGAAATCAAAAATTCACGCCCTTAGAAAGCCTGAAGGCGGTGCTTGGTTTTCGGGGTCCCGTGCGCGGCTAGGCTCCCAAAAAGTCTTACACATGTGGTATCCCCGTACTCAGGAGAAGCAGCAGAATGTATTTTGGGGTGTAATTTCACATATTCCCATGGCATGTTTGAGCAATATATCATTTAGTGACAATTTTGTGCAAAAAAAAAAAAATTGTCTCTTTCCCGCAACTTGTGTCACAATATAAAATATTCCATGGACTCGACATACCTCTCAGCAAATAGCTTGGGGTGTCTACTTTCCAAAATGGGGTCATTTGGGGGGGGTTTGAACTGTCCTGGCATTTTATGCACAACATTTAGAAGCTTATGTCACACATCACCCACTCTTCTAAGCACTTGAACATAAAGCCCTTTCTGACACTTATTGTTTACATGAAAAAGTTATTTTTTTTTTGCAAGAAAATTACTTTGAACCCCCAAACATTATATATTTTTTTAAAGCAAATGCCCTACAGATTAAAATGGTGGATGTTCCATTTTTTTTTTTCACACAATATTTGCGCAGCGATTTTTCAAACGCATTTTTTGGGGAAAAAACACACTTTTTTAAATTTTAATGCACTAAAACACACTATATTGCCCAAATGTTTGATGAAATAAAAAAGATGATCTTAGGCCGAGTACATGGATACCAAACATGACATGCTTTACAATTGCGCACAAACGTGCATTGGCCACAAAATAAATACATTTTTAAAAGCCTTTAAAAGCCTTTACAGGTTACCACTTTAGATTTACAGAGGAGGTCTACTGCAAAAATTACTGCCCTCGATCTGACCTTTGCGGTGATACCTCACATGCATGGTGCAATTGCTGTTTACGTTTGACGACAGACCGCCGCTTGCGTTCGCCTTAGCGCGAGAGCAGGGGGCGACAGGGGTGCTTTTTTTTTTTTTTTCTTTATTATTTTTTTGCTTTTTTATCTTATTTTTAAACTGTTCCTTTCATTTTTTTTTTTTAATCATTTTTATTGTTATCTCGGGGAATGTAAATATCCCCTATGATAGCAATAGGTAGTGACAGGTACTCTTTTTTGAGTCTTGAGTCTATTAGACCCTAGATCTCTCCTCTGCCCTCAAAGCATCTGACCACACCAAGATCGGTGTGATAAAATGCTTCCCCAATTTCCCAATGGCGCTATTTACATCCGGCGAAATCTAAGTCATAAAATGCTCGTAGCTTCCGGTTTCTTAGGTCATAGAGATGTTTGGAGCCACTCTGGTCTCTGATCAGCTCTATGGTCAGCTGGCTGAATCACCGGCTGCATTCTCAGGTTCCCTGTTGAGACAGGAGAGCCAGAGAAAAACACGGAAGACGGTGGGGGGGGGGCATTCCCTCCCACGGCTTGTAAAAGCAGTCTAGAGGCTAATTAGCCACTAGGATTGCTTTTACATGAAAGCCGACCGCTGGCTGAAAAGAATGATACCAAGATGATACCTAAACCTGCAGGCATCATTCTGGTATAACCACTCAAAGTTGTGAATGGCAAAAAAATGGTTAACAATAAAGCACAGTAAACGGTAAAGTATAAAAAATTGTATACCTGAAAAGCAAACATGATAAAACCTAATAACAATAAAATATTGCAGAATAGAATACAGTAAAAAAGAGCAGAACAATAGAGAGAATAGAGAGAGAGAGAACAATAAAACGACAACTATTTTTTTTATTTTATATATTTTTTTTTTTACACTGTTTTTGTAACTGTAACTTTTATAACGGTAACCGGTTCCAGGTTCGGGTCTCTCAAAGTGCGATGGCATCTTGGGAGACCCTGTGAAAGTGCTCCTAGTCTGTGCAATGCTGAACCCTACGCTAATACTCAACTAGTGCATGGTAGCGTTCAAAACATTCACCAATGCAAAGACCAGGATTGTCAGGACAGGAGGAACAATAATAGTGGGTGTCACGTCTATATCCGCGCTTGCTGCAGACACAACATCTTTTTTGGGAGGGTTTGTTGGGTAGGGGTACTCGGGAGGACATAAAGAAAATGCCTCTCATGCAGCCGACTGCATTTGGTTGGGGATGTGAATGGGGGAAGTACGGGCGCTGCAGAAGCGGTGGGTTCCCAATTAGGATTGGCGAATGCAGCAGGAAGGGCACGACGGGCACGACGGGCCTGTGTTTGTCTTCTTCTTGGTGGCAGCGGGACACTACTTGTGCTTGCCACCTCACCAGCTTGAACTGCACTTATGGGACTCGCAAAGTCACCACGTGTTACTGCAGTGCTGGTTTGACTATGACCGGGGTGTACTAGGCCACTGGTGCTTGCCAGTTCCCCAAAACGCTACCAAAAAAACTGTTAGCGATCGCAGGGATCAGGCCTGACTCTGCGAACGCTGCAGTTATGCGTTTAGTGTTAGTGCAAAACGCAGGTGCTAGCAGGTATCTGTGCTGATCCCGCTAACACTGCGTTTTTGGGAACCCTAAACTGCTGGGGACGCTAGTATAGATCTGATCGGATCAGATATTGATCCGTTCAGATACTATACCACTAAGGGAGGTGTACGGTGCGTGTGTGGGTGTTAGCGGTACTGGCGCTAACCTGACGCTTCCTGGGGCTGGTGCTTGCTTGCCAGTTCCCCAAAACGCTACCAAAAAAACTGTTAGCGATCGCAGGGATCAGGCCTGACTCTGCGAACGCTGCAGTTATGCGTGTAGTGTTTTGTAAGTGTCAGTGATCGATCTATACTGCACTTGGGTGGGCTGGGCTGGACCAGGCGGAGGGGCAAAACGCAGGTGCTAGCAGGTATCTGGGCTGATCCCGCTAACACTGCGTTTTTGGGAACCCTAAACTGCTGGGGACGCTAGTATAGATCTGATCGGATCAGATATTGATCCGATCAGATACTATACCACTAAGGGAGGTGTACGGTGTGTGCGTGGGTGTTAGCGGTACTGGCGCTAACCTGACACTGCCTGGGGCTGGTGCTTGCCAGTTCACCAAAATACTACCAAAAAAACTGTTAGCGATCGCAGGGATCAGGCCTGACTCTGCGAACGCTGCAGTTATGCGTTTAGTGTTTTGTAAGTGACAGTGATCGATCGATACTGCACTTGAGTGGGCTGGGCGGAGGGGCAAAACGCAGGTGCTAGCAGGTATCTGGGCTGATCCCGCTAACACTGCGTTTTTGGGAACCCTAAACTGCTGGGGACGCTAGTATAGATCTGATCGGATCAGATATTGATCCGTTCAGATACTATACCACTAAGGGAGGCGTATGCTGCATGCGTGGGTGTTAGCGGTACTGGCGCTAATCTGACGCTGCCTGGGGCGACGCATATCACCGCCGGGCGATCAGGGGGCTAAACCTTTATTCGGTAATAAACGGCGGGTGCCCTGACACTATAAAAAATAAACGAACTAACCAGCGTCACCCGTAACACTTATACGGTGATCAGTGGTGAAAGGGTTAACTAGGGGGCCATCAAGGGGTTAAAACATTTATTAGGTAGTATATGGGGGTCCCTGTCGCTATAAAACGCTGACAGCGAACCTCAATATTTACGTCCCTAACTAGCGTCACCAGCGACACTAATACATCGATCAGAAAAATGATCGCTTAGCGACGCTGGTGACAGGGGGTGATCAAGGGGTTAAAACTTTATTAGGGAGGGTTAAGGGGGGTATCCTAGACCTAAAGGGGGGTAATACTCACTGTCCCAACACTGTAACTGTCACAAACTGACACCAATGCAGTAATCAGCAAAAAAAAAAAACTGCTGGTGTCAGTTTGTGACAGGGGGGGGGTGATTGGGGGGCGATCGGGGGGGGATCGGGGTGTTTAGTGTGCCTGGCATGTTCTACTGTGTGTGTGTAGTGTTGTGCACTCACATACCTGTCTTCTCTCCTCAGGCCGGAACAGAAATTACCGAGCCGAGGAGAGATGACATCATTTCCTTTGCTGCTGTTTAGCATACAGCAGCAAAGGAATGATGTGATTGGCCGGCGGCGATCGCGAGGGGGGGGCCACGAACGGATGGCCTCCCCCTCACCTCCGATCGCCGTGGGACAAAAGACGACCGCCTCGGGCACCGGGGGGGGGTCCGATCGGACCCCCCACCCGCGGAAGGCAAATCACGTACATGTACGTGATTTTGCCTGTCCGTGCCACCTTGCCGACGTACATCGGCGTGAGGCGGTCGTCAAGTGGTTAAGAGTGGCGGCAATAGACTTTTCAGATATTGTTTGTTTGGCATATTTATCCCGTGGAATAGGCAACTCCATGGATTGTCTAGGAGCATTGTATTGGTTATTTCCCCTATTATTTGCCTTATCTCGTCCCAATATTTTTTAATTTCCGGACATTGCCACCATATATGGGCCGTTGTCCCAATTTCTTTACACCCTCGCCAGCAATATTGTGATTTTTCGTTTAGAATTTTGTGCGCTTTATCGGGGGTGATATGCCATCTCACTAAGCATTTATAGTTTGTCTCAATCATAATACTGTTTACTGTAGTGGCGTATACCCGGCGCAATATTTGTCTAATCTCTTCTTTTTTCAAGAATATCCCTAGTTCATTCTCCCATTTTGTAATATACGGTGGAATATCCGGGCCGATCCTTTCTATAAGTGCTCTGTATATCTTTGAGATCACCCTCTTTCCCTTATCCACACAGATTTTTTCTAAGGGAAGCAAATTTGCTTCCTATCTTATTGGCTGGGGCAAGAACTCTGTAAAATGTTTTAATTGGTTGTATTGCCATTCTCTATCGATCTCCACTCCCCTTTGCTGTTTAGTTCGTGATACGTGTAAATTTTGCCTTGGTCCATAATTTCTTTCAGTTGTGCATTTTCTAGTGTTATCCATTTCCCAAACCAGGCTTCGATTCCCGGTATAAAATATTCTGTATTTGTTAGAGGTGTTAGTGGTGAATTATATTCCCATTTTTCCTTTCTATGTATGTGATCCCATATTTTTAGTGCGTGTCTAGTGATGTTGTTTGTGCCTTTACCTAATTTTCTATACAGTGGAGGTATCCAAATTATTTTACCTAAGTTGACTGTGCTTATTGTGCCTTCCATATTCACCCATCTCTTTTCTCTATTTTCTTTTGCCCTTTCTACTATCCATGACAATATTACAGCATTGTAGTAATTTCTAATATCCGGTGCGCCCCAGCCCCCTCTTACCCTTTCTTTAATTAACTGTGCCATACTTATTCTTGCTTTTTTCCTTTTCCAGATAAAACTTGTGAAAAGCTTTTGTATTGTTTTGAAAAAAGCCTCCGGGAGTGGGATCGGTAGCATCTGCATTTTGTATATGATTTTGGGGAGAATGACCATTTTAATAATGTTTATTCTTCCCCCCCACGATATGTTTCCTGTTATTATTCTATTTAATTCAGTTTTGATCTCATCCAGTAATGTGAGGAAATTTACTTGATATAGACTTACGCTGGTTTTGGTCATCTTAACCCCTAAGTAGTTTATTTCTTTTTTACCCCAAACAAGTGCGAAACTCTTTTGAAGTAAAAGTTCCTCACTTTTTGGGATGTTAAACGTGAGGGTTTCCGACTCCGATGGATTTAACTTAAAGTTTGAGACCTCACCATACTCTTTTAAGGTTTTCATTACATTTGGGAGGGATGTCTTTGGGCTGGTTACGTAGAACAGGATATCGTCCGCGTACGCGGCTAACTTATGTGTTTCCTCCCCCAGCTTTATCCCCCTTATATCTGGGTTCTGTCTTACCCTAGCTAGAAGTAGTTCTAATGCCAACACAAATAGCAAGGGGGATAGTGGGCACCCCTGTCTCGTTCCGTTGAACATTTCAAATGGTTCTGATACTATCCCATTTATCTTTACCCTTGCTGTAGGTCTATTGTATAGGGCCTTTATGCGTTTTATCATTTTCTCGCCCAGTCCTATTTCTTCCCATGTACCCTGCATGAGGCCCCAGTCTACCCTGTCGAATGCTTTCTCTGCATCTATTGACAGGAGTAGTCCTGTGGCCCCATTGCCTTTCATCTCCTGTATTGCTAGCAGGGTCCTGGTTCCATTATCTCTCCCTTCCCTCCCTGGGATGAAACCGACTTGATCTGGGTGTATTATTTTTTGCATTACTTTTTTCAGCCTATCCGCAAGGATTTTAGCGTAAATTTTGGTGTCAAGATTTAGGAGAGAGATCGGTCTGTAACTTGAACATAGGGTTCCATCCTTCCCTTCCTTAGGGATAACAACAATAGTAGCTTCTAGGGCTTCTTTACGTAATTCCTCTTTCTCCCAAATCCTATTCATGAGGTAGCACATTTTTGGGATCAGGATGTCTTTGAACTTTCTGTAGTAGAGGATCGTCAGGCCGTCAGGCCCCGGACTTTTTCCCGTCGGTGTTTCTTTTATGGTTTTTATTATTTCTTCCTCAGTGATGAGGGTCTCTAGTTGACTAATTTGTTCCTCTGTGATTTTCTTTAAGCCGCTCTCTCTCAGGTATGCTTTTATTTTTGCCCGTTTCTGTTCGACCTCTTCTTTGGAGCCTATAGCATATAGATTTGCGTAGTATTCCTGAAACTTCCTGGCGATTTCCACTGATTTGTGCGCAAATTCCCCATTACCTGTTTGTATTTTGTCTATGTAATTTGCTGATTTTTTTTTTGCTAGAGCCTGCGCTAGGTGTCTCCCCGGTTTGTTCCCGTATAGGTACCTTTCTTTTTTTACTTTATTGTACGTCATTCTTGTTTCTTGCTCTATGAGTTCTCTCATCTCCTCCCTTTTACGGCTGAGTTTTAGCAAAGTTTCACTATAGTTCTTATTTTTATGGAGCTGCTCTAATGTGTTAATTTCTTTGCTCAGGGCTCATGTTTTCTCTCTAGTGCACCTTCTTTTCTCCGCCTCCTCTTTTATCATGATGCCTCTTATAAAGGCCTTATGGGCTTCCCACACCGTCATTTTAGATACCCCTTCTGTGTTGTTTTCTTTAAAATAAATCTCTAATTCTTTTTTTATTTGTTCTTTATTTGTTCTTTATCTTGAAAATTGTGAAATCTCGTGATCATGCCTCTTGGGACATCCCCCTTGATCTCTGCGGGCTTGCGAATCCTGTGAACTCTGTCAAATTTTATTTTACCGATTATATTGGGTGAGGTAATCATTCCCCCGAAGATTGCATCCATTTTTCCTTGAAGATCCCCTTTTTCTCCCTGAATCTCTGGAAGACCTCTTATTCGAAGGTTCCTTCTTCTGCTCCTATTCTCCTGATCTTCCAATCTGTACAGCATGTTTCTCTGTTCTTTTATGACCTCCTCTGTTTTTTGAAACCTTCCAGCACTTCTCCATGTTGATCTATCCTTGTTTCTGCCTCTTCCACCCTTTTTAGAGTTTGGTTCATGTCTTCTCGTAAGGAATCGATTTCTCCTTTTATTGAGGTTTCAAGCTTCGCGAACATTTCTGCCATTTCGCTTTTAGTTGGTAATTGTTTTTCTTGGGAATCCACCATTTCTGCCTCCGGTATCTCACCACCTGCAGCGTGGATGTCTATCTCTGCTGTTTGTCTTCTTGTCCCCATCTTTGGCAAGCTCTCGGGCACTTTACTTTTAGCTCCCGTTTGTTTACCTGGGCTTTCTTTACTGCTGTCCTGTACCATGTACTTTCTGATAGTTCCCAGGCTTGCGCTTGTTCTAGGCGGATTAGATGTCATCCCCTTTGTTGATTTGCCTCTCATACCTTCCTTTCTGTTCCGTGATTTTGGCGGGGGGGTGGTGCTATCAGGTATAGTTATGGGTATGGGTTTGCACGTATAAGTTTATATAGATTTGTAAGTTTTAGGCTGAACAGAGTTCCGCAGCTAACTTATTTTGTGTAGCATAAATTTACCCTGTGCTTTACGTCTATTTACCTGTATTTACCTGTACCCCCACATGTACCGATCACAAAGTCCCAGTCACTTCTCCACTTCCAGAGCCTCCAGGGCACCTTTAGGTTTTGCTATATATACGTTCAATTTCCTGCTATTGACATTGCATACTGCAGGTCTTCACAGCTAGGGGCTACAGTCCACCACTTCAGACATCACTATCGGTGTATATTTTTTTTTTCACTTACCCCGCTGGCTGATCTTGGCGGCTCCCGCCTCTTCCTTATTTTTTTAACGTTATCTCTGATCCTTCAGTGTCCTTCAGTATCTCTGTGTCTGTTCCTCCGTGTACCGACCGGACCCTCTGTATCCTTATGTTCTCTCTGCCTCTCACAGCCGCTCATGAAGTCCCCTTTCACCTTTACCTCTGCTGTGACGGGTGGTCTCTCCGCTTCTTCCAAGGGACCGAGAGCCTACTTCGCCCACGGCATTGTGTGTAATGTTTGATGGGGACTGCTGGCTGTTACCGGCACTCCTCCACGCCCCCAGCCCAGCTCCGACCCGACCCGGCTCCACTCGCAGATATGCACGGGGAGCAATGGGAGGCACAGAGATGCGGGTGGTGCGGAGAGGCCCCTGTGCTGTCGCAAGCCGGGGTTAACTGCAAGCAGCAGCAGTCTGCTGCGGGAAATGCGGAGACGCTGCAGATCAGGTAAAGCCTGCCGTTGCTATCTGGGTATGAGGCACGATGGATACGTGGGGAGGCACCAGCACCCAGGCTGTTCCGTGCTGATCCGTGGGGGGGACGCAAGGAAGACACGGGGCATAAGGGGGCTGACGCCTAGACTCGCATCATGGGGAGGGATACGGCCGACCTCACGGGCTTAGCCTCGGCATCAGCCTAACGCCCACATCCGGCTCCTCCCTCGTAACGCAAGACTTGTGCGAGATCTTGGGAGAACTCGATCGCTCTAATTATATTATAAAAATAGAGTCTGTTCTATTCCAACTTTGATGCTTATAAAGTTTGTTCATTGTTTAGCGATGGAGAAATACTTAATCGTGTCTGGAACTGTGAAAGAGAAACTGCAAGGAAGCAAGCGAAAGTAGAAAGAAAATTACAATCACTTCAATCTGATTTGCTTGCGAAAGCAGGCACATCCTTCACAATAAATTAAAAATTTTATATATATGTAAAAATAAATAAGTTCTTCACCACAAAAATTGTTAAATCTTTTCAGGTGTGTCGTGAAAATTTTTAGATCTTTTTGGTGCGCCGCAAGACAAAACTGTTTGAGAGATACTGTGATAGACCAATACAAAGTGGCACATAAAAGTGGAAGGAAAATTATAAATGGTTTTCAAAATTTTTTACAAAACAAAATGTGAAAAATATGGCGTGCATTTGTATTCAGCCCCCCTGAGTAGATACTCTGTAGAACCACCTTTCACTGCAATTACAGCTGCAAGTATTTTGGGCTATCTCTACCAGTTTTGCACACCTAGAGAGTGAAATTTGTGCTACTTCTCCTTTGCAAAAAAGCTCAAGCTCTGTCAGATTGGTCAGAGAGGATCTGGTAAACAGCAATTTTCAAGTCTTGCCACAGATTCTCAATTGGAATTAGGTCTGGACTTTGACTGGGCAATTCTAACACATGAATATGCTTTGATCTAAACCACTCCATTATAGCTCTGGCTGTATGTTTGGGGTTGTTGTCCTGCTGGAAGGTAAATCTCTGCCCCAGTCTAACAGGTTTTCTTCTAAGATTGCTCTGTATTTGGCTCCATCCATCTTCCCATCAACTCTGACCAGCTTCCCTGTTCCTGCTGAAGAAAAGCATCCCTACAACATGATGCTGCCACCATTGGGCTGTATATGCAGTGTTAGTTTTCCGCCACACATAGCATTTTGCGTTAGGGCCAAAAATTTAAATGTTGGTCTCATCTGAGCAGAGCACCTTCTTCCACATGTTTGCTGTGTCCCTCACATGGCTTCTCGCAAACTGGAATTGGGATTTCTTATGGCTTTCTTTCAATAATGGCATTCTTCTTGCTACTCTTCCATAAAGGCCAGATTTGTGGAGTGCACAACTAATAGTTGTCCTGTGGACAAATTCTCCCACCCGAGCTGTGGATCTCTGCAGCTCCTCCAGAGTTATTATGGGCTTCTTGGCTGCCTCGCTGATTAATGCTCTCCTTGCCTGGCCTGTCATTTTAGGTTGATGGCCATGTCTTGGTGGGTTTGCAGTTGTGCCATACTTCTTCCATTTTCAGATGATGGATTGAACAGTGCTCCGATATTTTTTTATACCCTAACCCTGCTTTAAACTTTTTCACAACTTTATCCCTGACCTTTCTGGTGTGTTCCTTGGCCTTCGTGATGCTGTTTGTTCACTAAGGTTCTTTAACAAACCTCTGAGAGCTTCACAGAACAGCTGTATTTATACTGAGATTAAATTACACACAGGTGGACTAATTAGGTGACTTCTGAAGGCAATTGTTTCCACTAGATTTTAGTTAAAAGCATAAAAGGGGCCTGAATACAAATGCATGCCATACTTATCAAATATTTATTTGTAAAAAAAAAAAAATTGAAAACCATTTATACATTTTCCTTCCACCTCTACTCACACTTCCTCTGGATCAAATGTGGGTGTAGGTTTGTGTATATGGAATTGTATTTTTTCTTTTTTGGTTGAACTTGGTCTTTTTTCAACCTGACTAACTATATAACAATTATGTGCCACTTTGTGTTGGTCTATCACATAAAATCCCAATAAAATACATGTACGTTTTGGTTGTAACATGACAAAATGTGGACAATTTCAAGGGGTATGAATACTTTTGCAAGGCACAGTTCATTACATCCGAATTTCCAAATAACGAAAAATGTGTCTGAATTTCAATGCGGAACAAAACAAACCGCATGTGTCTATTCAGCCCCCTTAACTCTGATACCGCTTACTAAAAATCTAGTGGAACCAATTGCCTTCAGAAGTCACTTAATTAGTAAATAGAATCCACCTTTGCGTAATTTAATCTCAGTATAAATATAGCTGTTATGTGAAGCCCTTAGAGGTTTATTATGGAACTTTAGTGAAAAAACAGCACGATGAAGGCCAAGGAACACACCAGACAGGTCAGGGATAAAGTTGTGGAGAAGTTTAAAGCACGGTTAGGTTATAAAAACATATCCCAAGCTTTGAACATCTCACAGAGCACTGTCAATCAATCATCCAAAAATAGAAAGAGTATGGCACAACTGAAAACCTACGAAGACATGGCCCTCCACCTAAACTGACAGGCCGGACAAGGACAGCATTAATCAGAGAAGCAGCCAAGAGGCCCATGGTAACTCTGGGGGAGATACAGAGATCCACAGCACAGGACAATTATTAGTCGTGCAGTTTGAGTGAAAGCCATGTGGGGGACACAGCAAACATGTGTCAGAAGGTGCTTTGGTCAGATGAGACCAAAATTTAACTTTTTGGCCTAAAAGCAAAACACTATGTGTGGCGGAAAATGAACACTGAACATCACCCTGAACAGACCATCCCCACCGTGAAACATGGTGGTGGCAGCACCATGTTGTGGGGATGCTATTCTTCAGCAGGGAAGCTGGTCAGAGTTGATGGGAAGATGAATGGAGCCTAATACTGGGCAATTCTAAAAGAAAACCTGTTAGAGTCTGCAAAAGACTTGAGACTGGGGTGGAGGTTCACCTTCCAGCAGGACAACGACCCTAAGCATACAGCCAGAGCTACAATGAAATGTTTAGATCAAAGCATATTCATGTGTTAGAATGGCCCAATCAAAGTCCAGACCTAAATCCAATTGAGAATCTGTGGCAAGACTTGAAAATTGCTGTTCACAGATGCTCTCCATTCAATATGACAGAGCTTGAGCTATTTTGCACAGAAGAATGGGCAAACATTTCACTCTAGATGTGCAAAGCTGGTAGACACATACCCAAAAAGACTTGCAGCTGTAATTTCTTCACTGTCGGCAAGGATGTGGAATTCCCGTCCACAGGCGGTGGTCTCAGCGGGGAGCATCGATAGTTTCAGAAAACTATTAAATAAGCACCTGAACGACCACAACATACAGGGATATACAATGTAATACTGATATATAATCACACACATAGGTTGGACTTGATGGACTTGTGTTTTTTTTCAACCTCACCTACTATGTAACTATGCAGCTAATGAGTACAGGGACTCGTTCCAACCCTTCATGCCTGGACCTAGACCTATCACCTCCATCAAACTTATTGAATGACCAGTCCACTTTGTCAAATGCCTTTTCTGCATCTGTAGAGAGATTAAAAATGTGATTAGGCCTTGACAGGGTGGAGAAGATCCCATTAAGCATGCAAATTGGTGCACCCACAGTTACAATGCCAGCGAGGGGGAGACGAGTGGGGCTTCGTTCCCCTGCATCGCTGGACCATGGGACAGGTAAGTGTCCGATTATTAAAAGTCAGCAGCTGCAGTATTTGTAGCTGCTGACTTTTTTTTTTTTTTTTTAAGCGGAACTCTGCTTTAAATAACAGAAGTAAGTAGCGTACTCACATTTGGTAACTGGAATAAAATCATTCCTCTAAAAGTCCATATAACAATTCTCATATCTCATGGGGTTATCAGGTAGTGTGATCAACTGACATGTTTCAAGGATTTTCCTCTTCCTCAGAGCCTTATGGAACCAAGTCTAGTCTGCATGTTTACATGTAATGGACTGAATGGATGTTTTAACCTTGGGGGAATAGTTTTCCTTAGCTTACGGGTTAGTCTTTGCTCATCACAGCACACTATATCAATAAACACGATGGATAGAAAAGCAAATCCTAATACAAGTACTGAAAAGTATATGTGTATATACATACATAGAGGCTCACACACATATGCGTACAAAGTGCAATATACAGTATGTAATATAGGATGTTCCATTGCATGGCTGTAGAGTAATTAAAATCTTTGTGATCATTAATAACAGATAAAAAGCATAGACTGCATAAAAAGATGGTAAAAAGGTAAAAAGATGGCATGAATTAGTTTGGATAGACCCAACCCCGGGGGGTCTATGTGTTGAGTGTTTATTTGGTCTTATATACATATAAATATATAGACCTGCAGATATAATACAATAGGTGGGACAAATGAGGTAACCAACACAAAGAACGCCGTCCGCCAACCTGAAAAAAAAAGAGCTTTGCACCCAACAAAGGCTCCCACCATCTGACAGTTCTTAAATAACTAAGGGGCGGGGTCCCTCAGTGACATCACCGGGTGACGTCATTGACTGGCCCAACCGTGGGCATGCTGGGTCGATGATATCCCAAGGGGGCAGGGTCACCAGGTGGCATCATCGGATGGCTCCACCTTAGTTATTTAAGAACTGTCCCACGGTAGAGCTGTCAGGCACCGGGAGCCTTCGTTAGGTGCCCTTTTTTTGGTAGAGGAATGGTCAGTGGCAAGCATTCATGATCTGCTTCTGGGGACATTTATTTTTGTTTTGTTTTTTATTTTTTTTAATAAAGGACTTGTCAAAAACTGTTGTGTTTTTATTTACTTTTTTTGGCAATGAGTAGGGTAGGGGGTACTATGTTCTCATTCACATGTGGGGGCTGGGATCTGGCCCCCCCTTGTTAAAGGGGGCTTCCAGATTCCAATAAGTCACTCCCGCACCCCCACAACCATTGGGCTAGGGTTGTGGGGAAGAGGCACTTGTCCTCAGCAACATGGGAACAAGGTGCTTTGGGAAGAACCCCCCCACCCCAAAGCATGGGGGGCCATGTTGAGGGTATGTGGCCTGGTATGGTTCAGGAGGAGGGGACGCTCACTGCTGCCCCCTTTCCTGGCCTGCCGGGCTGCATGCTTGGATAAGGGTCTGGTATGGATTTTGGGGGCCCCATTTCATTTTTTTATGATGGCATGGGGTTTCCCTTAAAATTCATAGGGCCTAGTATGGATTGGGGTGGGAATTTTTAATTGCTGGCAATTGTTTTGTTTACATTCATTACATCCCATTACATACCCCATTAGGTTCCGCTGACAGTTGATGAGTCATTGGTTTATGTAAAGTGGAGTTCCACTCAGTTTTGTGTTTACTAAAAGTCAGCAGCTACAAAAAGCATAGCTGTTGACCTTTAATAAACACACACTCACTTCGTCCAGCAATGCGGCTGCCTGAGCCCACGGTGCCAGCCTCACTAGTGTTGGCACCCTGTTGTGACATCTTGTGGCTTCACAGCTGGGTGCGCACTGCCCGCCATGGGCATTAAAAGCCATATGGTAAGACCAGTGGTTGAAAAACACCCACATTACCCCTGCCTTTGATGAAAAAAAAACAAAACAACGATCATCTTTAGAGGCTTAGGGGTTTATTTACTATAGCGCTAATATGAGAATGGGAGAAAAAATACTCAAAAATAGCCAAAACCAGGCTAATTAGCTCTAAAATGAATTCACTATAGCTCCCAGGAAAAAATACTCCCAAAATCTAATTTACTGTAGCTCCCAGACAACAGAGACCATCCAAATCATTACTCTTGCTAGAAACATGGGAATTGCATATGGAAATAATGTTTTGAGCATGATATGATAGCCTAAATGGTACTTAAATATGTGGTATATTGTTTAAAGATAATCTGCTTAACAAAGTGATATATAAACTGAAATATCATTGAAAGTCTGAAAAGATCTAAATTTCCCTCTTTATACAACCATGTACCAGCACAAGTGAGACATGCAAAATACCCTCATTCAATAACTCCCATTAATTTTTTACCAAGAGCTATAGTAAATTACTAAATTATCACTTGCCTAAAAAGCATTTGCGAAAATGAAAATGAGAGTTATATGGCCAAATGCAAGTTTCAACCATTCATTATAATAGCACAATTGTTACTTCCCCCCAAAAAATACATTTTAATTTTGAGACAAACTGTTTATTTCACTAAAATAAATTGTCCTTGCAACAATTTTGCTTCTTCAGATTTTTTGTTTAAGAATGCTAGTAATGTGTAATGTTTTCATGTCTTGGTAAAATATATTTTTCTGTGTCTTTCTCACTTGTTGCTGTCTATCTCACAAAAATCTTTACCAAAACCCCCACAGGTGTCCTCACATACCACAAACAATACCATTGCTGATGCAAATTTTAAAGTCACAATTTTGTGTGTTGTTTAGTATTTCCAAATGATCATTTTCCCCCCAAAAATGTGATATGTGTACCAACATCAGAAATCAAAATGTCATTCCCAAAATTCAGAGGGTAACATCATTTTTCTACATTCACGTATCATGAACCACAAAAATATCACAGAATAAATCAAGAAGCATAACTCCTGAGTGATGTCATTCCACCACCTATAGGTATATGTCTAAAGAAATGCAGTATTTATGTATATTTATGCATAGGAGGGTTCCATCACCATTGCAAATTGTGCCATATGTTTACTATGGGCAAATACAATAATCAGCCTTAACATTTCCCCACCAGCACTAATTGCAGCCTCTTACCAAGCAAAAACCAACAAAATTACAGCTATTTCTCTAGCAGCATGCTGACAGTAATCAGCCATAACCAGCCTTCAAAACAGATGGCATATGCCAGAAACAGTTTGTTTAATGGCTCTCTGGCCTTCCACAGTACATCTGCATTGATTAACTTATTGCACTCCTGGGACTTCATCCATGTGGCAGCACAGTGGCTAACTGGTTAGCACTTCTGCCTAGCAGCACTGAGGTTGTTGGTTCAAATCCCAATCCTGCTACCTGGCTAGACATTTGTATGTTCTTCCTCTGTTGTGGTGTAAAAGTTTATTTTTCACCAGTGATTACCTTTTTAATGGGTTTCCCATAATGGAAAACCAAGAAATAACATTATAAATCAGGCAAGCGCAGGTTTGCACCAAATCTAGAAATATGGTGTTTTGGGCAAGATATGGATGTACAAGTCTAGTGTAATCCTGCACACATATTTGAATGTTGTATGCTGATGATGAATGACGAATGCGCTTTGTCACCCATGTGTGTGAAGCAGCCCTCACAAAGTTGTAATTTCCTGCTTTGTACCCTCCATATGCCCAACAACGTACAAGTTTAATTTGGAGATTTTTGGGATCACTGATCATGGCCAGAGCCCTGGACATTTGTTATTTATAGGTTTAACCTGCAGAGATACATATGCTGATGCATTCTTTCATTTGTAAAGATGTGTGTTCCTGATGCACAGGTGTGAGCACTTGAGGCATACATGAAGAGACAGAATCAATTACACTGGTGGGTGTGCCCTTTACTGGATGGGTCTAGGTGTGCTAGCAATCCTAGCTAGGTTATATAAAGGCCTGCATTTGTGTTGGTTGTTTGGCCTGAGAAGAGGACAGAATCTTTGTTTGCAGTGCTTATATTGGTTTACAAATACCGTATATACTCGAGTATAAGTCGAATTTTTCAGCACATTTTTTTGTGCTGAAAGTGCCCCCCTCGACTTATACTTGAGTCAAGCACTTTTCTGCAGCAAAAAATTTCATTTTCCGAACCGACTTTGGGGCCCCGTATCTCAGGGCCACTTGGTGCTAGGAACCCCAAATTTGGTGTGCAAACCCAGTGGAACTGGTACCACAACATATCCAAAGATGAAGTTCCTAGCCCTAAGTGGCCCCGAGATACAGGGCCCCAAATTCGGTTCGGAAAATGTCATTCTCTGCTGCAGAAAAGTGCTTGACATTTTCTGAACCGACTTTGGGGCCTCATATCTCAGGGTCTCTTGGTGCTAAGAACCCCAAATTTGGTGTGCAAACCCGGTGGAACTGGTACCATAACATACCCAAAGCTGGGGTTCCTAGCACCAAGTGGCCCTGAGATACGGAGCCCCAAAACCGGTTCGGAAAATGTCATTCTCTGTGCAGAAAAGTGCTTGACATTTTCTGAACTGATTTGTGGGGCCCTGTATCTCGGGGCCACTTGGTGCTAGAAACCCCAGCTTTGGAAATGTTATGGTGCTAGTTCCACTGGGTTTACACACCAAATTTGGGGTTCCTAGCACTAAGTGGCCCAGAGATACGGGGCCGCAAATTTGGTCAACTGTGTCCATCTGCAGCAATGTTATTTCAGGACCCTTTGGGTTCAGAGACCCCAAATTTTGGCTGCAGCTAGGGGGCATCTAGGAACCCTTAACTACCGAGTTTGAAGTTCAGGGGACCTATGGCTGCAAATGGGCACAGTGATGCTGCAAATGGGCATTGTTGACCCTCTTTTCCACTTACAGTAGCTGTGCATTTCTCACCCTCGTCTTATACTCGGGTCAATAAGTTTTCCCCATTTTTTTGTGGTAAATTAGGGCCTCGACTTATACTCGGAACGACTTATACTCGAGTATATACGGTAGATATGTTTATTTTTTATTTTTTGGGGGGGTGTGCATAATTCCCGACCCACACCCCACTAAGGCTGTAAATTGATGATTGCTTTATGTGTTTGCTGGTATAGTTTGCATTGAGGCCCTCAATAGTGTGTCCAGTCTGACCATTAGTTTGTTTGTGAGCCTCAGCAGACCTTTATCTTGTTCTAGTTACTTATAAATCTCATATGTTAGACGTTCAACTGCTACTGTTAATTTAGTTTATGTAATGGTTTAGATGAAAAGGAAGCTTCTTGCTAATTTCAAATCTAAGTGTGTGTGTGTGTTTATTTTGTTTGTGCACTGCCTTTTTGTATTTTATTTTTTATTTTGTATTCATTTTTTCTGTTTTTGCTTATGATAATCCTGTAATTACATTTTTTAGGGGTTTGGGGCGAGGAGTTCTGATAACCAAAAAGGTTTGTCATTGTTGTTATTAGCTTGATTTGTATCCCTGCTTTTCTAATGTGATTTTTAATGTGTCTAATTGTTTGTGTCATACCCTTGTAGCTTGTAAGCAGGGCCTTTCTAACTATATTGTCAAATGCTGGAAAATCATTTTCTTGCCTTTTTTTTCCCCAAGTACATAAAGTATATAATACAGTAAAAACAGTATAAAACATACATAAAACAGTAATACTACTGTTGCAATAAAAATTGATTCTTCTTTGCTTTATGTTTGATTTTTGCAGACTATAAATGCATGTTTTCTAAGTGAAAACTATTCATACCCCTTTAAATCTTAATATATAATATTTATTTATACAAATATTTGGTTGTACACACATGCAAGTCCTTGAGTAGAAAGTGTAATGGGGGAGAGGGGAGAAAAACAACCACCCCCCCCAAAAAAAAAACGAAACTAAATGTGAATTCTCTCTAAGCACCAAATTAGAAACAAAATACTCTCAAAAAAGAAAAAAAAATTGGCGTGCGGTCCCCCCCAAATCCATACCAGACCCTCTGGGTCTGGCATAGATTTTAAGGGGAACTCCATGCCAAAATGTAAAAAAAAAAATGGGTTCCCCCCAAAATCCATACCAGTCCCTTATCCCAGCATGCAGCCTGGCTCGCTTGTCCACCCCCTCATGAACCGTACCAGGCCACATGCCCTCAACATGGGGGGATGCTTTGGGACAGGGGGCTCTGGGCCCCCCCCACCCCAAAGTACCTTGTCCCCATGCTGATGGGGACAAGAGCCTCTTCCCGACAACTCCCAGTCACCAAAAAAGTGTCAAAATGTAAAAACAACAAGAGACAGTTCTGGACAATTCTCTTATTAAAAAGGAAATTTTTTTAAAAAGGTGTCCCGCTATGTACATCCATCGTCAATCACACCACCCGATGAACCGGAAAAATAGAAAAAACTAAAAATGCCTTGCCTTCCATGGGAGGCATCCCGCCGACTGCTGTCTCTTCGCTTTGACAGCTGTTATATTGGCAAGGGTGGGGCCAACCAGTGACATAACCGAGTGACCCCGCCCTCTTCTGATGTCAAGCAAAGAAACAGCAGTCGGTGGGAGACCTCCCACGAAGGCGGAGCATTTTTATTATTTTCCATTTTTCAGGTCCGTCAGGTGGCGTGACAGCGTGAGGGCGTAGAGTCCCCCCTGCCCCAAAACACCCACCCCCCCAGTTGAGGGCATGTGGGTATTGTTCAAGAGGGGGGTGCTCGCACGTCCCCCCTTTTCCTGGCCAGCCAAGCTGCATGCACGGATAAGGGTCTGGTATGGCTTTTTGGGGGGACCTCACGCGATTTATTTTTCAAATTTTAGCATGGGGTTCCCCTTAAAATCCACACCAGACCCGAAGGGCCTGGTATGGACTGGGTGGACCCCATACCATTTTTTTATTTTTTATAATCTGTATTGCCGGGAGCCGGCAATTAGGGATGGGTAAACGATTCGGCCTGAGCATAAGTTTGGGCTGAACTTTGGTTGTTCAGACATTCGGCGAACAACGAACATTATGCGGTGTTCGTGGCAAATTCGAAAGCCCTGAAGAAATGTAATTTAAACTTGCTCACAGCTGTAATGTATTGTTGGTAAGGATGATCCGAACATCCCCCGGTTCGGTTCGCACCAGAACCTGCGAACAGGCAAAAAATTTGGACGAACACACAAACACCATTAAAGTCTATGGGACATAAACATGAAAAATCAAAAGTGCTCATTTTAAAGGCTTATATGCAAGTTATTGTCATAACAAAAGTATTTGGGGACACGGGTCCTGCCCCAGGGGACATGTATCAATGCAAAAAAAGTTTCAAAACGTCTGTTTTTTTGGGAGCAGTGATTTTAATAATGCTTAAAGTGAAACAATACAAATGAAATATTCCTTTAAATATTGTGCCTGAGGGGGTGTCTATAGTATGCCTGTTTAATGGCACAGGTCTGGTATGGATTTTAAGGGGAACCCTGCACCAAAATAAAAAAAAAATGGCATAGGGGTCCCCCCAAAATCCATGCCAGACTCTTATCTGGGCACGCAACCTGGCAGGTGGGAGGGGATGAGAGAGCGCCCCCCCCTCCTGAACCGTACCAGGCCACATGACCTCAACATGGGGGGATGCTTTGGAGTCACCCCAAAGCACCTTGTCCCCATGTTGATCCTCCCCACAAACAGGTGACCCAGCCCCCCCTCTGATGCCACATGATGGTCCGTCGGGTGGCGTGAGATGAATCTACATCACGGAACATTTTTATTTTTTTATTTTTTAATAAAGGACTTGTCCCAAAGTGTCTCCTGCCTTTTTTACTATTTTTAACACTTTTTTTGTGAAATGGTAGGGGTACAATGTACCCGTTACCAATTCACATAGGGGGGAGGCTGGGATCTGGGGGTCCCCTTTTTAAAGGGGGCTTCCAGATTCCGATATGCCCCCCGCCCACAGACCCCCACAACCACTGGGCAAGGGTTGTGGGGATGAGGCCCTTGTCCCCATCAACATAGGGACATGGTGCTTTGGGGGTGATTCCAAAGCATCCCCCCATGTTGAGGGCATGTGGCCTGGTATGGTTCAGGGTGGGGGCACTCTCTCCCCCCTCTTTTCCTGCAGCCTGCCAGGTTGCGTGCTCGGATAAGGGTCTGGTATGGATTTTGAGGGGACACCTACGCTATTTTTTAAATAAATTAGCCGCAGGGTTCCCCTTAATATCCATACCAGACCTGAAAGGCCTGGTATGTATTTTGGGGGGAACCCCACAAAATTAAAAAAAAAAAATGTGTGGGTTTCCCCTTAATATTCATATCAGACCCAAAGGGCCTGGTAATGGACTGGGGGGAACCCGTGCCGTTTTTTTTTCAATGAGTTTTATCTATATTGCCAAGACCTGACAATTCATTACAGCCGCAATCAGTTTTAAATTACTTTTTTTCCTTTAGAAATGTCATTTTGCTGTGGTACTGTTCTAAACACGGGAAAACTGTGCCACTTTACAGGCATACTATAGACACTCCCCAGGCATGATATTTAAAGCAATATGTGGAAATTATGTGTAGCACTCAAACATGTAACCCTATAAGTGAAAACATGTGATATAGTGACCCAAAAATTATTTGGTATACATATAACAAATACTAAAGATACTCATACAATTACGGTGAATGAGAAACAAGTAATGCACAAAAGTGAAATAATGTGAAATGGAAAAAATGGAAACACAAATTGTGCTAATGAAACACAATGGGATGTAGAATATAGTCATAAGGCGAGTGCATGAGAAGTGGAGAAAGTTCTAATTGCCCCGTTGCCAGGCTGAATATAATCCCGATGAACAAGTTGGTATGCCTATGGACACTCCAAAGGATAGAAAATAGGAGATAAGGTACTCTTACCAGCTATGGTGGACACACATACCATATGGTAGTGGGTCAAAGGAGCTTGTAATCCTCCTGGGGATATCGCACCAGATACAGTAAACAGGGAGCGGCTCCAAATCCCAAGGCCGTACAGTGATCAGCAACCTGCAGCCAAGTAGGTCCAAGGCCCATACACGAAATGATAGTGGATGGATAAACAATAGTATCCAAATGTAAAATGAAAAAGAAAAGGAAAAAGGGGGCTCCAAATGGTGCAGGTCAACCAGATATGGTTTATTTGAGCATAAAAAAACCTTACAATCACTTGCAAGATAAGCAATAAAAGTGATCACAGGTTCAAAAAAAAGTAATAAAAGCAATGTGAGAGGCAAAAAGGTGCAAGACTGATGTGTCTAAAAGGTCTTCAACTGGGGCATAATTTTGCCTCTCCACATTGCTACTGAATTTATAATAATACAAGAAGAAGTGAGCCCGCCCCTATTATGGCGGGATCGAAAGTGGCGAGGACGGCATGCACCTCAAGCCTCAATAACAATACTTGATAAAAAAGCATCTAACAAAACATGACTATTCCCTTCTAGCAGCACAAATGACCAGCGACAAGGTGGACATTCGTGCGGGCACAAAATGTGGCTAAAAAGAACTGTGTCAGGGAAGACAAACAGGACACTGCGCTCGAAGCCTCGCAGTGAAAACACTGCGGGTAGGGCATCCAGGTCAATCACACAGATCACATGGTATTTGCTCCGCCAATCACCTGACCGAATTGAAAGCGCCCTCATGATGTGCATCATACACACTCAAGCTCCCACACCAGGAGCGAAAAAATGCCACTTGTATCATCACAAGAGGAAGCGTAAAAGACAAAAATCACATGTTATATATTCCAGGCTGATCATGCGCAATAGCTAAAAGTGGGTGATCTCAATATAATACTGAATGCAGACTAGCAATTCAAAGAGTCAATGCTAGATGGCATATATCCATTCCAGGACGCATCATACATGTCTGAGCTCCCAAGTAGGTGCAGAGGCAATGCTGCAACGTCATCATGGAAAGGTATATTGTAAACGTAAAGCATAGCAATCACAAAACAATGAAAGCTCAGAACGAATGCAGCTGAAAATGCCTGGAACCTCAATTACAGATAATGTTATAGTCCCCTTACTGGTTAATATTGAGAACATCACAAAATTATACACATAAATTTATGTATGGATTCTTTTTTAATTTATTTTATCACCTGATTTTTTTCACTTGATTTATTTCACTGGATATTTTTGATTGAGATATACATGTCACTTTAATGTAAATTTATATATTATGTTCACTTGGTAAAACCATTGGTTCACTATCCCGCGCTGCACTTTTCTATATATTTTTAACCTGGAAATGTGAGGCGGTGGGGTCTCTGTTATGGTGTTCCAAGTAGTGTCTTGGGACACTATGCTTAATGCAACCTTGTTTTATCTTAGCTATGTGTTCATTTACTCTGTTGGAGAACGTCCCGATGGTACGGCCCACGTATTTTTTTTTTTGCACGGGCATGTGATTAAATACACTAAAAACCTAGTAGCGCATGTATTAAAGTGTTTTATGTTGTAACTCTGCATAGTGACCATAGAAACAAAAGTGGTGGATTTGCCACAAATGTTATGCAGGCACACATTGCACTTTCTACATGGGAAATACCCCTTAATCTTGAAAGAAAGAAACAGCAGAAGGGGGATCCAGAGTGTTGGGGGCAATCTCTCTCTGAATAGAGTGGGCACCCTGAAAGATGATGCCAGCTGGATCAGGGAGAGAAGGCACCAGAACCCTATCATTCAACAGTTTTTTCCAGTGCCTGTTAAGAATCTTTTTGATCTCTCTATGTTGTATGGAGTAGGAGGTGAAAAAAGACCACTTGAATTTATTCTCTTTTTCTGCTTTGAGATGATCATTCAAACTCTGTCCACCTGAGTGACCACTTGAATATCAACATCAAGCTCTGTGGACCTATATCCCTTCTCCAGAAATCTCTCCTTTAAAGTCTGGGATTGCAAAAGAAAATCACTGACATTAGTACAGTTCCACCTAAGGTGAAGGAACTGACCTCGGGGGACAGAATTCAACCACTGATTGTGGTGGCAGCTGTCCACGGGAATATAACCGTTTCTATCAGTTGGCTTAAAATATGTCTTAAGCACCAAACGACAGTTGATGGCTGAAATCTCTAAGTCCCAAAAATAGGTGGTAGTAGGTCTAGCCACGTATTTCAGAACTATACCATGGTCGTTGGTGTTCAAAATAGACATAAAATTGTCCAAGGAAACTATGATATTTAAAGGAATATTTCATTTTTATTGTTTCACTTTAAGCATCATTAAAATCACTGCTCCTTTAAAAACGATTGTTTTACAAACTTTTTTTTTGCATTGATACATGTCCCCCAGGGCAGTACCCAGGTCCCCATACACTTTTTATGCCAATAACTTGCATATAAGCCTTCAAATTGAGGACTTTTCATTTTGCATGTTCGAGTCCCATTGACTTAAAAAATCTGTGCATATGCCGATTTTACATTTACAAAGGCATGTTCACTGGCAATAGCGTGCTTTTCCATTTGCACGTTCACCCAGTTAAAGTCTTAATTGGCTGAAATGGGAGTAACTAAATGTAGAGCGACCATTATTTCCAGGCTTTCTTAGTAAATGAACCCTTTAGAGTCTGAATAAAAGCAGTATGACTAAAAATGTCCAGTTCACAATAAAGGGGCAGCTCACCTGCACACCTCCCAGCATAAAGAATGAGAATGGGCAACTGCTTAGACTGCCAGAGACCAGAAAGTTCACTTCATCCATGAGCACAGAGGATGTCTGTTGCAGAGTGGAAATGTCTGCATGGAAGTAGTTCTCCATCTGCTCTGCCAGAGTGTCAAAGTCCTCCTTGGCAGGGATGTATTTTAAGCTTCCACAAATCAGCTGGGAGGGAAGGTTGGTATAACCAAGGTCTGCGCCTGGGTGGCAGAGGATGGTAGCAAGGGGCAACTGGTGCTGTGCTGAGAGCTCTCTCCATCAATATATGACACAGGAGATGGAGTGCCCAGGGAGCTGTTAGGTAGACACAAGGTAGTGCCCAGGGAGCCGTTAGGTAGACGTGGAGCGTTATGTAGACACAAAGGTGCCATGTTTGAAGCATTGCCCTCCAGTGCATCTTAGGCGTTAGAGGCAAAATAGTGATGGATATCCAGCTATGACAGGTTTCTCCGCTACTTTCAGACCTGCTTTTGCTTAGATAATGGTATTGTATACCAGGTGTTTACCCATGTTAATTTATAGAAAAAGATTAGGCATGCCCGGAGCTCCTAATAGAGGTGTCTCATCCAGCCACGTTCCAGACAAGCTCCTTCCATTATAGGGATTTTCTTCTTCTCTCTTTGTCCTGTTAAGTGTTATCACTGAGAGTAGAAGTGAAAGAAAATATCAAATGTTAGGTGACCAGAATCAGGGGAAATTTTTAATTGGGGACACTAAGGGGGTTATTTACAAAAGGCAAATCCACTGTGCACTTGCAAGTGCACTTTCAAGTGCAGTCACTGTAGATCTGAGGGGGACATGCAAGGAAAAAAAAAACAGCATTTTTGCTTGCACATGATTGGATGATAAAATCAGCAGAGCTTCCCCTAATTTCAGTGCTTCCCCTCAAATCTACAGCGATCTACAGTGACTGTAGTGCAAAGTGGATTTGTCTTTCGGAAATAACCCCCATGTCTAATTAACCTGGTGACATAAAAGGGATCCCCTCACTTTGTAGGAATTTCCTCTCACTTCTTGTTTTGGGACAGGAAGTGAAGAGAAATCTACCCACTGGGACAGGGGTGGCAAAACAAAATTGAAGACGTTTTTAATCCCTCCCTTACTCAATCCAAAGCGAAACAAAAAAAAGTTTTACCTTTTGTTCTACTTCTCAGAACTAAACTATCTCAATCAACAATTACTAATTTTAATCCTTATGCACTGAAAGCACCGATAGTTCAAGGCAAATAAACAATGAAGTTAAATTGAAGAAAGACAAATCAAAGCATAAACATATTCATTAAAGTATGAATGGTGAGAGTTGGTTTAACCGAACTGTGGTACTTGGAAACCAGGCTCCTAACTTACAATACAAAAACTGAGATCCAGTGAGGCCGTACAATAAATACGCACTGGTAGGCCAGCGATAGACCATGTAGGGAGACAACAGAGAAGGGAAAATAGGGAATAGGGCAAGAAGAGAAGAGAGAAGAGAAAAAAAAAGGGGGGAGAAAGAAGAGGGAGGGTAACAAGAAGACACCATTCCTTTATGCCCTTTCGATAGTGGGAGCCCAGGGTTTAAGCTGAACGTGATAGGTGCGCTTCAAGGTGGGCATGCCATCAGTTGAGTGTAGTCCACAGAATCACCAAAATGATGCCAGCAAACCCAGGTGTGTGCATATTTTGAGGGAGTCTCTTGTGCTACACTAACAAGTTCCTCCATTTTGGCCACTTTACATATACGTTGAAGTAGGTCATTGAATTTTGTAGGATCACCAGCAAATTGGTATGACTAAATGCATGGCTAAAGATTTGAAATAAGCTGTCTTGGGTAGAGAGGAGTGATGAAGAAGTAAATGGGCCGGGGTGAAGTTCAGAGTGTAGGTTGTAATTTGGGCAAGAGTTTAGGAATTTCCGACCAAAAAGGTTGGATTGCGGGACATGACCACCAAAAGTGTAATAGGGTGCCTGGTTCGTTATTGCATCGCCAACATTTGGGTGAGACCGTGGGAGAGAATTTGTGAAGTTGTAAGGGGGTTCTGTACCATCTTAAAAGTACTTTGAATCCATTTTCCTACGTGGAAACATTTATGTAAAAACACAATCTCATTCTTCAGACGATAGGTCCATATTTAAATCCCATTGCCAGACTCGACATGCACAACTAGCCTTAGGTTGATAATCTGAGAACAGGATTGAGTAAATATCTGAAATCAAAAAGAAGGTTGGGATGATCAAAGAAGTGTTGTAAATGGACATATGGCCAGAAGGGAAATTACTATTGAAAGAGGTGGGTGAGATAATCTATATAAATATAGATTTATTGTTTTGGGTTATTACTCCTTTAAATAAATTGTTACTTTGATTTTGGAAGAGATGTTTCTACTGAGAAGGTGGAAGTTTTTTTTAGGTTTGTGTTAACGCATTGATCAAAGTAATGTGATAGCCTGTGTATTGTTAGAAAAGCTGTTATAAAAACTGTCTGAACTTTGACAGGTGAGAAATGCTATGAATAACTGTATGTACATGGGGGAGGCGTTTGGCATGGTTTGGATTGGTAATATCCCTTTGGTGGGCTATATCTTGAATGTATAATATAAATATACATATAACCAAATGAAACAGCGTGTAGATCTAATCATCTGTGTTGACATAAATATAGTTGGACCACCAAATAGATAGTCTAATAGACAGAAGGTTTAATGAAGTGTATAGGTCACTTCTCACCTCATCCCAAAAATAAGCAAGAAAATATAAAAAAGGAGGAGAAGCCCAGAGATTTTACGGGTGAGAGGGAAATAGGGAGTAGAGAAGTGTAAAAAGGTAAGAGAAATCAGAGTACAGAGTACATGTTGAATTTTTTCCATATGTATCATTTATGCATGCGTTCTTCACTACTAGAACCCTCATGACTATGATATAGTGCAGCTATTGTATACCTTATTGCTTTTAAAATTTTCCATTTGTTGTGCAATTTTGAATAAAGTATTATATTTTTTATATACTCTGATTTCTCTTACCTTTTTACACTTCTCTACTCCCTATTTCACTCTCACCCGTAAAATCCCTGGGGTCCTCCTCCTTTGTATATTTTCTTAATCATCTGTGATGGGTCACTTTATATATACATTGCTCCCTGCACAGAATCTGGGTGGGGGTGCAGCCACAAGTGCAAATGTTTTTAATTATGTTTAAGCTGTTTACTTATGGGTGCTAAAATCTGGACAAACCCGTTACATACTATTGAACTATTGTGGAGGCAGCATGGACTCTCGTGGTATGATATGAACTTACAAAACTCAGTTTACAAAAAATATAAATTTATTATACAAAAATATACATAATAAAAAGCCTTGAATAAGTAGATACTAGACACTGGATGCTGCTGTTAGTGAAGCATCCACTTATCTGACACACATTGGAAAAAATGAGATGTATATAATGGTTCCGTACTGTTATACATGGAAACTATTCTTCCAGTTGCACACTCTACATGTTTCGGGGTTACCCCCTTCTTTAGAAGTATATTAGGTCAGAGAATGATCTGCAAAAAAGCATATGAATCAGATACAGTATTAACACCAAAATACATACATAACTAATAACCAGCCTTCATGGTATACTGTCATTTACTGTATCTATATAAATAAATCACCACCCCAAGGATTAGGGGGGACAACTTCAAGTACAAAAAAAGAAATCACTGAATTATCAAATCTGTGATGCAGGCCTATGTGTCTGGTGACAGGTGTCAAAATTTGAGTGGCTTTTTGAACACTTCCAATAGGACTAGTCCGATGCTATGAAGTATAAATCATTTTAACAATAACTTTTCTTTTGTATACATTTTTTTACTTTATATAGAATTTCTACATGGCTTTATATGGTTCTCTGACTACTTCTACCCCTACTCGATTTCAGTACCCTCCTGGACATCATATTCTCACCGCCTAATTGTATGCTTTGCATAGTGAAGACTACATAGGTGTGTACCGTTAATTGAAACATCATGAATGCACGGTTTCTTCTTTTTCTGAAATTAATTATTCAAATAATAATGGGTGTAAGATAGATATTTTCACCCTAGGAATTCTTTAAATATCAATCCTTATTTAAACATGTAATAACAGAAGCAAATACCAGGGTTGCTATGCAGCACTGGTCCAAGCGCTCACGGGATGATAAAGAAAAAAATGGAAATAAATCCACTTAAACCAAGACAAAATACAAGCTGCTGTTATAAAATAAAAACACAATAATAAAGCAAAATATTCTCTCTTCTTTTGTTTTATGATTATCAATTGTATGTCTACTCTCACTCACTAGGGAGTTTAGTGATATTACATTTATTAGCCTCTGATTACCTGAGAATTCAATTAGCACTGTTAATACTTTCTTCTTAGAAGAGAGTATATTTTGCTTTATCCCTATTTAAACATATGGGTTTTTTTCTTTATGAAACAGTTTTTCTATGCTACTTCACTTTCCCTGGTTCCCGCGCTCGCCCGGGAGATTGCCTATTTTGGCCTTGTGACGCCCAGATTTCTTATGCTGGCTATGTGGGTGAGTTTTTTCTGCTCCTAATCAACCATTCTACTTGGGTTTAATCCTTAAATGTTGAGGGACGTACCGAGGGGTTATATTATATTCTACCTTTTATTTATATAGATACATGACAGTATACCATGAAGGTTGGTTATTAGTTATGTATGTATTTTGATGTTAATACTGTATGTCCGAGTCATATTATTTTTTGTAGATCATTCTCTGACAATATACTCCTGAAGAAGGGGGTAACCCCGAAACATGTAGAGTGTGCAACTGGAAGAATAGTTTCCATGTATAATGCCCTGTACACACGGTCGGACATTGATCGGACAGTCCGACAACAAAATCCATGGATTTTTTCCGACGGATGTTGGCTCAAACTTGTCTTGCATACACACGGTCACACAAAGTTGTCGGAAAATCAGATCATTCTGAACGCGGTGACGTAAAACACGTACGTCGGGACTATAAATGGGGCAGTAGCCAATAGCTTTCGTCTCTTAATTTATTCTGAGCATGCATGGCACTTTGTGCTTTGGATTTGTGTACACACAATCAGAATTTCCAACAACGGATTTTGTTGTCAGCAAATTTTATAGCAAGCTCTCAAACTTTGTGTGTCGTAAATTCCTATGGAAAATGTGTAATATAGCCTACACACGGTCGGAATTTCCGACAACAAGGTCCTATCACACATTTTCTATCGGAAAATCCTATCGTGTGTACAGGGCATAACAGTACGGAACCATAATATACATCTAATTTTTTTCCAATTTGTGTCAGATAAGTGGATGCTCCATTAACAGCAGCATCCAGTGTCTAGTATCTACTTATTCAAGGCTTTTTATTATGTATATTTTTGTATAATAAATTTATATTTTTTGTAAACTGACTTTTGTAAGTTCATATCGTACCACGAGAGTCCATGCTGCCTCCACAAATAGTTCAACCTCTTATCTAGAAATAGGACGAAGGTACATTCATTTTCTCATAACAAGTAGTTTTTTCATATATCCCGTTACATACTATTGTAAAGTTGATAGAGTTAATACAATTGATACAATATTGGTAAAAAAAAAGAGACTTTTCATATAAGTATGAAAGAATGCATTCTAAACGAATGAATGAAATGGCCAGTGGCCAGTGAATGAAGGAATGGAAAGTGTTTTATTGAATGAAGGAAAAATTGATTATGGTTTATGGATTCACATTTAATGGTTGAAATACCTAAGACAAGGTTATTTTGTGTATGTCTTAACCTCCCTGGCAGTATGATTATTTCAGATTTTTGATGCTCAAAGTGGTACAATGTTTTGCATGGAAATTTGGCGTTTTATATTGTAGGCCTGTAATTCTTATGCCACGTACACACGATCAGGATTTTGGTCGGAAAAAGTATGATGGCTTTTCCGACGGGATTCCGCTCAAGCTTGTCTTGCATACACACGGTCACACCAAATTCCGACCGTCAAGAACGCGGTGACGTACAACATGTACGACGGGACTAGAAAAAGGAAGTTCAATAGCCAGTGCACCACCCTTTGGGCTCCTTCTGTTAATCTCATGTTTATCTTGTGTTAGTAGAAGTTTGGTGAGAAACGATTCGCGCTTTTCAGCTTTCGTGCTTTTCAGTCCGTTACTGCTCTTCAGTTTGTGCTTGTGGGTTTGTATCTGGTTTTCAGTGCTTGTAGTCAGTTCATATCTGTTTTTCAGTGCATTCTTGTCCTCTCTTTTCTGATTTTCAGCTCGTTCTTCACAGGCCTTGCTGTTTTTCAGTGCGTTCTGTTAAGTTCATTCTGACCAGCCAACCGTTTTGAAGCCATGGTGCAGTTACGTACTCCTCGTAGGAGTTCATGCTGTGCGGTGACTTGGTGTTGGGGTTCTTACTTTGACCCAAGCCCAGTCCATGAACAGGGTGGAGAGGAGTTAATGGATGGAAGATTTGGTTGCTCCAGTATGACCAATTCTCTCATATGCCTTTACTGCGTGAGATCCAGGAGAATAACCCTGATGATTTCAGGAATTATCTCCAGATGATGGACCCCATCTTTCACCGTCTGTTGGCTTTGCTGACCCCTTATATTACAAAGCAGGACACCTGCATGCGGCAAGCCATCACTCTGGAGCAGAGGCTAGTCGCCACGTTGCGGTACTTGGCGACAGGGAGAAGTCTGCAGGGCCTCAAGTTCTCCCCCCAGGCTCTGGGGATCATTATCCCACAGGCCTGTTCTGCCATCATTCAGGTCCTGCAGAAGTACTATATTAGGGTAAGTTTTCTCCTTTAACCACTTCCCGACCGCCGCACGACGATGTACGTCCTAAGTTTGAACGGGGATATCGTTGTTATGGCAGCAGCTAGCTGCCATAACCCCGGTATCCCCGTTTTCGTGCGGCGGCCGGCTTTCAGATAAAAGTGGTCCCTGCGGCAGATTCGCCGCGAGATCACTTTTATCGGTGGCGGGAGAGGCCCCCCCCCCTCCCGCCGCGATCCGGTGCCCTCCGCCGCTTACCGGAGCCGTCGGTAGCGGCGGAGGCGATCGCATCCACTCCCGTGGTGTGTCTGAAGACAAGTGAGCCCAAGATGGCGCTCACTCGTCTCCATGACACTGCTGGGCGGAAGCGACGTCAAAACGTCACTTCCGTCCACGCCTCTTAAAGGCATATTTTTTCAAATGTCATTTTTACGAATGACTTTTTTTTTATTTCATTTTAGTGTAAATATGAGATCTGAGGTCTTTTTGACCCCAGATCTCATATTTAAGAGGTCCTGCCATGCTTTTTTCTATTACAAGGGATGTTTACATTACAAAAGTGACACAATTTTTTTTTTTTTTTAAAGTGTAAAAATAAATAAAATATTGTAAAATAAATAATAAAAAAAAAATTTTTAAAACCCCCCTGTCCCGACGAGCTCGCGCGCAGAAGCGAACGCATACGCGAGTAGCGCCCGCATATGAAAACGGTGGTCAAACCACACATGTGAGGTATCGCCGTGACCGGTAGAGCGAGAGTAATAATTCTAGCCCTAGACCTCCTCTGTAGCGCAAAATATGCAACCTGTAGAATTTTTTAAACGTCGCCTATGGAGATTTTTGAGGGTAAAAGTTTGACGCCATTCCACGAGCGGGCGCAATTTTCAAGCATGACATGTTGGGTATCAATTTACTCGGCGTAACATTATATTTCACAATATAAAAAAAATTGGGATAACTTTACTGATGTTTTTTTTTTTATTCAAAAAAGTGAATTTTTTCCAAAAAAAGTGCGCTTATAAGACCGCTGCGCAAATACGGTGCAAAAAAAAGTATTGCAATGACCGCCATTGTATTTTCTAGGGTGTTAGAAGAAAAACCATATATAATGTTTGGGGGTTCTAAGTAATTTTCTAGCAGAAAAACCTGTTTTAAACATGTAAACACCTAAAATCCAAAACGAGGCTGGTCTTAAAGTGGTTAACATCACATTCTATGTATTTAATGTATGCCATTCTTTTGTATTTCTTTGATCGTTCCATCATTGCCATGATTGTAATATGCTGTGAATGTCCTTTTTATCCTCATGCATGCTGGATTTTTTTAATGCTCCTTTTTTGTCCTTCATGCATATTTGCCTTCACTAACCTCCCCAGCATGCTATCCTGGGCCCATATACACCTAGCCTAGTCACTTAATGTATTTTGTCAGCTCCATTGTAGTGCTTTACCCTAAACACCCCCTAAAATGTGTACAAATGTTATTTGTGTCCTTAAATTCAGGCAGAGTGCCAGAGGCTTTTTTTGGGGTCCCAAAATCATTTGTAACCCTCCCTCCCCCCCACCGCTAAGTCAACCGATACCAATCCTCTATCTGCTGACTTTGCCAAACCCATACACACTATACCTACCTCTTTTGTGGTCAGATTTATGGATGAATTCACCAAAGCATGTAGTGAAAGGGCCTGCCTGAATACTTTCAAATGATACTGTTTAAAGTTTTGTTCTCCTATTATCTTCATAGGTAATTGCAGAATGTAAAAATGTGCTTCAATTTGTACAATGTGTATTTATATTTTAGTATGACACTTCTTACCTGTCCAGTGGGCTTCCAATAGTGTAAGTAAGGAGGGGCTGGCCAAAGTAACACACATTATTTATGCATTCAGCTCTCAATGAAGTGGAGAGGATTACCTGTCCAAAACATCTCCCCCCCTAAAATGTTTACAATGAGCCATCAGAGGGGAGAGGGGGGAGGGGGGAGGGGGGGTAATCTGATAAGTGGACCTTATACTCTTGTCTTTAAATACTCCTTAAAATAAAAGTTATGATTTTGGCCAAGAATGTTTGTGTCTAATCTGCTTGCAATGTTATGTAAATTACAAATTTAATTTTTTCTGTTTTGACTTCACAGTTTCCTTCAACGCCACAGGAATGGCAGACTGTGGCTTCCCACTTTACTGACCGTTGGGACTTTCCCAACTGTGGAGGGGCAATTAATGGGAAACACGTCGACATAGTCCCACCACCCCATTCGGGGTCATACTATTTTAACTATAAGGGGTTTCATAGTATCGTGTTGATGGCAGTGGTGTCGGTGACATATGGGTTCCTCTATGTGGATGTGGGGAAGAATGTCCGGATGTCGGATGGTGGAGTCTTTGCCCTGGCGGAGTTCTATGGACCTCTCCAGAGTGGTGGCTTGGGATTGGCACCTGCGTAAGAGAACGTTGAAGGACTCCCATTTGTTTTTATTGCTGATAAAGCATTTGGTCTGGGCAATCACCTGATGAGGCCATTCCCCCAGAGGACCCTCACCCCAGAGAAGAGGCCGAAGAGTCATGGAATACCTTTGGGATAATGGCCAGCCGGTTCCGCCTATTTCTAATGGCTATAAATATGGTGGAGTACAAACTGAACCACATAGTATTATCCTGCTGCATACTGCACAACTTTTTTAAAAAGAAATGCTCCAAATTATGTTGCCTCAGTTGGACCTGAGGCCGGACTTCAAGAAACAACAACAATGACGGCCCTGGAAGCTGAAGTGTGGGAAAAATATGTTGAATATTTTACGTGTAGGGGGGCCATTGCTATGCCAGAAAATGTTTTAATATTTTCAAAATAAAATAAAAAAATTATCTTATAATATCTTGATTTTGATTTACTGCTTGTGTTTGTTTTAAGCTGTCTCCCAGGTTCTACTAGTGCACTTGTAGTGCCAAGTGGTTTTTACATTATTAACTAACCCCCATTGTCACTGTAAACACCAACTTAATACAAAAAGTGGTATTGAGCATTGAAAGAAGAAGCCACACATTGTTGAGTATAAAACCTTTTACTACGTTCACATTCACATGTGCGTTATAAAACATTTTGTGTTAAAAAAAATACATCTTGTTTTTTAAAGTTTTACCTTGAGAATTTTAGAAAAGTACATAAACAGTTTTGTTTGCAAACATAACATACACAACTCTGGAACTTACAAAGTTCAACATTGAAAAACTGAAGGTAATAGACATTATAGTGTCAAAAATGTCTTGATCTTGCCTTCATCAGATAGTGTGATGTCACCCCTGTAAAAGCCACATTTCGAAGATGCACACAAATTGGGTTTAAAACTGGTGATTTCCTTTCTGATCCCATACCTAATGTCAACATGTGCTATTTCCCAACATGGGGGGGTCAATGGACATGTTTTGGGGGTGCAACCCCTTCCTCTCATATACTTGAGTTACAAGGAAGGGGTTGCACCCACAAAATGCGTTCATTGATATCCCCTGATGGCAGATAGCACATGTTAACACACTGTGTGTATATTCCAAATTTGACTTTTAAAATGCGTAAAAAAATTTAAAAAAACTTGGTCCCCAAAAATAAAAACATTTCATTTGGTAGTTCTTACTATTCTTCCCAGTACATCAATCATGTTCTTCAGTTTTTGTTCAACCTCATTTGTCTTTTGCTTGATGATGTCTAAATCCTGACTACAATACATGATGTCCTGGATTAGTCTTTGTGCACTGTCAGTGGTGAAAAGAGTAGATTGTTCTTCCACAACATGCACATCACCTAAAAGAAAAAATACACACCATGTATTATAAATATGCAGGCATACATCTATTACCTGAATCTGTGGTGTCAGACACTCACCTGTTGAAGTGACAATTTCAACCACCTCTCCTTTCTCCACATCCTCTGGTTTGGTCCTCTGTTCCCCTACTTCAGGAGTGGCGGGGGGGGCCCTGGTGTCATCAGACGTCCTGAGTCTTTTCTTCCCTATGAGAATGAAACAAAAGGTATACTTAGCACACAAATATTTGTGGCCAGAAATAGGAATATGAAACATTGCTTGGAAGTGGGGTACAATTGACTGTTTGGGCAGAGTTCCATGTTGAAGACATTAATTATTCCCTTAACAAAGCTGGAATACTTACCTTTTTTGGACAAGTTTCACACATGTAGACACCCCAAGTATCTACTGGAGTACCTGTGTGAGACACCCTAAAAAGTATGTTCTTGTGACCCACACTAGTGCTCCTGAGTCCAGATGTGTACACAGCTGCTAAGGGGCCTCTCCTTACATTACACTGAATCAAGTTTGCAATTCATTCTAGTTACAAACACATCTAGACAACAATGTCCTAAACTTCTTTTTATACAAATTAGCATGACCAAATGTAATTAACTCTGTATCTGCCAAAAACATTGTATTTAGTTGACAAACGAACAATGTTTCCTATGACTGATTACTGTGCCCACGAACATGAAAGTCGCCATTTTAAACTGTACAACAGTAAAGAAAAGCACATGGCGCAGCATGCAAGTAATAATCATAATAGGAACACACGACAAGTACTTACTTTTTAGAAGCACTTTCTTGATCCTTCTGTACTGATTTAAGGTCTGACCAGCATTTCCTCAATTGCTCCTTGGATCGTCGCACCCCAAATTTCCTGTGCACACTCTTCACAACTTTAGTCATGATTTTGGCCTTTCTCACATATGGGTTTAGGTCTGGTCCATGCTTTCCATCATAGTCATTCCTCCTCAAGATTTCCACCATCTCCACCATCTCTACAAAGGCCATATTTGAGGCCTTAAATCTTCTCCTCCGGGATCGGGACGTTTCGGGCTCCGGGCTTTCCTCCTCCTCATTACTGTTCTTATCACGCACCTGCTGTGTCTCCGCCATGTTCATCTCCCACTGTGCAGAAAGAGAAGGGACGGGGAATATTCTAGAAAGAACGTCAGGGGTGGGCGACGCATGCGCAGTGTATATACAGTTAACACGCGTGTGTCGCACGTAAGCTCTGTGTGCGGAGGATGGAGAACCGGAAGCGACGAATGTTATAACAAAGGTAGCATTTTAACTTGGGACATCAGTGGCCTATACTGATTATAGATTGAGGCCTATATTGGGATAAGATTAGGAGAGCTTAGCCTGATATTTCGTGTTTTTGTCTTGTGTTTGGTCTTTCAGCAAAGATGAAACAATTCAAAGACCTGGATTTCATGGGCCAGTTCATGACAAATACAGGGATATGCGTAATTTGTGGGAGCTTAAAAACCCCTTATATCGCAACAAACCAGCAAGGAAGGCATCACTGGAGAAACTGCTGCAATTTGTAAAGACGCAGGTCCCCAACGCAGACATCGATTATTTGGAGAGAAAAATTGGTAGCTTAAGAAGCACGTATAGGAGGGAGCTTGATAAGATACAGGCTTCCATGAGATCAGGAGCAGCAGCAGAGGATGTGTATGTACCCAGTCTGTGGTACTACACCAGGATGCAGTTTCTGGAAGACCAGATGGAAGTCAGGGAATCACTTTCCACACTTCCATCCAGCCTTCCCTCAACCCCAGCTGAGGCTTCCGAGGACCAACCTGGGCCTTCCATGCTGGAAGAAGTGGAGGAGCCCAGCTGGAGCCAGGTATAGTATTTAATTTACTTATTTATTGTCCAAACATTGTTGTTGTTAACTAGATGTAATTATTGATAACAAATGAATGATTGAACAAAAAGTGTTTTACATATCAATAGACAGAAGGGCCAAAAATGATTGTGACAAGAATGAAAAATGCTGGGCTCAGAATGATAGTCTTTTCTATTTGTTAACTTTCAATTTGCAATAGTTATGAGCTGAAAATTGTGTGTGGTTGATGAACCAAAAACTAAAACGATGTCCCTTTTTCATACACAGGAAGACCTCAGCCAGGACAAGGCTCTGGAATGTGGCACACAGGAGGAGGCGGGGCTAAGTGTCAGCCAGGAGGAGGCGGGGCTAAGTGTCAGCCAGGAGGTGGCCGGGCCCAGTAGGAGCCTCACCCAATCCCAGGTGCCTCCCCTCCACCTTCCAACAAAAAGGGCCAGGAAGGGGAGTAACGTGCAGGAGGCAGCACTGGGCCTCATTAAGGAGGCTAATGTGGCCCTGAAACATCCCCCTCCCGATGCTGAAGAGGCCTATGGATATTATATAGCTTCCAAATTGCTGCAAATGGAGGAGGGCCAACGCCACAAATTTGAAAAACTTTTTCTTGAGGCCATTCACACGGGGTTGAGGGACCAAATGACCGATGACATACACTTATGTGTGCTCACCCATCCTTCTCCTCCTCCTGCCACAAGTCCTCCTCCAGAGCCACAGCCTCCAAGGAAGGCTGCAGGGAAGGCTGCAGGGAAGCGTGGAGGGAAGGCTGCAAGGAAGACAAGAGAGTGATGGCCTGGGTTCAGTCTGGTCTGACAGAAGATGCAGGCTGTTGTAGTACCACAGCCTGGGGACATATATGTCATCTGCTGCTGTTTGTGATCTCTGGGATTCCTGGACTAGATTGTGCTCCCCACTATATGGACTTATCAGGCTACCAATTTTAATTTACAAAGAGTTGATGTCTGCCCTGGGGGCCAAAGGCTTTGCAAATGCAAGCAGTTTCTCTAGCGTTGCCTTCCTCTTTATTTTGTTATTATGAGCCAGAATGAATGTTTTTTTTTTATATGAAAATACTTGCATGTGTTTTTCCTCAAATAGAACAGTTTGTTTGTGAGTAAGCAGGTACATTTCCAAAATACAATGTCTAATTAACAAGGGACACCAACCTCCTCGAGCTTTATAAAAATACAAGAAAATAATGTTGTTGTGGACACACCAAAAAAAAAAAAATTATGGATATCACTAGAAAATAATTTAAAAATAATCCAAAAAAAGGAGTTCTTGATGAAAAAAATAAATAAAAAAAATGACTATAAAAAATAATTCTAAACATTATTATGGAGATCTGGCTTTAAAAATAAAAAAAAAGATTATTCAGGAGATCACGAGAAATAATAAAGAAATAGGTTTGTGAGAACTCTGTTTGAATATCAGCAGCAAAACAACTTCATTTTTCTAGCATTATAAAGAACAAAAGAATGCGCTGAATTAAAAGGTCCATAAATTTACAGCGTGACGAATGTGCTAGCTCCATTACGAACGCTAGTTTTACCAGACCAAGCGCTTCCATCTCATACTTGATTCTGAGCATGCGTCATTTTTGGCGCATCGGAATTGCATACAGACAATCGCATTTTTGGCTAGGAACTTTTTCCGACCAAAAAAATTGAGAACCTGCTCTCAATCTTTTGCTGGCTGGAATTTCACCAGCAAAAGTCCGATCGTGTGTACGCATTTCCGATCGTGTGTACGCAGCATTTGGAATAACACACTTAAATCTGTCTAAACAAGAGTCGAGTAGAGTAGACATCCCAGGTATGATAAAGTTTGAAACGCGAAACAGGAAATCATAAATTATAATATAATACATAACTATAAATAATTATAACAAATAATAATAAAAATTATTCAAAAATGTAATCAAATCAAAAACACTGAAATTTGCTCAGTTACAGAATTGTCACTGTCATTACTTTGTGTTTTACGGATTTCCCCATGAATCACTATCGCTCAATTCTGCAAGTGATTCTAATTTATTATCACTGTTTTCTAGCTGGTCTAAAACCGCTTTTGATGTAAAGGGACACTTTTTGGTTGCTATGGACAATCTCCAGTTTCCAGGCAGAAAGAACAGTAATTATAGTACAAAACTGCATGCAGGGCACTGGACAAACCACTAGAGACAAAAGGAATGTGAAATAATTTTATACAATAATGTAATCTAGGGACAAAAGGAATGTGAAATAATTTGATACAGTAATGTAATCAATAATGTAATGTGTAATTTGTTTTTTTACTTTTTGAATTTGGTGCCGGGTTCCGTCCCCGTGCGTCGCAACGCTCGCAGGGAACGGAGCCCGGAACTGTGATAGATCCAGTGGTGAACACGGCTCGCACACAGAGTGGGGAGACTTTGCAGGATCCTGGGGACAAGGTAAGTAACTTTGCCTGGATCCTGCGATGCGATCCTGAGTGTGGCTTTTGGTACTGAAAATTCACCTCGAGCCACACTAGGGAATACCGCTAAGGAGGTTAAAATGTGTACAAGGTAAAGAGGTGTTTCGACTCCTACCCAAGAGTAGGGGAGAGGGAAAGGGTGAAATTATAAATGTTTAAGAGTTTGAGCAATTAAGCAATTAGGACCAAAATAAAGTGTTACATATATTGAATCCGTGAAGTGCTAAAGTGTGGTGGGAATGTTTGTTTGAATAATAGTCAGAGACAGAGTGACTATTTTTTGGATATACAGTATTACTTTTTGAATTCCCAGAATTTCAACTATAAAGTGTTAATAATGTAATGTTGCTTAATTATTAATGTTTTATTTTGTTGCTGATAGTCAGATACATTTACAAAGTTAGAAAACTAACTTCTGAGTCAAAATATGTGTTTGGGTAAAATGTTTTGTTCTGAGACCCTCGGGTTGGGTCCAGAGGATAAAAGGTACTAAGGGTGTTTATGTTTTATTGAATCCTGCTGTAATACTGGATTTGAGAAAAGTGTTCAGTTGAATATATATTGAATATATATAATGAAAACTGTTGCTAAGAAACATTTTATTTCTGTATGCTCAATGGACTAATGGACTTACGTTTGAATTAATGAAAGAATCTTTTTGACACCTCCAATGGGTAAAGAAGGCCTTAATTAATAGGTCAGGTAGGTGGTTCTGTGGTTATTCATGTTGGATGGCACCCCAGCCAGTATCCACTCAGCCAGCCCCAAGCACGTGCAGAAATGACCACTCATTCATGCCCCTTTTCGGATGCCTGCTACTTGAAAAAATGGCTACATTTTTTACATGGAAATCTTTGTTGTTCATCTTTGTTGTTATAATGCCACAGGAGGTCCTGAGATGAGTAAAGAAGGGGGACTCCTGCTGGAAAAATGTTCCTGGGAATGACACCTTGAGGGGGAGCCATGACTCAAACCCAAGGAAGACTTCCAGTGAACACTGCGAGAAAGAGACCTGAGGTGCCAGCTCGAAGACCCAAGCCTAGCTCAATGCATCAGTTCCAGTTTGTCTGTGGATGTCAAGTTCTGTCCTTACAAATGGGCAAGTTTTTGGGGTGGAGAATCTTGGATCACTACAGAATCAAATCCTTGGAGGTATTTTTAAAAGTCTAGGAAATTAAATTAAGGAGTGAAATAATGTGAACTTTTTTTCTGTATACTGGAAATTTTGTGGACATTCATAAGCCATACAAAAGAGACTCTTTTTGTTTTCCTTATATTTTTTGATGAGGACTGTCACCCCCCCTGCCCCCGGTTTTATGGACTGTCACGTCCTCTCCCCTTTATTTTTCATGGACAATTGCTATACAACTGAGATCTTGATATCTCCTAATTCTGATGTGTTTATTGTTCTATATTCTATACATGCTTAACCACTTAACCACTTCAGACCCGGAAGGTTCAAGGTTGTACCTAAACAAAATTTACGTCCTTTTTTTCCCACAAATATTTTTGGTGGTATTTGCTAATCTCTGCAGTTTTTTTTTGCGCTATAAACGAAAAAAGAGCATTTTTGCTATAACTATCCAAAAAAAAAATTATTAAAAATCAAATTATCAGTTTAGGCCAAAATGTATTCTACACATTTTTGTAAAAAAAATCCCAATAAGCGTATATTGATGGGTTTGCGCAAAAGGTATAGTGTCTACAAAATAGGGGATAGATTTATGAAAACAAAAATAAGGTAGTACTAAGTATTACCAAAAGGATGGACTTTTAAGGCTAAGAAACAATGGAAAGAAAATCTATTGAAAACAAGCCATTTTATTGAAATTAACATTTACATAGAATAATCAGAAAAAGGGTAAAAATGTAGCATATGTGCATCTGTGTTTATGTGCAGTGAGCCCTTGTGCGTCTACGTGTTTCGCCGTTAGGCTTCTTCAGGACAGGACCAAGGTTCAGAGACGAAACAGATAAGAGAATATGTTTCTCTATCTTAGTTTGAGATACATTATCATAATACCCACGATAAGATGAACGGTAAATTTGGGAGCTATGAGTAGATCAACGATAGCGGAGTCTAAAAGCAGGGGCAGATAAAAATTTATAGTCCTGGTCTGAAGGAAGCAATAGGGGCCAAAAGGCGTCCACCATATATGGATCCTTAATTAGGCTTGAGCACCGCCGACGGCCACACAGAGCCCGGCAGCACATAGCTGTTTAACCAGGATTTCAGTAAAGAAGCAAAAACGTGCCCTTGGGAGACAGCAGTCCACTGCACACTGGATAGATTTATGGAATTCTTTTGGCATTTTTATTATTTTTTTTTTATTAGTAATGGCGGTGATCTGCGATTTCTAGCAGGACTGTGGCATTGTGGCGGACAGATCAGACACTTTTGACACATTTTTGGGACCATTGACTTTTATACAGCGATCAGTGCTATAAAAATGCACTGATTGCTGTGTAAATGTCACTGGTAGGGAAGGGGTTAACACGAGGGGGCGATCAAGGGGTAAATGTGTTCCCTAGTTAGTGTTTCTAACTGTGGGGGGATGGGACTGATTGGGGAGGAGACATATCGCTGTTCGCAATTACTGCAAACAGCAGATCTGTCTCTACTCCCCTGTCAGAACGAGGATTTGTGTGTTTACACACACAAATCCCCATTCTGGCTCTCGTGCCCCCAATCGCAGGTGGCCGGTGGCCCCTGGCGCCTGCTATGGCTCTTAAAGGATATGTCATACATATACAGTGATTTGCGCAGGAGAGCCAACCTGCCGCCGTATATGTACAGGAGCTGGTCAGCAAGTGGTTAAGGACCGGAAGGATTTGCCCCCTTAACCACTTCACTCCCGGCCCATAGACAAACTACGTCAGCAAATGGGATCTCCCATCCTGGGCAGGCGTCATATGATGTCCTTGGCTTCTCGCCTCTCCTACGGGCCACCGGGGGCCCGCAGCATGGCAATCGGGGATGAGGTGTGTTCCCCGGACACAGCCCATCCCAGATCCGTGTAAAGAGCCAATAAAAAATGGCTCTTTACCACGTGACTGGCTGTATCCAATCACAGCCGGTCACATGCAAGTTCCACGTGCATGGCGCCCGCGCGCGACCCTAGGGTGCGTGCAAAGTGGCGATCGGGGACAAGGTTTGTCACCCTGACACAGACCAACCCCGATCGTGGTAGAGAGCCAATAAAATTGGCTCTTTACCATGTGATCGGCTGTGCCCAATCACAGCCAGTCACAGAATGTCAACAAACCGCGGTAAGGAAATGTTACCGGGTTCTCCTCACACACCAATCGCACATGAGAAGGAGATTGTGGTAACATCTCGTTAACGCTTACAGTGTACACCAATCACACTGATTACCCCCTAATAAAGAGGACCTGTCACCAGCCATCAAAATACCTGTCACCAGCCATCAAAGTACCTGTCACCAGCCATCAAAGTACCCGAGTACCTGTCACAGTCCATATGAGTACCTGATTATCTGTCACAGTTCATCTGAGTACCTGAGTACCTGTCACAGTCCATCTGAGTACCTGAGTACCTGTCACAGCCCATCTGTGTACCAGAGTACCTGTCAGTTCCCTTTAAAATACCGGTCACCACTCATCAGAGTACCCGAGTACCTGTCACCAGCCCATCAGAGTACACGAGTACCTATCTGTAGACCATCAGAGTACCCAAGTACCTGTCACCAGCCCATCAGAGTACCCGAGTACCTGTCACCAGCCCATCAGAGTACCCGAGTACCTGTCACCAGCCCATCAGAGTACCCGAGTACCTGTCACCAGCTCATCAGAGTACCCGAGTACCTGTCACCAGCCCATCAGAGTACCCGAGTACCTATCTGCAGCTCATTAGGTTATCCGAGTACCTGTCTCCAGTCCATCAGTGTACCCGAGTACCTATCTACAGCCCATGCCTCATATAATATACTTTGGGGTGTTTGCTTTCCAAAATGGAGTCATTTTATGAGTAATTCCATTGTCCTGGTGCTCAAGGACCTTCAAAAGTGTGATAGGTAGGAATTAAATGAGATGTGTAATTTATGCTCCTAGAATGCATGAAGGTATACCTTTAATGTTGGACCTCTGTATGTGGACTCGTTGTGTAAAAATCTCACACATGGTATCGCCATACTCAGGATGAGTAGCAGAATATATTTTGGGGTGTAATGTTTGCTATATACATGCTATGAGTTAGAAATATCTTATAAATTTGTGTAAAAAAAAAAAATAGGTTTTCATTTTCGTGTTTGCTTTCCAAAACGGGGGTCATTTTGTGGGTAATTCCATTGAATAATGCCATTGTCCTGGTGCACCAGGGCCTTCAAAAATGTAATAGGTCGTTAGGAAATTAGAGGTGTAATTTACAGTATGCTCCTAGAATGCCTGACAGTGCCCCCTGCATGTTGGACCCCCCTATATGGCCAGGCTGTGTAAAAGTCTCACACATGTGGTATCGCCATACTCGGGAAGAGTAGCAGAATGTATTTTGGGGTCTAATTTTTGCTATATCAATGCTATGAATTAGAAATATCTGATAAACTGACCCCTTTGTGTAAAGAAAAATATGTTTTAATTTTCTTTCCACGTTTTCCGAAGACTTGTGGAAAAAAAATGAACCGTTCAAAAGACTCATAATGCCTCATACAACAGTTTGCTTTCCAAAATGGGGTCATTTTGTGGGTAATTCCATTGTCCTGGTGCTCCAGGGCCTTCAAAAATGTAATAGGTCATTAGGAAATTAGAGGTGTAATTTATGCTCCTAGAACCCCTGATGGTGCTCCCTGCATGTTGGACCTCTCTGTGTGGCCAGGCTGTGTAAAGGTCACACACATGTGGTATCGCCATACTCGGGAGGAGTAGCAAAATGTATTTTGGGGTGTAATTGGAAGTAAGCATATGCTGTGTGTGAGCAATAACTTGTTATTATGACAATTTTGTTAAAATAAAAAAAAAACTCACCATGCCTCTTACAAAATATCTTTGACTGTCTACTTTTCAAAAAGGGGTCATTTGGGGGGTATTTGTACTTTCCTGACATTTCAAGCTCCTCAAGAAATGAGATGGGCCATCAGTACACCAGGTGTAATCAATTTTCAATGGTTTGCACCATAGCTTGTAGACTCTATAACTTTCTCACAGACCAAATAATACACACTAATTTGGGTTATTTCTACCAAAGAGATGTGGCAGTATAAATTTTGGCCCAAATTTATGAACAAAAATGACTTATTTGCAAAATTTGATAAAAGAAACTAAAAAAAAGTGTTTTTTTTTTTTTCAAAATTTTCATCTTTTTTCACTTATGTCGCAAAAAATAAAAAACCCAGTTTTTTATTAAATACCACCAAAAGAAAGCTCTATTTGTATGAAAAAAATGATAAAAATTTTGTTTGGGTACAGTGTTGCATGGATGAGTAATTGACATTTAAAGCGTGAGAGTCCTGTATTGAAGTGGTCATTTTTTGCAATACGGCACTGCGTCGCTTTAACTGACAATTGTGTGGTCATACGTCGCTGTACCCAAACAAAACAAAATTGATGTCCTTTTTTCCCACAAATAGAGCTTTCTTTTAGTGGTATTTGATCACCTCTACGGTTTTTATTTTTTGCGCTATAAACAAAGAGCGAAAATTTTGAAAAAAATAAGAAAAATTTTTTTTTAACACATGCTATAATACATATCCAAAAAAATATAAAAAAACAAATTTATTCATCAGTTTAGGCTGATATATATTCTTCTACATATTTTTGGTAAAAAAATTAAATCGCAATAGGCGTATATTGATTGGTTTGCGCAAAAGTTATCACGTCTACAAACTATGGGATAGATTTAGGGACTTTTATTTTAAATTGTTTTTACTGGTAATGGTGGCGATCTGCGATTTTTAGTGGGACTGCAACTTTGTGGCGGACAAGTCTGACCCCAAATGACACTTTTTGGGGACCAGTGACATTATTACTATAATAATGCTATAAAAATGCACTGATCAGTGTAAAAATTACACTGGCAGGCAAGGGGTTAACACTAGGGGGCGATCAAGGGGTTAACTGTGTTCCCTAGGTGTGTTTTAACTGTGGGGGGATGGGCTGCCTGGGACAGGACAGAGATCATTGTTCCCGATCACAGTACAGTACTGCACAGGAACAATAGATCTGACGTGTCCCCTTTCAGAATGGGGATCCGCCTTGTTTACAAAGGCAGATCCCTATTCTGTCTCTGTATTAGCCGATCACTGGCCGTCAGAATCTACCCGACCTGTGGGCATCCTGCCCACAACCGCGCCTGCATGAGCCACCGTACAATGACAGCTATTTACGCAGAGGTGCCAACCTGCTGCAGTAGGGATGAGCTGAACACCCCCGTTTGGTTCGCACCAGAACCTGTGAACGGACCGAAACTTCGCACAAACGTTAGAACCCCATTGAAGTCTATGGGACTCGAACGTTCAAAATCAAAAGTGCTAATTTTAAAGGCTAATTTTCATGGTATTGTCCTTAAAACGGTTTGGGGACCCGGGTCCTGCCCCAGGGGACATGTATCAATGCAAAAAAAAGTTTTAAAAACGGCCTTTTTTTCGGGAGCAGTGATTTTAATGATGCTTAAAGTGAAAAAAAAAAAGTGAAACATTCCTTTAAATATTGTACCTGGGGGGTGTCTATAGTATGCCTGTAAAGTGGTGCGTGTTTCCCGTGCTTAGAACAGTCCCTGCACAAAATAACATTTTTAAAGGAATAAAAGTCATTTAAAACTGCTTGCGGCTTTAATGTAATGTCGGGTCCCGACAATATGGATGAAAATCTGTGAGACAAGTGGCATGGGTACCCCCCTCAGTCCATTACCAGGCCTTTGGGTCTTGTATGGTTATTAAGGGGAACCCCGCACCCAAATAAAAAAAAGGAAAGGCGTGGGGCCCCCAGGCCCTATATACACTGAACAGGAGTATACAGGCGGTGCAAACAAGACCGGGACTGTAGGTTTGTTGTTAAGTAGAATCTGTTGGTAATTTTGAACTGGTACATTTTTAAAGTGTAGCTCCAGCCAAAAAATCTATTTTTAAGCTTTTTGGAAAACATGGGGAAGGGTTATCACCCCTGTGACATTTGTTTTGCTGTCTGTGCTCCTCTTCAGAAGATTTCACCTCACTTTGTCACAATGACAAATGTTTTTAGAAAATTTGGTGTTTTTTGTGAAAAAAGGGTTGGTGATAAAGCATCAGTGGAAAGGAGAAATGTTTTTCCCATATTAACTCTTACAGGAGAGAATTTCCCTCCCTAGGGCTAGATTTCATCTCACTTCCTGTTGTCTCCATCCGTTTGCAAGTAGAAGTCGTTTGTAAGTTGGATGTTTGAAAGTAGGGGCCTGCCCTATATACTCTGCAGAAATTGTGGCCTTAGGTGTTGGTGTTGCCATAAGACTGTAAGCCCTCACAGGGCCCTGCTGTGAAATATTAGATCAAGAATTGTAATTACATGCCCCTGTTGAACAGGGGCAGAAAAATTGGGCCTTTAGTGATGGTGGTGGTGCTGGTGCCACAACACTGTAAGTCCTCACAGTTACTCTTGGTGGGCGCTGGAAGGGACCCTGCTGTGAAATATTAGATCAAGAATTGTAATTACATGCACCTGTTGAACAGGGGCAGAAAAATTGGGCCTTTGGTGGTGGTGGTGGTTTTGCTGGTGCCACAACACTATAATGCCCCGTACACACGGTCGGACATTGATCGGACATTCCGACAACAAAATCCTAGGATTTTTTTCGACGGATGTTGGCTCAAACTTGTCTTGCATTCACACAGTCACACAAAGTTGTCGGAAAATCCGGTCATTCTGAACACGGTGACGTAAAACACGTACATCGGGACTATAAATGGGGCAGTAGCCAATAGCTTTCATCTCTTTATTTATTCTGAGCATGCGTGGCACTTTGTGCGTCGGATTTGTGTGCACGCGATCGGAAATTCCGACAACGGATTTTGTTGTCGGAAAATTTTATAGCCTGCTCTCAAACTTTGTGTGTCGGAAAATCCGATGGAAAATGTGTGATGGAGCCTACACGGTCGGAATTTCCGACAACATGGTCCTATCACACATTTTCTGTCGGAAAATCCGACCGTGTGTACGGGGCATAAGTCCTCACAGTTACTCTTGGTGGGCGTTGGAACGGGCCCTGCTGCGAAATATTAGATTTGAAATTTGTAATTGATATATAAAATGTTGTTAACGGAGGATGAAGTAGAGGTGCCTCCATTCATCAAAAAATGGGAAAGGGAATTGGGGTCACAGAAAGACACAAGCACCATAGGGAAAATCTTGAAACTAACTCATAGCTCAGCAGCCGATATAAAGACAGCCGAGATGAACTATAAATGTTTAACAGGCTGGTATGCAACCCCTGATAAAGTTAGCAAATATCAAAGGGGTAAATCGGCAGAATGTTGGCGGGGCTGTAAGGAAGATTGTACTATGCCTCACCTTTGGTGGAATTGTCCCGTAATTAGAATGTATTGGAAAAAGATTTTAGCTTATATAAAAGAAATCACTAAAATAGAGGCATTGGAAGATCTGTGGATAGTGCTCTTGCACGGCACAGAAGGAGATGTAAAACAGTATAAGGATTCCCTGGTCACACATTTGTTAAACGCTACAAAAAGGCTTATCTCTAGGAATTGGCAAGTAGTAGAAAGCCCTCACATGTGTGATAGTGGATAAATGCTGTAGAGGAAATTTACAATATGGAACGTATGAGCTATAACAGAGAGGATAACAGGGAGGTGGCAAACGTTAAGTGGGAGCATTGGATTGAATTTAAAAAATCATGGAGTTATGCAGAAGAATCTAGATCAGTAACAAGGCTGATATAATTAATACACAGAGATTATGGGGGGGGGGAGGGGGGAGAAAGCACTGGATGTGGAATAGTGAGATAATTTAGCCGGGAAACTTTCCTTTTATATAGTTTCAAAGATAGTATTGTAATTGTATTTTGATAAAGCTACGATGATGTGAAAATGAGAAGGCACCTGGATGACGCAACAAAGCTCTCAAAGAGTTCACTGAAGTGGCAAAGAAAAAAAAAAAAAAAAGAATTGTAATTACATGTCCCTCTTGAACAGGGACAGAAAAATTGGGCCTTAGGCACTGGTGCTGGTGCCACAACACTGCAACCCCTCACAGATACTCTAGTTGGAGTGCAGGAACAAGCCCTGCTGCAAAGAATTGCATCAAAAATTGTAATTTCACGCCCCTGTTAAACAGGAGCTAAAAAATTGGGCCTTAGCCACTGGTGGCGGCGCCCAGAAACAAAAATGTTCTTACAAGCTATCAGCATGATCATTGAGGAGGAGGATAGTCACTCAGCATAACAGGAATAGTCACTCAGCATCAGCATAGGCAGTCTTGAAGAAATCTGACATTTCAAAAAAAAAAAATTCAGTTACATCAGCATCAGGTGCTTGGTATCTGGTGGTGATCCAAGACTGATTCATTTTTATTAAGGTCAGTTGATCGACCGAGTCGGTGGACAGGCGCACCCTGTGATCGGTTACAAAGCCTCCAGCAACACTGAATGTGCGTTCCGAAAGAACGCTTGATGCAGAACAAGCCAGTAGCTCAAATGCATACTGTGCAAGCTCTGGCTAGTGATCCATCCTCAAGACCCAGTAACCCAGAGGATTTTCGGTGGGAAAGGTGTCCAAGTCAGATCTTGCCCCTAGATATTGCTGCACCATGTAAAACAGACGCTGGCGATGGTTGCTGGAACTGATCATACCTTGGGGCTGCGGACTAAAAAATTGTCTGAACGCATCAGTCAGATGGCCACTTTCTCCACCGCTCCTTCTTTGACTGACCGAAGCCTCAGCAACACGTTGTCCAGGAACAGGAGTTTGTAACCTCCCAGTCTCTGGGAACGCGTTGCACAGACCTTTCTGCAAGGCCTCCCGAAGATGTTTCATCCTCTGCTCCCTCTGCAACGGCAAGATAAGGTCTGCAACCTTACTATTTTAACGTGGATCAAGGAGGGTTGCCAGCCAGTATTGATCCCTCTCCTTGATACCACAAATACAAGGATCCTTCCGCAGGCTTTGCAGGATCAGGGAGGCCATGCAGCGTAGGTTTGCTGAGGCATTTGGTCCGGAGTCCTCTGGGTCAATAAGGATGACATGATCCGCAGCCACCTCCTCCCAGCCACATACAAGTCCATTAGTTTCTTGGGACTGTAAATGATCCTTTAAAGACTGCTGCTACTGCTGAGTGCCAGGCTCTACCTCCATGCTGACACAATCGTCCTCCTTCTCGTCCTCTTCCTGTATGCTTGGCGGGCACGCAGGAACACTGTTTGGATAAAGGTGGCCTTGAGAGCTAAGGAAGTCCTCCTCTTCCTGCCTCTGTTCTGCCTCAAGTGCCCTTTCCATTATTCCATGCAGGTGGACAAGGGGGACAGTGTCACTGGTACATGCACTGTCACTGCTCACCATCCTTGTGGCCTCCTCAAATGGTGACCGGACAGTGCATGCATCCCTGATCATGGCCCACTGGCGTGGGGAAAAAACCAAGCTCCCCTGACCCTGTCCTGGTGCCATAGTCGCACAGGTACTCATTGATGGCCCTCTGCTGTGTGTGCAGCCATTGCAGCAGCACCAACATTGAATTCCACATGGTGGGCATGTCACAGATTAGGCGGTTCTTGGGCAGGTTAAATTCCTTTTGGAGTTCTGCCAGCCAAGCACTGGCATTATATGACCGGTGGAAATGCACACAGACTTTCCTGGCCTGCCTCAAGACATCCTGTAAGCCTGGGTACCTGCCCAAGAACCACTGCACCACCAAGTTAAGGATGTGAGCCAAACAGGGCACATGGGTCAGTTGACCCTGTCGGAGGGCAGAGAGGAGGTTGGAGCCATTGTCGCAAACCACCTTTCCTGCCTTAAGTTGGCATGGCATCAACCACCTCTGAACCTGCCCCTGCAGAGCTGACAGAATCTCTGCCCTAGTGTGACTCCTGTCCCCCAAGCACACCAGCTCAAGCACCGCATGGCATCTTTTGGCCTGCGTACTTGCGTAGCCTCTTGAATGCCTACAGAGCACCGCTGGTTCCGAGGACAATGCACAGGAAGAGGCCATGGAGGAAGAACAGGAGAGGGTGGAGGAGAGAGGTGTGTCAGAATCACCAGTAGTGGCATTTTGGAGGCGTGGTGGCGTGCGACTGTCATGTAGTCTCAGGCCACCCATCAAATGCCTTGTTCGCATCCAAAGATAAGAAGAATCCTGGGTGTTTTGAAGAAGTGAGCCAATGATGAAAATGAATGGCCTTCCCTGGCTTCCCTGTCAGGGATAAAACTCACCTGGTCTAAAGAAATAAGTGTTTGCTGAGATTTTGATGAATAGTTTAAAGAACATGTTCAGAAGTGAAATGGGCCTGTAGTTAGTCAGGAGTGATGCGTCTTTGGCCGGCTTTGGAATTACGGTGATGTGTGCCTCTAGAAGGTCCCGTGAGCTAGGGGTCTGGAAGAACAGGGAGTTGAAGGCAGGAAGAACCTCGGAGAAGGTCTTGTAATAGGTCACCGTTAAGCCGCCTGGACCTGGACTTTTCCCCACTTTTAAAGGGCCAGTATTCCTGCAATGAAAGCAGGCATTCCAATTTCTGCACTTCCCTTGATACTATGGGTTTAAGGCTGTCCAGTAGTGCTGGAGAAAGTCAGAAATTAACTTGGATTTGTTGTCTTTATCAAAGGGTCCCACAGATTGAGGTGGCAAAATTATACAGTGTAGTGTAATATTGCAGGAATTGGCTTTCTATGTCATAATTGGACACTATGTAACAACTTGCAGCATCACAGATGTTATGGACTATCATAGCCTCTTGCTTGGACTGGAGCGTTCTCACTAGAAGTTTCCTACTTTTTTAGGACCACAGATATTAGGGTGCCATGACGAGGCTCTGTGGCTTACGCATGCGTTTGCAAATGCGTGCGGACTAAACCCCTGTTTTTTACGCATACTGTTAGACAGGTTAATTGGTTGTCTGCGAGCTGGTGGTAAGTAGGCTTGGATTTTTTCTTGGGCATTCCCCAGGCTTAGTTGGTATTTAAAGAAACAGTTACTTACAAAGGACAGCGGTTGGAGATGAATACAGACACCCCTTTATACTTCAAAGAGGAATTGGTGGCATGGTACACAGTAGGCAGGGCCGGTGCTACCTATAGGCAGGGTAGGCGCTGGCCTAGAGCACACATCAGTCGGGGGCGCCGCCAACAAGTAAGTGCAGACTCAGTGAGTGTCACGGGCTGGCTGACACAGCGATGTCCCGCACAGCCATGGCACCTCCACTGAGTCTGTACCCGATGCTTCAGTGACAGCCGGAGATCAGTGTGAGAGCGAGTCTTCTCCCTTGCTCCGCCCATATGATAGCGCCAGGAGGAATTTTCTCACACGAGCTCTGGCATCTGATGAGCAGGGGTGGTGCCAGGTGAGTGAAGGTCATGAAAGAGGGGGTTTTCAGGGAGAAGTGTAGAGACACCCATGGAGGATGGGGAGGCACATCTGACACACAGGCGAAGTTCAGACAGCACAGCCGAACATCACACACACACAGCGATAATAAAGAACTCCCTGGGGGGTAGGTGTGATCTACTACACAGCAAGTTGTTGTTCATGTGGCTGACTCTGCGGCTGGTTTCCAGCACTGAGACCCCTTGATCTTCCACTGTTACCTCAATACTGAGCAGAGTGATCTGGAGGGGTGGCAGGGACAGCCCAGACTGGAGGAGGGAGGAGGACTGGGGAGGAAGAGAGGGAGGCACTGTACACAGCACAAGGAAACTCTGCATATACTACCCTATCTGAACAGAGGTGGGTGTCCTGGAGGAAAATATCAGCTTTGTTTTTACCCATGGAGAGCTGTTGAGACCATCTGCATTCAGTGAGATTAATTTGAGGGAAAACGTGTTGTATTTAGCAAAAGAGACGGCCATAGTAACCAGGAGCTATATAACGTGGGGGGGGGTCGAGAACCACACCAAAGATGGTATGTCACTTTCAAAATTGGGTGATAAATCCGAAGGTGTTTGGAAAAAAAAACAGAGCTTTTTTTTTTGGGGAGGGGGGGCAGCAGTGGCGGAGGGCATTGTGACTGACGAAGGATCTATATCTGGGGACATTGCTTTTTTATTTTTAATAAAAGAATTGTCAAAAATGATGTGTGCGTTATGATTTCTTTTTGACAGTTTTTTGATGAATGGGTAGGGGTACCCCATACTCATTCCCATAGGGGGGATGGGATCTTGGGGCCCCCTTGTTAAAGGGGCTTCCAGATTCCGATAAGCCAACCTACCCACAGACCCCCACAACCACAGCCCAGGGTTGTTGAGAAGAGGCCCTTGTCCCCATCAACAAAAAGACAAGGTGCTTTGGGGTGGGGGGGATGTGGGACCCAAAAAAAACAAAACAAAAAAAAGAGCTCCGCCCGTAACAAAGGCTAACCACCAAATCCCTGGTCCACCATTTGACAGTTCTTAAATAGGTAAGGGGGGGGCAGCTGGTGACTTCACCTGGTGGCACCGCCCCTTATGACATCATTGACCTAGAATGCACCTGCCTCTTACCAATTTAAGAACAGTCAAATGATTTAGCAGGCATCCGGCGGTTAACCTTCATCGTGGGCAAAGCGTTTTTGTCTTTTTCAAGTCTGGCGGCGGGCATTGTGATTGACGATGGATTTACATCAGGGGAGATTTTTTTCTATTTTTATTTTTTAACCACTTGCCGGCCGCCTTCTGCATCTATATTGCGGCAAGGTGGCTCGGCTGCACAAACTGACGTATCTGTACAATGTGATAGTGTACACACCAGGGGAGCACGCGTGCAGGTCCGGTGTACTTGATGTCCGCCGTCCACCCGCGATCGCGGTACAGAGAGGCAGAATGGGGATCTGCCTATGTAAACAAGGCGGATCCCCATTCAGACAGGGGACAACATGGAGATCTGCTGTGATCTGGAACAGAGATCTCTGTGTTGTCCTAGTAAGCCCATCCCTCCAGTTAGAAGACACCCAGGAAACACAGTTAATCCCTTGATCGCCCCCTTAGTGCTAACCCCTTCCCTGCCAGTGTCATTTATACATTGATCAGTGCATTATTTTAGCACTGATCACTAATAATGTCCCTTGGCCATAAAAAGTGTCACTTATGGTCAGATATGTCCACCGCAAAATCGCAGTCCTGCTAAACATCACAGATCAACGCCATTGCCAGTAAAAACAATAAAAATAAATAAAAGTCCCTTAATCTATCCCCTATTTTGTAGACGCTAGAACTTTTGCGCAAACCAATCAATATACGTTTATTGGGATTTTGTTTATTTCAGTCATTTCCTCACCTCATTTTCTGGTGGTTATTGGTTATCCTTGTTTACAGAGGCACAACCCCTCTTTTGATTGGCTTTGTGTTGAATTTCCTTCCTGGTCGCCACAATGCAGTAAAACATGTTTTCAGAAAGTGGATAAGGTCTTGTGCACCTCTTCTCTCTTCCCTGCCGGAGGAGTAACGCAATTTCTTTGTCACTGATTCATCCGCAAATCCTCGTCTCCTGCTGATACTGGTCTCTTCCTTGTGAAGAAGAAGAGTGGTGACCTGAGAGCTTGTATTGATTATAGGGGTCTCAATAGTTTCACGCTTAAGAATGCTTATCCGATTCCGTTTTGCGGAGTTATTTGACCGCTTCAAGGGAGCAACGGTTTTCATGAAGATCGATTAGAGAGATTTAACATACAATCTAATGAGGATCGAGGAGGGCGACGAATGGAAAACTGCATTTAATACCAGAACAGGTCATTATGAGTACCTCGTAATGCCGTTTGGCATATGCAGTCTTTTAGGAATTTATCAACGATGTCCTCCAAGATTTGTTGCAGCTATGTGTGGTGGTTTATTTTTACGATATCTTTTTGACTCTATACACCACTGCAATGGATTTGAAATGAAACAAACAAGATATGCTTTAACTGCAGATTTTCAGCTTTAATTTGAGGGTATTTACATCCAAATCAGGTGAACGGTGTAGGAATTACAACAGTTTGTATATGTGCCTCCCACTTTTTAAGGGACCAAAAGTAATGGGACAATTGGCTGCTCAGCTGTTCCATGGCCAGGTGTGTGTTATATCCTCATTATCCCATTTACAAGGAGCAGATAAAAGGTCCAGAGTTCATTTCAAGTGTGCTATTTGCATTTGGAATCTATTTGCATTTGGATCTCAATATGAGATCCAAAGAGCTGTCACTATCAGTGAAGCAAGCCATCATCAGGCTGAAAAAACAAAACAAACCCATCAGAGAGATAGCAAAAACATTAGGTGTGGCTAAATCAACTGTTTGGAACATCCTTAAAAAGAAAGAACGCACCGCTGAGCTCAGCAACACCAAAAAACCTGGAAGACCACGGAAAACAACTGTGGTGGATGACCGAAGAATTCTTTCCCTGGTGAAGAAAACACCCTTCACAACAGTTGGCCAGATCAAGAACACTCTCCAGGAGGTAGGTGTATGTGTGTCAAAGTCAACAATCAAGAGAAGACTTCACCAGAGTGAATACAGAGGGTTTACAAGATGTAAACCATTGGTGAGCCTCGAAAACAGGAAGGCCAGATTAGAGTTTGCCAAACATCTAAAAAAAAAACCTTCACAGTTCTGGAACCACATCCTATGGACAGATGAGACCAAGATCAACTTGTACCAGAGTGATGGGAAGAGAAGAGTATGGAGAAGGAAAGGAACTGCTCATGATTCAAAGCATACCACCTCATCAGTGAAGCATGGTGGTGGTGGTGTCATGGCGTGGGCATGGGTGGCTACCAATTGAACTGGTTCTCTTGTATTTATTGATGATGTGACTGCTGACAAAAGCAGCAGGATGAATTCTAAAGTGTTTCGGGCAATATGATTTGCTCATATTCAGCAAAATGCTTCAGAACTCATTGGAAGGCACTCCACAGTGCAGATGGACAATGACCTGTAGCATACTGCAAACGCAACCAAAGAGTTTAAGGGAAAGAAGTAGAATGTTATGCAATGGCCAAGTCAAATACCTGACCTGAATCTGATTGAGCATGCATTTCACTTGCTGAAGACATAACTGAAGGGAAAATGCCCCAAGAACAAGCAGGAACTGAAGACAGTTGCAGTAGAGGCCTGGCAGAGCATCACCAGGGATGAAACCCAGCGTCTGGTGATGTCTATGTGTTCCAGACTTCAGGCTGTAATTGACTGCAAAGGATTTGCAACCAAGTATTAAAAAGTGAAAGTTTGATGGATGATTGTTAATCTGTCCCATTACTTTTGGTCCCTTAAAAAGTGGGAGGCACATATACAAACTGTTGTAATTGCTACACCGTTCACCTGATTTGAATGTAAATACCCTCAAATTAAAGCTGAAAGTCTGCAGTTAAAGCACATCTTGTTCGTTTCATTTCAAATCCATTATGGTGGTGTATAGAACCAAAAAGATTAGAATTGTGTCGATGTCCCAATATTTATGGACCTGACTGTAGATGCCTGTATTGTAAATTGGAGACGTGTGAGTTCCATCGTGAACAGGTTAAATTCCTGGGTTATGTCATTTCCACTGCTGGTTTTTCGATGGACCCAGAGAAATTTTTGGCAGTCCTACAGTGGCTCTGACCCGTGGGTTTATGTCCACTGCAACGTTTTCTTGGCTTTTCCAATTATCGGAAGTTTATTTGTAACTTCTCGTCTCTGGTCAAACCCCTGACTGACATTACCAGAAAGGACGGCAACCCACAGCATTGGTCTTTGGATTTCATTAAGGCCTTTGAGAGTCTCAAAGCTGCTTTTGTTTCTGCTCCTGTGTTAGAACATCCTGTTCCTACGTTATACTTTAGCCTTGAGGTTGATGCACAAGAGACTGGAGTTGGTGCCCTTCTGTTTTAATGTCCTACCTCTGAGCGCGCTATTCATCCTTGTGGCTACTTTTCCAAGAGATTGTCACCTGCGGAGTGCAATTATGAGATTGGGGAAAGAGTTGTTAGCGATCATGTTACCCCTAAAAGAATGGAGGCATGTCCTCGAAGGTACCACTGTGCCGGTTCTCATTCTGACTGACTATAAGAATCTCACTTTCTTGTCTGAGGCTAAATGCCTCTCTCTCAGAAGGGCGCGATGGGCTCTTTTCTTGTCAAGCTTCAATTATATAGTCTCATTCTTACCCGGTACTAAGAATGTAAGGGCTGATGCATTGTTGCAACAGTTTTCCTCTGCTTCCAAGATGAAGTCGGTTCCTGTTCCTGTGATACCTCCCGATCATATTCTGGCTACGGTTTGTACCAGTCTTACTTCACCTTTGGGTGACAAAATTCTTACCGCTCAGATCTATTCTCCTCCTGAGAAACCTTGTGACCACTCTTTTGTTCCTGAGAGGCTTCGCACCGCTGTGCTGCAGACTTACCATTCTCCCAAGGCTGCTGGCCACCCAGTGAAGAATCAACTAATTTGGGCTATTTCCCAACAATTCTGGTGGCCTTGTCTCTGCGCTGATGTAGCCGCCTTAGTAGCTGCCTGTTCCGTGTGTGCTATAAGTAAGACACCACGACACCTTCCACTGGGCTTCCTACAACCCATACCCAGTGGAGAGAGGCCTTGGACCCACTTGTCTATGGATTTCTATTGTGTTTACCCAACTCCCAGGGCAACACAGATATCCTTATGGTGGTTGACAGGTTCTCAAAAATATCACATTGCATTCCACTGAAGAAGTTGCCCATATCCAAAGAACTGGCACTCTGACAGGGGTAGCCATTTTGTATCCAGAAAGAAGTGGGGGTGGGTGCTGCGCTATCCAGATGGAGTGAGAAAATGCTGCTACAGGTAGCAGTATGAGGTAAATGCTGCAGTCAGGTGGACAATAAAAGCTGCCAGCTACAAGATCATGTATGATAAGATGAAGTATAAAAAACTGGTAATAATAAAGGGCAGTCCCAAGTACATGTGCAATATCTAAAGAACAGTGCAAAAGGGATAATGTGCAAAGTACAGCAATAAAGAAAAAAAAACTGTCTGTAGATGATCACATAATATATTATACACTAATGTGCAGACCTGGGATGTAAATTATGAATACCTATATGTGCAAAATACAGCAATAAATGTGCAAAAACCCAAAAAATGTATATGAAACATCAAACGTATTGTACAAAAAAATCATAAAGTCATGACTGATAATGAAGCAATATGTGCAGCTCTAAAACATTAAGTGCACATAAATGAATGTGCAAACCACAGCAATAAGTAAAATTTCCTGTGAACCGTGCAAATCGCATAAAAAGTGCAAGGTGGTGTTTGACATACACACTCCAATCACATCACGATCAAAAGGTGCCACAGTAATAAGTCAATCGAAATCAGTCTGAAAAATTAAAAAACAAACAACAGACATGTGCACCAGTTAGAAACTGGAAATGCTAAAAAGTTCAGTGGTGTTATTCCTTATTAAAATGAAAACAGTCCAATGTGCAAAATAGCAAAGTGGGGTGCCAGAGGAGAGTGGGTGTATATCCTCTTCGTGCATAAAACACACAAAAGTGAGCAGTGCACGAAGTGCACCAGATAGAGGAGCGATACGGCGGACAGACTCATCTTGAGTACAGGGGTCCGTCATACCATGATTCGCCATAAACAGAGTCAATCATGAAGCGGTATTAATGGCACTATTTTGAGCAAACTCCGCCCAAGGTAGGAGTTCTGACCAGTTATTATGGTGGTCATAAATATAGCAATGTAGAAACTGCTCTAAGGACTGTTTAGCTCCCTCTGCGGCCCCATTAGACTACAGGTGATACGCAGAAGAGAAGGAAAGCTGAATTCCCAACTGCGCACAAAAGGCTCGTCAAATCCTGGATACAAAATGGGATGTGATGTAAGTTATTCCTACCGTGGGAGAGAGATACAAATAGAAGAGCTGCAAGCACCGAATGGGTTCAAACGAAGCCCATAAGTAAAACAGAAAGAAGTGGGGGTGGGTGCTGTGCTATCTGGATGGAGTGAGAAAATGCTGCTACAGGTAGCAGTATGAGGTAAATGCTGCAGTCAGGTGGCTCCTCTGTCTGGTACCACACAATCCAAGACCCCTTAGATTTCCCCATGCATACAGCTCACAAAGAGCACCATTCCCCCAAATGCCAAGGCCCATAATCGCAAGGCAAGAGGCTAGCATTCAGTCGTCTCCAAAAGTCTTTGTCCCGGCTAGGTCTGTCACATTTCTCCCCCATCAAAAGTCGACTAACAACCTCCACTTGGTCTGGACATGTGTTAGTCGGGCAGAGTGAACTCACATAGTCAGTCTGCATGATCTCCAATCTTGGCTGCAAGGAGTAGTTGACATCAGTTAGTGTGGAGCAGAGGTCATTGACTTTGTCCGGCTGCCAGCACTTCAGCTGGGTGGTTTTTAACATTCCGGGGCTCGGTCTGCAGCTGGGCAGAGGGGCCGATCGCCCCAGCTTCCTGAAGTTGTAGAGAAACTGTAGGTGCAAGGCAGAGGCCATCGGCGCTCTGCCCTGTTGCCAGTGATTCAGCTGGGAGCAGCAGCTTCACTACATCAGTTTGTCCCTGGAACTCCATAGTAGTTGCCGGTGCTGGGCAGAGGTTGGTAGCACTCTGCCCTGTTGCCAGCACTTCTGCTGGGGACTCCACATCCTCCGCTCCGGCTAACCTTTGGGGCAGGAGGCTGGCTTCCTCCACTCCCGAACTGTGTAGCTGCCATTGGGGAGGTGAGCCGGCTGCTTCCTTTTCCATTCCCTCATCTGACTGCTGGGACGTCATGTCTGTGGTACTATCTTCCAGGTGTACGGATCTGTGCTGGGGAGGAAAGAACGCTTCCTCCACCCTGGCCAACTGTTGGGGAGGAAAAGGTACTTGCTTTTCTTCTGGTGTAGTTACCAGCTGCTGGGGAGGTATCTTGCAGGGACTATCTCCTGGACTCCCTGTCTCTTTTTCTGATGCTGGGCAGTAACCAACAGTGCTCTGCCCTGTAGCCAGCACTTCTGCTAGGAAAATTAACACTGGGGTAGTGTCTAATTGCTGGGGAGGGAGAATGGCTTTCTCCACTCCCTGTGGGGATATCTGCTGCTGGGGAAACAGCTCATGAAGATCATTTCTCAGACTCTCCGGATCCAACTCTGAGGGCGGGCAGAGGCCAGCAGCACTCTGCCTCGTAGCCATCGCTTCTGCTGGGGCACCAGATGTGATACTCTTTACTTGCTGCTGATCACCATCTACCAGCCTTTCAGCACCTGTCTCAACTCCCCCTTTTGAGACCTTTATGCTATTAGCTTGTCTCGCTGCCTGGGGAACCTCCGGTGCGTTCCGGCATTCTAGCGCTCGCAGTGCCCTCTGTATCGTCGCTGCTTCTTCCATTGTGGTTAGGACGGGAAAACATAGGGGCACCCCTGGCCCCATTTGCTCTTTATCTTCGCGTCTGTCCGCTATTTCTTCCGGACAGTCCCAGGCAACTGGAGCCATGCCGGGCTGCTGATCACCGTCAAACATCTGCTTGTAGGCAATCTTGAGCTACCATTCCTGCTCAACCAGGAACTCCAATTCCTCCAAGTCACACGCCTCTTCGGGAGGTCTAGCACCTCATCTCGGAAGTCCAGGATGTCTTCCAGCTGCCACTCCCCATTGCTCCCAAAGTCTGTATCTCTATCGACATTTTTTGATGGTGCAGCCCCACATCGCTGTAGCCAACGCCTTCTGTCGGGCTGCCATCTAGTATACCTGGCCACAGTTGAGCCGCGAACCACCGGAGGGCTCTGTAGCTGGCATCCAGCCTCATCTCCTCCTGGACCAATCTTGCGAGCTCCCACTTCCACTCATCTCACGGTCGTTCCCTCAGGAACACCTCTTGTGCATGGTACTGCATCCAGTACATCTCTGTGGAGGAGGGAAGAATCTTCCCCTGATGGTGCTGCTCGTGGCTTAGCGTCTGTTGCCAGAGTTGCCAACGGATCACATCCCCCCAGCCGAGCATGGTGTGCTCCGTCACTGGTCCCCGATGTTGCTTCCGCATGCCTTGGAGCCTCCTCTCGAACTACGCTCTCATGCTGGCCAGTCCCCGTATCACTTCTCGGAGGCTGCCCGAGTCTTGAATCCTGGTGGTGGTTTGGATGTCCCAGACTGCAGAAGACATCCCACTGCTGCCAGCCAATTGTGACGGACCCCCGTACTCAAGGAGGAGTCTGCATGCCGTATTGCTCCTCTGTTCGGTACTACACAATCCAAGACCCCTTAACTTTCCCATTCACTAGTCGTAGCTCAGTGTAGGGTAAAACATTAGTTTATTAGAACAAGAATACAAGTCTTATATACAGTTAAAGAGGAGGTTCCTACCCCCTGCTCATATTATTCTAACAATACACCTGTAACCAGAAACATAAATTAACATGAGCTAATTAACTAATCACTTAAAGCAGCCAATGTGACTCCCTAACTACAAGACCCATTATCATACATCTCAACACAGAACTCCTTCATACAATTGCAGGGTTAATTAGCACAAACAACAATGGGTGAATGTCACGGAACGTCTCACACTCCGCTTGAGTGCTTCCGTCAGTATACCACTTCCTTGTAGTCTGAATACAGATATCAGATATTCCAACCTCTCTGAGCACAAAACAAGGCGACACTTGCTTGTTGCTAACATGGACTGACTCTTTATTTGAGATCTCACACAAATATATGCACAGCAGAATGACTAAAACCTAACCTAATTAACATGAGCTAATTAATTAATCCTTTTACCCAGACTAAGTGACTACGTCTCCTAGCTCATTGACTATTCAACACACATTACCATAAACATCAACACAGGGTTAATTAGAACAAACAACAATGAGTTGAATACCCTTAGAACCTGTGGTAAGCCAGATTAAACTCATTTACATTAAACACATTATAGCTGACATCAGACAGGTGAGTGGAGTTGATGACATTAGCATCTTCTCATGTATGAGTCCCAACAGTATGACTCAGTCACTATTGCTACTATGGCAAATACAGGGTGCCCAGAGTGTGTGTTTTGGGGGGACATGGAGCTGAATCCAAAGTAACACCAACCCCAGGGTCCCCAGGCATACAGCTCACAGAGAGCACCATTTCCCCAAATGCCAGGGCCCATAATCTGTTGGCAAGAGGCTAGCGTTCAGTCCCCTTCAATACCCTCTGTCCCGGGTGAGTCTGTCACAGTGAAAGACTCTTAGAAGCTGTGCTAAGTCATACTAGACTAATTTGCATTATAGCAGACAACAGACAGACAGGTGGCTGGAGTTGACATCCTAACAGCATTTGTCCCAGCATTACGAATCAGCCATTATTTCTAATATGGCATATACAGGGTTCCCAGAGTCTGTGTGTCTTGGGTGGACATGGACCTGAATCCAAAGTAACACCACCTCAGGGGTCTCCAGGCATAGAGCTCACAAAGAGCACCATTCCCCCAAATTCCAGGGCCCATAATCACAAGGCAAGGGGCTAGCATTCAGTCCTTTCCAAAAGTCTCTGTCCTGGCTAGGTCTGTCATATATGGGTTCCAACCATCCCTGTTGCCTTACTCATTTGTTCCTCAGAGCATTCCTGCACTAGAGGAGCATCTCCGTGGTCTTCGCTCCACTTGGGTACAGGTCCAAGAGTCATTGCGATGTGCCAATGATAGGCATAGACTCCATGCTACCTGCACCTTCCTACCAAGACGGGGAGAGGGTCTGGCTGTCATCTCGCAACTCAGTGTTCCCTCACTGAAATTGGCAACATGGTTTATTGGGCCTTTCTGTATTATTTGCAGGATTAACCCAGTGGCTTACGCTTTAGACCTTCTTTCTAACATGCATATCTCAAATGTATTCCATGTCTCATTAAAACCTTTGATTGTCAACCATTTCACTTCACCACCTCAGTGCCACGTCCTCACTCAGTACAGGTTGAGAACCATGAGGAGTATAAAGTACAATCCATCCTTGATCTCCGTAGGTTCCATGGGCGCATACAGTACCTGGTTCATTGGAAAGAGTACGGTCCGGAGGAGTGCACTCGGGTCTCATCGTCAGACGTACATGCCCCTGTCATCCTCCGTGCTTTCCATAGACGTTTTCCCTTCAAACCTGGTGGCCCTCCAATAGGGGGGTCATTAAGGAGGGGGTACTGTCAGGGCTGGGCTCAGTACTGTTTGTACCATTTTACCATTTTATTAAAGTGTGATTTTTTTACTGCACTTCTGTCTCAGTCTGATTCATGGTTCCTGACAGGGGGTCTGTCCCCCGAAACACGTAAGATTTTCCACCATGTGGCTGTAAAGTCACCCGCCTCACCAGTTGGAGCATTGTATATGACAAGCTTGATTTTATCCCTACTTTGTGAGTAGAACAATGTTATGTGCTTTCAATAAATGTTTTTTGGTGGTAATGCACTAAGCGTTTGCACCCTCGTGTATATTTTTGCAGTATTTGTAAGGTCCGCCCAGTCCGAGGAGGGTTGCATCGCTGAAACAACGCCTAACCTAGTCCTCATGTTTAGGGAAGTCCTGGGATTGAGCGCTGGATGGTGTTTTTGGTTTGCAGAGAACCCACTGCCCACAGGGTGGTGGCACAACCATTGGTTTCATACTTTACCAAGACGGTCACATTTAGCCAACAGGGACCGAGATTGCGAGATAGACCAAGCGTATGAGTTGAGAAGACTCAGCAATGTTCCAGGGGACAGGCCTTATGCAGGATCAAAAGCAGATCCAAACCACATCTTGCCAGCTATGAGTGTAGAGGGGGTTAGTAAGGATCACAAAGGGAGTTGGGCCGGACATGCAAGTAGCCAATTGTCCAGGTAATCATGGAGGCAAGAAGGATTAGGGTAGATCACTTAAAAAATAAGAGAAATGGGGGGGCTCCTCCCATGTGTGGCAGCAAGAAGACAGCTAAAGGGGAGTCAGGATTAGGGTTGTAGCTTGAGAAACACATGTAAAGAGATCTTTGTAGGCATGAATCAAAAGCAACCAGGGGAAAGAGGAACCGGGTCACTTATTTAATCCAATGGAAAGTGCAATAAAAAGGCCTCAGTTATTACGTCAGGCTCTCCGGTGTACAGAAGATTTTGTTGGGCTTGCCCTGTGCCACATACTCTGAAGATGAGGTTGCGGAGAACCCCTAGCAGTTGATCTGCACTGGCAGTGCCTCCGATTCCGAGGTTCCATAGGGTCTTCTCAGGTGGCCGGCTCCCACTTTTTTAATGGGTGGAATTTGCTGTACCAGTTCGGTAGCTTAATTAGAGGGAGAACCAGAGTCTAGCAGAAGTGTTCTAGGTCCTCTGGAACTTGTAGGCCTAAGATCAAGGCAGTGAGGTAGAATGGACTCTTCCAGCGTAGTGGATACCCTTGGAGGGGAGAATATTAAGCAGGGGGCGGGAGTCCCTATGCTGTTAAAGTGGGATGTTTGATAAGTCCTGAAAAATTTGAATGCATTATACATGATTTGAAACCAATTACGGGCTTTCTATAGAATTTCTTCCTTGAGCTGGTAACTTACTAAACAGCACATCATGTCTTGTGGAGGGTCAGATTCCCTGCCCTTAGTTCTCAGGGCATGATGTATGTATTTCTTAAAGATACCCACTACAGTGAGGAGAAGTTGGTCTTGTTCTACTATTCGCCCAAACCTCAGCGTGTAAGATATGAGAAATCACCGGATCAATATGAGATACCTGTGTATAATAGTTATCAACCATTGGAGGGGATTGTAGACCAGCATAATGATGAGTCTTTTTTTAGGGGCAGACAGGGGGGGGGGCGTCCGCGATATAAGAAACCTAGAAAGAGGGGGGGGAAGAGCTGGACGAAGGGTACAACAAAAAAAGAAAGCTGGAAGATTAGGAGAAGGAATTTACAACTTGAGTGGAGCCACACTATCCAAGGAGGAAATCTTGACCCTGGACAAGGGTATTAAGTTTGCGCCAAAAAAGGGGCTTAATAAATTCGAAACTTATGTTGGATTACAAAAATTCATTAGGAAGCTCAACATCAAAAAATACTATGCCATTAATCCGATGGAAAGGGTGATTACGAACAGTTTCACTAATTTGAGGAACAACTCTGTATTCAACCCCCACATAACCAACAATAAATATGTTGACCTATTCAAAAAACTAGTCACGAGTGAATTAGAAAGACTACCTATCAAGAAGGTGTATGAATCCATTGATCTCAGGAAGGGGTTAGAATCATTGGAAGGCAGGACTGATATAGTGATCAGGCCTGCGGATAAAGGGGGGGGGATTGTTGTCCTATCCCTTGAACAATATAAAGCAGAGATGAACAGAATATTAAATGATGAAGACACTTACCAGCCTCTAAATGCTGATCCCTCTAAATTATACAAAGAAAGATTAGAACTTATCGTGCAACAGGGTATGGAGAACAAACTTCTCAGTAAACGGGAAGCAAAATATCTGGTTCCCATGGTCAGTAAAATCCCGGTAATATATTACCTTCCTAAAATTCACAAAAATAGCGTTGAACCTCCCGGAAGACCTATAGTAAGTGGGATCGAGTCTTTAACCTCGAGATTGGGAGAATATATCGATCTCCACTTACAACCACTAGTAAGGAAAATGGATGCCTACCTCAAAGATACCAAGCACACTTTACAATTATTAAAGAGATTTAACACCAATGAAGATCTTATCATGGCCACAGGAGATGTAGCCTCGCTGTACACTAATATTGACCATGAAGGGGCCCTGGATGCAGTTAAGTGGGCTCTGGAAAAAGAGGATGATTTAACGCGAGAGGACCTACACAAATTTATTTTGAAGTGCTTGGACTTTTGTCTACATCACAACTTCTTCTGGTATGATAATAAATTTTATCTGCAAGTACGAGGATTAGCTATGGGCGCCAAGTTCGCCCCGAGCGTAGCGAACCTCTATATGGCCAAGTGGGAGGCTGAACGAGGTCTGGGTGATGGATTTGGAGATATCCGGTTGTACAAAAGATTTATTGATGATCTCCTGATTATCTGGAGTGGAAATATGGAATCACTGATGAGGTTACTGGAATCAATGAACAATAATGACCGGAGTATCACGTTAACCTGGGATATTAGTAGGGATCTGATACACTTCCTTGATCTAGAGATATTTAAAACTGTTAGTGGTATTGAAACCAAGTCCTTTTTTAAGGTTACGGATCGTAACTCATATATTCCCACATCAAGTTGTCACCATAGGCCATGGCTTGAAAACATTCCCAGAGGCCAATATATGAGAATGCGGAGAAATTGTACGCGGGATGTGGATTTTGAGACCCAATCGGACAGGTTGAGCGCAATGTTCTTTGATAAAGGTTATGGTAATGAATTTCTGAAAAAAGAGAGATATAAAGTCAGGCATCTGAATAGGGAAGATCTTTTGAGGGATAGAATTGGAACAAGGGATGATGACGATAATGGGAGCACATCTGTCATTTTGGACTACAATCTACAGAGTAAGGAAGTGGAAAAAATCATAAATAAATATTGGGATGTATTAAAACAAGATGTACATCTCAGGGATACACTCCCCAATAAACCTAAAATTGTGTATAAAAGAGCGCCGAGTCTACGTGACAAATTGGTACATAATGTTGTAGAACCGCCCCTTTCCAGACCCAAGATGTTCTGGGATCTAAAAGGATTCTATGGTTGTGGAAGATGTTACAGTTGCATCAGGGTTCCTACTAATACTAAGAGGGTTAAGGAATTTCAGCATCCCCACACTAACCACATATACGCGATAAGGGATTTTATATCCTGCAATACAGTGGGAGTGGTATATGCGGTCAAATGCCCATGCGATTTTCTATATATTGGGCTCCCACAAGAGCTTTAAAAGATCGTATGGAGGAACATTTGAGGAACATACGGAAAGGTTTCGATAAGCACTACCTTTCGATACATTTTAAAGAGGTGCATAGCAAAAGTACAGTCGGGATGCGATTTTGGGGAATAGAGGCACCTAAGAAACATTGGAGAGGTTCAAATTATACTAGGGAGATTAGCAAGCGTGAGTCATGGTGGATACACCAGTTAGACTCCCTCTTCCTGGGGGGGTTGAATAAAGAATTTGACCTTAGGTGCTTCCTTAGCAATTTTTAACCCTCAGATTGAGCATTCCTGGTGGTTTTTCAGGCCTATTCATTTCCCAGCTTGAATGTTTGATTGATGCGTATCAATCACGTATTTCTAGGGTTAAGGATTATATTAATATATAGGATTTGAGCGATGGTTGGTACGTACATGAGGATTGAGCGATAGCCTTTTAATGGTCTTCTATGGTTATCTTTTTATTTCCTAATTTTATCTATTTTATCTATTTTTTATTTTCATATTTTATTCATTGTACATCATACTGTATTAAAATATTAAAATATTGACTCATAATGGGGATATCTATTTACCCCACACGTTTATTCAGATCACTCTGAGACGCATTTTAAAATCGCATGGACAGGGGATTTGTGGTATAATAATTTTATTGTATAAAAATATAGATTCATAATGGGGATATCTGTTTACCCCACACACATATTCAGATCACTCTGATGAGATGCATTTTAAAATTGCATGGACAGGGAATTTGCGGTATAATAATTTTAGTTTTGGTTTTAATCCTAGATTACTGTTATTTATTATGTTTTATATGTAGATATGCATTTATCTGTAATTTTGGAGGTATGCTGTGGTATGCGCTGTGCGGGGCACCAGAGCTCTGTCCTGGAATTACACTTACAAATGAGTCTCATTCGGCTGTTATTGACAGGTCGTAAAATAACACTAGCCAATTTTCCCCACTTACTATTTTCAGCAGCAGTTAGGGTTAATGTGATGGGATAGGCTCATTAGTCGTAACAAAAGTTGTAGCCTAGCATTAGAGTGTCTGCGATCTAAGGCAAAATGGCCGCGATCGCCTTATATAATCCTGTAGAGCATCCGTCTAATCATATCCCCCTGATGATGACACGTGATCCCTGTGTCGAAGATGCGTAGGGGAGGGGCCAGGACGGAGAGACTGACACAGACTTTACACCAGCGCTGTCTCAGCACAGCATACCGCACCAAACTTCCACTGATTTTGCATAGAAAGCCGTTATAGTATGGTGCACTGACGCACCAGTGCCATGTGAGTACCCCGGTGTGGGGAGCGTTTTTTAATAAAAGCATTTTGACTATATTACACTATATAGTTTCCTTTTCATTCTATGTATGGAGCCACATTGTTTCCAGCTGGAGGAGTGGAGCAGACACTGAGACTGAGCCCAGGGGTGGCTCCAAAGCAATTTTGGACTCAGGGTAGAAGCTGAGTCACACGCTCTGAGGTGAGCACATTAGCTTAAGGGGGTCACGAAGGAGCACAGGAGCATGTTTTGCAGCACTCAGGATATCTTTGGCATGATGTTGGATTGTTGTCACAGCTGAACACCTCCTGCACACATTGTATTATTATCACTGCTGGACATTGTGCCATAGAGAACTTTTTTTTTTTTTTTTTTATTTAAGAAAAGTAGGTTACTGTGTATTGAGCACGAAGCACACTTTTTATGTTGATTAAGACACTATGTATGGTGTAAAAAGCACTAATAAGCACTAATTTATGGTGTAACAAGCACTTGTTTTTTCACACCTTGTTTATTTATTCTACATTCATATTATTTGTATTTAATATTATCGCACTAGTAAGCACAAAGTTGGTTATTATTAATTTTGTTTTTGGGGTCACCCAAGCGCAGCTCATAACTTGTAAATTTAATAAAAAGGCCCCAGTTATTACGTCAGGCTCTCCGGTGTACAGAAGATTTTGTTGGGCTTGCCCTGTGCCACATACTCTGAAGATGAGGTTGCGGAGAACCCCTAGCAGTTGATCTGCACTGGCAGTGCCTCTGATTCCGAGGTTCCATAGGGTCTTCTCAGGTGGTCGGCTCCCACGTTTTTAATGGGTGGAATTTGCTGTACCAGTTCGGTAGCTCAATTAGAGGGAGAACCAGAGTCTAGCAGAAGTGTTCTAGGTCCTCTGGAACTTGTAGGCCTAAGATCAAGGCAGTGAGGTAGAATGGACACTTCCAGCGTAGTGGATACCCTTGGAGGGGAGAATATTAAGCAGGGGGCGGGAGTCTCTATGCTGTTAAAGTGGGATGTTTGATAAGTCCTGAAAAATTTAAATGCATTATACATGATTTGAAACCAATTACGGGCTTTCTATAGAATTTCTTCCTTGAGCTGGTAACTTACTAAACAGCACATCATGTCTTGTGGAGGGTCAGATTCCCTGCCCTTAGTTCTCAGGGCATGATGTATGTATTTCTTAAAGATACCCACTACAGTGAGGAGAAGTTGGTCTTGTTCAACCAACTCTGGGAGGCCATGGATTCTGAGGATATGCCGCTTACCTCTATTATCAAGATCTTCCAAGTGGCGGTGTAGGTCTTGTAGCTGAAGCGTGTGGGTGTCCACCACTTGATTCATGCAGCAGATAATGGTGCCATGTTGGGTTGTAGTCTTTTGTACTTCGCGCAGCTGCCCGTAATCACCTTGATGTAATTGCACAGGTCTGTGACAGCCACCGATAAGGTGTCTTTGATGTCTGCTGCAATGTTGTGGAGATCACTCAGGCTTGGTTAATGCTGAGGAGTTGGGAGATCTGAAGAGAGAGGTGTAGGGCGCTTGTGAACCAGGCTGTGACTGGGAGGGTGCCACCATAGTACTCATTTGCATTTGGAAGATTTCTGGGATGTTTTGGTTGAACCCCGTACCTTGATCCCATGGGGAGTGAGAGTGCGATGATAAGTTGCTACAAGAGATTTTCCACATGTATGATTGTAAAGGGACCTCCGATAGTGCTGAATTTGTTCCTCCGGTAGAGGGAGCTCTTGTTCTAAGTGGCCATCTTCGCCCGAGGTCAGACCACACTCCCGGCTATTTTTTTTCTTTCATCTGGAGGAGGGGAGTATAGCTTTCTCAGCTAAGCACACCCTCCTGCCTGCATGTTTGAAGTAAGGGCAGATGGATTCCAGGAAGTAAATGCTACATGAATAATTTTCCATTACTCAAGATGGCCATCAGTGGCCACACCTAGAAATGCTAGCGTGGTGGGATTTTTTTGTGATTTCTCACAAAATAAAAGCATGGAAACATAAATGGATGGGTGAATTTGCTTTGGATATTACAAATGAATTAAATAGCATTTTCAGTTTGTGGTGCTTAAATATAGGTTACTTCGGCTTTAGCCTGGATCTACATTAGAAACCTAAACATTGTCAAAAGTTTCACACAGGAATGATTTGCATTTGTGTGTAGTATTCATGGACTTTCTAACCAGATCCCGACCGGCCAATAACAAAATGATGGCTGGGCGATGGATAAGTTATCTTGATCAAGCGTCATATGACATCCTTCAGGATGCACCACTAGTGCACGCAGTGCGGTGAGGCGTGTTCCTCGGACACATCCCACCCGAATCAGGGTAAACAGCCAATGAAATTAGCTGTTTATCATGTAAGCGGCTGTGTCCAATCACAGCCAGTCACAACTGTAAAAACGAGAGCGGTTACTAGCTGTTCCCAGTTTCCTCTCCTCAGACACCGATCATGTGAGGAGAAATGGAGAACTGTGAGTGACCTGTTACTGTGATTTCTACACACACTACTGTGCACCACACGCCCCCCCCCTCAAATAAAGAGAACCTGTCATCAGTGGATCTGTCATACAACCCATCTGGATCTGTCACACAACCCATCAGTGGATCTGTCATAGTCCAATAGTGCCACCATCAGTGGATCTGTCATAGTCCATTAGTGCCGCCATCAGTGGATCTGTGATGCAGCCATGTCTTTGGATCTGTCACGCAGCCCCATCAGGGGACCTGTCATGCAGCCCCATCAGGGGACCTGTCACGCAGCCCCATCAGGGGACCTGTCACGCAGCCCCATCAGGGGACCTGTCACACAGAACCATCAGTGGATCTGTCACGCAGAACCATCAGTGGATCTGTCAGCGCAGCCCATAATACCTGCCATCAGTGGATTTGTCAGCGTAGCCCATTAGTGCCATCATTAGTGGATCTGTCAGTTCAGTCCATCAGTGGTTCTGTCAGTGCAGCCTAATCAGTGTCATCTGTCACAGAGCCAACATCCCCAACGCCCATCAGTAGTGTACCCATGACAGCTTTGCATCAACCTCCATGTCCAAAAGATGTTTTACACCTGAGGAGGCATATACAATCCTTACTATGTCGGATGATGAGAGCAGCGGGGAGCTCTCAACATTCCATTTTGATTCGGAATATGAGCCAATAGAGAGTAGTGGACCGGGGATGGAATCGGAGGAGGAAACAGTTCCTGCCAAAAGATTAAGAAGATCAGAAGACCAGCCCACCACCAGCAGCACCATACACCCAAACAGCACCAACACCAACAGAGCTAGACCCCAGGAAGAAAAGCCCAGTACCAGCACTGGAATAACCCACCAGACCCAAAGAATCAAGATACCCTGGCAATCCCATTATGGCTGCCTTCCAGCTCAAGGTCAGCTACAATCCCCTTTTTTACAGCCAGGTTTGGTCATAATTTTTCTAAATTAGATTATTTTTATTTGTTTTTCCCTCAAGATTTGTTGCATTACATTGTGGACCAAACAAATCTTTTTGCAGAGAAACATATTGTCACCAACACCAATTCGTCCCATGTCCATATGTTTTATTGGCGACGTCTCACAGTGGACAAGTTAAAATTGTTTTTGAGCCTTAGGTTTACAAAGAAAGACGAAGTGCATGCCTACTGGTCCACCCACCACATGCCAATTTATTCTGCTATGACAAGACTATGACATGCTCATGCGCATCCTGCATTTCAATGATAATTCACAGTGCCCTCCCTGAGATCATCCCAACCATATAAAATTATGTAAAACACGCCCCCTAATCCAAACAATTTGCTGAAATGTATGTCCTAGACCAAAACATTTGTGTGGACGAATCCCTTGTGCACTTCACTGGCCAGCTGCAAATCAAACAATATAATCCAAGTAAGAGGGCCAGGTATGGATTAAAACTCAACAAATTATGTGAAAGAGCCACAGGATATGTGCATGCCTTTCGTGTGTACAAAGGCAAAGACTCCCAGCTCCAGCCCCCAGAGTGCCCAACATTAGGGATGAGCTGCGAGTTCGAGTTGAACCCATGTTCGACTCGAACATTGCCTATTCAAAGCCAGGGTGACTTTGGCCAATTATGGCTCAGGGGGTTTAGTACACACCCCACACTATATAAGGCTGCCTGTGTGGCGGCCTTGTGTAGTGTGTTGCGGCAGCGGAGAGAGATAGACAGAGAGACAGTGTCATTTGATTTAAGTTAGATAGAGTAGGCAGGCGAGTCAGTTAGCTGCATTTACAGTGTATTGTATATATATATATATATACATCCTAGGTGTTGTGTGTGTGTGTGTATATATATATATATATATATATATATATATATATATATATATATATATACACACACATACATATACACACACACACACACACACACACACACACAGTTTAGCTAGATCCGTTCCTGTTATTCTCTTCCTGACAGGCAGGCAGGTGTTTTTACAGTATTTACAGTTAGTGTACTGTGTACCTTTGCACAGTGTGCACCTAAAGCTACCTGAAGAAAATTGGTGGTGTTCTTCTGATGCTATTAGTACCACAGGCAGGCAGCTGCAGTATTTACAGTTAGTTTACTGTGTCCTCTGCATAGTGTGCACCTAAAGCTACCTGAAGACAATTGCTGTTCTGATCCTGTTAATATCACAGGCAGGAGCTGCAGTATTTACAGTTAGTGTACTGTGTCCTCTGCACAGTGTGCACCTAAAGCTACCTGAAGACAATTGGTGGTGTTCTTCTGATCCTATTAGTACCACAGGCGGGCAGCTACAGTATTTACAGTTAGTGTACTGTGTCCTCTGCACAGTGTGCACCTAAAGCTACCTGCAGAAAATTGGTGGTGTTCTTCTGATCCTATTAGTACCACAGGCGGGCAGCTACAGTATTTACAGTTAGTGTACTGTGTCCTCTGCACAGTGTGCACCTAAAGCTACCTGAAGAAAATTGGTGGTGTTCTTCTGATCCTATTAGTACCACAGGCAGGCAGCTATAGTATTTACAGTTAGTGTACTGTGTACTCTGCACAGTGTGCACCTAAAGCTACCCGAAGACAAGTGCTGGTGTTCTCATACTAATAATACTACAGGCAGGCAGTTGATTCTGCTAGCTGCAGTATCAGTATATAGTGAGATGTAGCTTTGTGCAGCTACATCTCACTACAGGCCATTAGTATGTCTGGAAGGCCAACAAGGAGAGGCAGACAGTCACAAGCAAATAAAAGAGGGCAAGCAGGCTCTGTGTCTAGAGGCAACAGTGCTGGTCGTGGAGACGGTGCATCCTTATCAGCAAGTGGCCGTGGGACATGCTTGTCCTTTTTTTCAGCAGCTGGCCATGTTGAGCCGCAACATGTGTGAAAGACTTGGTAGAGTGAATGACCAAGCTGTCCTCATCCTCCTCATCCTCTCTCACCCAGGCTCAGGGTACTTTGTCTGGCAAAGCAGCTCAAAAACGTGGCCTCTTCCCTCGGCTCAATGGCATCAGTCACGCCTTCCCTAGCCCCACCATGTCCTCCTGAGGAGTCCCCCGAACTGTTTGACCACAGTGTTGGGTACATGCTCCAGGAGGATGCCCAGTGTTTTTAAAGGCTCCAATGATGGTACCCAGCTAGAGGAAGGCAGTAACGTGAGCTCAGAGAGAGGGGGTGCCCAAAAAGGACAGCAATCTGGCAGTCATGTTCCCCCAGCTGCAGCATACTGCCAGCTTTGCTCCAGTGATGAGGAAGTCACTGACTCCACGTGGGTGCCTGATAGGAGGAGGAGGAGGAGGAGGAGGAGGAGGAGGAGGCGGCACATCTCCAACAAGGCAGGGTGCCCTCCAGGGGCCAGATTAAGGGCAGCACACCACCTGCATCACGAGCTCCGCATGTGCAGGGCGCTATTGTCTTTGCGCATTATTCCAAAAGTTCTTTGGTGTGGGCCTTTTTTGAGACGAATGCATCAGATCCCACTGCTGCTGTTTGCAACATATGTCTCAAACGTATCTAGCGTGGCAAAAACCTCACCCGCTTGGGCACCACATGCCTGACTAGACATATGTCGACCTACCATGCAGTTCGTTGGCAAGCGTACCTAAAAGACCCACACCAAAGAACAAAGCGAACCTCTCCTTGCTCCTCATTAGCTGGGATCTCCAACCCCACTATACCTTCAGTCCTCTCTGAAACCTGCACCGAGAGGAATGAAGGTGTAGACTTAGGTGTGTCAAGGCCAAGTACTTGCGGGCAATCTGCTATCGGTACACCGATGTCAGATTGTACCAGGCAAATTTCCCTGCCCCAGCTGCTGCACCGCCGAAAGAAGTTCGCTCCCAGCCATCCACATGCCCAGCGGTTGAATGCTAGCTTGGCTAATTTACTAGCACTTCAACTGCTGCCTTTTCAGCTGGTAGACTCTGCCCCCTTCCGTGAGTTTGTGGAATGTGTGGTTCCTCAGTGGCAGGTTCCAAAACGCCACTTTTTCTCACGGAAGGCGATTCCGGCTCTCTACTGGCATGTGGAAGGCAATGTCTTGGCCTCGCTGGACAGAGCGCTCAGTGGTAAGGTGCATATTACCGCTGACTCATGGTCCAGCAGGCATGGACAGAGATGTTACCCATCTTTCAACGCGCACTGGGTGACTTTTCTGGCAGCTGGGAAGGATGCAGGACAGGGTGCAGTAGTGTTGGTGGTTGTTCCGCCACCACGCCTCCAAAATTCTACTAGTGGTGATTCTGCCACACCTCTCTCCTCCACCCCCTCCTCTTCTTCTTCCTCCATGGCCTCTTCCTGTGCTGATTTGTCCTCGGAACCAGCGGTGCTCCGTAGGCGTTCAAGGGCCTACGCAAGCACACAGGCAAAAAAGATGCCATGCGGTGCTTGAGCTGGTGTGCTTGGGGGACAGGAGCCACACTGGGGCAGAGATTCTGTTAGCTCTGCAGGGGCAGGTTCAGAGGTGGTTGATGCCATGCCAGCTTAAGGCAGGTATGGTGGTTTGCGACAATGGCACCAACCTCCTCACGGCCCTCCGACAGGGACAACTGACCCATGCGCCCTGTTTGGCTCACTTCCTTAACTTGGTGGTGCAGCGGTTCTTGGGCAGGTACCCGGGCTTACAGGATGTCCTGAAGCAGGCCAGGAAAGTCTGTGTGCATGTCTGCAGGTCATATTATGCCAGTGCTCGGCTGGCTGACCTCCAAAAGGAATTTAACCTGCCCAAGAACCGCCTAATCTGTGACATGCCCACCAGGTGGAACTCAACGTTGGCCATGCTGCAGCGACTGCACACGCAGCAGAGGGCCATCAATAAAGTACCTATCAGAGATGCGTGTCACCATTTGAGGAGGCCATGAGGATGGTGAGCAGTGACAGTGCATGCATCAGTGACACTGTCCCTCTTGTCCATCGCCAGCGTCTGATTCACATGGTGCAGGATTACCTAGGGGCAAAATCGTCTGGGTTACTGGGTCTTGAGGATTGATCACTGGTCAGAGCTTGCACAGTATGCAATTGAGCTACTGGCCTGTCCTGCATCCAGTGTTCTTTCGGAACGCACATTCAGTGCTGCTGGAGTCTTTGTAACCAATCACAGGGTGCGCCTGTCCACCTAATCGTTCGATCGACTGACCTTCATCAAAATGAATCAGTCTTGGATCACCAGCTACCAAGCACCTGATGCTGATGTAACCAATTGATTTTTTTTTAATGTGAGATCCCTTCAAGACTGCCTATGCTCATGCTAAGTGACTATCCTGTTATGCTGAGTGACAATCCTCTTCCTCTTCAATTTTCATGCTGATAGCTTGTAAGAACATTTTTGGTTCTGGGCACCGCCACCAGTGGCCAATGCCCAATTTTTCTGTCCCTGTTTAACAGGGGCGTGTAATTACAATTTTTGATGCAATACTTTGCAGCAGGGCTCATTCCTGTGCTCCAACTAGAGTATCTGTGAGGGGTTGCAATGTTGTGGCACCAGTGCCTAAGGCCCAATTTTTCTGTCCCTGTTCAACAGGTGCATGTAATTACAATTCTTGATGTAATATTTCACAGCAGGGCCCGTTCCAGCGCCCACCAAGAGTAACTGAGGACTTACAGTGTTGTGGCACCAGCACCACCACCACCAAAGGCCCAATTTTTCTACCACTGTTCAACAATGGCATGTAATTACAATTCTTGATCTATTGTTTCACAGCAGGGCCCGTTCCTGCTCCCACCAAAAGTAACTGTGAGGGCTTACAGTGTTGTGACAACACCAACACCTAAGGCCCCAATTTCTGCAGAGTATATAGGGCAGGCCCCTAATTTCAAACATCCAACTTACAAACGACTCCTACTTGCAAACAGAAGGAGACAACAGGAAGTGAGATGGAATCTACCCCTAGGAAGGAAAATTCTCTCCTGTAAGAGTTAATATGGGAAAAATGTTTCTCCTCTTCACTGATGCTTTATCACCAATCCTTGTTTCAATAAAAAAACAATATTTTCAAAAAACATTTGTCATTGGGACAGAAAGTGAGGTGAATTCTTCTGAAGAGGTGCACAGACAGCAAAACAAATGTTACAGGGATGATAACCCTTCCCTATGTTTTCCAAAAAGCTTAAAAATAGATTTTTTGGCTGGAACTACACTTTAAAAATGTACTAGTTCAAAATTACAAACAGACAGTCCCTGTCTTGTTTGCACCACCTGTATACTGCTGTTCAGAGTATACAGGGCCTGGGGGCCCCACGCCTTTCCTTTTTTTAATTTGGGTGTGGGGTTCCCCTTAATATCCATACAAGACCCAAAGGGCCTGGTAATGGACTGGGGGGGGCACCCATGCCATTTGTCTCACTGATTTTCATCCATATTGCCGGGACCCGACATTACATTAAAGCCGCATTAACTTGTATATTAGCCTTTAAAATTAGCACTTTTGATTTTGAACGTTCGAGTCACATAGACTTTAATGGGGTTCTAAAGTTTGCGTGAACTTTTGGTCCATTCGCAGGTTCTGTTGTGAACGGAACCAGGAGGGGTGTTCGGCTGGTCCCTACCCAACATACATTTGAACCTGATAGTGTGGACTCAAATGTTATTAACAGAGTCAGATGGGCATCAGGAGACTAAGCTCTCCCAAACTTTTAAACTGTGTAGCAGATCCACCATCAGTCACGGTAAACTTCTCACTCAGTAGGTCAATTGTCATAGAAGCAAAAAGAATCTCCACATAGTGTAAAACTATTTACACTGTATATCAAATGTATTAAAAGAATATTGCACTTACATGCAACAGGAAGAAAACAGGCATGTCATCATAAAATTCAATAAACCATAGTATTTGAACGCAGTTGTTAGATGAACATCAACTTGACATGTTTCATCTGATAAGACATCATCTGGAGTATGACTATCCCATCTTTCACTGTGTTTATATAGTAGTATCTATTAAAATCATGAATCACTGATTGTCTTCTATCAGTGACACTTTCTACCTCTAATATAATTTCCAAGATGTTGCTTGGCGTGCGTGTCAGGCCTCGGTTTGATTTGTGTAACTGAGCATGTGTCATTCCAAGCCTCGATAATATAACGGATCGAGATTCATTAGGGCAAGCGCATGTGACCTTCCTTCAACTACAGGAGGAGCTTGACAGAGTGTAATGAACCCTGAAGTAACTCTCGTGTGTTCATAGCCTCCATTGATCTTGGCCGTGTCTCGCAGCGCTACAAACAAACCACTTCCTCTGTGGAGACACCAGCTAATTGGATTAAATGTTGGATGGGATTTTTTTTTAAATAAAAAATGTGCATATATGGAGATGATTCAGATGACCTACTAATAAACCAATGAATTAAAAAAAATAGATAAAAGCTTGAACAACCATATTTTGGATAAAAAGAGAGATTTTATTTAATTCCTGACGCCCCCAGAATTCCAGTAATGTACTATCTCCCCAAAGTACATAAAAATCCAACAAATCCCCCTTGACGCCCTATAGTAAGTGGCATAGATTTGGTTACTTCCCGCATTGGGCGTTACATTGATTTTTATTTACAACCATTAGTCAAAAAAATACCCTCATATCTAAAAGATACCAAAGAGACAGTAAAACGAATGAAGGATTGACCTTCATGGTAAATAAACATGTATTCCTCACCATTTGGGTTTAGAAGCAGTCTATTATTTGAAGGAAGATGGTACCCTTCTCCCCTTTCAACTTCAATTCATAATGTAATTATAACAATTTGCCACGAAACTAAATTACTTTTGGTTTGATGACAAATGTTATCTCCAACAAAAGGGAGTGGCTATGGGGGCCAAGTTTGCCTCTTGCCTGGCCAATTTATTTATGGCCAAATGGGAGGAGGATGTTGTCTATGCTCACAGTTGACCCAAATTGGTTCTCTGGGCCAGGTACAGAGAGAACATAATTTTATCTTGGACCTTAATGTCAATGATAGAGGCTTTTCTCTGAGCTATTAGGCAAGCAGGGAAAAAATACATTTTCTGATCTGGAGATGTCTATTGTCAATCAACAGTTTGAAATTAAAACATATTTCAAACCGACTGACCATAACAGGTTTTTACTTTTAGATAGTCCTCACCATAAATTGTGGTTCAGCTCAGTTCTGCAGAGCCAATTCCTTCGCTTACAATGGAATTGTACAAACATCCATGATTTCCACCAACAGGCACAGACCCTAAAATGTAGATTCTTGGAAAAGGGTTATCAAAAAATTTTGAGTTAGATAGAGAGATAGAAGAACTAAAGTAGAATTTCCTACTGGTTGTTAAATCCCAACAAATCTCAACAACAACAAGTTGAGAATTTTAAATGGTCCTTCTTCACGTCCTTTTCAGTTCAACATAAATTAAAGCCATTACCACTTAAGCCCGGAAGGATTTTCCCCCTTCCTAACCAGAGCATTTTTTGTGATTCACCACTGCGTCGCTTTAGCTGAAAATTGCGTGGTCGTGCGACATTGTACCCGAACAAGATTTATATATTTTTTCCCACAAATAGAGCTTTATTTTGGTGGTATTTGATCACCTCTGCGTTTTGTTTTTTTTCACTATAAAGACCGCCAATTTTGAAAAAAAGCTATATTTTTTACTTTTTGCTATAAAAAAATCTCCAAAAAATATATAAAAAAACAAATTTCTTCCACAGTTTAGGCTGATATGTACTCTACATATTTTTGGTTAAAAAAAAAAAATCAATTTGTGAAACAAAAAAAACAAAACAAAAAAAAAAAAAATCGCAATAAGTGTATATTGATTTCGTTTTTAGGGGATAGATTTATGGCATTTTTATTATTATTAATTTTTTTTTATAGTAATGGCGGCGATCTGCGATTTTTATCGGGGCTACGACACTTGACACTATTTTGGGACCATTGACATTTATACAGCTATCAGAGCTACAAATAGCCACTGATTACTGTATAAATGACACTGGCATGGCAGGGGTTAAACACCAGGGGGCGATCAAGGGCTCACTACAACATGACAGAGATCACTGCTCCCGATGACAGGGAGCACTATTCTAAAAGAGTTCATATCACCACAAAGTGGCGTTGTGTACTTTCTAAAGATTTCTAAAGACAGGGAGCAGTGGATCCCTGTCATGTTGCTAGGCAGAACAAGAAAATGCCTTGTTTACATAGGCATCTCCCCGTTCTGCCTCTCCTCGGCACAATCGTGGTCCACCGTCGAATATCCAGTTTGCGGGACCTGCAGGCATGCTCCCGCGGCCGGCGCACGCCTGCTAAGTGGCAAATTCCAGTGGTTAACAAGCATTGGGACATTCTCAAAAATGGCTCCATCCTTCCGGAAAGAGTCAGTCATTTATAGGGGAGCTCCTTCATTAAGAGGTATGATTGCCCCCAATGTAATTAATCCCCCCCAAAAGAACTACTTTCTTTTATAATATAATGGGTTATTATCCTTCCGGTAAATGTCTGTTACAATTCCTGCGGCAGAAGAAAGACTGAAACCTTTGAATCTACAGAAACAAAGCATAAATATCAAATTAAACATTTCACTACATGTGCTACTAAAAACCTTGTCTATTTAATAACCTGTCCATGCGGGATACAATACATTGGTAGAACTATACGTTCAAACCCCCGTGGCATCAGAGGGGGGTGGGGTCACCAGTTTACATAACCGGGGGGCCCCACCCTCAGCTATATAACAGCTGTCATTGAGGAGAAGCGTCACTCAGCGGGAGCCTCCCATGGAGGCGGAACTGTTGCGACTTTTTTTTTCTTTTTTGGTCCGTCGGGTGGCATAAATTTACATTGCTGGACATTTTTATTTTTTAATAAAGGACTTGTCCCAAGCTGTCTTTTACCATTTTTGACACTTTTTTTGTGAAATGGTAGGGGTACAAACTCCCGTTACCAATTCACATGGGGGGGCCGGGATCTGGGGGTCCCCTTGTTAAAGGGGGGATTCAAGATCCCGATAAGCCCCCCGCCCGCATACCCCCACAACCACTGGGCAAGGGTTGTGGGGATGAGGCCCTTGTCCCCATCAACATGGGGACAAGGTGCTTTGGGGTCAGATCCCAAAGCACCCTCCGCATGTTGAGGGCATCTGGCCTGGTACGGTTCAGGAGGGGGGCTGCTCTCTCATCCACCCCCTCTTTCCCTGCGGCCTGCCAGGTTGCGTGCTTGGATAAGGGTCTGGTATGGATTTTGGGGGAACCCCTAGGCTATTTTTTTGTAATATTGGCGCAGGGTTCCCCTTAATATTCATAACAGATCTGAAGGGCCTTGTATGGATTTTGGGGGGACCCTAAGCAATTTTTTTTTTTAATTTTTGTTCGGGGTTCACCTTAATATACATACTAGACCCAAAGGGCCTGGTAATGGACAGGGGGGGGGGGACCCATGCCATTTTTTTTCAATGAGTTTTATCTATATTGCCATGACCCAACAATTCATTACAGCCACAATCAGTTTTGAATGACAATTTTTCCTTTAGAAATGTCATTTTGCTGCGGTCTAAACACGGGAAAATGCGCCACTTTACAGGCATACTATAGACACCCCCAAGGCATGATATTTAAAGGAATATTTAATTTTTATTGTTTCACTTTAAGCATTAAAGAAAAAATAAAATAAATCGCTGCTCCCGAAAAAAACTACATTTTAAAAAAAAATGTTTGCATTGATACATGTCCCCTGGGGCAGGACCCAGGTCCCCAAACACTTTTTATGGCAATAACTGCATATAGGCCTTTAAAATGAGCACTTTTAATTTGTCATGTTCATGTCCCATATACTTTAATGGTGTTTGTGTGTTTATCCGAGTTTTTTGCCTGTTCGCATGTTCTGGTGTGAACTGAACCGGGGGGTGTTAGGCTCATCCTTACCTGGCTTTCCCCCTGCTCAAAAAAGGCTACCATATCTATGTAGACAATTATTATATGAATTTTCCCCTTTTCTGACAACTATACTTTGAAAAAACCTTGGCCTGCGGTACCACCAGGAAAAAAAGGAAGGGTTGTCCACAAAATTTAATGACAACAAAGCTACAAATGGGGAAATCCGCAAGTCTGAGAAATGAGGAAGTGTTGGCTGTGAAGTGGAGGAACAAGAGAGATGTTTAAATCTTGTCCACCATCCACAATGACACCTTGGTGGAGATTCACGGAAGACGCGGTCCTGGTCGACTTCATGAGCAAATTTTCCCAAAAACATTCCCCCACAGAATCAGGAAAAAGACGTCAAAAGAATTGTTGTGTATGCAGCAGAGGAGGAGTTAAAAGAGACACCAGTTATTGTCCCCAATATCCCTCCCAACTTGGCCTATGCATCGGAGAATGCTTCAGATATTATCACACATTCCTAAGATATTAGTTTCCCTTATTTTTAACAGCCTGCCATTTCCCTGTTTCAAATACCTGTTCAGATCATTTGCCTGCTACTTCTATTAACCAAGTTTCTACCATCCAAGTTAAATGACCCTGGCCTGTTTACAATGATGCCTCTGCCTACCGTAAGGATTGTTTCTAAACCACGTTTCTGCCATCAGCCTGTTAATCGACCATGTTTTTTGCCTGCCGCTTGAACTGATCTTTTGCCCTGCTACTGTATTACACAGGGGTCTCACATATGTGAGGGACTTCTGAATAGTGTTCTGAGCAGAGAAAAACAGTTTTTGGTTTTCTCTGGGTTTTGTAATTCTCAGAACAGGGTCTGGAGACTGGGGGCTTCAAAGAGATTTGGGTGGGAGAAGCCTCTGTCCCTGTCCCCATTCTTTCCTGACCGAAGCCATAAGTTTGATGTTCCTTCCTGCTGCCTGGACCAACACTTTGGCTGTGCTGACCATATCACTGCCTGTAATGACCCAGGACTTTATGGACCATGTTCCTTCCTGCTGCCTGGACCAATACTTTGGCTGTACTGACCTTATCTCTGCCTGCTGCCTGTACTGACTATAGACAGTATTGCTGCCTGGACAATTCCTTTTGCTGCTACTACCACATCTCTGCCTGCTACCCGGACCAATGCTTTGGCTGTGCTGACAGAATCTCTGCCTGTTCTGACTATGGACAGTATTCCTGCGTGCTGACTGGACGATTCCTGTCACTGACCACATCCCTGGCTGCTGCCTGGACCAATGCTGTCCTCTGTAGACCACTGCACTACTAAAACCACAGGTAATCTTTTGTTTACCCTTTGCTCAGCAGAATGTATTTTGGGGTGTAATTGGTATGTGCATGTTAGAAATATGAAGGGCCTTCAAAAATGTGATAGGTTGTCAGGAAATTAGATGTGTAATTTATGTCCCTAGAACACCTGATGGTGCCTCTTGGATGTTGGGCCTCTATATGTGGCCAGGCTGTGTGAGACTTTTACACATGTGATATCACCATTCTCAGGAGTAGCAGAATGTATTTTGGGGTGTCATTTTTGCTATGTACATGCTTTGTGTTAGAAATATTGTATAAATTGACAACGTTGTGTAAAAAAAAAAAAAAAATGTCTTCATTTTGTTTTTCACATTTTCCAAAAACTTTTTGAAAACAATGACAATCGGTGTTTGCTTTCCAAAATGAGGTCATCATGACCCCAGTATTTTGCAACTTTCATTTGTTTTGGAAAATGGAGAGGAAAATGTATTTTTCTTTTTTCAAAACTTTGTGACAAAAAGCGAGATCTGCTAAATACTCAACATGCTTCTCAGCAAATAGCTTGGGATATCTACTTTCCAAAAAGGGGTCATTTGGAGGGGGGGTTGTGCTATCTTGGCATTGCATTGCCTCTGAAACTGTGATAGGTAGTGAGGAAGTGAAATAAGCAATTTACCCCCTTAGAAAGCCTGAAGGCGGTAATTGGTTTTCGGGGTCCTGTATGCGGCTAGACTGCCAAAAAGTCTCACACATGTGGAATCCCTATACTCAGGTTAAGCAGCAGGATGTATTTTGGGGTTTAATTCCACATATACCCATGGTATGTGTGAGCAATATATCATTTAAATGACAACTTTGTATAAAAAAACAAGAAAAACATTTTTGTTTTCATTTTCCAGAAACTTGTGGCAAAACATAAAATATTCCATGGACTCAACATGCCTCTCAGCAAGTAGATTTTGGTGTCTACTTTCCAAAAAGGGTCATTTGGGAGGGTGTTTGAACTGTCCTAGCATTTTATGCATTTTATGCCACACATCACCCACTCTTCTAACCAAGACCAAGCCTTTTCTGACACTTTGTGTTCACTTGAAAAAAAATTTTTTTTGCTAGAAAATTACTTTGAACCCCCAAACAATATACATTTTTTAAAGCAGAGACCCTAAAGAATAAAATAGTGGGTGTTGCAATTTTTGCGAATTGGCAAACACAACTTTTTGGGAAATAAAACACTTTATTTCAATGCACAAAAACAATAAATAGCCCAATTATTTGGTAAAATCGAAAAGATGATCTTATGCCGAGTACATAGCTATCAAATATGACATGCTTTAAAATTGCACACGCCCGTACAGCGGTGACAAACTACATACATTTTAAAAGCCTTTACGGGTTACCACTTTAGATTTACAGAGTAGGTCTACTGCTGGAATTACTGCCCTCGCTCTGATGTTCGTGGTGATATCTCACATGCATGGTGCAATTGCTGTTTACATACAACACAAGACCGATGCTTGCATTTGCCTGTGCGCAAACACGGGGGGACAGGGGTGCTTTTATTTTTTATTTTATTTTTACACTGATCCCCTTTCATTTTTTTTATCACTTTTATGGTTATCACAAGGAATGTAAATATCCCCTATATTAGTAATAGGTAGTGACAGGTACTCTTTTTTGAAAAATGTGGGTTCTATTGTAATGTTCTTTTCATGCAGCCTGTGGGCTGCATGAAAAAAGGGAACCTAACAAATTCCTCCATTCACAGCGATCGATATGGATGAAGAAATCTCTGTCAGAAAGTGTGTGGTATGCCCACCATTAGAACCGCTCTGCATCCACCCACTTCTGATGATGGGCATACATGCATCTTTTTTTTGGCTCATGCCAAAAAAAGTAAATTAAATATGTGGCGAAGCATAGGGGAGATCCGCCCTCTGTCCATTCCATACCCTATGCTTCGCCATATATACTCTTTTTTTAAACTGTGGTGGTGAAATCACCTTCTACAGTGCTGTAGTCACCGATTTAAGTATGCTGAAAGCAAACCCTGTTGCTGTCAGAATAAACAGATCAGTGCTGCAGCTGAATGGTGTACCTTTAAAGCAAATATTGGTTAACAATAAAACATAGTATAGATAAATCATTACAATATAATAGTATACCGTACAGTAAAACAGTAGATTGGTGTATCTGTAAAGCAAACAATGGTTAACAATAAAACACAGTACCAATAAAACACTAACTCAATAAAACAATAACTTTTTTTTTATACAGTATTGCAATCTGTGCAAAAAAAAAAAAAAAAAAAAGAGTAAAAAATATATGGCGAAGCATATGGGCAATCCGCTATCAGTCCACCCCAGCCCCTATGTTTCGCCATATTTTGTTATTATTATTATTCACAATTTATATATATGCTCTTTTTATTAACTGTGGTGGTGAAATCACCTCCTACAGCGCTGAAGTCACTGATTTACGTATTGTGAGAGCAAACCCTGTTGCTGTTAGAATAAACAAATCAGTGCTGCAGCTAAATGGCGTACTTGCAAAGCAAACAATGGTAACAAAAAAAACCCAGTAACAATAAAACATTGCAGTATAGTATAAAGTACAGTAACACAGTAAGAACAGAACATTAACTCAATAAACGGCAACTATTTTTGGCTTTATGTTTTTTTTTACACTTTTTTTGTAACTGTAAAAAAACTTTATTCATTCCAGGCTAGGGCCTCTCAAAATGCAATAGCCATCTAACATCTTTCCCTGTGTAAAAGTGTGCCCTAGACTGTGCTGTGCTGTACCCTATACTAATAATCCACTAGTGTGTGGTAGTGACAGAAACATTTCCCGATGCAGAGACCAGGTTGGCCAGGAGGGACAAAAATAGCGGGTGTCACCCCTATATCAGCATTTGACAGACACGATATCTTCTTTGGGCTGCTCTTTGGGTAGGAGTACCAGGAAGGACATCCGGAAAATGCCTCTAATGCAGCTGGCTCACTGCATCTGGATTGTTAAATTGGGCCACAGCACCTTCTGAAAACAAAAGGGTTTTGATAATCTCTTCCTGGAATTTTGCACAGTTTTGTACAGTGCATTGAACAAAGCCAGTTGGAATAAGTATACAGACACTTTTTTGATCCAGCATCTGGCCTTATGGGCACTCAAGTACGACCCCATCATCTGGTCGTTGAAGTCCACCCCTCCCATGTTAAGGTTGTAGTTGTGGACACAGAGGGGCTTCTCAACAACACCAGTCACACACACGGACTGTCGTGTCTGGGTGAGAGGAAGACAGAATGAAAACGTTCCTTTTGGCCTTCCACCTCACTGCAAGCAATTCATGACATCTCAAGCAGGTTCTCTCCCCTTGTCTAAATGGGGCATTTACAAGCCGTCGGGGGAAGCCCCGATGATTAGATGGCACAGTGCCACATGCGCCAATTCCTAATTGAAAGCGGTATCTAAAAAAGTGGCACGCTTGTATAAAAATTATCCACGTAGAAACAATACCCCTTTTCATACTCCTCTACACAAACAGCTTGTTCGGGGATATACAAGGCTGAAAATTTTTGGATGAAGTGGTTTACGAGGGGCCGAATTTTGTGGAGCCAATTATATCCAGAGTCACCCCGAGGACGACAGAGTTCATTGTCGTTGAAGTGCATAAACCACAAGATTTGCTCATATCTAGTCCTGGCCATGGCTGCAGAGAACATGGGCAAATGATGAATTGGGTCAGTGGACAAATATGACTGCAACTCACGCTTTTTAGTAATGCCCATGAAGAGGGATAGGCCCTGAAAGGTTCTAAATTCAGAAACAGTGATACGTTTCCGTGCAAATTGTCTGCAAGGGTCAAATTTGGGTTTGCGGCGATTAATTGATCAGCATATAAATTGCTTTGGTCCACAATAGATCTGTACAACAGCTCATAAAAGCCAAGGGGAGTTAAATCTGTTTCCACCTGAATTCTGGGTTGGCCAGTGAATGGGGAAAGTATGGACACTTTAGAAGTGGTGGGCTGCCAATCAGGATTTTCAGGCGCATCAGGAAGGGCACTATGGGCTCTACCGTCCTGTGTTTGAATTCTTGGTGGCTGCAGGACACTACTTCTGCTAGCCACCGCACTAGATTGAACTGAACTTATGTGACTCGCCACATCACCAAGTGTTACTGCAGTGCTGATTTGTCCATGACCAGGATGTACAAGGCCGCTGATGCTTGCCAGTTCACCAGAAGGTAGAGTGGCACTAGTACTGGCACTCTGCTGCTCATGGGAACCATGTGATTGTTGTACCTCAGCAACAGGGAAGTGGGGTCATGTATGCCTGACCTCAGCAGGGACCACTACTCTGTCATTAGAGTTATCTGTCAATGTGCCGCTGCTCTCTATAGGTTCGTATACTGAGCGTGATTCTAACAGTGAGGACTCCCCATCGCTCTCATCTTTCATGCAGGCTTCTTCACTAGTGTACCTTCAGTTTGACATTTTGGCCAATAAGTTTATAGGTACCTAGTGTGACTCACAGGTAAAAAAGCACCTGGTTGTCATGGACTGTTTGAACCGCTACAAAAAAGTTAACTGCTAGCACTATAGCAAAGATCAGACCTGACTCTGCTAACACTGCAGTTTTGTGTACTGTGTATCGAAAATGACAGTGATCTACTGATACTGCACTTCTTGGGGGGCGGGGGGGGGCGGAAGGCCTAAGTGGAGGTGCTAGCAGGTGTTGGGGCTGATCCTGCTAATGCTGCGGTTTGGGAACAGTATAGTTCTGATCAGATCAAAGATATTGATCCGTTCAGATACTATACTAGTAATGGAGGTGTATAGTGTGTGTGTGTGTGTGTTTAATCAAAGGGTTACAATTTATTAGTGAGTACATGGCAGGCAATCTAAAGTTATCAGGGATTGACGCTGAAGCTAACGATAACTGGCGTCACCCGTGACACTAACACAGTAATCAGAAAAAAGATCTGTACTAATGACACTGTAATGCCCCGTACACACGGTCGGATTTTCCGATGGAAAATGTCCGATCAGAGCGCGTTGTCGGAAATTCCGACCGTGTGTGGGCTCCATCGGACATTTTCCATCGGATTTTCCGACACACAAAGTTGGAGAGCAGGAGATAAAATTTTCCGACAACAAAATCCGTTGTCGGAAATTCCGATCGTGTGTACAGAAATCCGACGCACAAAGTGCCACGCATGCTCAGAATAAATAAAGAGATGAAAGCTATTGGCCACTGCCCCGTTTATAGTCCCGACGTACGTGTTTTACGTCACCGCGTTTAGAACAATCGGATTTTCCGACAACTTTGTGCGACCGTGTGTAGACAAAACAAGTTTGAGCCAACATCCGTCGGAAAAAATCCTAGGATTTTGTTGTCGGAATGTCCGAACAAAGTCCGACCGTGTGTACGCCCTATTACAGGGCAGTGAAAGGTTAAAACTTTATTAGGTAATATATGGCAAGTGCCCTGACCGTAACAAGTAACACCAATACAGTGATAAGTAAAATATCTGTACACTGTACTTAGTGACAATGATAAGGGGTTAAATGTGCTTAACTTTGTGTCCTGGTGTCAGCGTAGTGCTGATACTTTCTCCTCTAACACTGGAACTGAAAAGGGCTCCAGGAGAGGACATTGCATAATTTTGAGTGCCTGTGTTTACATTACACAGGCACAAGATGTTCTGTGATTCATCAGAATGGATCAGCAGGTTCAGGCTATAAATCAGTAGCCTGGACCTGTAGATTGATCGGTTCTGAAACAAATACAACCATCACCAGGTCGGCCCCTTATCCATGGGCGAGAGCGATGTACAGATACGTAGTTTCACACAGCCGGGCTGCCCTTCCACAGTAATTGTGCGGAAGGTGGTCTGTAACTGGTTAATATGACAATTTTGTGTAAAATAAATAAAGAATTTACTTCTTAATTTTCTCAAGAATTGTGGGAAAGGATTACAACTTCAAAAAACTCCCCATGCATCTTACTAAATTCCTTGGATTATCTACTTTCCAAAAAGGAGTCATTTGGGGGGGTTGCTGGACTGTCCTGGCTTGTTAGGGTCTCAAGAAATACTAGGGATGAGCTTCGTGTTTGAGTCGAACCCATGTTCGACTCGAACATCGTCTGTTCGCCCGTTCGCCGAATTGCGAGCGATATGGGCCATTCGCGCCAAATTCATGTGGCGCGTCACGGCCCATAATTCACTGCGGCATCGCAGTGCATTGCTGGCTGATGATTGGCCAAGCATGCACTATGACCCGCATGCTTGGCCAATCACAGCACCGTCAGTAGAGAGAGCTGTAATTGGCCAAAGCCAGGGTGGCTTTGGCCAATTATGGCTCAGGGGGTTTAGAACACGCCCCACACTATATAAGGCCACCTGCACGGCAGCCCTGTGTAGTGTGTGTTCCGGCGTTGAAAGAGAGATAGATAGACAGAGAGACAGTGTAATTTCATTTGAGTTAGCTAGATTAGGCAGGACAATCAGTGAGTTAGCTGCACTTACAGTGTATTGTGTATATATATATATGCATCCCAGGTGTTATATGTATATATACACATACACACTGTATTCAGTTTAGCTAGATCCGTTCCTGTTATCTTCTTACTGACAGGCAGGCTTGTCTTGTTACAGTATTTACAGCTACCTGAAGAAAGTTGCTGGTGTCCTTTTGATCCTATTAGTACCACAGTCAGGCAGCTAGACTATTTACAGTTAGTGCAGTGCGTCCTGCTCACAGTGTTCAGCTAAAACTACAAGTTAGTGCAGTGCATCCTGCTCACAGTGTTCAGCTAAAACTACAAGTTAGTGCGGTGCGTCCTGCTCACAGTGTTCAGCTAAAACTACAAGTTAGTGGGGTGCGTCCTGCTCAGTGTTCAGCTAAAACTACAAGTTAGTGCGGTGCGTCCTGCTCACAGTGTTCAGCTAAAACTACAAGTTAGTGCAGTGCGTCCTGCTCACAGTGTTCAGCTAAAACTACAAGTTAGTGTAGTGAGACCTCTGCACAGTGTTCAACTAAAGCTACAAGTTAGTGCAGTGCGTCCTGCTCACAGTGTTCAGCTAAAACTACAAGTTAGTGTAGTGAGACCTCTGCACAGTGTTCAACTAAAGCTACAAGTTAGTGCAGTGCGTCCTGCTCACAGTGTTCAGCTAAAACTACAAGTTAGTGTAGTGAGACCTCGGCACAGTGTTCAGCTAAAACTACAAGTTGGTGCAGTGTGTCCTGCTCACAGTGTTCAGCTAAAACTACAAGTTAGTGCGGTGCGTCCTGCTTACAGTGTTCAGCTAAAACTACAAGTTAGTGCAGTGCGTCCTGCTCACAGTGTTCAGCTAAAACTACAAGTTAGTGCAGTGCATCCTGCTCACAGTGTTCAGCTAAAACTACAAGTTAGTGCAGTGCGTCCTGCTCACAGTGTTCAGCTAAAACTTCAAGTTAGTGCAGTGCGTCCTGCTCACAGTGTTCAGCTAAAACTACAAGTTAGTGCGGTGCGTCCTGCTCACAGTGTTCAGCTAAAACTACAAGTTAGTGGGGTGCGTCCTGCTCAGTGTTCAGCTAAAACTACAAGTTAGTGCGGTGCGTCCTGCTCACAGTGTTCAGCTAAAACTACAAGTTAGTGTAGTGAGACCTCTGCACAGTGTTCAACTAAAGCTACAAGTTAGTGCAGTGCGTCCTGCTCACAGTGTTCAGCTAAAACTACAAGTTAGTGTAGTGAGACCTCGGCACAGTGTTCAGCTAAAACTACAAGTTGGTGCAGTGTGTCCTGCTCACAGTGTTCAGCTAAAACTACAAGTTAGTGCGGTGCGTCCTGCTTACAGTGTTCAGCTAAAACTACAAGTTAGTGCAGTGCGTCCTGCTCACAGTGTTCAGCTAAAACTACAAGTTAGTGCAGTGCATCCTGCTCACAGTGTTCAGCTAAAACTACAAGTTAGTGGAGTGCGTCCTGCTCACAGTGTTCAGCTAAAACTTCAAGTTAGTGCAGTGCGTCCTGCTCACAGTGTTCAGCTAAAACTACAAGTTAGTGCGGTGCGTCCTGCTCACAGTGTTCAGCTAAAACTACAAGTTAGTGGGGTGCGTCCTGCTCAGTGTTCAGCTAAAACTACAAGTTAGTGCGGTGCGTCCTGCTCACAGTGTTCAGCTAAAACTACAAGTTAGTGTAGTGAGACCTCTGCACAGTGTTCAACTAAAGCTACAAGTTAGTGCAGTGCGTCCTGCTCACAGTGTTCAGCTAAAACTACAAGTTAGTGTGGTGTGTCCTGTTCACAGTGTTCAGCTAAAACTACAAGTTAATGGGGTGCGTCCTGCTCACAGTGTTCAGCTAAAACTACAAGTTAGTGCAGTGCATCCTGCTCACAGTGTTCAGCTAAAACTACAAGTTAGTGTGGTGTGTCCTGTTCACAGTGTTCAGCTAAAACTACAAGTTAATGGGGTGCGTCCTGCTCACAGTGTTCAGCTAAAACTACAAGTTAGTGCAGTGCATCCTGCTCACAGTGTTCAGCTAAAACTACAAGTTAGTGGGGTGCGTCCTGCTCACAGTGTTCAGCTAAAACTACAAGTTAGTGCGGTGCGTCCTGCTCACAGTGTTCAGCTAAACCTGATCCTATCACTACCGCAGGCAGCTAAAAAAGCTACAAGTTAGTTTTTTGCGAGCTCTGCACGGTGTTCAGCTAAAGCTACATGTAGAAGGTTGGTGGTGTTCTCATACTACAGGCAGGCAGTTGATTTTGCTAGCTGCAGTATCAGTACATATATATATATATATATATATATCCCAGCTTAGTGCAGCTACAGGCCATTAGTATGTCTGGAAGGCCAAGAAGGAGAGACAGACAGTCACAAGCCAATAAGAGAGGGCAAGCAGGCTCTGTGTCTAGTGCTGGTCGTGGAGACCGTGCATCCTCATCAGCACGTGGCCGTGGGACATGCTTGGCCTTTTTTTCGGCAGCTGGCCGTGTTGAGCCGCAACATGCGTAAGACTTGGTCAAGTGGATGACCAAGCCGTCCTCATCCTCCTCATCCTCTCTCACCCATGCCCAGGGTACTTTGTCTGGCAAAGCAGCGGCCTCTTCCCTCGGCTCAATGTCATCAGTGACTCCTTCCCTAGCCCCACCATGTCCACCTGAGAAGTCCCTCGAACTGTTTGACCACAGTGTTGGGTACATGCTCCAGGAGGATGCCCAGCGTTTGGAAGGCTCTGATGATGATACTGAGCTCGATGAAGGCAGTAACATGAGCACGGACAGAGGGGGTGCCCAAGAAGGACAGCAATCTGGCAGTCATGCTCCCCCTGCTGCAGCATACTGCCAGGTTTGCTCCAGTGATGAGGAGGGAGGGGATGATGAGGTCACTGACTCAACGTGGGTGCCTGATAGGAGAGAGGAGGAGGAGGAGAAGGAGGCGGCACATCACCAACGAGGCAGGATGCCCTCCAGGGGCCAGCCTAAGGGCAGCACATTAACTGCATCACACCCCAAAGCTCCACATGTGCAGGGCGCTGCAGTCTCTGCTCGTTATTCAAAAAGTTCTTTGGTGTGGGCCTTTTTTGAAACGAGTGCATCAGATCGCACCGCTGCTATTTGCAACATATGTCTCAAGCGTATCTCGTGTGGCCAAAACATCTCCCGCTTGGGTACTACATGCTTGACCAGACATATGTTGACCTGCCATGCAGTTCATTGGCAAGAGTATCTAAAAGACCCACACCAAAAAACAAAGAGGACCTCTCCTTGCTCCTCATCAGCTGAGATTTCCAACCCCACTATACCTTCAGTCCTCTCTGAGACCTGCACTGATAGGAATGAAGGTGTAGAATTAGGTGTGTCACAGCCAAGTACTTGTGGGCAATCTGCTTTTGGTACACCAACGTCAGATTGTACCAGGCAAATTTCCCTGCCCCAGCTGCTGCACCACCGAAAGAAATTTGCTCCCAGCCATCCACATGCCCAGCGGTTGAATGCTAGCTTGGCAAAATTGCTAGCACTTCAACTGCTGCCTTTTCAGTTGGTAGACTCTGCCCCCTTCCATGAGTTTGTGGAATGTGCAGTTCCTCAGTGGCAGGTACCCAAACGCCACTTTTTCTCACGGAAGGCGATTCCGGCTCTCTACCGGCATGTGGAAGGCAATGTCCATGCCTCGATGGACAGGGTGGTCAGCGGTAAGGTGCATATTACCGCTGACTCATGGTCCAGCAGGCATGGACAGGGTCGTTACCTAAGTTTCACGGTGCATTGGGTGACTCTGCTGGCAGCTGGGAAGGATGCAGGACAAGGTGCAGTAGTGTTGGAGGTTGTTCCGCCACCACGCCTCCAAAATGCTAATGATTGTGACACACCTCTCTCCTCCACCCCCTCCTCTTCTTCTTCCTCCATGGCCTCTTCCTGTGCTTTGTCCTCGGACCAGTGGTGCTCCGTAGCCGTTCAAGGGGCTACGCAAGTACGCAGGCCAAAAGATGCCATGCGGTGCTTGAACTGGTGTGCTTGGGGGACAGCAGCCACACTGGGGCAGAGGTTCTGTCAGCTCTGCAGGGGCAGGTTCAGAGGTGGTTGACGCCACGCCAACTTAAGGCAGGAATGGTGGTTTGCGACAATGGCACCAACCTCCCCTCTGCCCTCCGACAGGGACAAATGACCCATGTGCCCTGTTTGGCTCACGTCCTTAACTTGGTGGTGCAGCGGTTCTTGGGCAGGTACCCGGGCTTACAGGATGTCCTGAGGCAGGCCAGTAAAGTCTGTGTGCATTTCCGCCGGTCATATAATGCCAGTGCTCGGCTGGCGGACCTCCAAAAAGGAGTTTAACCTGCCCAAGAACCGCCTAATCTGTGACATGCCCACCAGGTGGAACTCAACGTTGGCCATGCTGCAGCGGCTGTACACGCAGCAGAGGGCCATCAATGAGTACCTGTGCGACTATGGCACCAGGACAGGGTCAGGGGAGCTTGTTTTTTTCCCCACACCAGTGGGCCATGATCAGGGATGCATGCACTGTCCTGTCACCATTTGAGGAGGCCACGAGGATGGTGAGCAGTGACAGTGTATGCATCAGTGACACTGTCCTCCTTTTCCACCTGTTGGAGCACACGCTGTGTGGAATAATGGACAGGGCACTTGAGGCAGAACAGAGGCAGGAAGAGGAGGACTTCCTTAGCTCTCAAGGCCCCCTTTATCCAGACAGTGTTCCTGCGTGCCCGCCGATCACACAGGAGGAGGAGGAGGAGGAGGAGGAGGAGGAGGAGTAGGAGGAGGAGGAAGATTGTGTCAGTATGGAGGTGGAGCCTGGCACTCAGCATCAGCAGCAGTCTTTAAGGGATCAGTCCCAAGAAACACATGGACTTGTACGTGGCTGGGAGGAGGTGGCTGCGGACCATGTAGTCCTTAGTGACCCAGAAGACTCTGGACCGAATGCCTCAGCAAACCTACGCTGCATGGCCTCCCTGATCCTGCAAAGCCTGCGTAAGGATCCTCGTATTCGTGGTATCAAGGAGAAGGACCAATACTGGCTGGCAACCCTCCTTGATCCACGTTACAAGGGTAAGGTTGCGGACCTTATCTTGCCATCGCGGAGGGAGCAGAGGATGAAACATCTTCGGGAGGTCTTGCAGAAAGGTCTGTGCAACGTGTTCCCAGAGACTGGGAGGTTACAAACTCCTGTTTCTGGACAACGTGTTGCTGAGGCTTCGGTCAGTCAAAGCAGGAGCGGTGGAGAAGGTGGCCGTCTGACCGATGCGTTCAGACAATTTTTTGGTCCGCAGCCCCAAGGTATGATCGGTTCCAGCAACCATCGCCAGCGTCTGTTTTACATGTTGCAGGAATACCTAGGGGCAAGATCTGACTTGGACACCTTTCCCACCGAAAATCCTCTGGGTTAATGAGTCTTGAGGATGGATCACTGGCCAGAGCTTGCACAGTATGCAATTAAGCTACTGGCCTGTCCTGCATCCAGCGTTCTTTCGGAACGCACATTCAGTGCTGCTGGAGGCTTTGTAACCGATCCCAGGGTGCGTCTGTCCACCGACTCAGTCGATCGACTGACCTTCATAAAAATGAATCAGTCTTGGATCACCACCAGCTACCAAGCACCTGATGCTGATGTAACCGAATAATTTTTTTTGAAATCTCAGATTCCTTCTAAGACTGCCTATGCTGATGCTGAGTGACTATCCCTGAGTAATTATCCTCTTCCTCCTCAATGATCACGCTGATAGCTTGTAAGAACATTTTTGGTTCTGGGCGCCACCACCAGTGCCTAAGGCCCAATTTTTCAGCCCCTGTTTAACAGGGGCATGTAATTACAATTTTTGATGCAATACTTTGCAGCAGGGCTCGTTTCTGCGTTACAACTAGAGTATCTGTGAGGGGTTGCAGTGTTGTGGCACCAGCACCAGTGCCTAAGGCCCAATTTTTCAGCCCCTGTTCAACAGGGGCATGTAATTACAATTCTTGATCTAATATTTCACAGCAGGGCCCATTTCTGCACCTATCAAGAGCGAGTGAGGACTTACAGTGTTGTGGCACCAGCACCACCACCACCAAAGGCCCAATTTTTCTGCCCTTGTTCAACAGGGGCATGTAATTACAATTCTTGATCTAATATTTCACAGCCGGACCCATTTCTGCACCCATCAAGAGCGAGTGAGGACTTACAGTGTTGTGGCACCAGCACCACCACCACCAAAGGCCCAATTTTTCTGCCCCTGTTCAACAAGGGCATGTAATTACAATTCTTGATCTAATATTTCACAGCAGGGCCCTGTGAGGGCTTACAGTGTTGTGGCCACAACAACACCTAAGGCCCAAATTTCTGCTGAGTATATAGGGCAGGCCCCTACTTTCAAACATCTAACTTACAAACGACTCCTACTTGCAAACGGAAGGAGACAACAGGAAGTGAGATGAAATCTACCCCTAGGAAGGTAAATTCTCTCCTGTAAGAGTTAATATGGGAAAAACATTTCTCCTTTCCACTGATGCTTTCCAATCCTTGTTCCACAAAAAAACCCAAATTTTCAAAAAACATTTGTCATTGGGACAAAAAGTGAGGTGAAATCTTCTGAAGAGGAGGGCAGACAGCAAAACAAATGTCACAGGGGTGATAACCCTTCTCTATGTTTTCCAAAAAGCTTAAAAAAGATTTTTTGGCTGGAGCTAAACACGTTAAAAATGTACCCGTTCAAAATTACAAACAGCTTCTACTTAACAACAAACCTACGGTCCCTGTCTTGTTTGCACCGCCTGTATACTGCTGTTCAGAGTATATAAAACCTGGTGGCCCCACACCTTTCCTTATTTTAATTTGGGTGCGGGGTTCCCCTTAATATCCATACAAGACCCAAAGGGCCTGGTAATGGACTGGGGGGTACCCATGCCGTTTGTCTCACTGATTTTCATCCATATTGCCAGGACCCGACATTACATTAAACCCACAAGCAGTTTTAAATGAGATTTTTTTTCCTTTAAAAATGACATTTTGTGCAGGGACTGTTCTAAACGCGGGAAACACGCGCCACTTTACAGGCATACCATAGACACACCCCAGGTACGATAGTTAAAAGGAATATTTCACTTTTTTTTTTTTTACTTTAAGCATCATTAAAATCACTGCTCCCGAAAAATTGTCCGTTTTTAAAAGTTTTTTTTGCATTGATCCATGTCCCCTGGGGCAGGACCCGGGTCCCCAAACTCTTTTTAGGTCAATACCATGCAAATTAGCCTTTAAAATGAGCACTTTTGATTTCGAATGTTCGAGTCCCATAGACCTCAATGGGGTTCTAACGTTCGTGCGAATTTTCGGTCCATTCGCAGGTTCTGGTGCGAACCGAACTGGGGGGTGTTCGGCTCATCCCTACTGATTACATTAGGCGTGATCAATTTTCAACGATTGGCACCATAGCTTGTAGACTCTATAACTTTCACACAGACTAAAAATTATACATTGGTTGGGCAATTTTTAGGAAAATACGTGGCAGTATAAATTTTGGCCCAAAGTAAAGAAGAAAAAATACTTATTTGCAAAATGTTATTTTAGAAACTAAAAAAGTATATGTCACAAACAACTAAAATCCCAGTGGTGATTAAACACCACCAAAATAAGGATCTATTTGTGTAAAAAAAAAAAAACTTAATTTGTTTGTATACAGTGTAGCATGACTGAGTAGTTGTCATTTAAAGTGTGAGAGCACTGAAAGCTGAAAATTGGTCTGGACACGGAGGGGGTAAAAGTGCCCCGTATTGAAGTTGTTAAAGTGACATTAAAAGGTTAATTTAAAGAAAAAAACAAAAAAAACAATAAACGTGGCATAGTTACCTTCTCTGTGCAGTGGTTTTGCCCAGAGCAGCCCAGATCCTCCCTTTTTTTTTGTCCCCCGCCGGCACTCCTCCTTTTCAGACAGTGCCCCCAATAGCAAATCACTTGCATTGGGGGCACTAGTGCATGCTCACTCCCAAGCAATGCATCCATAAGACACAAAGAGCCAGGGCTCGACCCCACGCCTGCTCTCTCCTCATTGGCTTACTGGCTGTGATTGACAGTAGAAGGAGCCAATGACTCTGCTATCTCAGCCAATGAGGAATCAGTTCTCGTGCACATCGCTGGATCAAGAGAAAGTTAAGATGAGTCTAATGCCATGTACACACGACCGTACTTTCGACGGACTGAATCAAGTCGGACTTTGACGGACTTTTGACGGACTTCCGTCGAATCGGACTTGTCAACACACGATCACACCAAAGTCCAATGGATTTGACCGTGATGACGTACAACTGGACTAGAATAAGGAAGTTCATAGCCAATAGCTGCCCTAGCGTCGGTTTTTGTCCGGACTAGCATACAGACAAACGGATTTTTCAACCAGACTCGAGCCCTTTGGAAAGATTTGAAACATGTTTTAAATCTAAAGTCTGTCTGATTTTCGACAGAAAAGGTCCGCTGCAAGTCCAATGAAGCCCCCACACGGTCGAATTGTCCGACGGATTCGTTACGTCAGACCAGTTCAGTCAAAAATTCCGGCATTAGGGGGGTAATGAGGGGGCCACTGCACATGGATGTTTTTTTACCTTAATGCATAGAATACATAAAGGTATAAAAGCTTGAGCCTTTAAAACCACTTAAATGTATTTGAGTCAGGGGCGGATCCAGAGTCTAGTCTTGGGAGGGGCACTGCCAGAAAATATATTTTTTTGGGGTACATCTATCGGGGAAAAGGCTGGTGTTGGCGCTTCAATCATCACGGCACCATGGTTGTTATGGTGTCAGGATGATTGAAGCGCATTATTACTATTATTACATTGTTGTAAAAAATTAAATAGTTTAACTCACCATAATGCAGAATCAGTGGAAGCCCCGAGTGTGTCACTTGCCACATCGCCTGTCACCAGATGAAGATTGTCACTTGCCACGGTGGTCTCATGTCCCAGAGACAGGCAGCAGAGAAATGTTGTAATCCCCATTAGTATAGAATCCCCCTCAGTACAGAGCCCCCATTAGTATAGAATCCCCCCTCAGTGCAGAGCCCCCATTAGTATAGAATCCCCCCTCAGTGCAGAGCCCCCATTAGTATAGAATCCCCCCTCAGTGCAGAGCCCCCATTAGTATAGAATCCCCCCTCAGTGCAGAGCCCCCATTAGTATAGAATCCCCCCTCAGTGCAGAGCCCCCATTAGTATAGAATCCCCCCTCAGTACTGAGCCCCCCATTAGTATAGAATCCCCCCTCAGTACAGAGCCCCCCATTAGTATAGAATCCCCCTCAGTGCAGAGCCCCCCATTAGTATAGAATCCCCCCTCAGTGCAGAGCCCCCATTAGTATAGAACCCCCCCCTCAGTGCAGAACCCCCATTAATATAGAATCCCCCATCAGTGCAGAACCCCCATTAATATAGAATCCCCCCTCAGTGTAGAACCCCCATTAATATAGAATCCCCCCCTGCACATGTCAACCCACATATACATGGACGTGTGCTGTGCAGTGCACTCATACTTGTTAGTTAGTAAGTTACTGCTGTCTGCTGTATTATAGTAAGGAGGCGCCACTTCAGGCTGTGTCACGCTGTCACCAGCGTCACGTCGGGACCGGGTAGGTCGGCTCTGAGAGACTCGAGTCCGACCTCCGACGTGACGCCGTGACTCACTCACACACTGCAGTGTGACTGACGTCACTCGTTGCTAACGCCAGGGCCGCCTGGCGTCTAGCAACGAGTGCAGGGAAGAGGCTCCACCCACCTCTTTCCTTCAGTGTCAGACAGTGATCGCCGCTGCCCGTACCACACGCGAGTCTCTCTCTCGGCGCCGCTGATCGGCACATGTGAGAGAGAGACTCGGGCCGGCAGCGGAGCGGCAGCCAGGATACAATAATTCAGAGTGTGCTATTATTTCGGGGGGGGGCAATTGCCCTGTTGCCCCCCCCCTGGATCCGCCCCTGATTTGAGTAAGTATATTTGATCACTGAAAACTGGGGGGGGGTTATTTACTAAAGGAAAATCCACTTTGCACTGCAAGTGCACTAGAAAGTGCACTGAAAGTGCACTTGGAAGTAAAGTTGCTGTAGATCCGAGGGGAACATGCAAGGAAAATAAAAAACAGCATTTTAGCTTGCACATGATTGGATGATAAAATCAGCAGGGCTTCCACACATTTCAGATCTACCCCTTAGATTTAGAGCGACTGCACTTCCGAGTGCACTTTCAGTGCAGTTTCAAGTGCACTTGCAGCGCAAAGTGGATTTGCCTTTCGTAAATAACCCCCTGTGTGTCCATTTTGTAATTTTTGATGATAAGCACAGCACACCAAACACTGATTTTGTATTCATATTTAGAACATCTATGAAATGTACCATAGTTTACATTCTTCTCTTAGCCCATTTGACTAGAAGATATTTAAAAATACTGGACTGTAACAACGCATTAAGATTAAGGCCCCTTTCACACAGGGCATGTCCGTTTTGACAGACTCTGCTTGCTCAGTAGGGATCGATCCGTTGATCTCCACTGAGCAGGCAGATGACAGGTCCATCTCCACTCACTGTGCAGAGATGGACCTGTCAAAGCCTTGCTCTCCTCTATGGAAATATCAGATGAAAACATATCGCCTGTCCATTTTCATCCAAATCCTTACGATCCGCCAGACGGATGGAAAATAGGACCTCCATCCATCTGGATTTGGCAGACCGGAAAGAATCGGATAGCGGCAGATGTCAACGGACATGTCACAGCTGACATTCGTCGCTCTAGAGATAAATGGAGTGTCCAATTAGGTCCGCCAGAAAAACCGACAGGTGGACCCGATCGGACAGCATATGTGAAAGGGGCCTTAGGTGTAAGGGATCATTATGTGTGTTTACACAACACGCACCTGTAGTAGGCTTTGATATTTTTTTATACATTTTCCAGCAGTTGTGTCCTGGATTTCAATCAAATAAAGGATGTTCTGTTCTTTCAGTATATGCAAGATTCTGTGGTTTGCCTCCTTAACTTCAAAAAGCCAAAACAAGAGTGCATTTGCGTGCATTCCAAGATTGGCGCTCAGTCTTGGAGCTGTGCACCTGGTCGGCTGTTACAAGACTCCTATGGGGTTCCTGAGGCTTCACTTCCCAGTGTCTTGGGGTGCCGCAGACTCAGAGAAGGTCCAGAAACATTGCATGGCTGGAGGTAGTGAGCTCCGGGCCCGCTCCTGCCTGCTGCCGATGACTCGATCCTTGGCCGCCTCAGCCAAGATGTGGCCGCCGCTCCTCAGCTGCCTTTACATGTGCCAGCTCCTCAGGAAACCCTGGCCCTGCCTCGAACACTGAATCTTGGGACACACCATCTCCTGTGAGTACAACAGCCCTGGCTAATAAATACCCAGCATCCACAGAATCACTAATAGAGTAGACTCTGGATGATCTACTGCTGTCACAGCCACTGCACTCTCCTGCTAGCCCTGACACAGATCATCAAACGCTATTAACCAAGTTCTCAGATCTGCTGGACCAGGGTCTGGCTAAAACAGTGCAGCAAATTACTACGATGATCAAAAGCAGATCTGTAGGAGCTGGGGACTAGGATTGACACTATTGAGACCAAGCTAGAGACGACTGTCTCTTGTACTAACCAAAACACCCCCTGTAGCGAGCATCTTCAACATCAACATCAACTAGATCAAGCTCTAGCAAAGATTGATGACTTGGAAAACAGGTCCCGGAGATATCATTTCTGTACACTGGGTTAAAGATGTGGATGCTGTTCATACTATTATCTCGGAACTTCTCCCTGATTTACCAGCCTATTGCTTGGACCTAGACAGGGCTCATCACACCTTACAGCCTCAACGTCCCGATGGCCCACCACGGAATATAATAGTCAAGCCTCACTACTACAAAACCAGGGAAATGGTGATGCAGGAATCTAGAGATGCTTTCAACCTATCCCTCCTTGGGCATAACATTCAAGTGTTTTGGGACATCTCCCCCAGAAATGCAGGGCCCTCAAACCTTTACTGTCGGTTCTGAGATGTAAGGTGATCAAATATAGATTTCCTTTCCGTCTGTCCTTTACTTATGTCAATCGACAGCACTCCTTTTTGACCTGTGCAGAGGGGGAAGCTTTACTGCTACGGCTTAGCCTCATCTCTCAAGACAGCTCATCTCCGGGATCTTAATCTCCTGCAGGCCCAATCCATTTTGTTCCTCCTCTTTCTCCATTATGGCATCAAATATCCTCTGGACGCTCTGGGACATCTATACAATCATAACGCTATTGGTGTCTCCTGATGGTGGGAAGCTGTAATCTCTCTTCAATCCCCTTGGTTGCCGGAAACTTTGGAGCCCTTCTAGGTTACTCTTCCCTTTTGAAGTATCATAGGAACTTCGGTTGTCTTTGTTATTTTTTGGGGGGTTTTTTGCTCTTATTTTTGTAAAATTCTTATTACAGGGGTATGTCTTAGTTTATAATACCCCGCTGAGACATGCTGTACTGTTTATTAGAACTCCATACTCTTCCATGAACTTCCTTATGGTATATAGTCTCGCTATAGTGAACCTCTTTTTCTATGTTTATATGTATAATACTGACCTAGTCTGGATAAACAGACAAGGAAATATGTATGAAAATATAAACCACGTCAAACCATATATGTTTTTTGAGGTTCCTTGATTTATTTGTTCTGTGAGCTTGGGCCTGGCCATGCGCTCTCACTCATGCCAATGTCCTGATGTTTCTGGCTTTTCCAACTTCCATGCCACATCAGTTTAGGAGCACGAACCTACCTTGCTCTGGCCTGGGGACATTTCCCCGTCCCCTTGCTGAGGTATCTGTATACATGTTCATTGTCTTTTTTTCCTTTCCCTATCTTTTCCTAATTTCTTTTCTTTTTCATTTTGGAGACCTAGGTTTCAGGCTGGATGTTTCCATATGAGGAGCCTTGGTGCACGTGATATACTGGATACCTTCCTCTGGGTAGTGGTGGGTGGTGAATCATGCTGTGGAGTTGTTCTTTGTCACCATCAGTACACCTAGGATACCTTTGACACACTGTAGGGTGGTCTCCCATAAATGCCCAGGGCATTGATTCCCCTACCAAATGTCCTAAGGTGTTTCAATATTATCAATCATGTAGGGTGGATAGTCTTCTGCTCCAGGAAACCCACTTCCCCCTTTCCTATAGGCCTACTTTTTTACATAAGCATTATCTGGTCTTTTTTCTAGCGAACGCTCCAGATAAAACCTGAGGGGTGGCTATATGTTTTTCCAAACATGTATCCTTTACTCTCCAACAAGAGATTAGTGATCCTGAAGGGAAGTTCCTGTTAGTCAAAGGCCTAGTGGGGGGGGGTATTTTTTATTATTTTTTATTATGCTCCTAATGTTGATCAGGCTACCTTCGTCACCAAGTTACTTTGCATCTTGTCTCCATACCTGGAGGGACAGGCTATTTGTGGTGGAGATACTAATCTCGCCTTGGAATTGTCCGATAAATCAAACCCTAAACGTGCTTGTCTTAAACAGCCTCCTAGGGCAGGTACATGGGCAACTAAGAGGTTACATTCCTTTAACCTAGTAGATGCGTGGCTAGAATCTCATCCCACTATGAGGGATTATCCCTTTTTCCCTGCGCCGCACTCCACGTACTTAGGTATTGATCATATCTTCATTTCGTGTACTCTTGTGCCCAGTATCCATAAAGCTTCCATTAAAGAGGAAGTAAACCCTGGTGGGTTTTACTTCCTCTTTATTTCCCTGCAAAGCTAAAGCACAATGGGCTACTATGCATCGCACTTACCTGACACATAAGCCCACACCGTCGCCATTGTCCCCACGAGCAGGGAGCTTCCATCTTCACCCTCTTCCTTCCGGGGCCGCGAACTCCGGCTCTCCGACTGGCCAGAGTCACGTGACGTCACTCCCGCGCATGCACGGGAGCCACCAGTCACGGCATGAACCCTAATGGAAATGGCACGATGTGCCCTTTCTAAAGGGCGCATGCGCTGATGACATGGGCGCATGCACCGTAGTCATTGGTGCTCATCTTTTTAGTAAATATCTCCTAAACCGTGGAGGTTTAGGAGATATTTCAAGCACCTACAAGTAAGCCTTAATATAGGCTTACCTGTAAGAAAAAGTGGTTGTACAGGGTGTACAACCACTTCAAGGCTGATGCATGGTCTGATCCACAGTGTCAGTATCACTTTTGGCTATTTCGACCTCCCTCTTCGTGCCCACCAATGGTAGCTCAATGAATCCCTTCTGTTCGATCCTCGCTGGTGGGAGGACATTCAGGTTAGTCTACAACAATATTTTAGGGATAATCTTATGGATGATGTTTCTCCTGTAACAGTTTGGGCAGCCCATAAGGCTGTAGGGCAGGGGAAGCTCATTCTGTTGTCTTCAACCAACCAAACTCACAAGACATATATTCAAACTCTTGACAACGAACTGCAATCCCTACTGATGCCGCGTACACATGACCAGACTTTTCGGCATCAAAGGTCCGATCAAATCAGTCAGACAATTCGATCGTGTATGTGGGCTTCATCAGACCTTTCCTGTTGAAAAATCTGATGGACCTTAGAAATAGAACAAGTTTCAAATCTTTCCAACGAACTCTATTCCCATTGAAAAATCCGTTCATCTGTATGCTAGTCCGACGGACCAAAAACGACGCAAGGGCAGCTATTGGCTACTGGCTATGAACTTCCTTATTCTAGTCTGGTCGTATGTCATCACGTTCGAAGGGATCGGACTTTGGTGTGATCGTGTGTAGGCAAGTCCATTTCGTTGGAACTCCGCTGAAAAGTCCTTCGGTGTTCAGTCCGACGAGAAATCCGCTCATGTGTACGCTGCATTAGACATCATAAACGTAATCTGGACCATTCCCAACTCCAACAAATTGATAAGACCTAGGTGGAACTGAATCTGGCACTGATGAGGGCAGAAAAGATTATTAGTTGGGCCGCTACCAAATTTTATATGCATGAAGACCGGATCGGCTCCTTGCTTGCCAATAAGCTTAGCCTGAAAACGCGAACCTAAAAAAGTCCCCAAGCTGTGTTGTCCTGTCAGTTCTTACTCCCAGAATCCCCGCAAGGTGCTGGAGGCTTTCAGAAATTTCTATTCCTTACTGTAAAAAGCTCCGGTTGGGGAAGGTTATATTACTCCCCAGGATATCCAATGCACACGGGATGCATATGGAGGCCCCCTTCACCAAATGAGAAATTCTGGCTGCTATTATATCGTTGAAGATGGGTTTTGCTCCGGGATCTGACGGTTTTCCAGCTCTCTTTTATTGTAAATTGCAAGATCTGGTCCTTCATTTAGTTTGGTTCTTTAATGCCCTCCAGGATGGAGCCCCTCTGGATATCTCTTCCCATATGACATATATTTTGGTTGTGCTGAAACCCAATAAGGATCCTGGGGAGGTTGGAAATTACCATATAATTTCACTTATTGAAAATGATCTTAAAGTGGTTGTAAAGCCTTACGGTTTTTCACCTTAATGCAATCACCTTATGCATTAAGGTGAAAAACCTTCTGTGCTACAGATCCCCGCCCAGACCTCCCCCCCGTTTTACACACCTGAGCCCAATCCAGTGATGTGCATGAGTGCAGCGGCTCCAGCCGCTATCACACTCCTCAGTGGACAGATTGATAGCAGCGGGAGTCAAAAGCTGTGACATGGGAGTGGGGGGCATGGCCGAGTCTTGCTGTCTGTGTCAATGGATGCAGCAGCACGACTCGGGAGTGAACCCGCACAGGTGGAAAGCGAATTTGCATGGGGGCACCTGATTAAGTGGAGGGACCTGGAGGTGCACCCCAGAAGAAGAGGTTCGAGGCTGCTCTGTGCAAAACCATTGCACAGAGCAGGTAAGTATAACATGCTTGTTATTTGTATTTAAAAAAATGTGAAGGTTTATTACCACTTTAAGTTGTTCACACAAAGGTTCTGGCCAATAGATTGTCCGCCTTTATCAATTGCTATGTGCATAAGGATCAGGTGGGCTTCATCCCGGGTCGCTAGGGGCCGGACCAGATCAGAAGAGCGGTGGATGTCCTTTTGCTTCTGCGGTTGGGTTGGGCTGAGGGTGCCTCTCAAAAAGTCCTACTCCTATCCATAGAAAGCCTTTGACTCTGTATCTTGGGCCTACATGTTCCAGGTCATGGAGTTCTGGGGCTTTGGCCCACTTTTCCTGCGTATTTTGGGAACCCTGTACTCCCATCCACAAGCCAAGGTTAAGTTGATGGGATAGGTACCCGACAAGGCTGTCCCCTGTCTCTTAAGTTTTGCCATCGCTATTGAAACAGTTGCTATCGCCTTCCTTGATAACCCGAACATTAAGGAGGTAGTATGTGGCCCTCAATGCATAAATGTGCATTAATTAGATGTTAATTAAATCTTCGGCCATTAACATTAATATCCTTGAACCGTTGCTCAAGTTTTCGTGAATCCTTTCCATTCCAATGGCAGGGGGATCAACCTTCCTTGACAGCGTATGAACAATGGTGCACTAAAGACCAGGGTACTAGGGGTGGTATCTCAATGGTGTACAAATCGCTGCTCACTCCAACTCAGAAACAACCACATATGCTGGTTTGGGAAAGCAACCTTGACTGACGTGGAGCCGGAGTCTTGGTTTTCCAGACTCCAGGCTTTCTACAGGGGCATTTTGAATGTATCCTTAATAGAGGCTAGTCTTGAAGGTCCTGACTAGATGGGTCTATCAGACAGCTTCCGCAGTGTGTTTCAGAGATTATAAGTTACGCGGCACCATGCTCCACATTTGGTGAGAATGCCCCAAAATTAGGAATTTTTGTAATAGGGTGTTTTCCATGTTCCGCAAGTTGACAGGATCTCCTATTGCGCAGCAATCCCATATTGCATTGTTTAATGACCTGCGGCCAGGATTGCCACACCCAATAAAATGTTTGGTCTACTTCATCCTGCTGGCAGCTAAAATTACAGGAGCATTATATGCAGGAGCATGAAGGATACCTTTAGTATCCTTTCGGGGACTGAAACATAAGATTTCTTAGATCATGTTTCATTAAAATGTTGCCAGCATTATGTAGCACTGGTAGATTTTCAATCTACCGCTTATATGTAAATTTAGTGGGTCGTCTGTCCTGTATATAGTTCAGATTTAATCTATGGCTAAATTAGCTTCTGTTCCAGCTTTGGTTGTGTTGTGTGCAGTTCCACTCCATCGCCTGTAGATATCGGTGTCACTACAGACCGGAGCTGGAAAGCAACAGGCTTAGGTGTATTGAGTGCTCTTCTTTCCCAGAAGTAACTCGGCAGAGGTTGTCCCCTGCGATGCATTCTGGGAAGGGGTATTTAAGGGACAGACGCCATTTTTCTTGGTCTCTTTCTTTCCACCTGCTGGCTCTCCTAGCCGACAGGTATATGCTAGGAGTCCTACCTCGTGGTCCTCCGGGCCGGAGGACTGCGTTGCTGCAGCGTGTGGGTGGGCCCAGAAGTCTGTCTGGGGCCTGCTACTGCTACTCCAGGGATGGTCCTGTGCTGTCTGTCCTGCGGGAAGAAGCCGGACAATTGAGAAGATCCAGGGAGGACCCGTCTTGGAAGGATCATGCGGAGCGCTGGTCTGGAGAGGGGCCTAAGGCTCAATTGGAGGACGCATCCTAAATTCAACCTACCACGTAGTACTGCCGGGTTGGCTTAAAGGTTCTGGTACTGTGTTGCTGTTCATTTAAAACTACTACATCCTGTGACAGAGGATTGTGCAGTTACATCTGTTCTTCTCAAGTCTGTGGCAGAGACTTTTCTTGTTTGTGCTACGCTCCGGCTGCTAGGTCAGTGAGAGAGGCCTATCCGGGTGGGCAAAAGATTAAATCTGGGTCTGAAGGAATACTCGTCCTTAAGATATTCAAGTACTCAAAGATCAAAGACAGAAAAGATATTTGAACTTCCCTGAAACTCCCTCTCTACCTCTTTCCTGCTACTTCTTTCCTTTATCTCCCATTAAAGCATTGGAAAAAGTACTAAAGTGACTGGTTCATACGTTGTGAATACAAAGTTCTACATGGACTCTAGGTTCCTGATGTGGTGAAAATACAGGTAATGGGTGGCGGCAACAGCCTGATCAAAATCAGCAGCTCCTAATGGCGTTAGTGCTACAATTATTAATGATAAACAAAGCTTGTTTGAACAGACTTGGGAGCCGTGGGCAACTTGCATACAAGTGCCCCTATCCCCGACTCCTGTGCCCAACCAGAACCTTGGCACCTCTTACACACCCTAGGCCTCTTTCTAATTGCTGGATAAGTTTCTTCTCTTGGCTTTTTCTTTCCTTGCTCCTTTCTCTTGTTTGCTTTCCTCTATGTCTTACTTCCTTTTATTTCTTTTTTCATTCTGTTCCTCCCACCCCCCTTTTCTTTTTCTCTTGGGCTTTTCTTTTTCTTTGTTGCTTTCCTATTTGTCCCCCTTTTTTATGCAATAATGTGAGCCATTTCTACTCTTACTATGGCAGATCTTGCTATTATCAAATAATGTTTAGATTGTGGAAGGTCCTGCTCTTGCTAATCTAAACAAAGCATTTAGAGACTAGCTAGCACTTTTATTCTGGTTTTGGTGGGTTTTTTTTTTCTTTTAGATTTGCACTGTACTTGGATCCAGAGACTTTTGCCATTGCTACATTATATGCTCCTACTCTGTTTTGGATCTATGTATCCTCTGTTAAGATGGCTGACTTTATGTTGTCAATTTGTTGATACTATTGACACGAAAATAAAATCTTTTTAATGTATAAAGCCAAAACAAAAAGGTTTTATGACCACTAGGTTATGTCTAAGGCCTAAGCTACATGGACCGTTTGAACCTCACAATACACAGTAGTTTAAGCACTTTCATTGTGTTGCATGTGAGGTGATTGTTATCTGCATGTTCAGTTCATAAGCACAATATTTAAATTGCCTATACTGTATACTGTAGCTTACTCCGTAACCAGCTGTAGTAAGTATGTCTTTTTCTCACTTTGCTACACCATTAAATTATGAGCACATATGAGATTGCTCTGAAATTTTCTCCCATTGTGTAATATAAGAGAGTCAAAAACAATGGCAGGTAAAAGTGAAGTGTGCATTACAACATACATATGTTTAATACAATCATAACAGCTAGCCGTTTTCTGTAATTGAATATGGAAATTGAACTGGTTCAGAAATAGAACTGCAGTACATTAAGAATGCTATGCTTCAGGGAGTAATAAAGAATAACTTACGAATCCTCAAATAACTCTGCATACAATGCATACAATGCTATCAGAATACACATTAATGCAAGTGTAAAATTCCCTGTTCATGTATTGTGTTATAACTTGGATGGTTGCATAAAGATAAACCAAGATACTGATCTGAGTAAAATGTTACAAAATTAACTGGCATTGAACTACATGTAGCACCCTGGGGTTTAGTCAGGGATGCTCCTCACAAATGTACTTGCCAGGAGTAGTTACCCTGGTCAATTGCTAGAGATCCATTGATTTCTCCCTAAGTTTGGCCTTGTTGTACTTTTCTTTTCTACCACTAGGTGGCCGTGCACTTGGTGGTACTAGATGTGAGAAGGACAACTCAAAGTCAGGTTATGGGTATATTGAGTATCTCAGCCAATGGGCAGGGGTTTTCTTGAATCCCTTGGCCTGCTGGGAGAGCCTATATATTCGGGTGGAGTCAGGTGATCTACGTTCTGTGCCAACTGGATGGCTGTCTGGGTGGATGTATATCGTACACCCCAGGCTGCTAGGCCGGAGGTTGGGCCTATCCGAGGGGCATCTGGCTGCCAGGCTGTGTGAGGGCCTATCCAGAAGTAAGAGGGCAGCGCAGGGATGGCATTGCGGCTTGCAGTCTAACCAGAAGTGACGGTTCTGCCGGCAGAGAACCTATCTGGCTTGGAGGTAGAGAGAAAGCTGTTGCCATTAAGGGACCAACCACCTTTACCAGGGACCACAATGAGTAACTGAGGCAAGTACCGGAGCAGCATTCTCACAGAATGGCATGGTGGAGAATCAGGAAACTTCAGGAGGTGATCAAGTCAAGGACCCAACCAGTAGAGGTGACGTTTGCAGAGCAGTCTTGTGAGTCAAGCCAGGGACCGAGCCGGTTAGCAGGGGTGAAGCTTGAGAAGTATTTGGAGTGCCAAGCTAGGGACCCAGCAGGGAAGCGTGGGTGACGCTTGAGGGAGATACCACCGCAAAGATTTGGGGAGCTCAAGGGATTCAGAGTCAGTGAATCAGAGGGTCCAGTGAGAGACCAGGAGCTCAAGGGGCTGAAGATCTACAAGTAGAAGTTGTAGTGAAGTAAAGAGGACTGTAACGATTTGTGTTAGGAACTGTTAAAAACTGTTGCCATAGGAGACAGCAATCCTGCATGTGCAGATGTGGCGCCTTAGTGGGGGCCTTTCCCTGTATGGCTGTCCTCCCATTGAAGTCTCGAAGTCTGTCAATTGAAATTGCAACTGCTTAAGTGTGTCCTGACCCTAACCCTCTTTCCCCTCAAAATATAAAAAGGACTGTTAAGAGAAATAAAACCTCTTTTTTACACCCAAGAAATGTCTGTCACCCAATAACTTTATCCACCTTGCCCCCTACTATGCCTCACAACCCACCACATACAGAAGGATGTGAGCTATCTTTGGCCCTGAAGGTTCTCATTAGATTGGAGGAGGCTAGAGACTTTGCTACAGACATAATACTGTATGTCTTCATAAATCCATAAATAAGTATCAAATTAAAAAAAAGGTGGAACTATATTCTTGAAATGTCCATCTAAAGTATTTGCTTGTCAGCTGTAAGCAGTGTTGCAAGTATTCACACATACTAGTCTTGTACGGTATAGTGAGCACTGCATACTTATGCAGGTCTTCTGGCAGCGAAAGAGTTTTATCTCCATTAGCTGCCTATATAGTGCTGAATCAGAGCATCACACAATGAGATCATCTGAACAGATTAATACTTAATGTAATAATCCAGCCTCCCTGTGGTGGGGTGAAAGGGAATCAATTCTGTAAGTCTGACAGGAAGAACCCCCTCCCCCTGCTCCAAATCTCACATCCCCAGGTCTGATCAAAGCTGTGTACACAAGGCAAACAAATCGACCCCTGGAAATAAGCATTAACTATTACATCTCCAGACAAAGCACTATTAAATCTTTGAAGATCTGCACAGCTGTCTCTGCTCTCTCAATATATACAGAAGCTACTGAAAATACCTCTGCCAATAAAGCAATAGTAGCTACTATTTAGAGCTATGATTCATTTATTGCTTTGAGAAAGAAGGGCAAATAGCAACAATTAGAGTACTTTGAAATACTTTGCAGCAGCACTACTCTTATATTTCTATATGACCATATGAGAAATCATTAAAATTATGTTGAACAAGGGGACCCTATAATGAAGCAAAATATTAATGTTTCTTTTTAGAGCAGGAATTTCCTGACTTAAAATGTCACAAGCTAATTCCAGGAAGTGAAAAAAATAGAACTTCCCTAGAGCTGGTATGTTCTATACGAGTCCAAGTTAGAGCTGAGCTTGGGCATCCTCTGTATTCATCCTTAGCTGAACTCTAAACTCACTCTCTTTTGTTACTCCACTTGCCCCTGTAGGCAAGTGTCTGCTTTTGGGGTTCACACTACCTCTTGCTGTTGTACCGCACTTTATACATTAGTGAGTATTTGTATAGTAGGCTGCCCAGGGGGTTAGGAAGGGCTAACTGCTAAGCTCTGCCCCCTTGTGGTGGGCTATAAATAGAAGGGGAGGCAGCCTATCTAGGCTCTTGACCTTCCATATGGGAACAGACAGGAAGGAATGCTGCAGGATGTAGTCGTGCTGTGAGAAGGTGGCCTCCCTTTTGAGGGACCCAGTCAGGGTACTGGAAGTCAGATCATAGACCTCTGTTGAAGGTACTCTTCCTATCTAAGAGGTATGAACTGGGCAGCCTAAGTTAGAATGAACTATAGCTGTGTATGGAGGAATCTGTGAGAGACTGTAATACATTAATCTTGTAACTGTTTCAAATGTTCCAGAAAGCCTGATCTGAAGTTCCAAAAAGGGGTGCATGTAAGGCATACAAAAGAACAGGGCTTATATCAGGGGTTGAACACTACAAAGGGTTAACAAGTGGTGAATTTTGCAAAATGAGAAACCATTGTACCACACTGCACATAGCCCCCTAAGTTTGGAAAATATTCACTTTATTTTGTAAACCTTTCAAACCTGGCCCTCAAATTCATACATTTAGAGTTTTGTCACCGATGGATGACCAGGTATGACATCAAGCCACAGGTTGCACACTTTATCACCACTTCTGGCTAGAACTCTTGTAAGGAACTCCAGTGTTTCATCTCACATTTCTGGCACAAGGATTCATTACAGGATGGTCTACACCATCCAGATACACTTACTCAATATTATTCCAACCTTCAACTTCCAATGGAGCCCTGGCTGTATAGTCATTTAAATTCTAATTGGGCAAGTAAGTGGCAAAATGAGGTTTAAATGTTGATAAATAGGGATGGGCCGAACACCCTCCGGTTCGGTTCCTATCCAGAACATGCGAACGGATCGAAAGTTTGCATGAACATTTGAACACCGTTAAAGTCTATAAAACTCGAACATGAGAAATCAAAAGACTAATATGCAAGTTATTGTCCTAAAAAGGGTTTGGGGACCTGGGCCCTGCCCCAGGGGACATGTATTATTGAAAAAGAAAGTTTTAAAAACAGACGTTTTTTCAGGAGCAGCGATTTTAATGATAAAGTTCAAAAATAAAAGTGAAATATTCCTTTAAATATTGTACCTGGAGGGTGTCAATGGTATGCTTTAAAGTGGCGCGTGTTTCCTGTGCTTAGAACAGTCCCTGCACAAAATGACATTTACTGTATAAAGGAATAAAAGTCATTTAAAACTGCTTAGGGCTGCTTAAGGCTACTAAGGCTAATTCAGTTAGCTGCAGTGTATTTCATATTATATATATATATATATTTATATATATATATATATTAAATGAACTGCAGCTCAATGAGTCACCTGCCTGAAAGTGTCTTTGAACAAATACTCCAGGAATGGCCTACTGTCAGGTATAAGCTTGGCTAGACTATATAATATATATATAATATATATATATATATATATATATATATATATATATATATATATATATATATATATATATATATATATATATATATATAATACACTGCAGCTAACTGAATCAACTGCCTGAAGTAGATTAGAAATCACAGCAGCCTACTCTGGAAACGAACGGAGCCCCCGTGTGTGGCGTTGTGGTTATGGAAGGTAGCTGACATACATAGAATGGAGGACCTGATAGCAACAGAAACGGGAACCAGAGAACAATTCCTTAAGAAGTGGTACTATTGGCTGGAATGTTTCTATTCTGAGGAGTATGCAAGGCTGCTGCAATAAATAGAGGGATAAAACAATCCGAAAAGGACAACTTAAAGTCTCTGAAGGGTTTGGAGGAAGGAACGCATCTCTCCTCCCAACTCCTCCCCCTTATCTTTCCTCCTCCATATATTAATTTCTCCCTCCCCCTACTTGTTTCCCCCCTTTTTTTTTTCTCTCCTCCCCCTCTTATTATTGTCTTTCCTTTCTTCCCTACTCTCTTTAACCTTTTTATTCTCACTAGGCCTAACAGGTTCTTCTGATTTCTCAACAAGCCTGACGACCATCAGGTTACACTTTTCACTACATTAGTTACTTACAAGAAGAATTTCTATCATACATGAGACACAGGGAGCCTTCCTAGCCTAGAGATGGGTTACTCGAATAAAGATTGTATAGGTCTATATAAATGGATCTCTCTTAAGGTTTGATTTGTATAATATGATAATTTGAGATATATATTCAGCGCTATCATAAATTTGTGTCCTCTGTTCTATTGCGTTCTATTGCATTTATACTCAGCACTATCATAAATTTGTGTCCTCTGTTCTATTGCGTTCTATTGCATTTATACTATTGCATGTCTACTGTTATTTTTATCTTATGATTTCTCAAATAAAGAATTTACAAAAAAAAGAAATAGTACAGCAGGAACGGTCTGCAGTGAGATCTAGCTAAACTGGATCAACTGCCTACCTTAAGTAGATTAGAAATAGTACAGCAGGAATGGTCTGCAGTGAGATCTAGCTAAACTGGATCAACTGCCTGCCTGAAGTAGATTAGAAACAGTACAGCATGAACGGTCTGCAGTGAGATCTAGCTAACTGAACTGCCTGCTCAAAGTAAATGAAATGACACACTCTCTCTCTATCTCTCTATAATGCCAGCAACACACTACATAGGGCTGATGTTCAGGCGGCCTTATATAGTGTGGGGCATGTACTAAACCCCCTGAGCCATAATTGGCCAAAGGCACCCTGCCTTTGGCCAATTATGGCTCTGTTTGCTTACGGCGCTGTGATTTGCCAAAGCATGCGAGTCATAGTGCATGCTTGGCCAATCATCAGCCAGCAAACCACTGTGATGACGCAGTACATTATGGGCTGTGACGCGCCACTCGAATTTGGCGCGAACGGCCCATAAGGTTCGATCTTCGGCGAACAATCGAACAGCCGATGTTTGAGTCAAACTCATGTTCGACTCGAACAGTCAGCCCATCCCTATTGATAAATGTAAAATTTTGCACTTGGGGGCTAAAAATATGCATGCATCATAAATACTAGGGGGGGGTACAAGTGGGGGAATCCATAGTGGAGAAGGATCTAGGGGTTTTGGTAGATCAAAAGCTCAATAATGGCATGCAATGCCAAGCTGCAATTTCCAAAGCGAGCAAAGTCCTTTCTTGTATTGAGAGGTATGGACTCCAGAGAGCGAGGTATAATTTTGCCCCTGTTCAAATCATTAGTAAGAACTCCTCTGAAATATGACGTTCAGTTTTGGGCACCAGTTCTCAAAAAGGATATCGGGGAACTGGAGAAAGTACAGAGGAGTGCAACCAAACTGATAAGAGGCATGGAGGAGCTCAGCTATAAGGAAGGATTAGAGGAACTGAATGTATTCTCTCTTGAGAAGAGGAGATTAAGGGGGATATGATCAACATGTACAAATACATAAGGGATCCATATAGTGAACTTGGCGTTGAGTTATTCCCTTTAAGAAATTTGGAAAAGAACAGCTGATGAACTTTAGCGGTACCAGAAGAGAACAATGAAAATCCAATTAAAAAATAAAATATTGTTTTTTTTACTAAAGTTAAAATTGTTTAACGTACTTTTTCAAAACAAAGGCGACCTCCCTGCCAGGTTTGAACAGGGCTTTAAGTTATAAGCCCTTTCTAGGCTAGCGGTTCAGGGTCGCATTGTAATGGTCTAATAAGGATCTCTCCAATACCCATTTCTCTATATGCATTTTCTATTTGTTATCTAATATGTTTTCATCATCTGTCTATCTTAATAGTCTGGAATAATTGATTGTTGGATTTATTGAGTCAGCCTATATAACCATTGGTCAACTGATCATGCAATGATAATTATTGAAAAAAAGTATTTGTATAAAGCTATATTTATTATGGTGTTGGATATCAGCGTAATGCATGTGCTATTGACCTGCTCCCATGGATTATAAGTAGTCTTTAGATAACTATGCCATATTAGAGAGGTATGTGCATATCTGTCTTCGGATAGAGGCCTGGCTAATGTTTACTTTTCACTATCAAGGGACCCCCTATATGGTTAAAATCTGGGGGGCTATTGATAGGCCCCCCTGTCCTGCCCAGGTGGTGGAGTTGAGGTGGTAGGAAATGGGAGAACTCCCATTGACATGTGATGTGCTAGTGCCATAGATGGGTCTAGACATAACCGGTGATATTAAGTTTAATATACTTTCCTTTCGATGCCCATTTCTGATACGTTTGTGGTGAGTTTGAATATGGGGGCTATATTTCCAGATGGAACATACCTGTCTGGTCCCGGGGGCCTATTCCCGCTATCCATTGTGGTTGTGTTAGATGGTGAGCCGGGAGTTTAGGGCCCACGGCATTGGTGTGTCTGTAACTCAGAGAGGGCTGGAATGGACACACAATATCTAATTGAGCTATGTTAGGCAGGAATTAGGAGAGAGGTAGGACTTCCACGATAGGAAGATTCATGCCATATAACAAAGAAAAAAGAAAGGGAACTGGGGCTCATCCTCAATAGACTCCAGTATCATCGGGTGAAAAGATAAAGCCAGTAAATCAGCCTCACCCGTTTAAAAAAGATCCGGTTCCACCGTCAGCCTAAGGTATCCTAGTGAATGTGCTGTGATCAGCCATACACATGAAGACACGGTGAGCTGTATTATATTCCTATTACCTCTGTAAGGAAATACTATCAGCACATTCCGTCAGGCACTTATGTTAAGCCTTTTTGAAACAATTTAACACTAGTCTGTGATCTCCAGTTATAGCGCGCACTTGATGAGTACAAATAGACTTTGAAACACAGTATCCACAGCGGCCAAATACCAAGGAACTTTCACACTGCACACTTTGAAACTTCAAAATTCCTTCTTTTCCCTGAAATATCCTTTATGAACACTCCAAAAATTCTACGGAAAGTAATGTTTTCCATCTATATGTAACTACTACTATTTTTCAGTGCTCTAAGGTTATTATTTTTCTAAACCGATTTCAGGATCGGCTCCAGTCTGCTTGTGTATGTGTGTCAGTGAGGGATATGAAAGGTGCGATCAAGGAATGGTGGCCACCAGTGTCTTATTAAGACTTTAAGTCTTTTTCATTTATGTGTTGGAGATAGTTGTAGTTTTTTTCACCAATTTTTGTAATTGTTAAATTAATTGGATAATCAATAAATGATAAATAGCTTTTCCACCGGTCTGTCCTCTCTGAAGAATTGCTTTGGGTTCTTTCCAAATTTTTTTTCATATAGGAAGATTCATGCCCTTCTTTTCCCACATGACTATTGGAGCTGTGTCTGACTCAGAGAGGGCTGGAAATGGCTGGAATGGACACACATGATATCCAATTGTGTTACTTGCAGCCAAGTTGTCTTTAAATTGAGGCTTGAATGTAAAAGGAGGGAATGATGGATGTTGACATGTGTTGATTGGAGCCTGTGGGAGAGAACCGTGATATAGAGCTGTCTGTCATCTGTTCTTTTCCAAATTTCTAAGTATCCTATAGGATGAGGTACCCATGTAGCCCATTTTTCTCTAAGCTTATTCACTTTAAGGTCATTGCAGAGGACAAGGGGGCACTCTTTACATCTAGAGGAAAACATATTTCAACTCCAAGTACGGAGTAAGAGCTGTGAAAATGTTGAATCCCTCCAGAGGTGGTTCTGGCAAGCTCAGTAGATTTTTTAAAAACAGGCCTGGATTCTTTTCTAAATGTACATAATATAACTGGGTACTGACATTTATAGGTAAAGTTGATCCAGGAAAAATCCGGTTGTCTCTTGGGGGATCAGAAAGGAATTTTTTTCCCTTGCTGTAGCAAATTGTAGCATGCTTTGCTGGGGTTTTTCGCCTCTGGATCAACTGTGGGTGAAGGATTGTGTATATGGGACTGTATTTTATTTTTTTGGTTGAACTAGATGGACTTGTGTCTTTTTTAAACCTAACTATGTAAAGGACCGCACAACACTAAACCTCAGAATGAAGATGTTTCTGGTTCTAGCTCTATCTCAGACACGCAAAAAGTAAAATTTTCTGCATCTATGTCACAATTCCCCAGGCAATTAACAGCCATCTTTTTATCCAAGTCTACAAAATGCCATGCCCCAGGTTCTCTATCTCTTTCGGAGTCAGATTCCAATATACCTGCCCTAGATAAAGCAGACACAGAAGAGAATAAGGAGAATATAGAAGCAGTATTAGCTGAAGCTGCAGAAGACCCACATTCTTTTACTTGTCAAACTGCAGCTAGCTGCACTAGCGCAATTAACAACCAAAAGGATCCTGTATTCCAGGAACGAGCGTTATTGGAGCAGTCAGTATATAACCCCACTCCCTGCTCTAGGTATTCAGTTTAGTAGCAAGCAGTAATAGAAGTATCAAAAACTCCATAGAGGGGTGGGTGCTGTGTCCGATTAACTCAGAGAAATGGATTTTACGGCGAGTACAAAAATCCAATTTTCTCTTTCGTTCATCGGCAGACACAGCGCCTCCTTAATCTTGATCATTGGGACGTCCAAAAGCAGAGCCAAAGAAAAAAGAGGGGTGGGCAAAATAACCCAGGGCTAACCACAAGAGCCCTAACCAGGACACAGGAGCCTTAACCGGGTATCAGGAGCCCCATCTGAAAAAAAAAATATATTTAAAGAAAAAACACCCTTTATGAGGGAACCCCCCTTAAACAACAGCCTGCAAAACCTTGCGGCCAAAACAAGCATCCGCAGATATCAAAATATCTACTTTATAGAGTTTAGTTGCAAACCTGTGAAATTGACGCTTGATGACGAAAGGCCCAAGAAGTACTAAGCGCCTGAGTAGAATGCACAGTGACAGGGAAAGGAGGAACCCAGCCCTTAATAGGATAGGCCCGAGTCACAGTCTGTCTGATCCATCTGGAGATGGTAGCCGAAGAAGCGGTTAGCAATTGCCTTCTGGTCTGCTCCTTTGTGTGGATGCCTTAGAACATGTCATGAGACAAAGTTTCAGATTCGAATCTGCACATCTGCAGATTCATGTAGCTCAAAGTATGGGCTGCTCCCTGAAAAAAGCACCTCACTCGTATGCCCTTTCAGATGACTTCTTTTGGGAGTAAATGACCAATTCATCAAAGATGTCACAGGAGCAAAGGTTTTACTTACACAGTTGTTGCCTTATGAGTTTTTGTGAAATCTCCATAAATGGCTTTAAAATATTGTAATTATAAATATATTTCATTTAGTTTTGTATCTATGTAGGGGTGTGACATAGCATCCCAGAAGGCCCTGTTATGCAGACGAGTCGGTGCCTAGGCTTGTGTATCTAAACAATGGGACCCAAACCTCTTTGTTGTATATTTAATTACTTCAAAGGATCCCTTGTTGAAATATGCAATGAGGGTGTCATGAATACCTAATTTCCCTGAAAATGTCTACTTACAAGGTTATATCTCATGCTCAAAAGTCTGTGTCAAAGATTTGCATGAAAGGGGGCTGACTTATGCAAAGTATAGAGATTGGAGATTTTGCGAATTCTTAACCAGGATTAGGGAGGCCCACCAATCAGAGCCACGCCATGCCAACCAATGAGGCATCAACCTGTAATGATATACACAGACTAGATGGGAGGGAAACACACACTCTATGGTAGAACATCCATCAGAATGGAACCTTGGTGGAAATGGTAACTGTGGGAAATGTCTGCCTTGTACTTGTAAGTAAATATGTTTGTCTCATGACTTTTATGTCCTACTGTTTGTAGATTAATGTTATAAGGAATATACTCTCTATTCCTTCATGTAACCCATGATGTTTACCCTTTTCCTGTACAATTAGATAAATTGCTGTGTATTAGTCTAGGCTGCCTTGCTATATACCAATACATTTTTGTCATTGTGTTAAAGCTTTAACTCATGGTCAAAGAACTCTCAATAACCCAAATAATATCTGAGAGATATTAAATCTCAAACATAGTAAATGGGTAACACAGTGGAAGACCCCAAAAACCTCCTCCTCAGCAGCTCATAGTTCCTCTAAACACAGGAGCACCTGTCTATTCTAACCAGGTTTTTAACTTCAAAATCTAAGTTCAGCCCTTTATTGCAAAAACAGGGCCCACCAAGTCTTCCACAAAGCTTTTTTTTACAATGAAGGGGTATCTGTTCTAGTCTGCTTTTCTGTGGGTCACTCAGACATCCCAGACCTGTGGGTTCATCAAATGATTTCAAAAGAGTACAAAACAGAATTCAAAACTTTACTCCCTCACAGCTTTCTTCTTTCAAATCAACCAAAAACTACCCAACTATAGTTAGATTTGCAGAATGCACTGCACCATCTCTTGTCCCAGGGATTAGTTGTGCCAGTACCTCCACAAGACACGTTTAAATTCTATTAAAACTTGTTCACAGTACAGTACAGTACTGTAAGATCAAATTTCAAAAAATAGTGCATTGAATCAGTAAGGTTGGAAATTGCTTCCCTGAGACAAGAATACCTGGCATCTATAGTAATTTAAGATGCCTATCTGTATATTGCTATATAGTTACCCTGACTGGACTACATATGACATCTTTTAGGATAACTGCCGGTGCGTGCCCGTGGGGGCATGCAGCACAGAGATCGTTGGTGCGGCGTGTCAGTCTGACACACCGCTACAACGATCCAAGTAAAGAGCCTCTTACAGAGGCTCTTTACCACGTGATCAGCCGTGTCCAATCACGGCTGATCAAAGTGTAAACACTGACAGATGCGAGTAGAGGAGAGCCGATCAGCAGGTCTCCTGACAGGAGGGGTCTGTGCTGATTGTTTATCAGCGCATCCCCCCACAGGTGCCCACACTGGACCACCAGGGATGCCACGAGGACCACCAGGGATGACAGTCAGTGCCCAAAATATGCCAGTGCTCACAAATGGTGACAGTGAGTACCCATTACCAATGCCTGCCAGATGTCTCCCAGTGCCATCTAACAGTGTCCATCAGTGCCACCTATCAGTTCCCATCCATGCCCAGTGCCCACCTATCAGTGCCACCCATAAGTACCCATCAGCGCAGCCTTTCAGTGCCCATCAGTGCTGCCTATGAGTGCCCAGTGACACCTATCAATGCCCATTAGTGTTGCATACCAGTGCCCCCTATCAGTGCAGCCTCATTAGTGCCCATCAGTGAAGGAGAAAACTTACTTATTAACAAAATTTTACAACAGACACAAAGAAATTTTTTTTTTCCCTTCAAAATTTTTGTTCTTTTTTTATTTGTTGCACAAAAAAATAAAAACCCCAGCAGTGATCAAATACCACCAAAAGAAAGCTCTATTTGTGGGAACAAAATGATAAAAAAATTTGTTTGGGTACAGTGTAGCATGACCACACAAGTGTCATTCGAAATGTGACAATGTGTAAGTGCCTGGTATTAAAGTAGTTAACCTGCCTCCTAATTTTTCCCCATATGGGGGGAGGCACAGTAAAGGGTACCCTTGTAAACATATTCTCCTTGTCGGGGTTGCTTGGTAGGTGTAACACCTTAACAAGCTCCAATGGATGAATTCCTCCTTACACTGCAGTTATATTTGTTGGTGTGTAAGGCCCCTTTCATACGATCAGACCGTTCAGGTCCACCCGTCAGTTTTGACGGTGGACCTGAATGGGCACTCCATGTTAGCCTATGGAGCGACGGATGTCAGCGGAGACATGACCGCTGACATCTGGCCCTGTCCGATCCGCTGAAAGCAGACGGATGGCCCTACGTCCCGATCCGTCCCTGATGGATCGGATCTGGTGAGATCTGATGAAAACGGACATGCTGTCCGTTTTCATCCGATCCCTCCATAGGCAGCAGCGGCGCCTGACAAGCCCCTCCCCGCTCAGTGAGCAGAGAGGGACCTGTCATCTGCCAGCTCAGCGGAGATCAACGGAGAGATCTCCCGCTAAGCCGGCGGACCGACGCGGGCTCCGTGGAAGCAGAGTCCGCCTCGTGTGAATGAGGCCTAAGAGTTAATCAGGACCTCTTGTGGGGTGGTTACAGCCCACCCCTTGGATAAATTAGAAGCATAAAATGTTATCCTGCAACCCCTTGACGGGTTCTGGTGCAAACCTCAATGCTAGAGCTACATATACTAACCTGTATCTAATGATTACTTGTTAAGCTCTACAGGTGTCTGACTGCCTCCAGGCTAATGCTGGCCATACACTATACGAAAAATCGGCCAAACCCATTTTCCAAAAACGAACAGTCGGCCGTGAGCGCAAACAATAGTGGCATCATGTAATGACTGATAAATCGTTCAGTGGACATAAATAAATGCATTTTTTGTTTGTTTCTTTACATATACCTAGTGCAGACAGTTCGGACGGAAAATACATTAACCTTTCAATTTATCGTTAGTTCGGCAGAAAATTTCCAAACTTGTCTTTCGTTTTTTCGGCTTATAAACGTCCCAACGATTATTGATTTTATGCCCATTAACTGGCCGAAAAACGAACAAACTGTCTAAATGACCGAATTTCGGCCGATTTTTCGTATAGTGTATGACCAGCATAAGATTGTGACCACCTCTTCTTGAGGCTGACTTAATTGATCTCTAGGTCTGTGCTTGTTAAGACCTTAGATGCTTGGACTCTTTCACCTGTGTGGCTAAATACACCTGCTCATACTTTGACAGTGGTAGACCAACAGCTATTACTACTGTAGTGTATTCACACACTTTAGACTTTCATTATTTGGAACCACCCTGGTTCTCCTCTGGTGGATGAAGGTTAGTATATAGAGTCCAGGCTATGCCTATGATAGATGTTGCCCTTTGTTGGACAGTTGAATATACCATGACTTTATGCCTTGTCTGGCTGCACATTACAAACACACAATTGTGTTTATTCTATCATCTTGGTTATAGGACTCTTATTGCTCATTAGAAATGCTCAACATTGAAGTTTGTTGTGTTGCTAATGGAAAATGCACAACATTCAAATTTTGTTAAGTGACAGTACTCTTTTACTAATCCAAAAAGGTACAGCATTTAAAGTTAGCAACATTTACATTGATTATATGCCTGCACCCCGTTGCTAATCCAGAAATGCACAGCATTGAAGTTTGCTACTGACATTTCTTTGAGTTATATGACTATGCACTTCTGCTAATGAAAATTTCACAGCATTTAAAGTTTGTCAGAGACTTTTCTGTTGATGATATGACTGTATCCTATTACTAATCAGTAAGGATGAGCTCCAGCGTGTTCGCACACCCCACGTGCAGAGCCCGCCAGGAAGTCAGCACTGCACTAATCACAGGCAGCGAGACATTGTCCCGATGCATGGCTGCAGAGATCGGGAAATGTCTCAATGCCTGTGATTAGCGCAGTGCCAACTTCCTGGTGGGCTCTGCACGTGGGGTGTGTGAACACGCCGGAGCTCATCCTTACTAATCAGAAATGCACTACATTGAAGTTGGCTACTGACATTTCTGTTGGCTATAGAACTGTACACTTATCAAAATGCACAGCATTTAAAGTTGGCGATATTTCTGTTGATCATAAGACTGTACCCTGTTGCGAATCAAAATGCACAGCATTTAAAGTCTGTTAGCGACATTTCTGTTGATCATATGGCTGTACACTGTTGCTAACCAGAAATACAAAAGATTGAAGTGTTGGTAACATTTCTGTGGATTATATAACTGTACACTGTTGCTAATCAAAAATGCATTACATTTAAAGTTTGTTAGCGACTTCAAGCATATGACTGTACACTGTTGCTAATCTGAAACACACAGTATTGAAGGTTGTCATTGTCTTTCTGTTATGACAGTACATTATTCCTAATCAGAAAAGCACAATGTTGAAATGTTGTACATTTTTCTGGTTTCATATTGGTTATGACTGTAAATTGTCAAGCATCAGCAATACGCAGCACTGAAGTTTGTGTCCTGCTGTTATTATATTGCTGTTAGATGGCTTATCTTGCTACTGTACACTTCAGATATACACAACATTGTAGTTTTTCGTGTCTTTTCTGTTTTTACATTTTGGCTGTGCATCAGAATACGCAACACTGAAGACTGTTTGCATCTTTTCTATTTATTATATTGCACTTTTGAAATGCACAACTTTGAAGTTCATGTCGTGTCTTTTCTGTGTTGGACTATCTAGCTGCACTTCAGAAATACACAGCATTGCAGTCTATGCTTATGTCCTTTTTTTGTGTACATCTCTTTTCTGGTGCTATGATCTCTTATATTTGTGATATTAGTTTATACATGTAATCACTTTTATTTCAGACCTTAATTTCCCTTATACATGGAAGGACCAGGAGTCCTAGCTGCAGAAACTCAGATGTCAGAAAATTCAGGCATGCCAGAAGCCTTTTCTGTGCTTACAACCCAATCTGGTTACATGACACTGGAGGGTTATAAGATCACATTTTGTAGTAAGAACTTCTGTTCATAGGAGTATTACCTGAAGATGCAGTATCTGAACTTATCTGACCCGTATACCTAACTCAAATAGGGTTACAGTTCTATATGTATTCTTCATATCACCCTTTTAGCAGAACTGATCATAACAAACCAATATGAGTGTTCTGCTCCTGCTATTGACTTAATCTGCTGACATAGGGTTCTGCTTAATGTATCCCTCATTAATACCAAAAAGCACTGTATGGTGTTGGAGTGGATTATGGTTCCAAACATCACGTAGGACACCGGATATTTATCGAATAGGTACAATCTGGTGTTTACCCTGCTCCTTTCTGCTTAATTGTAATGCATTTGTGTGCAGGGGTATAGGATGTCTGGGTATATAAAGGTCTTTGACAGATGACATGTCAGTATTCAGATGTGAGGGAAATCAAGAGGTTGGTGTGCTTGGGCACATTCCTGTCCAGCCTTCTGAGCCCAGGGAATAACCTTCCCATATTCTATAACCCTTAAGTGGGCTTCCTTTACCCATCACTAGGGATGAGCCGAACACCCCCCGGTTCAGTTCGCATCCAGAACATGCGAACTGACTGAAAGTTTGCGCGAACATTTGAACACCGTTAAAGACTGTTGGACTCGAATGTGAGAAATCAAAAGTGCGAATTTAAAAGGCTAATATACAAATTATTGTCCTAAAAAGGGTTTGGGGACTTGGGTTCTACCCCATGGAACATGTATCAATGCAAAAGAAAGTTTTAAAAAACAGCCATTTTTTTCGGGAGCAGTTATTTTAATGAAGCTTAAAGTGGAAAAATAAAAGTGAAATATTCCTTTAAATATCGTATCTGTGGGGTGTCTGTAGTATGCCTGTAAAGTGGCGTGTGTTTCCCGTGTTTAGAACAGTCCCTGCACAAAATTACATTTCTAAAGGAATAAAAGTAATTTAAAACTGCTTGCGGCTGTAATGTAATGTCGGGTCCCGGCAATATGGATGAAAATTATTGAGAAAAACAGCATGGGTAACCCCCAGCCCATTACCAGGCCTTTTGGGTCTTGTATGGATATTAAGGGGAACCCAGCACCCAAATTAAAAAAAGAAAAAGGCATGGGGCCCCCTAGGCCCTATATACTATGAACAGTAGTATACAGGCGGCCCAAACAAGACAGGGGCTGTAGGTTTGTTCTTAAGTTGTTTGTAATTTGGAACAGGTACATTTTTTAAGTGTAGCTCCAGCCAAAAAATCTATTTTTAAGCTTTTTGGATAACATAGGGAAGGGTTATCATCACCCCTGTAACATTTGTTTTGCTGTCTGTGCCCCTGTTCAGAAGATTTCACCTCACTTTCTGTCCCAAAGACAATTGGATTATGAAAATTTGGGGTTTTTAGGGAAACAAGGATTGGTGATAATAAAGCATCAATGGAGACACCCTTTTCCCATATTAACTCTTACAGGAGAGAATTACCCTTCCTAGGGGTAGATTTCCTCTCACTTTCTGTTGTCTCCCTCCGTTTTTAAGTAGGAGTCGTTTGTAAGTCGGATGTTTGAAAGTAGGGGACCGCCTGTATATACTATACGGCCTGCCCTGTATACTCTACAGAAATTTGGGCCTTAGGTATTGGTGGTACCGGAACACTCTAAGCCCTCAAAGTTACTCTTGGAGGGCGCAGGAATGGGCCCTGCTGTGAAATATTAGATCAAAAATTGTAATTACATGCCCCTGTTGAACAGGGTCAGAAAAATTGGGCCTTTGGTGGTGGTGTTGCCACAACACTGTAAAGCCTCACAGATACTCTAGTTGAGCGCAGGCACGGGCCCTGCTGCAAAATATTACAGCAAAAATTGTAATTACACGCCCCTGTTAAACAGGGGCAGAAAAATTGGGCTTTAGGCACTGGTGCTGGTGTCACATGCCACAACCCTGCAACCCCTCACAGATACTCTAGTTGAGTGCAGGAACAAGCCCTGCTGCAAAATATTACAGTAAAAATTGTAATTACACTTCCCTGTTAAACAGGGGCAGAACAATTGGGCTTTAGGCACTGGTGGTGGTGCCCAGAACCAAAAATGTTCTTAGAAGTTATCAACATGAACATTGAAGAGGAATAGAATAGTCACTCAGCATGACAGGATAGTCACTCAGCATCAGCATAGGCAGTCTTCAAGGGATCTCACATTCATAAAAAAATCAAATCGGTTACATCAGCATCAGGTGCTTGGTAGCTGGTGATCCAATTCTGATTCATTTTTATGAAGGTGAGACGATCAACCGAGTCTGTGAACAGGTGCACTCTGATCGGTTACAAAGCCTCCAGCAGCACTGAATGTGCATTCAGAAGGAACGCTGGATGCAGGGCAGGCCAGTAGCTCAATTGCATACTGTGCAAGCTCTGGCCAGTGATCCATCCTCAAGACCCAGTAACCCAGTGGATTTTCGGTTGGAAAGGTCTCCAAGACTGATCTTGCCCCAAGGTATTCCTGCACCATGTAAATCAGACGCTGGCGATGGTTGCTGGAATCGATCAGGCCTTGGGGCTGCGGACTAAAAAATTGTCTGAATGCATCGATCAGACGGCCACCTTCTCCACCGCTCCTTCTGTGACTGACCGAAGCCTCAGCAACACATTGTCCAGGAGGACCAGGAAATTGCAACCTCCCCGGCTCTGGAATGCATTGCACAAACCTTTCTGCAAGGCCTCCCGAAGATGTTTCATCCTCTAAAAATAAAAATTAGAAGATAGGGAATGGCGCTGTTATGAGAAGTGTATCAGTACAATGATACGTGTAAAAGTGACAGGTGCTATATCTGTTTAAAATGGGAATTGAAAGTGTATCAGTACAATAAAAAAATATAAAGTGACCAATGCTGTTTCTGTGCAAAATAAACTGTAACCAATGTACGTATGATGGGAATTCGATCACTATACCCAAACACATAGGTGACAGGTGCTCAACCTGTGCAAAAGAAATGATAAAGGTATCTCAGTACAATAAATTCTCTTGTAATAAATATAAAGTGACAAGTGCAAAAAAATTATAAACCAATATACGTATGGTGGGAACACAGTCAATGTACCCAAAAATGTGAGTGGGAGAACCCACAGAGCATACACAGAAAGACTAAAGTGACGTCTACTGATGATACTCGTGTAAATTAATCTTAAATAATAAGGATCTAAAGTGACAAGTGCAAGGTTATATAGATATGTGTAAAAAAATAATTAATTATTGTGCAATGCAAAATAAACGTGCAATAAATAGTATTGTTACACTTCTCATAACAGCGCCATTCCCTATCTTCTAATTCTTATTTTCATTTTTTTGGGTTTCACTTTAGTGTTTCCTGTCTATAGGGGGGCAGCAGTTTATATTATCCTGTAGCGCGGATCTTTTTTAGAATAATTATGTTTCATCCTCTGCTCCCTCAGCGAAGGCTGGATAAGTTTTGCAACCTTATAACGTGGATCAAGAAGGGTTACCAGCCAGTACTGATCCCTCTCCTTGATACCACAAATCCGAGGGTCCTTTTGCAGGCTTTGCAGGATCAGAGAGGCCATGCAGCATAGGTTTGCTGGGGCATTCGGTTCGGAGTCCTCTGGGTCAATAAGGGCGACATGATCCGCAGCCATGTACAAGTCCATGGGTTTCTGGGGACTGAAAACGATCCCTTGAAGACTGCTGCTGAGTGCCAGGCTCCTCCTCCGGCGGGCCTACGGGAATACTGGGGGGCCATAGGTAAGGAAGTCCTCCTCTTCCTCCCTCTGTTCTGCCTCAAGTGCCCTGTCCATTATTCCACGCAGCGTGTGCTGCGTGGAAAACAAGAGGGACAGCATCACTGATGCATGCACTGTCACTGCTCACCATCCTCGTGGACTCCTCAAATGGTGACAGGACAGTGCATGCATCCTTGATCATTAGCCACTGGCGTGGCAAAAAAAAGCCAAGCTCCCCTGACACTGTCCTGGTTCCATACTCGCACAGGTACTCATTGATGGCCCTCTGCTGCTTGTGCAGATGCTGCAGCATTGCCAATGTTGAGTTCCACCTGAAGGGCATGTCACAGATGAGGCGGTTCTTGGGCAGGTTGCATTCCTTTTGAAGGTCAGCCAGCCGAACACTGGTAATTTTATGACCGGAAATGCCCACAGACTTTCCTGGCCTGCCTCAGGAGATTCTGGAAGCCCGGGTACCTGCACAAGAGCCGCTGCACCACCAAGTGTCCCTGTCGGCGGGCGGAGAGGAGGTTTGTGCCATTGTCGCAAAACACCATTCCTGCCTGAAGCTGGCATGGCATCAACCACCTCTGAGCCTGCCCCTGCAGAGCTGCCAGAATCTCTGCCCCAGTGTGGCTCCTAACCCCTAAGCAGACCAACTCAAGCACCGTATGGCATCTTTTTGCCTGATTGCTTGCTTAGCCCCTAGAACGCCTATGGAGCACCGCTGGTTCCGAGGTCAAATCTGCAGAGGAAGAGGCCATAGAGGAAGAAGAAGAGGAGGGGGTAGAGGAGAGAGGTGTGGCAGAATCACCACTACCAGCATTTTGGAGGCGTAGTGGCAGAACAAGATCCAACATTACTGCACCCTGTCCTGCATCCTTCCCAGCTGCCAGCAGGATTACCCAGTGCGCCCTGAAAGAAAGGTAAGGTCCCTGTCCATGCCTGCTAGATCATGAGCCAGCGGTAATATGCACCGCTGACCGCACTGTCCAACGAGGCCAAGACATTGCCTTCCACATGCCGGTAGAGAGCCAGAATGGTCTTCCGAGAAAAAAATGGCGTTTTGGAACCTGCCACTGAGGTACCGCACATTCCACAAATTCTCAAAAGGAGGCAGAGTCTACCAGCTGAAAAGGCAGCAGTTGGCATGCTAGCAATTTAGCCAAACTAGCATTCAGCCGGTGAGCATGTGGATGGCTGGGACTGAATTTCTTTTGACGGTTTAGCAACTGGGGTAAGGAAATTTCCCTGCTACAATCAGATGTTGGTGTACCGCTAGCAGATTGCCTGCAAGTGCTTGGGACACCTAACTCTACACCTTCATTCCTCTCAGTGCAGGTCTCTGAGAGGACTGAAGGTGTAGTGGGGTTGGAGATCCCAGCTGATGAGGATCAAGGAGAGGTCCACCTTGTTCTATTGTGTGGGTCTTTTAAGTTCTGTTGCCAATGGACTGCATAGGAGCTCGACATATGTCTGGTCAAGCATGTGGTTCCCAAGAGGCTGCTGTTTTGACCATGGTTGATATGCTTCAGACATATGTTGCAAACAGCAACGGTGTGATCTGCTGCACACATCTCAAAAAAGGTCCACACCAAAGAACTTTTGAAAAAATGCACGGAGTCAGCAGCACCCTACACATGCGGAGCTCTGCGGTGTGATGCAGTCGGTTGGCTGTCCTTAAGCTGGCCCCAGGGGGGCATCCTGCCTCATTGGAGATGTGCCTCCTCCTCCTCTCTTCTATTAGGCACTCATGTAGAGTCAGTGACCTCATCACCCCTCCCTCCTCGCCACTGGAGCAAACCTGGCAGTATGCTGCAGCTGGGGGAACATGACTGCCAGTTTCTTGTCCTTCTTGGGCAACTTCTCTCTCTGGGCTCACGTTACTGCCTTCATTATCAACCTGAGTACCATCATCAAAGCCTTCAAAATGCTGCGCATCCTCCTGCAGCTTGTACCCGACACTGTGGTCAAACAGTTCGGGGGACTCTTCAGGACATGGTGGTGCTAGGGAAGGAGTGACTGATGCCATTGAGCCGATGGAATAGGCCACTTTGGTAGCTGCATTGGCAGCCAAACTTGTCTTGGCCTGGGTGACAGAGGATGAGGAGGATGAGGACGGCTTTGTGATCCACTCTACCAACTCTTCTGCATGTTGTGACTCAACACAGCCAGCTGTCAAAAAAAAGGACAAGCATGCCCCACGGCCACGTGCTGAGGATGCAATGTGTTTGTGACCAGCACTGTTGGCTGTAGACACAAAGCCTGCTTTTAGTGGCCTGTGAGCTTCTGCCTTTCCTTGGTAGCCTTCCAGACATGCTGTAAAATTTGATTAGCAAAACACCGCCCAAAGTTTACTAGAAAAGTTTCACCAGGAATGGCTTATAGTCAGGTATAGGCTTGGCTAGACTAGAATGCAGTAGATATATATTTAGGAGACAGTATATATATATTTCATGCACTGTGGATCACTGAATCGCCTGCCTGCCTGAAAGTGTATTTGAATACGTACACCAGGAACGGTCTGCAGTGAGATCTAGCTAAACTGGATACAGTGTTTGTGTATATATACACACACAGCAGTCTGACTGTATGTATGTGTATAATATATATATATATATATATATATATATATATATATATATATATATATATATATATATATATATATATATATATATATATATATATATATATATATATATATATATATATATATAAAAATACACTGCAGCTAACGGAATCAACTGCCTGCTCAAAGTAAATAGAATCTCAACTCCCTCTCCCTCTATAATTGGCCAAAGGCACCCTGCCTTTGGCCAATTATGACTCTCTTTGCTGATGGCGCTGTGATTGGCCAAAGCATGCGGGTCATAGTGCATGCTTGGCCAATCATCGGCCAGCAATGCACTGCGATGACGCAGTGCATCATGGGGTGTGACGCGCCACTCGAATTTGGCGCGAACGCCCCATAATGTTCGATCTTTGGCGAACGATCGAACAGCCAATGTTCGGGTCAAACTCATGTATGACTCAAACTCGAAGCTCATCCCTACCCATCACTTTGGAAAAGGAATAAATAAAGGTCTGCCTGTCAAGGGGACCTTTTTAAATCATTCTCCTGAACAGATTAATGTTTAAGCCAGATTCTCTTTGTTGATCAAAGTAGTATCCTTGTGTTTCAGAGTAAGTCTTTGATTAGTCTTTAGTGGTCCTAAAAAGTGTTACAGGGATGTTAGGCCACAATTGCTAGATGATAGAGTCAAACGTGCTAATCTACTAATTTCACAGGTTTCCCTATTCTATCTTTAAGAGCACTCCACATAGATCCTGCATCGGAAGCGGAGAAGGCAGGGACATCGGTGGAGCAAACCTGCTGATCAGCCTTCTGATCCAGCTAAGATACCTTCATCAGTCATTATGAAGTGGAGGTAAAACGTGCAGCAGAACCTTACATTTGGCAAGAAGATCTTGCAGCCAGTGGTCTCACCCTAAGATAGGCCTGCGGATTACTTGATTGTCCTCATGTGTTGCCGTCTTGCAAGGTGAGATGAGAAAACCAATGGTTAAACTTACCGGTAACAGTGTTTCTACAAACCTTCCAGGTTGGCAGGCCTACTTCCCATCCAGTAAGGGTGGAGGAAAGAGTGTATAAAATAGGTGGTAAGTGTCTAAAGACCCCTTGTGAATCGGTTGGGAGAATTACTTTACAACTGAGGGACAAGAGTGAAGGTGGAGCTTTTTAACAGCTGTGAACTGATTGTGTTTCCTGTAGGGAGGAGACTCTCATCTCTCATGTGTTGCCGTCCTGGAAGTTTTGTAGAAACACGGTTACCGGTAAGTCTAACCGTCAGTTTTTTCTCAGATCCCATATTTGAGATCATAGAGACACCTCACAAGGAGATTTGGCATGGGAGTTCTAGGCCTCATGGCAGCCTCCTAGAGGCTATATCATTTGCCCAATCTCATTTGAGACATCTCCAACAAAATATCTTGTTGACCTGGAACACACATTTGCCTTCTCTGGACCTACCCATACTCCTGTCCAGCTAAGCAAGGAATTCCCTAACTTGGTGGATCTCCATCTCAGCCTTAACAGGAGAGAAATATTCCCTTCCGTATCACTGGAAAATGATAACAAATGCCAATCTTTCAAGCTGTAAAGGAGGGTTCCAGTCTCTCACCGTCCAGGAAAGATAGTCACCCATGCCTGTCAAGCTTCCCATATCCCGGTACAGTCAGACAATACCCTCAGGAGTCACAGCCTTAAAGAAAGCAAGCCAGATCACCTCATGGATAAAATACATGCAATCTCTGTCCAGCAATCTCTGTGGTTCACTTCCCTGGATTGGACAACTGGAAAGTGGACTAACTGCCTGGATTAAGGGGAATGGACCCTTCACCCATACATGTGATATTTCAGAAATGGGGGGGGGGGGGGAGACTCCATATGTAGACATTATAACCTCCAGATTCAACAACAATCTACTTCTGTTTGTGGAAAAGACCAGGGATCCTTCAGTGCTGGCTTTGGATGCCTGGATAATTTCCTGGTTTCAGTTCAAGCTAGCTAATGCCTTTCCCCCCAGTGCAAATCTTGCCTTATCTACTCAAAAAGCAACAGAGGAAGATTATTTCTCATTGTACCAAACTGACCCAGAAGAACTTGGTACACTGACTTCTAGCAGACGACCCCTGGCCTCTTCCCGATAAGCCAGCTCTGCTGTCTTAAAGTTCTCTGCTTCATCCTGTTTCTCTGTCTCTGGTTTTAAAAGCATGACCATTGAAGCCAAGGTCTTATGCAATAGAGGGGTCCCTGAGACTGTTATGCCTATCTTGCTGAAAGCAAGAAAAGACTAGGGATGGGCTTTATGTTCGGGTCAAACATGAGTTCGACTTGAACATTGGCTGTTCGCCCATTCGCCGAATAGCGAACAATTTGGGGTGTTCGCGGCAAATTCGAATGCCGCGGAACACCCTTTAAAAGTCTATGGGAGAAATCAAAAGTGCTCCTTTTTAAAGGCTTATATGCAAGTTATTGTCATAAAAAGTGTATGAGGACCTGGGTCCTGCCCCAGGGAACATGTATCAATCCAAAAAAAAGTTTTAAAAAAAAGTCTGTTTTTTCAGGAGCAGTGATTTTAATAAAGCTTAAAGTGAAACAATAAAAGTTAAATATTCCTTTAAATTTCGTACCTGGGGGGTGTCTATAGTATGCATGTAAAGCGGCGCTTTTTTCCCATGTTTAGAATAGTCTGACAGCAAAATGACATTTCTAAAGGGAAAAAAAAAGTCATGAAGTAATAGCGGCAATAGTGAATTGTCTATGGGAGAAATTAAAAGTGCTAATTTTAAGGGTTAATATGCAAGTTATTGTCATAAAAAGTGTTTGGGTACCCGGGTCCTGCCCCAGGGGACATGTATCAATGCAAAAAAAAGTTTTAAAAACGGTTGTTTTTTTCGGGAGCAGTGATTTTAATAATGCTTAAAGTGAAACAATAAAAGTGTAATATTCCTTTAAATTTCGTACCTGGGGGGTGTCTATAGTATGCTTGTAAAGTGGCGCATGTTTCCCGTGTTTAGAATAGTCTGATAGCAAAATGACATTTCTAACGGGAAAAAAAGTTATTTTAAACGTGCTAGCGCTGGTGCCGGCTATAATGAATTGTCGGTCCGGCAATACACATAAAAGTTTATTGATAAAAACGGCATGGGATTCCCCCACAGGGAAACCCCGATCCAAGATTTAAAAAAAAAAAAAAAAAAAAAAAAAAAATGCGTGGGCGGCCCCCTAAATTCCATGCTAGGCCCTTCAGGTCTGGTATGGATATTAAGGGGAACCCCGCACCAAAAAAAAAAAAAAAAAATGGCGTGGGGGTCCCCCTCAAAATCCATACCAGACCCTTATCCGAGCACGCAACCTGGCAGGCCGCAGGAAAAGAGGGGGGATGAGAGAGCGCCCCCCCTCCTGAACCGTACCAGGCCACATGCCCTCAACATTGGGAGGGTGCTTTGATCCGACAGCTTTACCTGCCCCTCTGCTCCAGGAGTTCTTTACCACCGACCGTGTGTTGATAAAGACAGTGTCAATGACTGTGTAGAGGCAAAGTTCCTTCACAGCTCTCCCTGGGCCTCCTCCTGCAATCGGTACACCCCCCCAGATGGGGGTGCCCTCCTGCTGCTGCCTTATATTTCACTCACTTCACTCAGCCGACATCTCCCCCCAGTGGCATATCACCTCAGCTTATATAGGAGGCCCACCCCCTGCCAATACCTAATGGGGATTGGTCAGGGCTCCCACATGAGCTGCCTGCCAGCCCAGTTCTAGACCCTGCCCCTCTTCCAGAATATTCTCCCTATAAGCAGGGGAGGAGCCTCAAAACTAGAGCACAGGTGGTCACACCCACTGCTACTCTGACCACTCCCAGCCCCCAGATCAAAACAAAACAGACAGGCCTAGCTTGCAGCATAGGCCTGCCTAAATTTGCCTGTACTGACAGTCCCTACTAAAAAAACTATTACTAGCACCTACCTATTGGTAGAGGGTGCTACACACATATACATATATACATATTTATTATTATATTATATTATTTTATTTTTTTATTTTTTTTGCGAGGTGGGGAGGTGTTTTGGAGATATTTCACTTGCACATAGGGCAGCCCACCCACCTGAATGGGCTGCCCTACACGAAGCTTCAGAACTTTTTTTTTTTTTTTTTTTTTTTTTTTTTTTAGAGTGGAGCTTGGTGCATTTTTTTACTGTGATTTTTGGTGCAGCTCATTTTAATTGTTCTTGTGTTACCGTACCAATTTCACTTTCAGGTCCCATATACATCTAACATAGTGGGAGCGCACATTTTGTGTCTCGTTTTTCCTGTGACACGCATAGGACAGCCTGCTGATTTAAATGGGCTGTGCTATATGTGGCTTATAGGACATGTTGGAGTTTTGTGGGTTGTTGTTTGTTTTTTTACTGTGCGTGCAGCGCATTTGTGAATGGAGCCTCATTGTTCTTGTGGTGCTGCATCAATTTCATTTTTAGGCCCATTCACATCTAGCATAGTGGGAGCGAACCTTTTGTCTCGTTTTTCCTGTGACATGCATAGGGCAGCCTGCTGATTTAAATGAGCTGTGATATATGTGGCTTATGGGACATGTTGGCGTTTTGTGGGTTGCGTGTTTTTTTACTTTGCAGCATTTGCCACTCGTTGCCACTTGCCACTCGCAAAGTAAAAAAACACACAACCCACAAAACGCCAACATGTCCCATAAGCCACATATATCACAGCTCATATATATATCCCAGCTTAGTGCAGCTACAGGCCATTAGTATGTCTGGAAGGCCAAGAAGGAGAGGCAGACAGTCACAAGCCAATAAGAGAGGGCAAGCAGGCTCTGTGTCTATTGCTGGTCGTGGAGACCGTGCATCCCCATCAGCACGTGGCCGTGGGACACGCTTGGCCTTTTTTTTCGCTAGCTGGCCGTGTTGAGCCGCAACATGCGGAAGACTTGGTCGAGTGGATGACCAAGCCGTCCTCATCCTCCTCATCCTCTCTCACCCATGCCCAGGGTACTTTGTCTGGCAAAGCAGCGGCCTCTTTCCTTGGCTCAATGTCATCAGTGACTCCTTCCCTAGCCCCACCATGTCCTCCTGAGGAGTCCCTCGAACTGTTTGACCACAGTGTTGGGTACATGTTCAAGGAGGATGCCCAGCGTTTGGAAGGCTCTGATGATGATACAGAGCTCGATGAAGGCAGTAACATGAGCACGGACAGAGGGGGTGCCCAAGAAGGACAGCAATCTGGCAGTCATGCTCCCCCTGCTGCAGCATACTGCCAAGTTTGCTCCAGTGATGAGGAGGGAGGGGATGATGAGGTCACTGACTCAACGTGGGTGCCTGATAGGAGAGAGGAGATGGAGGAGGAGGAGGAGGCGGCACATCACCAACGAGGCAGGATGCAATCCAGGGGCCAGCCTAAGGGCAGCACATTGACTGCATCACACCCCAAAGCTCCACATGTGTTATTCAAAAAGTTCTTTGGTGTGGGCCTTTTTTGAGACGAGTGCATCAGATTGCACCGCTGCAATTTGCAACATATGTCTCAAGCGTATCTCGCGTGGCCAAAACATCTCCCGCTTGGGTACCACATGCTTGACCAGACATATGTTGACCTGCCATGCAGTTCGTTGGCAAGCGTATCTAAAAGACCCACACCAAAGAACAAAGAGGACCTCTCCTTGCTCCTCATTAGCTGAGATTTCCAACCCCACTATACCTTCAGTCCTCTCTGAGACCTGCACTGAGAGGAATGAAGGTGTAGAATTAGGTGTGTCACAGCCAAGTACTTGTGGGCAATCTGCTTTTGGTACACCGACATCAGATTGTACCAGGCAAATTTCCCTGCCCCAGCTGCTGCACCACCGAAAGAAGTTTGCTCCCAGCCATCCACATGCCCAGCGGTTGAATGCTAGCTTGGCAAAATTGCTAGCACTTCAACTGCTGCCTTTTCAGTTGGTAGACTCTGCCCCCTTCCGTGAGTTTGTGGAATGTGCGGTTCCTCAGTGGCAGGTACCCAAACGCCACTTTTTCTCACGGAAGGCGAGTCCGGCTCTCTACCGGCATGTGGAAGGCAATGTCCATGCCTCGCTGGACAGGGCGGCCAGCGGTAAGGTGCATATTACCGCTGACTCATGGTCCAGCAGGCATGGACAGGGACGTTACCTAAGTTTCACGGCGCATTGGGTGACTCTGCTGGCAGCTGGGAAGGATGCAGGACAAGGTGCAGTAGTGTTGGAGGTTGTTCTGCCACCACGCCTCCAAAATGCTAATGATTGTGACACACCTCTCTCCTCCACCCCTCCTCTTCTTCCTGCATGGCCTCTTCCTGTGCTTTGTTCTCGGAACCAGCGGTGCTCCGTAGCCATTGAAGGGGCTACGCAAATACGCAGGCCAAAAGATGCCATGCGGTGCTTGAGCTGGTGTGCTTGGGGGACAGGAGCCACACTGGGGCAGAGGTTCTGTCAGCTCTGCAGGGGCAGGTTCAGAGGTGGTTGATGCCACGCCAACTTAAGGCAGGAATGGTGGTTTGCGACAATGGCACCAACCTCCTCTCTGCCCTCCGACAGGGACAAATGACCCATGTGCCCTGTTTGGCTCACTTCCTTAACTTGGTGGTGCAGCGGTTCTTGGGCAGGTACCCGGGCTTACAGGATGTCCTGAGGCAGGCCAGGAAAGTCTGTGTGCATTTCCGCCGGTCATATAATGCCAGTGCTCGGCTGACGGACCACCAAAAGGAGTTTAACCTGCCCAAGAACCGCCTAATCTGTGACATGCCCACCAGGTGGAACTCAACATTGGCCATGCTGCAGCGGCTGTACACGCAGCAGAGGGCCATCAATGAGTACCTGTGCGACTATGGCACCAGGACAGGGTCAGGGGAGCTTGTTTTTTTTCCCCACGCCAGTGGGCCATGATCAGGGATGCATGCACTGTCCTGTCACCATTTGAGGAGGCCACGAGGATGGTGAGCAGTGACAGTGCATGCATCAGTGACGCTGTCTCCTTTGTCCACCTGTTGGAGCACACGCTGCGTGGAATAATGGACAGGGCACTTGAGGCAGAACAGAGGCAGGAAGAGGAGGACTTCCTTAGCTCTCAAGGCCCCCTTTATCCAGACAGTGTTCCTGTGTGCCCGCCGATCACACAGGAAGAGGACGAGGAGGAGGAGGAGGAGGAGGAGGAGGAGGAGGAGGAGGAAGATTGTGTCAGTATGGAGGTGGAGCCTGGCACTCAGCATCAGCAGCAGTCTTTAAGGGTTCAGTCCCAAGAAATACATGGACTTGTACGTGGCTGGGAGGAGGTGGCTGCGGACCATGTCGTCCTTAGTGACCCAGAGGACTCCGGGCTGAATGCCTCAGCAAACCTACGCTGCATGGCCTCCCTGATCCTGCAAAGCCTGCGTAAGGATCCTCGTATTCGTGGTATCAAGGAGAAGGACCAATACTGTCTGGCAACCCTCCTTGATCCACGTTACAAGGGTAAGGTTGCAGACCTTATCTTGCCATCGCAGAGGGAGCAGAGGATGAAACATCTTCAGGAGGCCTTGCAGAAAGGTCTGTGCAATGTAACCTCCCAGTCTCTGGGAACGCAAACTCCTGTTTCTGGACAACGTGTTGCTGAGGCTTCGGTCAGTCAAAGAAGGAGCGGTGGAGAAGGTGGCCGTCTGACTGATGCGTTCAGACAATTTTTTGGTCCGCAGCCCCAAGGTATGATCGGTTCCAGCAACCATCGCCAGCATCTGTTTTACATGGTGCAGGAATACCTAGGGGCAAGATCAGACTTGGACACCTTTCCCACCGAAAATCCTCTGGGTTACTGGGTCTTGAGGATGGATCACTGGCCAGAGCTTGCACAGTATGCAATTGAGCTACTGGCCTGTCCTGCATCCAGCGTTCTTTCGGAACGCACATACAGTGCTGCTGGAGGCGTGGTAACCGATCACAGGGTGCGTCTGTCCACCAACTCGAACGATCGACTGACCTTCATAAAAATGAATCAGTCTTGGATCACCACCAGCTACCAAGCACCTGATGCTGATGTAACCGAATAATTTTTTTTGAAATCTCAGATTCCTTCAAAGACTGCCTATGCTGATGCTGAGTGACTATCCCTTTTTTTTTTTTTTTTTTTTTTTTTAATAATCTTTATTCATTACACAGTGTTATACAGTAATTTCCATCAACTATAAAACATTCCAAACTCATGTGCACAACACTCCAAATATAAAATATCCTAAAACATTATTCACCTGTTTTTTTTTTCCCCCCCGTGCCTATTCCCCCACCCTCCAACCCAGGGGTCTAACTGTTTTTCCTTCGGTAGTTCTTTAATCCTCTGTATACATCTACAAACACATCTTCCTACACACACTTTACAAGGGATACCCTATTTCTTCTAACCATGGGACCCAAATTTTTTTGAACTCCTTCAAATTTTTCCTCCTTACGTATACTACCTTTTCTTTCCATACCGTTTCTGTCACTGTTCTAATCCAGTCATCCTTTGAAGGGGGTCTCTCCGCCTGCCACCTCAGGGCTATCAATTTCCTTGCCTGAAATAGGCATCTCACCACTGCTTTGTTTATATTATTTCCTCTCCCTTGGCATTCCCCAACTCCCAATACACATAACTTTGGATCCTTTTTCAGTCCTACTTTAAAGATCTTATTTATAAGTTCTAATATTTCTGTCCAGTACCGATGTAATTTTGGGCATTTCCATATCATATGGATCAGGTCCCCCGTATTCTGGCATCTTGGACAATTTGCATCCGCCCGTCGCCCAAATTCAAACAGTCTCTTTGGTGTGTAGTATGCCCTGTGAAGGAGCATTAGGTGTGAGAACTTCTGCGCGGGTGATACCGAGACCTGATGTCCTCCCTCCAACATCTTTCTCCACTGTTCATCCGATATGTTGCCCATGTCTCTTTCCCATTTGCTTCTACATTTGAGCTTTTCTGGACTCTCCATCCCACCTCTGCATAACAATGGATACATTTCTGCTATGGAACCTTTGTGTCCATCCGCACTACCCATTCTGCAAAGGATAGGGGAGAGGCTCCACCTCGGACCTTGTTCCCCAAATTGAGCCTTTAGGGCATGCCTTATTTGTAGATAGTTATAATACGTATGATTCGGAATATCAAATTCCTCCTTTAGTGAAATGAATGTTTTGAGTGTGCTACCATTATACAGTTGGGCCAACTTTACTATTCCTTTTGTTTCCCAAGACTTTATTTTTCCCATTGGTTTTAATTCTTGTAAATACTTATTATCCCAAAGGGGAGTGTACCTAGCCTTTCCTTCCACGCCTTCCAGCACTTTAATGGATTTCCAAACTTTTATTATTAATTTAACTGTGGGGGGTCTAGAGACAAAAGAATTTGCCTCCAGCACCTCCATAAATGTTTCATGTGGCGCTCCCATGGTCATTATACCCTCTTTATTTTCATCCCCTGACCCTATATGCTGTAACTGAGCTGCTAAAAAATAGAGTTGGGGATGTGGGACTGCCATACCCCCCTCTTGAGTTGATAATTGCAAGGTTTGTAAGCTAATCCTTGATTGTCCCCCTTTCCATATAAGATCTCTTAATATTGTGTCTATTTTTTTAAACCATTTCTTATAAATCCATATTGGTGAATTCTGCAATATGAACAATAACTGGGGCAACCACAGCATTTTGACCAAATTGCATCGTCCAGCAACTGATAAGGGAAGCCTCCTCCATATATTGACTTTATTTTTAAACTTTGTCAACAGGGGGATCAAGTTATGATTAATATAATTACCTGGGTCCTTTGTTATATAAATACCTAAGTATTTTACTATCTCCACTATTTCTATTTGTATACTCTCCAAATAGGCATTTTTCCTAATAGGGTCTACCGGTAATAGCATTGATTTTTCCCAATTTATGGTGAGACCAGATAGCTTTCCAAAACTCGTGAATATGTCTATCACCTGCCCAAGTGAGCGCTCCGTATCTCCTAGAAATATGAGGACATCGTCCGCATATAGTGCGATTTTCTCCTCTCTACCTCTTCTCCGGAACCCCTCCATAAGCTGACTTTGCCTCACTGCTGCGGCCACTGATTCCATGGCCAGGGCAAAAATCAAGGGTGACAGAGGACACCCCTGCCTTGTGCCTCTTTCCAATCGGAATCCAGCTGAAAGGGTATTATTGACCTTAACTTTAGCGCTAGGGTCGTTGTATAAAATTTCAACCCACTTCCTAAAGGATGGACCGAAGCCAAACTCCTTCAAGACACGCCTCATAAACCCCCATTCCAGGCTGTCGAATGCCTTTACCACATCCAACATCATGACCGCCCTTGACCCCGTGTTCTCTATGGGTATTTGCAAGTTTAAAAACAGCCTCCTGATATTCCTACTAAGTGACCTCTGGGGAATAAAACCCGTTTGGTCTGTGTGGACTAATTTTGAAATTATTTTCTTAAGTCTAATAGCAAGCGTCTTTGCGAGAATCTTAGCATCTGCGCACAGCAAGGAAATGGGCCTATAAGACCCAGGCTCTAAGGGGTCTTTCCCCTCCTTGGGCAGCATAATAATCGTAGCTTCGGTCATTGATTTGGGTAATTTACCTTCCTTCTTTGCCATGTCAAATACATTAAGGAGCTCCGGGAGTAAAATTTCCCCATATTTTTTATATGTTTCAGTAGGTAGGCCATCGGGACCCGGGGACTTCTGTTTTGCCATTTCTGCTACTGCCATTCTTATTTCCTCTAATGTTATCGGAGCCTCCAAAACCTCTCTGTCAGTGTCTGTGAGGGAGGGTAGTTCAATATTCTTGAAGAAACTGTCCATTTCCTCCCCTCCCACACCCCCCCGGGACTTATACAGCTCTTCATAATATTCCTTAAATGTATTACTTATCTCCTCTGTCACAGATGATATCTCCCCGCCCATGGTTCTAATGGCGGGGATTGCAGAAGGTGAGGCACTGGCCCTAACAATATAGGCCAGCATCTTACCCACTTTTTCCCCTTCCCCATACGCTATTTGTTTTTGGAACATTCTTTTGTTTTCCGATTTCCTGACCATTACCTCTTTATATGTTTGTTGCTTATTCTCCCACTTACTCCTAGTATCAGTGGATGGCTCCTTCAGATACTCCCTTTCGGCCGCAGCTAACTCTGCCCTGATCTTAACTTCCCATTCCAACGATTTCTTTTTTGTCCTTGAAACCTGCTGGATAAGTAAACCCCTCAAATACGCCTTTAATGAATCCCACATCACCCCTCTTGTTGTTGTATCCGTATTAAAATCTATAAATTCTTTTACCTTGCCTACAATCTCATTCTGACCTTCTATTAGTTCGAACCATTTTGGGTTCATCCTCCACAGCCCACCTAATTTATTATTCCTTATATTTACCATAGCCGTTAACAGTGAGTGATCCGACACCCCCCTAGGTTGGTAGACTATATCTTTAATTATTTGGGAAGCTAAATTGTTGCCCAATATAAGATCGATTCTTGAAAGTGTGGAATAAGAACCCGAATAGCATGAAAATTGCTGTGCTACCGGGTTCCGTATTCTCCAGAGGTCCAACAATCCAGCTTCTTCAAGAAATTCACCCATACGCTTTCCTTGTGACCCCCATCCCTGATTACCTGGGGGAAACCTATCCATTTTTTTGTTAATTATGACGTTGAAATCCCCAACTACAATAACTGGTATGTTAGGTCTATCAACTACAAACTCCAGTAAACAGTACAAGACCTCTAACTTAAAAGGAGGGGGGATGTAAATATTTGCAAGTATACATTCTTGATTTTCTATTATGCAGTGTAGGAAAATATAACGGCCCTCCCCATCAATCTTGCACTGCTTGCAGGTAAACACTATCCCTCCACCAACTAACACTGCCACACCTCTAGAATACGAGGTGTGTACCGCATGGTATTGGTACTGAAAGTGCTTATTCTTTATTTGACCTTTTGTGTCATTGGTCAAGTGTGTCTCCTGCAAGCAGGCAATACCCACTTTAAAAATATCAAGCATATCAAAAACAGCAGCCCTTTTAACAGAGGTACCTAACCCTCGGACATTCCACGATCCGATATTCAATGCCATGGATTATACTTAAACATAATTATTAGCAACAACTATAGAAAAAGCTACCGGGAGAGAAGTACACCGTCGGGTGTCTTGCCATATTAACCCCAGAACTCCAACCATCCCTAATATCGCCTGTATCCAATCTACCCCTTGTTCTACAATACTCCCCATTATCAATGAAATAATTACCCTATTTGTCAAAATTAAATTAGTGAACTTTTTATTTCTAGTGCATACCCGTGTTTCCATACTCCACACTTTCCTACTATACCCATATTCTGCTATGCCCTGCGTGTCATTACATAATCCAGTGTACCACATATCATACCTAATTTTTTGTTGTGCCAACTGTATTATTGTATAAACTAGTGTACCGTGTGTTTTCTTATTATTTAGTGTACCCGCTCGTACCCTCCCATGTGTTCTTCCACTTGTGTTCCCTTTCCCCCCACCCCCCCTCCCTCCCTCCCCCCCACTCAGAATTTTTAAATATTCCCCCCTCCTACCCCACTCATACCATTCTAGGTTACCCCTTGAGGCTTGTTTAATGACCGTCCCATACCACCCCACCCACACAAAACTCATATCTCCCAATCCTCCTTCCCCCCTCCCCCCCCCCCTATCACTACAACTACAAAAGCACTTATTTTAAACCACCCCCATCCGAATCCAACTTCCATTATACCCATGTCTGGGCCTATCCCTGCTCCACATAAACTATATTAATTTTCTCATGTGTTTCCCCCACCTATAAGTGATAAATTTAAACCATTTTTTACAGTTATTTCATTGACAAATTATCCTTCTTGTCTTCCAACCATGCCAGCGCACTGGCAGGGGAATCAAAAATCTGACTTCCCCCCAGTGCGTTTATCCGAAGCCTGGCGGGATACAGAAGGGCATATGTAACATCAAACTTTTGCAGGCTACGTTTAACTCCTAGGAATTCAGCTCTGCGCTTCTGTAGGTCTGGTGAGAAATCTGGGTATATTGAAATCCTAGTACCACAATATAAGAGTTTCCCCATTTCTCTAGCCCTTCGAAGTAGCGTTACTTTATCCTTAAAATTTAAGAATTTCACTATCAACAGTCTTGGGGGTCTTCCTTGGGGAGGGGGCCTAAATGGAACTCTATGCGCTCTTTCAATTGAGAACTGCTGAGAAAACGTCTCTCTTCCAAAGGTTTCAATCAGCCAGCCCTCTAGAAATACTATCGGATCCGGGCCTTCGCTCCTTTCAGGCAATCCCACCACCCTCACATTGTCCCTACGAAGTCTGTTTTCCATTTCATCAAATTTTCCCGTCAGGTTATATATTCTCTCTTTCCAGACTTTGATTTCTTGTTTCATAGGGTACACATCATCTTCTAACAGACTTATTCTTTGCTCAGCTTCTGTTACTCTTTCTACTGTTTTCCTAAGCTCCTGTCGCACCATCACTAGTTCCTCCTTGATCTCCTAGTTCACCCAGGGAGAGTTTGCATGCATTAATTGCCACAAGAATGTCTTTTAGCGATGGCTCTCTTTCTGCAGGGGGTGTTATAGTAACAGGGGCATCTGTTTCTTTCCCGGCTCCTCCTGGCCCTTTACTAGTATGGTTCTTTATGCCCGAAGCACTTACTGACATACTTGGCAGCCCCTGACTCTTTCTGTCCGTTACTGTTTTTGTTTGCCCTTGCTGTCCCCCTTTATTCGGAGTATGTTCCGCCGAGTGGACCATTCTCTCTAGCTTGGCGGTTGCCGCCACGGCCGCCGCCGTTGCGCCTGCCACAGTAGACTGAGCCCCTTTATCCTTCTCTTTTTCTTTAGTTGATCGAGTCGTCATGATGCCTGTCTGCTCTTGAGGCTTATTTTCTATACTACAGCAGGGAAGTCCTTAACTGACAAGCAAAAGTGCCACCACACAATCCCCACAAGATCAGAGTCCGATGTTAGATTACTGCAGGTTAAGTTTCTGCAGCACTGAGGTAACAAGAGATGCCATATCACACCTCAATACCAGTACAGGGGGAATACCCATGCCATAATCCCCTTACGTGTGCCTATATATTGCCCCTGCTCACTCAAAACAGGGGGTTATCACAGTTCTCACAGTCCAGCATGCATAGAGCAGTATTTCTAAGAGCAGTGTATTGATCTCTCCACCGGCATACACATAGGTTAACAGTTCACTTTCCCCTGTTAAACTTCCACCAGCCTCAGCTTACTACAGCAAAGAGACTATGACACAGGAAAAGATAAGATAATACCTCCGTTCTGCTGGTCTACTGATTCAGGGAATCAAACACACACTCTGATGTCCCGTTCATATCTTTAGGCTCCACAACGGAGACAAGATAAGATAATTTCTTCCTCCTCCACTGCTCTTCACTACTCACAGCACAGTCCGGCACAGGATATGCCCAGGAAACCTTACAGTGAACTACTTCTGCTGTCTCCCGGCGTTCGTTCCTACAATGGCCGTCCCTCCTCTCCTCCTCTCCTTCCATTATCTCCTATGATCTCACAAGCTTGCTCTGTCATACCAGAGCGCCGCGCTGTCTCAGCTTGTCTCGGCTTGTATATCCCCAAACAGGATCAGCTGTGCAGGTTCCACAGCGGGAAGAATGCGAGCGGCACCGAGGGCTGCGGCGGATCCACAATCGAATCGTCTATATGCTACATGTGGAGCAGGGTATCCACACACTCTCACTCCTCGCCCTCCATCACCTCCGTCCGCTCCATCCGCTTCCGGTCACGCCCCTCCGAGTGACTATCCCTGAGTAATTATCCTCTTCCTCCTCAATCATCACGCTGATAGCTTGTAAGAACATTTTTGGTTCTGGGCGCCACCACCAGTGCCTAAGGCCCAATTTTTCTGCCCCTGTTTAACAGGGACATGTAATTACAATTTTTGATGCAATAATTTGCAGCAGGGCTCGTTCCTGCATTCCAACTAGAGTGTCTGTGAGGGGTTGCAGTGTTGTGGCACCAGCACCACCACCAAAGGCCCAATTTTTCTGCCCCTGTTCAACAGGGGCATGTAATTACAATTCTTGATCTAATATTTCACAGCAGGGCCCTGTGAGGGCTTAGGTTGTTGTGGCCACAACAACACCTAAGGCCCAAATTTCTGCTGAGTATATAGGGCAGGCCCCTACTTTCAAACATCTAACTTACAAAGACTCCTACTTGCAAATGGAAGGAGACAACAGGAAGTGAGATGAAATCTACCCCTAGGAAGGGAAATTCTCTCCTGTAAGAGTTAATATGGGAAAAACATTTCTCCTTTCCACTGATGCTTTCCAATCCTTGTTCCACAAAAAACCCGTTCAAAATGACAAACAGATTCTTCTTAACAACAAACCTACAGTCCCTGTCTTGTTTGCACCGCCTGTATACTGCTGTTCAGAGTATATAGGGCCTGGTGGCCCCACACCTTCCCTTATTTTAATTTGGGTGCGTGGTTCCCCTTAATATCCATACAAGACCCAAAGGGCCTGGTAAAGGACTGGGGGGTACCCATGCCGTTTGTCTCACTGATTTTCATCCATATTGCCAGGACCCGACATTACATTAAACCCGCAAGCAATGACATCTGGTGCAGGGACTGTTCTAAACAGGGGAAACACGTGCCACTTTACAGGCATACTATAGACACCCCCCAGGTACGATATTTAAAGGAATATTTCACTTTTTTTTTTTTTTTACTTTAAGCATCATTAAAATCACTGCTCCCGAAAAAACGGCTGTTTTTTAAAAGTTTTTTTTTGCATTGATACATGTCCCCTGGGATAGGACCCGGGTCCCCAAAACCTTTTTAGGACAATACCATGCAAATTAGCCTTTAAAATGAGCACTTTTGATTTCGAACGTTTGAGTCCCATAGACGTCAATGGGGTTCTAACGTTCATGCGAACTTTCGGTCCGTTCGCAGGTTCTGGTGCGAACCGAACCAGGGGGTGTTCGGCTCATCCCTATCTGTGTGTAAACTTCCCCCAAACTCTGCGCTTGGTATCCAATACACTGCTGGTATTTAGTGCCCCTTTAAGATCCTGTCACTGTTAGTGAAATTTGACCACACCAACTATTTGATGCAGTTTGGGGGAGAGGGGGTATTGTGGGGTCGTGGTTAAGTTCCTGCACCTATTTTCTGAGAAAAAAAAAGCCCTGTGAGGAACTGTTCTTGCCAGACCAAACTTTTTAATACTCTAAGAAGAGGTGAGCTGTAATTTGAATAGAGGAAGGCCTGTGGATGTATTGTATCTAGATTTTGTTAAGGCTTTTGATACAGTACCCATATATGAGTATTTTACATATTAAGGTATTTTGGCGTAGATAACATTGAATGTACCTGGATAGAAACTGGTTGCAGGACACCTCCAGAGCATGGTGATTAATGACTTAATTTCTTAATGGTATGGTTGTAGGGTACCCTGTAGGGTTTTGCTCAATTCTGTTTAACTTGCTCTTAAATGATACAGAGATTGGAATAAATAGTTCAATCTCAATCTTTGCTGACGATACAAAACTAAATAGGCAGTAACTTCACAACAGGATACACATACAGCAACATTACAAGAACACCTTGTTAAAATAGAGGGGTGGGCAACTATATGGCAGATTAGGTTCAATGTAAGAAAATGTAAAGTAATGCACATGGGAGCTAAAAATATGCATGTAAGTTACACACTAGGAGAACCTCTAGGAGAAATTGAGGATGGGAAAAGGATCTGGAAGTATATGTCAGACTCAGCAATAGCATGAAATGCAATTGCTGTAGCAAGCAATGCCAGCAGACTACTAGTGTGCATTAAAAATTGTATTTATGAAGAAAGTGACCACTCAACAACCAGCATCAGTATAATATAGTATAAATATTGCAGCGATCAGGCGTATGTCATATACAGCCCCCATTGGTAAAAAACTCTACTGGTGGCAGCAAATCCCTGTGACTGCAAACAAATAAGGGTGGGGGAAGGCCTCTCACCCCACCGATGCTGCAGATGACCTCTTTGTGGCGATCATTCACTTCTACTCTGTCCTAGCCAAGCGAGAGGTAGTCAGCAATGCTCTGGGTCTCCCTCTCAAACCCTGTGTCCCATGTGGTCCTCTGGCTCAGCAGTCCATCCCTGATGTCCAATCCTGTAGTCTGGATGAAGATGGAAGCGCAGGCTCCATTATCCCTATAGCACAGTGTTGGAATTAAAGCTTAATTCCATGTTTGCAGTGACTTTAAAGTGTTACTAAACCCACAACAGTAAAATAAGTCTGTACAGTGCATCCGGAAAGTATTCACAGCTCTTCACTTTCTCCACATTTTTGTTATGTTATAGCCTTATTCCAAAATAGATTAAATTCATTATTTTCCTCGAAATTCTACAAACAATACCCCATAATGACAATGTGAAAGAAGTTTGTTTGACATCTTTGCAAATTTATTGAAAATAAAAAAAATCATATAAGCATACAGTAAGTATTCACAGCATTTGCCATGACACTCAAAATTGACATCAGGTGCATCCTGTTTCCACTGATCATCCTTGATATTTCTACAACTTGATTGGAGTCCACCTGTGGTAAATTCAGTTGATTGGAGATGATTCGAAAAGGCACACACTTGTCTATATAAGGTCCCACAGTTAACAGTGCATGTCAGAGCACAAACCAAGACAGAGTCCAAGGAATTGTCTGTAGACTTCTGAACAGGATTGTATCAAAGCACAGAGATCTGTCCAGATGGGGAAGGGAAACATTTCTGCAGCATTGAAGGTCCCAATGAGCACAGTGGCCTCCATCATCTGTATGGAAGAAGTTTGCAACTCTTCCTAGAATGGGCCGCCTGGCCAAACTGAGCAATCAGGGGATAAGGGCCTTAGTAAGGGAGGTGACCAAGAACTGATGATCACTGACAGAGCTCCAGCTTTTTCTCTGTGAAGAGAGAAGAACCTTCCAGAAGAACAACCATCTCTGCAGCACTCCCTTAATCAGGTCTGTATGGTAGAGTGGCCAGACGAAAGCCACTCCTCCATAAAAGGCCCATGACAGCCCACCTGGAGTTTGCCAAAAGGCACCTGAAGGACTCTCAGACCTGGTCTGAATGGCAAGCATCATGTCTGGAGGAAACCAGGTGTCATGGTACTACTTCCAGTGAGCCCACAGGCGAGCAGGTGATACTGGATCCCCCAGGGCGTGGAGTCTAAGAGCCAGCCGGTATACTGCCAGGGACCCCCTCACGAGGGTTTGGGCTTAGCTGCGTGCAGACTCCAGGTCACTACACCCGGGCTCACCCTGCTCGCTAGGGAAGTATCAGAATACACTGTCAGACAAGGATGGATGGATGAAGCAAGGAGAGCTGAATAGCGAGCCAAGGTCAGGGCGGGCTGAAGACAACGTAATCAGAACAAGCCGAGTCGGTACACAAGAGATCAGTTCACGAGAGGTCAGGTTAAGGCAGGTTACACGAAGGGAGCTCAGAAACAAATGTTGCTCAAGCAACCAGTAGCTGGTCAGAAAGGGGTTTAAATAGACAAGCACATGAGGGGCTGGATAGGAAGTAGCAGGAAGGAATCGTATATTAAGCAACAGGTGGAGCCGGCGACACACATAGCTGCAGAGTGCAGAAGAGCTGAACACAAGCTAGTGGAACAACAGGTGCCAACCGGCCTACAGAAGTAAAGGTGAGACACAGATCAGCTCCGCAGCTGATCTGTGACACCAGGCACCGCTCATCACTTGGACAATACCATCCCTACAGTGAAGCATTATGGTGGTAACATCATGCTGTGGGGATGTTTATCAGCGGCAGGAACTGGGAGACTAGTCAGGATCAAGGGAAAGATGAATGCAGCAATGTACAGATACATCCTTGATGAAAACCTGCTCCAGAGCGCTCTGAACTTCAACTGGGGCAAAGGTTCATTTTCCAACAGGACAACTACCCAAGATAACACATGAGTGGCTACGGGACAACTCTGTGTGACCTTTATATAGACAGGTGTATGCCTTTCCAAATCACGTCCAGTCAACTGAGTTTACCACAGGTGGACTCCAATCAAGTTGTAGAAACATCTCAAGGATTATCAGTGGAAACAGGATGTACCTGAGCTCATTTTTGAGTGTCATGGCAAAGGCTGTGAATACTTACTGTATGTACTGTACATGTGGGGTTTTTTTTTTCATTTTTAATAAATTTGCAAAGATTTCAAACAAACTTCATTCACTTTGTCAGTATGGGGTATTGTTTGTAGAATTTTGAAATAAGGCTGTAACATAACAAATAATGAAAAAAGTGAAGCACTGTGAATACTTTCCAGATGCAGTATATATGCAGTAAAGCATGCTTGTTATACTCACTGTGGAACCTAAGGGGTTAATCCTCTGCATTTGTGTAAAAAAAAAAAAAAAAAAAAAAAAGGCTGTTCGATTCAATTTGTGGCAAGCAATATGTGGGGAGGATTATACGCTCTCAGCAAGGGTTAATGAGCATATTAAGAACATCAAAAAAGGGATAAGAAAGCATAGTGTTCCAAAGCACTATGCATGCTGTCACAAAAGAGATCCCGGGGAACCCGCTTCATTGCAATAAACAAATATGTGGCACCCTGGAGGGGTGGATCTATAAAAAGAAGGGTCTCCACTAGAAACCCGATGGATTTACTAATTAAAATCGTACAGTCTATTCGGCATGAACATTGAGTGGGATATCAATGCATTTATATCAAACGCATGAACCCCGTCATGCCTTCTATAATGTGTGGTTATTAGGGATGAGCCGAACACCCCCCGGTTCGGTTCGCGGCAGAACATGAGAACAGACAAAAAATTTGTACGAACACAGGTAAAGTCTATGGTACTCGAACGTGAAAAATCAAAAGTGCTAATTTTAAAGTCTAATATGCAAGTTGTCATAAAAAGTGTTTGGGGATTTGGGTCCTGCCCCAGGGGACATGCATCCATCAGTCTATCAATTAAGGGGGGTGGTTAATTGCTCACAGGTGCCTATTTAACTGGGTGTAGGACTCAGTCTGAGCGTGCTCAGTCTCAGGCTGTGGAGCTGGTATAAGTGGGAGTTAAAAACCAGAGTTAAAGTGTACAAGTCTTGCTGTTTGCTTGCTGTTTGCTTGCTTGCTGTTTGTTTGATTGCTGTTTGTTTGATTGCTGTTTGTTTGCTGGGTTGCATTTTTGGGGCTTTTCCTTTTAGTATTTCATTTGCCTTTTGCTGTCACTTTTTAAAAATAGCTTTTTTTTTTCTCTGGTTCCATCAGTCTATCAATTAAGGGGGGTGGTTAATTGCTCACAGGTGCCTATTTAACTGGGTGTAGGACTCAGTCTGAGCGTGCTCAGTCTCAGGCTGTGGAGCTGGTATAAGTGGGAGTTAAAAACCAGAGTTAAAGTGTACAAGTCTTGCTGTTTGCTTGCTGTTTGCTTGCTCTTTGCTTGCTTGCTGTTTGTTTGATTGCTGTTTGTTTGATTGCTGTTTGTTTGCTGGGTTGCATTTTTGGGGCTTTTCCTTTTAGTATTTCATTTGCCTTTTGCTGTCACTTTTTAAAAATAGCTTTTTTTTTTTTTTTTCTCTGGTTCCATCAGTCTATCAATTAAGGGGGGTGGTTAATTGCTCACAGGTGCCTATTTAACTGGGTGTAGGACTCAGTCTGAGCGTGCTCAGTCTGAGGCTGTGGAACTTGGTGTAAGTGGAGCTGGTATAAGTGGGAGTTAAAAACCAGAGTTTAAAACAGGAGGTTATAACAGGGGTCATAGTACCTGTGTAGTGTGTGCATCTGAGTGTTGTCTGAGTAGTGTGTGTGGATCGTTAGTACTTGTGTATTGTGTACTGTATACTTGAGTATTGTGAGTGCACGTAGGTCTGCGACTGTTCTGCGATTGCACGTAGGTCTGTGAGTACCTGTGTATTGTCTTGTTGTGTACCTGTGTAGTCTTGAGTATTAGTGCCAGGAAGCTAGCTGTTAGATAATTTGGACAGGGTAAGATCCCCAAATCCTCACTATATTTAATAGGTACGATGCCCGGCGGGTGTGGAGAGGTGACTCTTTGTACATCTTGCCGCATGTATGCGTTCCTTGATCATCCGATCGAGGGCGAATACTGCTGTGCAAAATGTAAGCACATTGTTTCCCTGGAAGCCCAGGTTCTGAATCTGGGGAAGCAACTGTCAGCACTGAGAAGTCCCTCCATACTAAAGGTGAGCCAGGAACGTACACGGCAGGTGCCGGCAGGGGCCAGCACAGAGGCGGGTGGAGACAAAGAGGTGCAGGCACTAGCAAAGAGTAGATGGGTGACAGTCAGGAGGGGTAGAGGGGGAAGTGCCAGAGAGGCCGATCCAGGACTGGAGCATCCCAATAAGTACGCTCCATTGAGTGACATTGGTGAAACCAGTCAGGGACCAGCACTGCTGGGGATGAGGGACTCTCCTAGCTGCCAGGGGAAGAACTCCTCCAGTGAGAGTGGGGGGGGCAGCAAAGGGAAAGGAAAGACAGATTCTGGTGGTAGGGGACTCAATTCTTAGAAGGACAGAGAGGGCAATCTGTAACCAAGACCTGAAGCGCCGAACAGTATGTTGTCTACCCTATACCGCAAGGATAGAGAGGGTAAAAAAGGGGGAGGGGTATGCCTATATATCAAGAATAATGTACAAGTGAATGTGAGAGATGACATCACTGAGGGAGCTAGTGAGGAGGTGGAATCCATATGGGTATAGCTCCAAAGGGATGAAGCTAAGGGGAAAATAATACTGGGAGTATGCTATAGGCCCCCTAACCTGAGGGAGGAAGTGGAGACGGATCTCCTATCACAAATTGGATTAGCAGCAAGGATGGGAAGTGTTATCATAATGGGGGATTTTAATTATCCAGACATAGACTGGGCGGAGGGAACTGCGCATTCATTTAAGGCTCGCCAGTTCCTTAATGTCTTGCGGGACAATTTTATGGGTCAGATGGTAGACGCACCAACTAGAAATAAAACATTACTGGATCTACTGATTACCAACAATACAGACCTGATCACAGATGTGGAAATACGGGGCAATTTAGGTAACAGCGATCACAGGTCAATTAGTTTCAGTATAAATCACACAAATAGGAAACATGAAGGGAACACAAAGACACTGAATTTCAAAAGAGCCAACTTCCCTAAACTACAAACCTTGCTAAAAGGCATAAATTGGGATAAAATATTAGGAACAAAGAATACGGAGGAGAGATGGGTTTGCTTTAAGAGCATATTAAATAAGGGCATTAGCCAATGTATCCCATTGGGTAATAAATTTAAAAGAGCGAACAAAAATCCTGGATGGCTTAACTCCAATGTAAAAATGCATATAAAAGCAAAGGAGAAGGCCTTCAAAAAATACAAGGTTTAGGGATCATCCTCAGCATTCAGACTTTATAAAGAATGCAATAAGAAATGTAAGGGTGCAATTAGGACGGCTAAGATAGAACATGAAAGACACATAGCGGAGGAGAGCAAAAAAAATCCCAAGAAATTCTTTAAGTATGTAAACAGTAAAAAAGGGAGGACAGACCATATTGGCCCCATAAAGAATGAGGAATGACATCTGGTTACAAAGGATGGGGAGATGGCAAAGGTATTGAATTTATTCTTCTCCTCAGTATTCACGAGTGAATCGGGGGGCTTCAGTAACCAAAACTGCAGTGTTTATCCTCATGACACAACACAGGAAGCACCTACATGGTTAACAGAGGACAGAATTAAAATTAGACTTGAGAAACTTAACATTAATAAATCACTGGGACCAGATGGCTTGCATCCGAGGGTACTTAGGGAACTCAGTCAGGTGATTGCCAGACTGTTGTTCCTAATTTTTACAGACAGTCTATTGACTGGAATGGTACCAGCTGATTGGAGAAAAGCCAATGTAGCACCAATATTTAAAAAAGGCCCAAAAAACATCCCTGGGAATTACAGACCAGTTAGCCTAACATCAATAGTATGTAAACTCTTGGAGGGGATGATAAGGGACTATATACAAGATTTTAGAAATAAGAATGACATCATTAGCAGTAATCGGCATGGATTCATGAAGAATCATTCTTGCCAAACCAATCTATTAACCTTCTATGAGGAGGTGAGTTGCCATCTAGATAAAGGAAGGCCCATAGACGTGGTGTATCTGGATTTTGCAAAAGCATTTGACACAGTTCCCCATAAACGTTTACTGTACAAATTAAGGTCCGTTGGCATGGACCATAGGGAGAGTACATGGATTGAAAACTGGCTACAAGGGCGAGTACAGAGGGTGGTGATAAATGGGGAGTACTCAGAATGGTCAGGGGTGGGTAGTGGGGTTCCCCAGGGTTCTGTGCTGGGACCAATCCTATTTAATTTGTTCATAAACGACCTGGAGGATGGGATAAACAGTTCAATCTCTGTATTTGTAGACAATACTAAGCTAAGCAGGGCAATAACTTCTCCGCAGGATGTGGAAATCTTGCAAAAAGACCTGAACAAATTAATGGGGTGGCGACTACATGGCAAATGAGGTTCAATGTAGAAAAATGTAAAATAATGCATTTGGGTGGCAAAAATATGAATGCAATCTATACACTGGGGGGAGAACCTCTGGGGGAATCTAGGATGGAAAAGGACCTGGGGGTCCTAGTAGATGATAAGCTCAGCAATGGCATGCAATGCCAAGCTGCTGCTAATAAAGCAAACAGAATATTGGCATGCATTAAAAGGGGGATCAACTCCAGAGATAAAACGATAATTCTCCCGCTCTACAAGACTCTGGTCCGGCCACACCTGGAGTATGCTGTCCAGTTCTGGGCACCAGTCCTCAGGAGGGATGTACTGGAAATGGAGCGAGTACAAAGAAGGGCAACAAAGCTAATAAAGGATCTGGAGGATCTTAGTTATGAGGAAAGGTTGCGAGCACTGAACTTATTCTCTCTGGAGAAGAGACGCTTGAGAGGGGATATGATTTCAATTTACAAATACTGTACTGGTGACCCCACAATAGGGATAAAACTTTTTCGCAGAAGAGAGTTTAATAAGACTCGTGGCCACTCATTACAATTAGAAGAAAAGAGGTTTAACCTTAAACTACGTAGAGGGTTCTTTACTGTAAGAGCGGCAAGGATGTGGAATTCCCTTCCACAGGCGGTGGTCTCAGCGGGTAGCATTGATAGCTTCAAGAAACTATTAGATAATCACCTTAATGACCGCAACATACAGGGATATGTAATGAAATACTGACACATAATCACACACATAGGTTGGACTTGATGGACTTGTGTCTTTTTTCAACCTCACCTACTATGTAACTATGTAACTATGCATCAATACAAAAAAGTTTTAAAAATGGCCTTTTTTCAGGAGCAGTGATTTTAAAAATGCTTAACATGAAACAATAAAAGTGAATTATTCCTTTAACCACTTAACCCCTGAACCATTTGGCTGGCCAAAGACCAGAGCACTTTTTGCGATTCGGCACTGCGTCGCTTTAACTGACAATTGCACGGTCGTGCGACGTGGCTCCCAAACAAAATTGAAGTCTTTTTTCCCACAAATAGAGCTTTCTTTTGGTGGTATCTGATCACCTCTGCGTTTTTTATTTTTTGCGCTATAAACAAAAAAATAGCGACAATTTTGAAAATAACGCATTATTTTTTACTTTTTGCTATAATAAATATCCTCAAAAAATATCTAAAAAAACATTTTTTTTCCTCAGTTTAGGCCGATACGTATTCTTCTACATATTTTTGGTAAAAAAAAAAAAAAAAATCACAATAAGCATTTATTGATTGGTTTGCGCAAAAGTTATAGCTTTAACAAAATAGGGGATAGTTTTATGGCATTTTTATTAATTTTTTTTTATTAGTAATGGCGGCGATCAGCAATTTTTATCGCGACTGTGACATTATGGCAGACAGATCGAACACCTTTTTCGCGATTTTGGGACTATTCACATTTATACAGTGATAAGTACAATTAAAAATGCATTGATTACTGTGTAAATGTGACTGACAGTGAAGGGGTTAACCACTAAGAGGCGCTGTAGGGGTTAAGTGTGTCCTAGGGAGTGATTCTAACTGTGGGGGGAGGGGCTGTGTGTGACACGACACTGATCACTGCTCCCGATTACAGCGAGCTGTGATCAGTGACAGTGTCACTAGGCAGAATGGGGAAATACTTGTTTACATTAGCATTGCCCCGTTCTTCCTCACTGTGAGGCGATCGCGGGTATCCCAGTGGACCACGATCATGGAGCTTCCGGCAAAAGCGGTTAAATATCGTGCCCAGTCCATTACCAGGCCGTTTTGGTCTGGTATGGACATTAAGGGGAACCCTGCACCAAAATTTAAAAAAAAAAAAAAAAAAAAAAAAAAAAAAAGGCGTGGGGCCCCCAGGCCCTATATACTCTGAACAGCAGTATTATACAGGGCTACCCCGGGTTACAAACAAGATGGGGACTGTAGGTTTGTTTTTTGTTTGTTTTTTTTAAACTGACAATTTTTTATTAATTTTTCAAGAAAATAAAGAAATCTTCAGCACAGGGTACAGGAAATACAATTTGTGGTATTACAGGCATTTCTGGCATGTAATCAACTAGCATTTGGTCGATGGTACATTTCAATGTAAACATGTATAGTGAATAACCAAAGGGAGTATGTAGGATCATCATACAACTCTGATAGTACATCCATTAATACCCTTTACATAGGTGCACAAACAATTAAATAAAACGGGAGAAAATTATAATGAAGAAAGTCAGAGAGCAGATAGGAAGAGAGAAGAAGAGAGGACAACCACCCGTCCCCAGAGCCCAAGGTAATCAAGAGATGCAAAGCATTAGGTCGCAGGAGTCTCCAACAGGACCCAAGGTTCTGCCTCCCGCCAGAGGTGGTTCTGGCCAGTTCAGTAGATTGCTTTAAGAAAGGCCTGGATACTTTCCTAAATGTACATAATATAACTGGGTACTAGCATTTATAGGTAAAGTTGATCCAGGGAAAATCCGATTGCCTCTTGGGGAATCAGGAACAAATTTTTTCCCCTGCTGTAGCAAATTGGAGCATGCTCTGCTGGGGTTTTTTGCCTTCCTCTGGATCAACTGTGGGTATAGAATTGGGTCTATTGGATTGTACGATATTTTTTTTGGGGGGGGGGGGGGGTTTGTTTTTTTGTTTTTTGTTTTTTTTATGGTTGAACTGGATGGACTTGTGTCTTTTTTCAACCTGACTAACTATGTAACTATGTTCCCATATTCGGTTATGTTTATCAAGAGTATCATTTAAAGAGGCCGTCAGATATTCCATTCTTTTAACATCTCTGATCCTGGAGTGTAGCTCGGACAATGAGGGGGGATCCCTCTTTTTCCACCTTAGGGTCACCAGACACCGTGCTGCAGTAAGCACATGTGCTAAGAGTTTTTTTTATATTTTAGAGAAGGTGGCAGGTGGGAGGCCCAAAAGAAAGATCTTCGGATCGAGAAGCACTCGAGTACCAAAGATGGATTGGAGCAAGGATTGCACCATACACCAATAGGGGATGATTAGAGGGCAGGTCCAATAGACATGAAATAGCGTCCCCCTATCTTTACAACATCGGGGATCTGCCGAAGGGTATATGGAGTGGAGCAGGTCAGGGGTCTGATACCAATGGAATAGAATCTTATATTGATTCTCTTTATAGAGCGTACATATGGAGCTCTTAGAGGCCTGAATCCATATGGACTGCCAAGTCGTCAAGGGTATATCTGTGCCCAGAGCCCGCTCCCACTTATCCATATAGGTATGCCGCGGTCCATCTAGCGATAGATCCATGATCAGAAGCTGATCGGTGCGGGAAATCATGCCCTTAAGGGACGAACCCTCTAAACATAACTTTTCGAAGTCGGTTAAGGGAGAGAAGCGCAAATTCGGTACTAGAGATTGTGCGTAATGCCGCATTTGTAAGTAACTGAAAAAAGCCTATTTGGGAATGTCAAAGGCGTCTTGCAGTTCTAGGAAAGATCTTAGTGATCTGGTTTTAGGATCAATCAACATAGAGGAATAAGGCCTTATCCATCCAGAAATGAGACATCTGTGAGGTTAAGCTGTCAGAAATGTTGGGTGTAAATAGGAATGAGATGACTGGGGAAGAGGTGGTGGTAAGCGGATATGCCGATTTGGCTCGTCGCCATAGTGTACGCAGAAGGGCCATTGGTCCTAGCAGTTGTATGCTGCCAGGTGTTATATCAGAACTCCAAAGCATGGAATTCAGATGAACGGGGGCTAACCCTAATTTTTCAAAATTTGTGTCCACCGATTATAGGCATGGAGAGTACACCAGAAGGCTACAGGTCATAACTGGGCAGCTAGATAGTACTTAGCTAGGAAATGCAAAAAATATGTAGAAAATGGGATTTTAAAAAGGTACCCCTGATATAGGAAAAGACATTATCTACTAAAAATATATCAAATATTTATTAAAGCAGTTTTACAAAAAGAAAAAATGTACGATAAAATGTGAGAACAGTTTTACATTCACAGTCAAAAGGTATACATCCTCAACCTAATATTGACAATGAAAAAAACTGTGGTCACCAAGAGTTCAAAGCATAACCACGTCCACATAATTTCAAAATGTTTCGCCCAGAAGGCTTCATCAGGAAAATGGACGAGGCTTTTCAATTATTCAACAACAATATTCACGATAAAAACAACCTTGGATGTTCAAAAGAGAAAGAGAAAAAAAAAGGTAAATACACAAAAAAAATATACATAAAACATTCACATTTATGTAGCTTGAAAGCTCTTTAGCTTGTGCAACCATAACTCCACCAAAACCACCCTCCAGAAACAAAAACAAAAACCATCCCACCCCCCATCCCACTCCCCCCCCCCATCACACAGGCTCACACCCAACCCTCCCCTAGTACTCCCACCCAACACAACCACCGCGTCAACGCCATACCTCTGTTATAGAGTTCTGGGGAAGTCGCAGGATACGAGGCGTCAGCTGAGAGAAGAGGGGAGGAGGGGTGCCCCTAAAAATGACTCCCCCCTGTGTAGTCCAGATGGATGCCTGATCTCCCGTAGGGAGGGATGTATATTCTCATGGATGAAGATCATCACAAGCAAAAAAGGTGATTACGGTATCTGTAACAGATATCATAGATGATAAAATTTCACACATATTGCGGGTGAAGAGAGAGGTAGACCACAAGACAAACTTGACAGTGGACACCACTCACCAACCCCCCGAAGAGTAGAAGAGTATTTGTATTGGGAGCTCATGAGGACTGAATGGCACAATATCAACTGTAAAAAAGCACCTGTGTAGGTGAAGACAAAGCTGCTCCACAGTTTCTGAAAAAGTATATAAAATGCATGTAGCTATGTTAAACTTCAATGCAACGAGGAACATGTACGCTGCGGTTTTAAATCTTCAAGAGCACCTGCTCACCTTGAAAAGATATCACATCGTTATGTAAGAAGCTACGTCACATTTCTATTGGCACTGCTGAAAGGGCACCCTAAAGTAGTGGGCCACAAAAGATAATCACTTCCTATATTTAGAGAGAGAGAAAAAAAAAAAGGGGGGTTTGTTTAAAAGGAAATAGAGCACCAAAAGTGGTGCTTTAGTTTACAATTAGACATATCACAGAGTGCTAGACCGATTAACGGCCAATGTATAGTTTTACCTTGTGCCGGCGTCCATGTTTAGCATGAGCTCCCTGACTGCTAGCAAGCATCTGAATGTGTGGGGTTTAAATATCCCTCCCCATGGCACCAAAATGCTGTGCATGTCATCACACTGCACCTGGAGCCAAGCGGACGCAAAAGGGAAGTTCTTGGTCCAAGGACTGATGACCCGGAACCGGAAACGACAGACAGGAAGTAAAACTACTTCCTGTGTGCCCAAAACAGCACTAAGACTCCCTTTGGAGACAGTGCTGAACCAAGAAGGAAAACTTGGACAGTTGGAAAGATGGTTGTGGGATACGGTTATACTGGTATGCCAAGGACTATAAGGAGACCTCAAGGCGGGCGTATACCGGGTTGGCAACCCCCAGGAAAGAAAAGCCCAAGGGGGATGTGTGTCCAACCTAGTATACACCCTTGGGCGTCCATACGGGGATCAAATGGCACTGAACTGGGGGGGGGGGTAAAAATGAGGGAAAATAGAGCCTGGGGAGGGGTAAAAAAAAAAAAAAAAGGGGGAAGAGGGGTTCCCATCCTGTGGAAACACCTATTAGCCGTCATGTGGGGCTATACCACAATTTCGACTTAAAAGCTATCGGCTTTTTCAGCCTTGAACACATACCAGAACATGAACGAGGAGGTGATATAGACAATAAACTTCTCCAATTGTAGACAAGATGGATCCATTGTTTACAGGCCACTCGGTCCCCCGGCCTCAATGAGGGGGATTAGCTATAAGCCTTTTCTATAAACATCACCCCCCTTTTGTGATCTGGTCACTCCTGTCTCCTTGGGAGTATGTGCCCCATTGAGTGTCTTCCCTTCCTTTGTTTTGTTAACATTTACTGCGTTTGAATATCATGAGATCACCAGACATTTACGATTCCTCTCGCGACTAATTCTGGATTGCCTGTCTAGGCCAGAATTGCCCCTATTAGAAATAATACATCTTTTAGAAAAGGGATACTAACATATATTGAGTCAGCTGCAATGATGTGCATATTGATACAGCTTTTCATATGTGGATGTAAATTAGTGGTACAATGTTGTAGACGAATTATTGTAATGTGCAATCATGACCACACCCAAACCTTGGGGAACCCCTCTTCCCCTTTTTTTACCCCTCCCCAGGCTCTATTTTCCCTCGTTTTTACCCCCCCCCCCCAGTTCAGTGCCATTTGATCCCCGTATGGACGCCCAAGGGTGTATACTAGGTTGGACACACATCCCCCTTGGGCTTTTCTTTCCTGGGGGTTGCCAACCCGGTATACGCCCGCCTTGAGGTCTCCTTATAGTCCTTGGCATACCAGTATAACCGTATCCCACAGCCATCTTTCCAACTGTCCAAGTTTTCCTTCTTGGCTCAGCACTGTCTCCAAAGGGAGTCTTAGTGCTGTTTTGGGCACACAGGAAGTAGTTTTACTTACTGTCTGTCGTTTCCGGTTCCGGGTCATCAGTCCTTGGACCAGGAACTTCTCTTTTGCGTCCGCTTGGCTCCAGGTGCAGTGTGATGACACGCACAGCATTTTGGTGCCATGGGGAGGGATATTTAAACCCCACACATTCAGATGCTTGCTAGCAGTCAGGAAGCTCATGCTAAACATGGACGCCGGCACCAGGTAAAACTATACACTGACCGTTAATTGGTCTAGCACTCTGTGATATGTCTAATTTTAAACTAAAGCACCACTTTTGGTGCTCTATTTCCTTTTAAACAAACCCCCTTTTTTTTTTTTCTCTCTCTCTAAATATAGGAAGTGATTATCTTTTGTGGCCCACTACTTTAGGGTGCCCTTTCAGCAGTGCCAATAGAAATGTGACGTAGCTTCTTACATAACAATGTGATATCTTTTCAAAGGTGAGCAGGTGCTCTTAAAGATTTAAAACTGCAGCGTACATGTTCCTCGTTGCATTAAAGTTTAACATAGCTACATGCATTTTATATACTTTTTCAGAAACTGTGGAGCAGCTTTGTCTTCACCTGCACAGGTGCTTTTTTATAATCGATATTGTGCCATTCAGTCCTCATGAGCTCCCAATACAAATAGTCTTCTACTCTTCGGGGGGTTGGTGAGTGGTGTCCACTGCCTAGTTTGTCTTGTGGTCTACCTCTCTCTTCACCCGCAATATGTGTGAAATTTTATTATCTATGATATCTGTTACAGATACCATAATCATCCTTTTTGCTTGTGATGATCTTCATCCATGAGAATATACATCCCTCCCTACGGGAGATCAGGCATCCATCTGGACTACACAGGGGGGAGTCATTTCTAGGGGCACCCTCCTCCCCTCTTCTCTCAGCTGACGCCTAGTATCCTGCGACTTCCCCAGAACTCTATAACAGAGGTATGGAGATGACGTGGTGGTTGTGTTGGGTGGGAGTACTAGGGGAGGGTTGGGTGTGAGCCTGTGTGATGGGGGGTGTTTGGGTGTTTTTTTTTTGGGGGGGGGTGGGATGGTTTTTGTTCCTGTTTTTGTTTTTGTTTCTGGAGGGTGGTTTTTGGTTAAAATCCCATTTTCTACATATTTTTTGGTTTACTACTTTAGGGATGATGGTACACACATAAAAAACGTTTGTAAACACTGATCTCTACCCATATAGCCTATTATGTTAGGAAATGCCAGGCCGCCTTGATTACAAGGAGCATATAGAACCGATCTAGCAATCCGGTGTCTTTTATAGTTCCAGAAAAAGTTTATCAGGTCGCCCTGGAGTCTATTTAGGTTTGAGGATGGAGTGGGGATAGGGAGCGTCTCAAAAAGATATAAAAGTTTAGGTAATACCGTTATATTTAGGGTCGCAAGACGGCAGAAAAGGGATAGTTTCAAAGACTTCCATTTGGTCAAGGAAGCTCTAATAGAAGTAAACAGTTGGGGGAAGTTAGCTTTATATAGAGTGTCCTATGTGGGTGTGAAATGGACCCCGAGGTATTTTAGGGAAGAGGACTGCCATGAGTAGTTAAACGTTTGCGATAGGGCTGATAGCGTTTGATGGGACAAACTGAGGGGGAGCACTTCCGTTTTTGAACTATTAATTTTATAACCTGAAAGGGCGCTATACCGATCCAACTCTACCTGTAAATTCGGGAGAGAGAGACATGAGGTTGCGTGAGAGTGAGAAGGACATCGTCTGCGAATAAGGAAATCTTAAAGTCTCTAATACGGACTGGGATACCATGTATGCTTGGGTTCTTTCTGATATGGGCTGCTAAAGGTTCAATACATAGGGCATATAGAAGAAGGGAAAGTGGGCAGCCTTGACGAGTCCCGTTAGAGATCTGAAAAGTAGAGGAGGAGGCGAATTGAGTACGAAACTGGGCCGAGGGGGATGAATATAGGTGGGAGATAGCTCGGAGGAATGGGCCCTCGATACCAGCCTGATGGAGAGTCACAAACAGGAAAGGCCAACTTAACCTATCAAAGGCTTTTTCGGCATCTAGACTGAGCAGTATTGCCTCCAATTTGTTCCTGTTTGCAACCTCTACCAGATCGATGACCCTCCGGGTGTTATCCCCGGTCTGCCGAAGAGGAATAAATCCCACCTGATCTTTATGGACCAAAGATGGCATAAAATTGTTTAATCTATTCACCAACAGTTTCGTGAAAATTTTTAAATCTGTATTGAGGAGTGCTATCGGTCTCCATATCTCTAGGGATAGGTGTACCAGAGAGAAATAAATTAAAGAGGGTCGTCATGTGGGGAAGTAGATGTGGTAGGAAAGTCTTGTAGTAAAGGTATGGTAGTCCATCAGGTCCAGGGGCTGTTATTAGGCAACGATTTCATCGTATCCGTCACCTCTTCTTCTGTAATATAGGAAGTAGGAGTCTCCAGGGCAGAAGAGGAGAGCCTAGGTGTATCACAGTCTGCTAGATAAGTGTGGATGGCCTGGGATAGATCAGAGGAGGGCGGGTTGTGCGGAACACTCGGGTCATTGTACAGAGCCAAATAGTAGTCATGGAAAAGTTGGGCTTTTTTAGTAGGGTGAGATTGGGGGACACCATTTGCACCTTTAAGGTGGGTAGTAGCGATGGTCGTTGCCCGTTCGCGAAGTTGTTTCACCAAGAGCGTACGTGGCTTATTTGCTTTATCGTAATAAGTCTGTCTTAGCCTAATCAGTGCCTTCTCTATCTTACCCAAGTCAATGTTTCTCAGCCCGGCTCTGACACTGACGAGTTCCCTAAGGGTAGCTAGGGATGGGGAGGAGAGCAATCGTGCTTCTAAGTGTTTAAGTTTGTCTAAGAGGACAAGGCGGGTTGCATTGGCATTCCGCTTTAGGGGAGTGGAGAGCGATATACAGCTTCAGGGTTTGTTCCAATTCCACTCTAGAAGGGTCATGTTTGGGTAGAAAGTCGTTCAATGACATTTACGAAAGGAACCCAGGGAAAGTGCCAGGGAATGTGTAATCGGGGCATGATCCGATCATAAGATAGCCTGAATATCCGAGTCCATGCAGGCTCTCAGGGTCGGAGCATTGACAAAGAAGTAGTCCAGTCGTGAGGATGGGAGTAGAAAGTAAATAGTTTAGCTGATGGTTAAGCAGTGCGCCAGGTGTCGAACAGGGCATATTTTCTAGTTAGTTGGCGAAATAGGGTGGCTTTTCTATCAGTAGCTACGTGGATTTTCCCATGACCCAGAGAATGTTTATCAAGATTGGGGAGTAAGTCAGGTTAAAGTCCCCTCCAATAACCAGATACTGGTGGGGAGCTGCAAAGAGGCGATTAAAGACTTTGGACAAAAAGGAGATTTGATTTGTGTTCGGGGCATAGACGTTGCATAGAGTGATATTGGTGCCTTTCCATAAGCCTCGGAGGATGAGATAGTGTCTGAGTGGATCTGAATATAGAGATTGTAACTGGAAAGGGGAACCTTGTTTAAAAAGGTTTGTAGGTTTGTTCTTAAGTTGAATCTGTTTGTAATTTGGAACAGGCACATTTTGAAAGTGTAGCTCCAGCCAGAAAATCTATTTTTAAGCTTTTTGGATAACATAGGGAAGGGTTATCACCCTTGTAACATTTGTTTTGCTGTCTGTGCCCCTGTTCAGAAGATTTCACCTCACTTTCTGTCCCAATGACAATTTTGGATTTAGAAAATTTTGGGTTATTAGGGAAACAAGAATTGGTGATAAAGCATCAGTGGAGACACCTTTTTCCCATATTAACTCTTACATGAGAGAATTTCCCTTCCTAGGGATAGATTTCCTCTCACTTCCTGTTGTCTCCCTCCATTTCTAAGTAGGAGTCATTTGTAAGTTGGATGTTTGAAAATAGGGGACTGCCTGTGGAAAATTGGTCCTTAGGTGTTGGTGGTACCAGACCACTGTAAGCCCTCACAGTTACTCATGGTGGGCGCTGGAATGGCCCTGCTGTGAAATATTATATCAAGAATTGTAATTACATGCCCCTGTTAAACAGGGGCATAAAAATTGGTCTTTAGGCGGTGGTGGTGGCGGCACAACACTGTAAAGCCTCACAGATACTTTTGTTGAGCACAGGAACAGGCCCTGCTGTGAAATATTATATCAAGAATTGTAATTGCGTGCCCCTGTTAAACAGGGGCATAAAAATTGGGCCTTAGGCAGTGGTGGTGATGCCCTGAACTGAACATATTCCTAGAAGCTATCATCATGAAGATTGAGAAGGAATAGGATAGTCACTCAGCATAATAGGATAGTCACTCAGAATATGCAGTCTTCAAGGGATCCCACACCCATAGAAAAATCAATCGATTACACCAGCATCAGGTGCTTGGTAGCTGGTGATCCAAGACTAATTCATTTTTATGAATGTGAGCCGATCAACAGTGTTTGTGGACAGGCGCACTCTGTGATCAGTTACAAAGCCTCAGCAGCACTAAATGTGCATTCAGAAAGAAGGCTGGATGCAGGACAGGCCAGTAGCTCAAATGTATATTGAGCAAGTTCTGGCCAGTGGTCCATCCTCAAGACCCAGTAACCCAGTGAATGTTCTGGTGGAAAGGTCTCCAAGTCTGAATTTGCCCCTAGATATTCCTGCACCATGTAATTCAGATGCTGGCGATGGTTGCTGGAACGGATCAGACCTGGGCACTGAAGAATTGTCTGAAGGCATCGGTCAGCCAACCACCTTCTCCACTGCTCTTTCTGTGACTGAACGAAGCCTCAGCAACACTTTGTCCAGCACCAGGAGATTGTAACCTCCCAGGCTCTGGAAATACATTGCATAAACCTTTCTGCAAGGCCTCCCGAAGATGGTTCATCCTCCTTTGCGAAGGCTGGATAAGTTCTGCAACTTTACCCTTGTAACGTGGATCAAGAAGGGTTGCCAGCCAGTAATGATCCCTCTCCTTGATACCACGAATCCTAGGGTCCTTTCGCAGGATCAGGGAGGCCATGCAGTGTAGGTTTGCAGAGGCATTCGATCCTGAGTCCTCTGGGTCACTAAGCTCCCCCTCCTCCTCCTCGGCCTTGAGTGGTAAGGAAGTCCTCCTCTTCCTCCCGCTGTTCTGCCTCAAGTGCCCTGTCCATTATTCAACAAAGCGTGTGCTCCAACAGGAAGGCAATAGGGACAGTATCACTGATTCATGCACTGTCACTGCTCACCATCCTCGTGGCACCCTCAAATGGTGACAGGACAGTGCATGCATCCTTTATCAGTAGCCACTGGCATGGCGAAAAAAAGCCAAGCTCCCTTGGCCTTGTCCTAGTGCCATACTCACACAGGTACTCATTGATGGCCCTCTGCTGCGTGTGCAGCCGCTGCAGCATTGCCAACGTTGAGTTCCACCTGGTGGGCATGTCACAAATGAGGCGGTTCTTGGGCAGGTTGCATTCTTTTTGAATGTCAGCCAGCCACGCACTGGCATTATATGACCGGCGGAAATGACCACAGACTTGCTGGCCTGCCTCTGGAGATCCTGTAAGCCAGGGTACCTGCTCAAGTACCGCTGCACCACCAAATTCAGGATGTGAGCCAAACAGTGAACATGGGTCAAGTGTCCCTGTCAGAGGGCTGAGAGGAGGTTGGTGCCATTGTCGCATACAACCATTCCTGGCTGAAGCTGGCGTGGCATCAACCACCTCTGAGCCTGCCCCTGCAGAGCTGCCAGAATCTCTGCCCCAGTGTGGCTCCTGTCCCCTAAGCAGACCAACTCAGGCACCACATGGCATCTTTTTGCCTGAGTGCTTGTGTAGCCCCTTGAACGCCTACAAAGCACTGTTGGTTCAGAGGAGAAATCTGCAGAGGAAGAGGCCATAGAGGAGGAAGAAGAGAAGTGTGTGGAGGAGAGAGCTGTGGCAGAATCACCACTAGCATTTTGGAGGCGTGGTGGCGGAACAAGCTCCAACAATACTGAAACCTGTCCTGCATCCTTCTCAGCTGCCAGCAGAGTTACCCAGTGCGCCATGAAAGAAAGGTAATGTCCCTGTCCATGCCTGATGGAGTCAGCGGTAATATGCACCTTACTGCTGACCGCCCTGTCCAACGAGGCCAAGATATTGCCTTCCACTTGCTGGTAGAGAGCCAGAATGGCCTTCCGTGAAAAGAAATGGCGTTTGGGAACCTGCCACTGAGGTACCGCACATTCCACAAATTCACGAAAGGGGGCAGAGTCTACCAGCAGTTGCAGTGCTAGCAATTTGGCCAAGCTAGCATTCAGACACTGAACAAGTGGATGGCTGGGACCAAATTTCTTTTGATGGTTTAGCAACTGGGGTAGGGAAATTTGCCTGCTAAAATACAATGTTGGTGTACCACTAGCAGGTTGGCCGCAAGTACTTGGGACACCTATTTCTATACCTTCATTCCTCTCAGTGCAGGTTTCTGAGAGGACTGGAGGTATAGTGGGGTTGGATATCCCAGCTGATGAGGAGTAGGGATGAGCCGAACATCTCCCTGTTCACACCAGAACTTGCGAATAGGCAAAACATTTGCTCGAACACCGTTAAAATCTATGGGACACGAACATGAATAATCAAAAGTGCTCATTTCAAAGGATTAAATGCAAGGTATTGTCATAAAAAGTGTTTGGGGACCTGGGTCCTGCCCCAGGGGACAAGGATCAATGCAAAAAAAGTTTTAAAAACAGTCATTTTTTCGGGAGCAGTGATTTTAATAATGCTTAAAGTGAGACAATAAAATTGTAATATTCCTTTAAATTTCGTACCTGGGGGTGTCTATAGTATGCCTGTAAAGGGGTGCATGTTTCCCATGTTTAGAACAGTCTGACAGCAAAATGACATTTCAAAGGAAAAAAAAGTCATTTAAAACTACTTGCGGCTATTAATGAATTGCCAGTCCGACAATACACATAAAAGTTCATTGATAAAAACGGCATGGGAATTCCCCACAAGGGAACCCCAAACCAAAAATAATGACGTGGGGGGTCCCCCTAAATTCCATACAAAGCCCTTCAGGTCTGGTATGGATTTTAAGGGGAACCCCACTACAAAATTTAAAAAAATTGGCGTGGGGCCCCCCCAAAAATCCATACCAGACCCTTATCCGAACACGCAATCTGGCAGGCCGCAGGAAAAGAGGGGGGATGAGAGCGCCCCCCCTCCTGAACCGTACCAGGCCACATGTCCTCAACATTGGGAGGATGCTTTGGGGTAGCCCCCCAAAACACCTTGTCCCCATGTTGATGGGGACAAGGGCCTCATCCCCACAACCCTTGCCCGGTGGTTGTGGGGGTCTGTGGGCGGGGGGCTTACCAGAATCTGGAAGCCCCCTTTAACAAGGGGACTCCCAGATTCCAGCCCTCCCCCCTGTGTGAAATGGTAAGGGGGTACAAAAGTACCCCTACCATTTCACAAAAAAACTGTCAAAAATGTTAAAAATGACAAGAGACAGTTTTTGACAATTCCTTTATTTAAATGCTTCTTCTTTCTTCTATCTTCTATCTTCCTTCGGTTTCTTTCTCCATCTTCTTCTTCTTTTGGTTCTTCCTCCGGTGTTCTCGTCCGGCATCTCCTCTGCAGCGTCTTCTTCTCTTCATCTTCTTCTCCGGGCCGCTCCGCATCCATGATGGCATGGAGGGAGGCTCCCGCTGTGTGACGCTTCTCCTCTTTTGAAGGTTCTTAAATAATGGAGGGCGGGGCCACCCAGTGATCTCACCTCCTCTGATGCACGAGAACTTGACGGGGACTTCCCTGTGGCATTCCCCGTGATGTCAGAGGGGGCGGGGTCACCGGGTGGCCCCGCCCTCCGTTATTTAAGAACCGTCAGAAGAGGAGAAGCGTCACACAGCGGGAGCCTCCCTCCATGACATCATGGATGCGGAGCGGCCCAGAGAAGAAGATGAAGAGAAGAAGACGCAGCAGAGGAGATGCCGGATGAGAACACCGGAGGAAGAACCAGAAGAAGATGGAGGAAGAAACTGAAGGAAGATAGAAGATAGAAGAAAGAAGAAGCATTTAAATAAAGGTACTGTCAAAAACTGTCTCACCCCTACCCATTCACATAGGGGTGGGCCAGGATCTGGGGGTCCTCTTGTTAAAGGGGGCTTCCAGATTCCGATAAGCCCCTCACTCGCAGACCCCCACAACCACCGGGCAAGGGTTGTGGGGATGAGGCCCTTGTCCCCATCAACATGGGGACAAGGTGTTTTGGGGGGCTACCCCAAAGCACCCTTCCAATGTTGAGGGCATGTGGCCTGGTACGGTTCAGGAGGGGGGGCACTCTCTTGTCCCCCCTCCTTTCCTGCTGCCTGCCAGGTTGCATGCTCAGATAAGGGTCTCGTATGGATTTTTGGGGGGACCCCACGCCAATTTTTTTTAATTTTGGCACGGGATTCCCCTTAAAATCCATACCAGACCTGAAGGGTCTGGCATAGATTTTAAGGGGGACCCTACGCCATTTTTTTTTTTGGCCAGGGTTCCCCTTAATATCCATACCAGACCTGAAGGGCCTGGTATGGAATTTAGGGGGACCCACCACGTCTTTTTTTTTTATTTTGGTTCGGGGTTCCCCTGTGGGGAAATCCCATGCCGTTTTTATTAATGAACTTTTATGTGTATTGTCGGACCGGCAATTCATTAATAGCCGTGAGTAGTTTTAAATGACTTTTTTTCCTTTGAAATGTCATTTTGCTGTCAGACTGTTCTAAACATGGGAAACATGCGCCCCTTTACAGGCATACTATAGACACCCCCCAGGTATGAAATTTAAAGGAATATTACACTTTTATTGTTTCACTTTAGGCATTATTAAAATCACTGCTCCCGAAAAAACGGCCGTTTTTAAAACTTTTTTTGCATTGATCCATGTCCCCTGGGGCAGGACCCAGGTCCCCAAACACTTTTTTTTATGACCATACCATGCATATAAGTCTTTAAATTAGCACTTTTGATTTCTCCCATAGACTTTTAAAGATGTTCTGCGGCTTTCGAATTTGCCGCGAACACCCCAAATTGTTTGCTGTTCGGCGAACTGGCGAACAGCCAATGTTCCAGTCGAACATGAGTTTGACTCGAACTCAAAGCTCATAGCTAATGAGGAGCAAGGAGATGTGGGTCATTTAAGTGCTGTTGCCAACGGACTGCATGGGAGGTCATCCTATGTCTGGTCAAGCATGTGGTTCCCAAGCAGCTGCTGTTTTGGTCACGCTTGATGCGCTTCACACATATGTTGTAAATAGCAACGGTGCGATCTGCTGCACACGTGTCAAAAAAGGCCCACACCAAAGAACTTTTCAAAATATGTTGGGAGTCATGTGTGATGCAACTCTTCTGCATGTTGTGGCTCAATTAAACGGCCAGCTGCTGGAAAAAAGGACAAGTGTGCCCCACGGCCACATGCTGAGGATGCACCGTGTCCACGACCAGCACTGTCGACTGTAGACACAGAGCCTGCTTGCCCTCTTTTAGCGGCCTGTGAGCATCTGCCTCTCCTTTTGAGGCCTTCCAGGCATGCTGTAAATTTTGTTTAGCAAAACCACACTACACCGTATTGACATCACTGAGGGAGCTAGAGAGGAGGTGGAATCTGGTTAGAAATGGGTAGAGCTCCAAAGGGATGAAGCTAAGGGGAAAATAATACTGGGAGTATGCTATAGGCCCCCTAACCTGAGGGAGGAAGTGGAGACGGATCTCCTATCACAAATTGGATTAGCAGCAAGAATGGGAAGTGTTATCATAATGGGGGGTTTTAATTATCCAGACATAGACTGGGCGGAGGGAACCGCACATTCATTTAAGGCTCGCCAGTTCCTTAATGTCTTGAAGGACAATTTTATGGGTCAGATGGTAGACGCACCAACTAGAAATAAAACATTACTGGATCTACTGATCACCAACAATACAGACCTGATCACAGATGTGGAAATACGGGGCAATTTAGGTAACAACGATCACAGGTCAATTAGTTTCAGTATAAATCACACAAATAGGAAACATGAAGGGAACACAAAGACACTGAATTTCAAAAGAGCCAACTTCCCTAAACTACAAACCTTGCTAAAAGGCATAAACTGGGATAAAATATTAGGAACAAAGAATACGGAGGAGAGATGGGTTTGCTTTAAGAGCATATTAAATAAGGGCATTAGCCAATGTATCCCATTGGGTAATAAATTTAAAAGAGCAAACAAAAATCCTGGATGGCTTAACTCCAATGTAAAAATGCATATAAAAGCAAAGGAGAAGGCCTTCAAAAAATACAAGGTTGAGGGACCATCCTCAGCATTCAGACTTTATAAAGAATGCAATAAGAAATGTAAGGGTGCAATTAGGACGGCTAAGATAGAAAATGAAAGACACATAGCGGAGGAGAGCAAAAAAAAGAAATTCTTTAAGTATGTAAACAGTAAAAAAGGGAGGACAGACCATATTGGCCCCATAAAGAATGAGGAAGGACATCTGGTTACAAAGGATGGGGAGATGGCAAAGGTATTGAATTTATTCTTCTCCTCAGTCTTCACGAGTGAATCGGGGGGCTTCAGTAACCAAAACTGCAGTGTTTATCCTCATGACACAACACAGGAAGCACCTCCATGGTTAACAGAGGATGGAATTAAAATTAGACTTGAGAAACTTAACATTAATAAATCACCGGGACCAGATGGCTTGCATCCGTGGGTACTTAGGGAACTCAGTCAGGTGATTGCCAGACCGTTGTTCCTAATTTTTACAGACAGTCTATTGACTGGAATGGTACCAGCTGATTGGAGAAAAGCCAATGCAGCACCAATATTTAAAAAGGGCCCAAAAAACATCCCTGGGAATTACAGACCAGTTAGCCTAACATAAATAGTATGTAAACTCTTGGAGGGGATGATAAGGGACTATATACAAGATTTTAGATTGCCAAACCAATCTATTAACCTTCTCTGAGGAGGTGAGTTGCCATCTAGATAAAGGAAGGCCCGTAGACGTGGCATATCTGGATTTTGCAAAAGCATTTGACACAGTTCCCCATAAACTTTTACTGTACAAAATAAGGTCCGTTGGCATGGACCATAGGGTGAGTACATGGATTGAAAACTGGCTACAAGGGCGTGTTCAGAGGGTGGTGATAAATGAGGAGTACTCAGAATGGCCAGGGGTGGGTAGTGGGGTTCCCCAGGGTTCTGTGCTGGGACCAATCCTATTTAATTTGTTTATAAATGACCTGGAGGATGGGATAAACAGTTCAATGTCTGTATTTGCAGACGATACTAAGCTAAGCAGGGCAATAACTTCTCCGCAGGATGTGGAAACCTTGCAAAAAGACCTGAACAAATTAATGGGGTGGGCAACTACATGGCAAATGAGGTTCAATGTAGAAAAATGTAAAATAATGCATTTGGGTGGCAAAAATATGAATGCACTCTATACACTGGGGGGAGAACCTCTGGGGGAATCTAGGATGGAAAAGGACCTGGGGGTCCTAGTAGATGATAGGCTCAGCAATGACATGCAATGCCAAGCTGCTGCTAATAAAGAAAACAGAATATTGGCATGCATTAAAAGGGGGATCAACTCCAGAGATAAAATGATAATTCTCCCGATCTGCAAGACTCTGGTCCGGCCACACCTGGAGTATGCTGTCCAGTTCTGGGCACCAGTCCTCAGGAGGGATGTACTGGAAATGGAGCGAGTACAAAGAAGGGCAACAAAGCTAATAAAGGGTCTGGAGGATCTTGGTTATGAGGAAAGGTTGCGAGCATTGAACTTATTCTCTCTGGAGAAGAGACGCTTGAGAGGGGATATGATTTCAACTTAGAAATACTGTACTGGTGACCCCACAATAGGGATAAAACTTTTTCGCAGAAGTGAGTTTAATAAGACTCGTGGCCACTCATTACAATTAGAAGAAAAGAGGTTTAACCTTAAACTACGTAGAGGGTTCTTTACTGTAAGAGCGGCAAGGATGTGGAATTCCCTTCCACAGGCGGTGGTCTCAGCGGGGAGCATTGATAGCTTCAAGAAACTATTAGATAATCACCTGAATGACCGCAACATACAGGGATATGTAATGTAATACTGACACATAATCACACACATAGGTTGGACTTGATGGACTTGTGTCTTTTTTCAACCTCACCTACTATATAACTATGTAACTATGTTTACTGTGTACACCACCACAGTTGGTGGAATGGATAACAAAGCCCTCCTCATCCTTCACATCCTCTGTCACCCAGGCTCAGAGTAGTTTGCCTGCCAATGCAGCTGCTCCATGTCCATGCTCCATTGGCTCCATGTCAACAGTCACTCCTTCCCTAGCCCCACCATCATGCATGGAGGAGTTCCCCCGAACCATTCGACCACAGTGTTGGGTACATGCTGCAGGAGCATGTGCAGCGATCTGAAAGCTCCGATGATGGTACCCAGATATAGCCAAACTGGATACAGTGGATATATAGATATGTACACACACACACGAATGTCTGTGTATGTATATGTATATGTGTATATTATATGTATATATATATAATATATTATATTACACTGCAGCCTACTGAATAAACTGCCTGCCCAATCTAAATGACACCCTCTCTCCGTCCACGTCAACAACACACTACACTGGGCCAACGTGCAGGCAGCCTTATATAGTTTGGAGTGTGGACTTAGTCCCCCTGAGCCATGATTGGCCAAAGGCACCCTGCCTTTGGCCAGTTATGGCTCTCTTAGCTGAGGGTGCTGGGTTGCGCCATGACCTGCATGCTTTGGCCAATCATCATACAGCGCTCCCGTAGTGCATTATGGGCCGTTACGCGCCACTCTAATTTGCCGCAAATGGCCCATAATGTTCGGTTTTCGACGAAAGGGTGAACACCCGATGTTCGAGTCGAACTTACGAACAGAAAGCTCATCCAAAGTGGTTATAATGTTTCTAAGATGTATTGTAGTATTATTGTATTGTGGTGTCAACAAGAGCAATGTTCCTAATTTTTTTTAATAAAAAAAAAAAATATGTATTATCATACACTCCTGTATAAGGAAGTGACTTATCTTTACCAGAGACACATTAGTTGGCTCTTGGCCATTAGTATGAGTGTTGGTCCAGCCTCCTTGTATGGAAGCGAGGCTTGGTTTAGGCTAAGCAGATTTACCTCCCCTTTACGTATGTATGTATGTACATATACATACATACACACACACATATATATAAATATATATATATATATATATATATAAAATATTTTTTTTTTTTTCCTCACCTGTCAGGACAGGATGGATAGCTCCAGACGCCTTACTGCATGCGCCCCAGCCAGGTTAAGCCTTTCCTGGGTGTAAGTCCCTGTCTGTACAGTCTCTAAATAAGTTATATGCAGAGAACCCCACTCTGATGGTCTCAAGGGTCTATACGATCTGGTGCCATACTAGTCTTAATATCTGCAGCGACCTCCGCTTTTTGCCTACCTTCTTTTTTCTTATTCCTCCTTCTGACTGCATGCTGTTCAAATTCAACACTCGTCTTCCTGTTTCTATTGGCCTTTCTGGTTCCTCGATTCCCTAGCCCTTCACAAGAAGGCCATGGCCCAATCTGCGCATGTGCGACCAGAAGTGACGCGGGCGATGACCCGTTCTGCCAGCTCTTAAGATGGTGCCGCAATGACATCACTTCCGCCACAACGGCAGCAGATTTAAAAAACGGATTTTCTTTTTTAACAGTGACAGATTGTTTTCCAATGTGCTCCAGCCTGCATGATCCCCACCCTCTGCTACTGACCGGTTTTCTACTATACCACACTGGTAAGGCCAGGTTTACTTTTTTCTACACTAGCTCATACAGGCAACCTTTTCTCACTGGTGGTGATCACTGTCCTTTACTCATGGAGGCCGCTACCCCAGCAGACCATCCACAGCTGGTAAGGTAATAGGTGTCTTGTTTTGGTAAGTAGTGAAGATGAGAAAGAGCCATGCCACTAATATCGTCTTATCCTGACAGCCCTAGCAGGTCATCAAGATCTTCTTGCTTCAAATGCAGAGAACGTTCACCATAAAAGACGCACACTTTTCTAGAATTTAGTCAAGAGCCTCCTTCCATCAGTCATTCCCATAGGAAATCATCATCAGCTCATCGATCACATGACAATCAAAGCATTCGCCCTATAGCTAACGCTTACTGGGTTACTGGGTCTCCTTGACAAGCTGGAATACCGTGCCTGCTTTGAGGAGGCAACCATAGAAAAAGAAATGGATGCCAGGGAGGCATCTAATTATTATCAGAGAATCAGTAAAAGAAATCAATACTACAAGTGTCAGCTACGGAACCCGAATAGACCAGCTCGGAGCACTTCATCAGCTGTTTCATGTATACCTCAAAAATCAGACGATTTGTCGGAATCAAATCAAAGGAAGCACCTCGCAAGCTCCAAAAATACTTTCCAAACTTAAAGAAGGAACCAGAGACATTCACAATCTTTGATGAGCTAGAGAATTTGATAAAAGACGAGTGGCTAAAACAAAAAACAAGACAAAAAGTCTAGCCTTAACAGGCTAGGGAATTTATACCCATTATCTAGGCACCAGTCATGGACGCATCCCTAATGTGCTTGGCTAGGCACGTGACCTTGCCAATTGAAGATGCAATAACTTTTAGGGACGTACTAGACCGAAAAATTTACCTTGACCTCAAAAACGCCTACTCAACAGCCAGAGGTGCCTGCAAACCGGCGATCACCCTGGCGGCAGTTGGAAGAGAAATTGCCAGCGAGAGAGAGAGAGAGAATTTTTGGGTGGAAAATAAACTGAAAGAAAAGCAACTTGAAACCAATTCAAACCTGTTTAGTCTACGACCGACTGAGCAACCATCTCATTGAGAATAACCTTCTTAATCCCTGTGACAAGAGGACCTGTGGAACCCAAAATCTCTTGGAAAGGTTGGGAAACCCTTGTTTCAGCTCCCTATGCACCTCTTGAGAAAATATATCTTGGATTACTTAAAATGGGACAGTAATATTTATCCACAATATCTTCCAGGATATATGTAAAGATTATTCTTGCTTTGTTTGATTTTGAACTCAACATGTTCGTTGAGAGAGCTGATCACATTGGCCTCTGTACAATGTAGGAGACAGGCCGACGCCTGCTGGAGCTCCTGCTATTGTGAAAAGGTGTCCTGTGTTTTTACTTATAATAATGTCTAATCTAATGTGTGAAGCTTGGTGACAACATGTCTGACCTGTAGTGAAATCCTGATTAATCATAACAATGCTCAGAAGGGCACGGAGTCACATCAGCTGCTTTAAGGGGTTAGTTAATTAGCTCATGTTAATTAGGTTTCTGGTTACAGTTGTATTGTTAGAGTAATATGAGCAGGAGTGGGGACCTCCTCTTCTACTGTATATAAGACTTGTATTTTGGTTCCAATAAACAGTCCATGTTCAGCAACTAAACAAGTATTGTCTTGTTTTGTGCTTGTGAGTGGTTGGAATATCTGATATCTATTTTCAGACTGGGAGAAAGTGGTATATGATGAAAGCACTCAGGCGGAGTGTGGGACGTTTCGTTACAATCCCCTTCAGTCTGGATTTCGTCCACAGAAACTGCTCTCTTAAAACTCAAACGACTTACTAACAGCTAAAACCAATGATCATTATTCCGTACTCTTAGACCTCTCCACTGCTTTTGATACAGTTGATCAACCCCTCCTCAAAAAACTCAATTTGTTTGGTATCCATGGCTTTGCTCTCCGTTGGTCCAAATCTTGCCCATCTCAACACACTTTTCAGTGATGCTTACAACTCTACTTCCTCCTCTTACCAGTGGGGGTCCCCCACGGTTCTGTCCTTGGACCTCCTACTATTCTCGATCTATACATCCTCCCTGGGTCAGCTGATAGCCTCCTATGGCTTCCACTGCCATTTATATGCCATTGACACCCAAATCTATCTCTCTACCCCTCAGCTCACCCCATTAGTCTCCTCACAGATCACTGATTTACTAACAGACATATCAGCCTGGATGTCACACCACTTCCTCAAACTGAATCTAAAACCGAGCTCATAATATTTCTTCCCCCATGTGCCCCTTCCCCTGACTTCTCTGTCAAGATCAATGGCACAACTATCAGTCCATCCCCACGTGCCAGGGGTAACCCTAGACTCTGAACTGTCCTTTCAGGCCCACATCCAATCCCTGTCCAAATCATGCCACTTTAGACTCCGCAACATCTCTAGAATATGCTCCTATTTAACCAGTGACACCACCAAGTTTCTAATTCACTCCCTGGTCATCTCTCGCCTCGACTACTGCAACTCACTCCTCATTAGACTACCTTTTACATACACTAAGACTCATCCACCTTACCAACCATTCAGTGTCCTCCACCCCTCTCTGCCAATCCCTGCACTGGCTTCCACTCACCCAACGAATAAAATTCAAAGTACTAACAATACTTTACAAAGGCGTCCACAACTCTGCCCTCAGCTACATCACTAACCTAGTCTCAAAATACCAACCAAGCTGCTCTCTTCGGTCCTCCCAAGACCTCCTGCTCCCTAGCTCCCTTGTCACCTCCTCCCATGCTCGCCTACAGGATTTCTCCAGAGCTTCTCCCATCCTTTGGAACGCCCTACCCCAATCTGTCCGATGGTCCCCTAATCTATCCATCTTTTAGACGATCCCTGAAATCCCTTCTCTTTTAAAGAAGCTTATCCTGCTTCTAACTAATACACTGTTTTACTTTTTCCATCAGCTCATCCTCCACAGCTATTACCTTTTTGTATTAATTGACCCTCCCTCCTAGATTGGAAGCTTTAGCAAGCAGGGCCCTCTGATTCCTCTTCTACCAAATTGTAATGTCTGCCGTCATTTTGTTAAGCGCTGTGCAAATTGTTGGCGCTATATAAATCCTGTATACTAATAACTTAAAAATTGACCATTTTGGGAGCAGAATTGAATACCAACCTTAATAGCGTGGAACTTCTCAGGAGAAGATGGGTACCAGCCAGAGCATGTCGGAGTATTTTGGGATCCATGTCAGCCACTTTCCCAATGGTCTAGTGGGCCCAACAAATTGGTGAAACAGTCTGTATGGTGGTGGACTCGGGTTCGCAACCTCAAATGTTATCTGCATATTGTTCCTCCCTGACCGGAAATAATCACATCGGATGCCAGTCTGGAAGGATGGGGAGCCCACTATCTCGACCAAGAGGCCCAGGGACATTGGCACTTCTAACCACAAGGCAAAGTCTCAAACATTTTGGCGCTTAGAACTGCCTTTCAAGCCCTCCTAGAATTCCGTCCGTTCCTCAGGGGAAAAAGTGTCCTGTTACATATGGACAACAAAGTGGCGGTAGCCTACGTGCAGAGGCAGGGTGGCACCAAGAGCCGCACACTCATGAAAGTAGTATGTCCTATCTTCGACTGGGCTCAGGTTTATTTGGCAGACCTGAAAGCAGTAAATATTACAGAAGAACAGAACCAACTGGCAGGCGACCTAAGCAGAATCTTCATCTCAAACAACGAATGTTCCTTGAGTCATCAAGCCTTCACTCTTCTGACACAGAAGTGAGGCGTTCCCAATATCAATCTTGCAGCAAACCCCAATGAACACCAAGTATCCCAAATTTCTGGAGAGAGCTGCATATCCAATAGCAGCAGGGATAGACTGCCTACACCAACCCTGGGACTTCCAGCTGGGATATACATTTCCTCCAATACCTCTAATAGCAAGATTTCTGGCCAGACTCAGAAGATCAATGTCCATGGTAATAGCAGTAATACCGTTGTGGCCTGAGGAGGCAATGCTTCACAACCATTCTACAGCTGAGTACGGAGGATCCATTACCTCTTCCAGTGACACCAGATCTGCTCTCGCAAGGCCAATTTCTACACTTGGCACCGGAAAAACTACACTTGATAGCAAGGAAATTGAATAGACATCCCTATGGGATTTAACACTGAAATTAACCTTCCTAATTACCATAATCTCAGCAAAAAGGGTATCTGAGTTACAAGCTCTTTTTGATGAAAGAACCGCATCTGATCTTCTACCCAGATAAAGTGGTACTTAGACCTTCGGATCAGTTCATACCTAAAGTAACATCCGCTTTCAAGCCAGAAATCAATCTACCAGCGTGTCTTAAGCCTTGTACATATGGTAAACGCCAACCGAGCGTCTGATTTTTGTCAATAGGGTGCGTGCCAGGATCTTGTCTTGCATACTAACAGTACACAATTGTCGTGCCACAAACACGAACATAGTGACGTACTATGAGGAATTTCAGCTCTTGAGCGCTACCCTTTTGGGCCCCTTCTGCTAATTTCGTGTTTGCTGCGCATTGGTTCTGAGCATGCGTTTTTGTACTTTCAACCTTTGTGTGACGGATTTGTGTACTGACCATACGAAAATCTGACGTCAAACAGCTGTCCGCTGAAAATTTTACTAGCCTGCCATCCAACATTTGTTGGCTGAAAATTGGACAACAATTGTCAAAATAAACTTGACGGTAAGATTTTAGAACCACAGTATGTCAACAGACAATTCTGTGTACACCACCAGAAGTGTAGTAGCAACTGCACTAGCGCTGCACTGTATTGTGTACACCACCAGAAAAGTAGTAGCAACTGCACTAAGGCTGCACTGTATTGTGTACTGTACTGTAGTAGAAGAAAGTACACCACAGAATGCACTGTAGATATAGGCTACACTCGATGCAGAGTGTGTGTGCGTGTGTGTATGTATTTATATGTATATGTAGCACAGGGGTTTTGCCACCCAAGTTACTGTGTTAAACAATGTGTTCTTTAAATAAGAGTTTGGCTCCCTCTAGTGTTTTTCTCTTTTAATGCTGTTAGGACTTTTGTTAGTTTCTGTAAAGCCACTCTTCAAAGCATTGTGGGGGATGTAGTTCATAGAGGAAGTGACTCGTGCTTAAACTCAGCCTGGGAACTACTGACCCACAATGCCCAGTTTACCTACCCACAATGCCAGGTGACAGAACAGCCTGCTGGGTAGTCAAATAAAAGGGACAGCACAGCCATTTTCCAGCTTCTTGGGACACCATTCAAAACCTGCCTGCAGTGAGGTTTGTGTGTGACCGACAAACTGCGGCCTGTAAAGCGTGGAGCAGAATAGTTTGTCCTCTGAGGAGTTCCAGAGCACAGTCAGCTGGACCAGCGTGTGGATGGACTGGAGAACCCAAGATTTCTCTGGTCCATGCATTACAGTCACCAGCCATCAGAAGGAGCAGTGCGATTTGATGGGACCAGCTTGGATCGGGACTGAGATATCAGGAAAAAAGCCTTGCAAGCATCTGGGCCTGTTGTGGTGACCTATAGACTGCTGGTGAGAGACTTGTAGTCCCACGGAAGTGATCTCACTTATCCATAGACTGCATACAGTGGAACTTCAGGGTTGCCTTCCCTGTGCTATAAAGTAAAGTCTGCATCACATCCACTGCTAAGGAGAAAGTATTATAAGTGCCTTCTGTTTACAAGTACACAATTATCAGCGCATAACTTCTCTTATATTTCTGCTGTCTACTTATTTCCCTGTTTGGATTTACAAATACTGCAGTCTAATACCATGAGCTAGCTGAAGATCAAGAAGACAAGGGAGTTCTATCATCTCCTACAAAGTATCATAGTTCACTTTGCATTGGGAACATTGCATTACAACCTAGGGGGAGCCCTTGAGCATAGGATAGATGTATTGTGTTGTATTACTGCATGTTCATAGCAGTTATCACAGATTTGGTGTGTATGCTCTGAGGTCAGTGTGAAGGCGTTTAATATAAAAGTGTTTTGAGGATATTGAGCGTCTGTCTAATGCCCCGTACACAGGGTCGGACATTGATCGGACATTCCGACAACAAAATCCTAGGATTTTTTCTGACGGATGTTGGCTCAAACTTGTCTTGCATACACACGGTCACACAAAGTTGTCGGAAAATCCGATCATTCTGAACGCAGTGACGTAAAACACGTACGTCGGGACTATAAACGAGGCAGTAGCCAATAGCTTTCATCTCTTTATTTATTCTGAGCATGCATGGCACTTTGTGCGTCGGATTTGTGTACACACGATCGGAAATTCCGACAACGGATTTTGTTGTCGGAAAATTTTATAGCCTGCTCTCAAACTTTGTGTGTCGGAAAATCTGATGGAAAAAGTCAGATGGAGCCCACACACGGTCGGAATTTCCGACAACATGCTCCGATCGCACATTTTCCGTTGGAAAATCCGACCGTGTGTACGGGGCATTACTGTGCGCCTGTCTGCATATACATCCTTATGGTGGTCATTGAATTTTCAGTTCCATGTACACATTGACTGTTATCTGTTGTCATTCTTTATACCAAAGTTACCACAGTGTTTATTGTGCTAAGTATTTTCTCAGTAAACTTCCTAAGTGGTTGATTGACAACTTGTGTGAGACCTCCATCTAGTACTACAGTTGGTGAAGTAACAAGTTCCAAGGATACAAGAAATATATTATATAGTGTACTATTACTGTGTGTCTCTCTTTACCGTTGGGTCTCACACTAATATTACTATACAGGTGTGCCAGAGGGGTTGAGTCTGTTCTTGGGGCTGATAGGCAGAGTACAGGATTAAACATTCATCAGCAGCTCCTACGGGGATAGTGCATATATATATATATATATATATATATATATATATATATATATATATATATATATATATATATATATATATATATATATATATATATATATATATTTTTTTTTTGACATCCATGTCAAACACTTGGCTTTTGGTTGCAGTGCATTAACACCATTATATACTGTCATTTGGCAAAAAAAAAAAAACAGGCATTTATGGGGTGACAGAATTGCCTATTGAAACACACTTTCACAATGTTAAGGACAGTGATATTGGTTGCATTACAATGGCTATTAAAGGGGGTACAGGCACTTCTAATGGCTCCCTGTGTTTCCTTTATTTCTACTGGGCAAAACACTTTGTTGCTTACTTCTCTTACCTTGATCATTGGAGGATCCTCACTGCACAGTCCAGGAGCTTAAGGGCAGGCTTCCCCCTCATCGGAGCTGCCACTCGATCCTGCACTACAGGAAGCCCTTGGGAATTACTTGTAATGATGGACAGTGCAGCCTGTAGGCTATAGGTTGCACCCCCCCTCACTGCCTCAGTCAATGGGTAGCTAAAGCTTCCTCATAGAAGTCCCTCCCTGACATGATCCGGGATCACCCATGTCCCGGTGGCCTGTTTTCTATTGAACGTGTAGGAGACAGGTTGTGGCTGTGTGGGTCCCACATTAGACTAGCTTCTGCTTCATTAGCAGATGCTCTTGGGGGGGCATCCGCTAATGACCCTCCCCTTATCTACCTCCCAGGGTCTATGCATGCTTTGCTTGTGTCCTGTACTGTAAGATTAAGATAAAGAGGAATTTTGACTTGCCTATAAATTCCATATCTTGGAGTACAGTATAGGACACAGGCCTTAATTACTCTGCATTACTTGCTTCAAAACTGAGGACTGAGAGTGGAGTAGGGTTATAAGGTAGACACTGTTAGAAACCATGAAACAGACTGAGACAGAAGTACAGTTTAATCTCACTTGTTTAATAATAATAAAAATAGGTAAACATAGTAAACTTAGTCAAAACATAGCCAGAGTTCAGGAACCGGAATGGATAGTCAGACAAGCCAAAACTTCAGGGAGCCAGAGATGAGCGTTGTAGAACAGCAAGCAGGATCTGGAGCCAGAAGCAATATCAGCCAAGCAAGCCTTTAACAGGTACACAGGAGAACGTCTCTAGAGATGTGACCAAGGCGAAGGCAGAGATCATCTGAGCTGGACGGCTTAAGTAGGCAGGACTGACGAGCATTATATCATCAACAATCAACAGGTGAGTCACTGGAGAGATAGGAGTTGGCAATTAGCAGACAGCTGAGTGGCCAGCTCAGAGAAGGAAGGGCTGAGCCCAGCCCTGACAGTAAACCCTCCTCAATGACCCCTCCCCCTCAGAGGACCGCCAGGCTTGAGGGGAAAACGTCTATGGAAATCACAGAGGACAGGGGCATGTACGTCTGAGGATGAGACCCAAGAGCGTTCCTCCGGACCATACCCTTTCCAATGCACCAGGTACTGTATGTGTCCACAGAACCTACGGGAGTCAACAATGGATTGTACTTCATACTACTCATGGTTCTCAACCTGTACAGGGTGAGGACGAGGCACCGAGGCGGTAAAGCGGTTGCAGACCAAAGGTTTTAATAAGGAGACATGAAATACATTTGAGATATATTAACATATTAGCATATTAGAAGGAAGGTTTAATGCATAAGCCACTGGGTAAATCCTGCAAAGACTATGGGAAGGCCCAATAAACCAAGGTGCGAACTTCAGAGAGGGAACACGAAGTCGGAGGTTGCGAGATGACAGCCAGACCCTGTCTCCAACCTGGTAGGAAGACGCAGGCAGGCGTCTGCGGTCAGCATGGAGTCTGTACCTATCATTAGCATGTCACAAAGCCTCCTGGACTTGTGCCCAAGTGGAATAAATGAAGACCACGGAGATGCTCCTCTAATGCAGGAATACTCTGCGGAACAAATGAGTCAGGCAACATGGAAGGTTGGAAACCATAGTTCGCCATAAACGGGGATATCAGGAAGCAGAATTCAAGGCACTATTGTGAGCAAACTCCGCCCACGGTAAGAGGTCTGACCAGTTGTTATGATGGTCAGAAATATAGCAATATAGGAATTGCTCCAAGGACAGATTGGCTTGTTCTGCGGCCCCATTAGACTGTAGGTGATGCGCAGAAGAGAAAGCAAGCTGAATTCCCAACTGTGCACAAAAGGCTCGTCAGAACCAGGACACAAACTGACTACCCCTGTCTGAGACAATCACCTTGGGTAGCCCATGTAAGCGAAAGATCTCCTGAGAAAAAATGGAAGCCAGTTCCTTAGAAGTGGGCAACTTCTTAAGTGGAATACAATGAGACATTTTCGAGAACCGGTCAACCATCATAATGATAACTGTGTTGCCCTGGGAGTTGGGTAACTCCACAATGAAATACATAGACAGGTGGGTCCATGGCCTCTCTCCATTGCGTATGGGTTGTAGGAGGCCCACTGGAAGGCGTCTTGGAGTCTTACTCTGAGCACTCACGGAACAAACCGCTACGAAGGCAGTCACATCGGCACGTAGACTAGGCCACCAGAATTGAAATGAGAAAGAATGAGAACCAGGACAGTGTTACCTTCGAGGAGATGTCTCCATTCTTTCAGGGCTAAAATGATTGCTAACAGCTCTCTGTCACCAATCTCATAATTGCACTCCACAGATGACAATTTCTTGGAAAAGTAGCCACAAGAATGCATAGCGCTCCCAGGGGTTAGGATGTTGAGACAGAAGGGCGCCAACTCCAGTCTCGGAAGAGGTAACATAGGGTCAGGATGTACCAACACAGGAGCAGAAAATAAGGCAGCCTTGAGACTCTCAAAGGCCTTAATGGACTCCGGAGACCAATACTCTGAGTTACTGTCCTTTCTGGTCATATCAGTCGGGGGCTTGACCAGAGGCGAGAAGTTACGAATAAACTTCTGATAATAGTTGACAAAGCCAAGAAAACGCTGCAGAGGATGTAAACCCACGGGCCGGGGCCACTGTAGGACTGCTGAAAGTTTCTCTGGGTCCATCGAAAAACCAGCAGTGGAAATGATATAACCCAGGAATTTAATCTGTCCACGATGGAATTTGCACTTCTCCAATTTACAATAGAGATGGTTCTCTCTTAGTTTTTGTAGCACGCGACAGACATCTGTGTGGTGGCTCTCCAGGGACTTGGAAAATATGAGGATATCGTTGAGATAAACCACCACACATAACTGCAACAAATCTCGGAGGACATCATTAATAAATGCCTGGAAAACTGCGGGGGCATCACAAAGGCCATAAGGCATTAAGAGGTACTCTTAATGGCCTGTTCTGGTATTAAACGCAGTTTTCCACTCGTTGCCCTCCTTAATCCTCACGAGATTGTATGCCCCTCTCAAATCAAGCTTTGTAAAAAAACGTTGCTCCCTTGAGGTGGTCAAATAACTCCATAATCAACTGAATCGGATAGGCATTCCTAATCATGAAATGATTGAGACCCCTAAAATCAATACAAGGTCTCAGTTCACCACTCTTCTTCACAAAGAAGAAACCAGCAGGAGACGAGCATTTGCGGATGAAACCTCAAGAGTGCGTCTGCAACTCCTCCATGGCCTTATCCTCCAAGACCAACAAAGGGTAAACCTGGCCACGAGGGGGTATGGCACCAGGTTGAAGGTCAATTGCGCAATCATACGACCGGTGTGGAGGCAAACTACCCGTTTTGACCTTTTGTTAAAGACATCGCTAAAATCGCGGTACTCCTCCGGCAGGGAGGAGAGAGAAGTGCACAGGACCTTGGCTACCTTCTGGTAGCCCGTCTTACATCGTTGTGGTGATCAGGAGAGAATCTCGGCACGGAGCCAATCAAAAGAGGAGTTGTGCCTCTGTAACCAAGGATAACCAATAACCAGCGGAAACTTAAGTGAAGAAATAACTTGGAATTGGATTATCTCATAGTGAAGAGCCCCTACGGTCATGGACAACGGAACAGTCTCATGAGTCACATGGGCAGGCTGTAGCGGTCTCCCATCAAGAGCCTCAAAGGCAAGTGGAGTGTCACGCAGCTGCAGTGGAAACGAGTTCTTCGATACAAAGGCAGCATCAACTAACAGGCCTGCAGCCCCAGAGTCGATTAGAGCCTGTATCTTGACGAACGACTCAGCCCAAGAAAGGGTAGCCGAAACCAGGGGCTTATTCTTCTGGATAACTGGGGACGAAACAATGCCACCTAAGGTCTGTTCGTGACAGGACCTCAATGTCCGGGCCTTCCCTGGATGGGTAGGACAAGACTTCAAAAAGTGAGCTGCCTGGCCACAATAAAGGCACAATCTCTCCCTCCTCCTAAAGGTTCTCTCATCCACAGAGAGACACGTGAAGCCCAAGTACATGGATTCATCTTCACTGACCGACTCCGTACTAGGAGGCATGGGAGACTCAGAGGCAAATATACAGGAGGCTTCCGCAAGTGCTCCCTTAGAAAGAGTCTTTATCTAAGTCTGGAGTCAATGAGGATGGTAAACGTGATCAATTTCTCCAGCTCCATGCTGCTATCTCATCCTTGATGGTATCTGAGTGACCATGAGAAAAAGCAGCCACGAGGGCCTCATTCCAAGCAACCTCTGCTGCCAGAGTACGGAATTCAATGGCGTAATCGGCAACAGTTCTCGTACTCTGTTTGGACATGAGGCACTTGGCAGCAGAAGCGGAGCGTGCAGGAACATCAAATATCCTTTTAAAGGAAGCCACACACTCAGGGTAACTCAAGACAACAGTTTTTTGCATCTCCCATAGACTATTTGCCCAGGCCAAGGCTCTCCCAGAAAGCAAAGATATCATGAAACCTACTTTGCTTCTGTCTGTGGGAAATGCCTGGGGCAGCATCTCAAAGGTATAGAAACCCTCTGCATTGGACTGGGTCGCCTCCAAATAGTTTGGGAAGCGGAGCAGAACCAGACATGCCTCTTATAGAGGTACTACTCAAGGCGCATGCCTGCACAGAGACTGGAGCAGCAGCAGGGATGGCCTACAACACAGGTTGTACCACAGCAGCCACAATGAAAGATTCCAGGTGAGCCGTGCGACTCAGGAGCATTTGCCACGCCATGGCAAACTGATGCATGCGGTGATCCTGCTCATCCAATATAGAAAAAATATTACCAACAAGTGGATTGACTACATCTTCTGAATTCATGGCCTTTGCCTACTGTCAGAAATTATGAATCTGACTGAGACAGAAGTACAGTTAAATCTCACTTGTTTAATAATAATAAAAAAAGGTAAACCGATTAAACTTAGTCAAAACCAGTTCAGGAACCGGAACGGATAGTCAGACAAGCCAAAACATCAGGGAGCCACAGCAAGCAGGATCTGGAGCAAGAAGGAATGTCAGCCAAGCAAGTCTTTAACAGGAACACAGGAGAGCATCTCTAGAGATTTGACCAAGGCGAAGGCAGAGATCATCTGGGCTGGACTTATGTAATTGTACATGTTGATCATATCCCCCCTTATCTGCTCTACTCAAGAGGAAATAGATTCAGTTCCTGTAATCTTTTCTCAAAGCTGAGCATCTCCATGCCTCTTAGCAGTTTGATTGCCCTTCTCTGCACTTTCCCCAGTTCCTTGATATCCTTTTTGAGAACTGGTGCCCAAAACTAAACTGCATATTCCAGATGAGGAATACTTGTGCTGTAGGTAAGTACACTGCCAAATTGTAGGTTTTTAGAAGACTTTAGCTTAAATAAAAGTGCAGATACCTCTTGACCGCAGAATTGTACAATGCAGTGGCAACCATACCACCAACTTTCTTAGATAAGAAAGAAGGACACCTTTAAGCACAAAGTATGAAGGCAAAGGACACAACCCTTCCCACCCCCCAGTTCTCTTTTCATTGCTTCCTATGTGTGACATGCTTGGTGATCCTGCCAGTCCCCCTGCCTTCCTATTTCAAACTGACCATGCCAGAGCATGGAAACACATCTATCTCAATATGTAAATTTTCTTCTTTGCATTCTACTTGGGGGCACAGTTCTGACATGCCCCCTGCACTGAGGAGATCAGTGTACTGCTGTTTCTCTGCCTCCTGCCGACATGCCTGGCATATATACACAGCAAGTAAAATAAGTATTGAACACACACACATTATATATATATATATATATATATATATATATATATATATATATATATATATATATATATATATATATATATATATATATATATATATATATATATATATATATATATATATATATATATATATATATATATATATATATATAATTACATACATATTAATTATTACATACACATATTACATACAGATACAGCGAGGTTGAAAAAAGACACAACCTATGTGATTGTGTCAGTATTGCATTGTATATCCCTGTGCAGTATGTTGTGGTCCATTTTGGATTTCTGTTTTAAGCCTGAGTTGTTTTATAAGGTAAGGGATTACATCTACTTTAATTCTGAGCACTACAAACTGGAAATGCTAATTTTATTATGCAAAACTCCCCCATCCATCCATGTCTTTGCTTTATTTTGTTGAGAAATCACTTTCAAAAACACCCTCTAGCGTTCCTAGCTGTGGTCATCTTGAGTAAGGGCCAAGGATTCATGTAGCATTTACTTTCTGGAATCAATCTGCCTTTAGTTCAGGCATGCAGGAGGGTGCACTTAGCTGAGAAAGCCCCTCCTACAGATTAAAGAAAAAAACAGCCATGAAGACTCCTGGGATGCCTGACATCATTTTGACCTAGGCCAGAAACCAGGAAGTAACTGAAGAAATGTTAAACAAGTAAATATAATGTACATTCCTATTTACTAAAGCTTGAAGCATAATGATTAAAATAATTAATGTTGACAGAGAGTTAAGTTTTCTGCTTTAAACTCACAAGTAAAAATAGACTGTGCACTTTGCTAGTGCATAAATAAACAGAATCACAGAGCTAACCAAAAAATTAATTGTGACACCAACATATTCCTATACAACCAGTGACAACTATTAAAACAAGTTGTAATATAATTCAAAAACTGAAACTCAATTCATGGGAAGATCTTCATATAGTAAAAAAGTGGTCCATCAGGGGAATATTCCTTCTAATCCCATCACCAAGATAAGTAAAATTGCACATGTAGGACCTTGAAATAAGGAGGTATGTGCATTTAATAACCCCAGTGAAATCTGTCATCACTTCCAGCAGCTGCAACCATAGATTCCTCCATCTCAGTCTTTTATACTTTCATATAGAGATAAAAACACCAGACATCAGTCAGCCTGGAAATTTTAATTCAGTCAGTATTAAGATGCACTCTAGATGCAGAATCATACACTCATAGTGCAGTTTATATTATATATATATATATATATATATATATATATATGCTGCAAGCTAGGCTTGTCTGTTTTGATCTGGGGGCTGGGAGTGATTAAAGTAGCAGTGGGTGTGACCACCTGGGCTCCAGTTCTGAGGCACCTCCCCTGCTTCCAGGGAGAATGTTCTGGAAGAGGAGGCTGGGCCTAGAGCTGGAGTGGCAGGCAGCACATGTGGGAGCTCTGACCAATCTCTAACTGGCATTGGCAGGGGGCGGGTCTCCTATATCTGCTGAGGTGGTAGGTTAATTGGCTTCTGTCCAAAATTGGCCCTAGTAAATGAATGTGAGTTGGGAACCTTGGATTGTGGGCTCCTTGAAGGTCGGGACCAATGTGAGTTTGCAATGTATGTGTGGAGGGCTACGTAAATTGACAGCGCTATATGGGTACCTTAAAAATAGGGATAATTGTAGACACGCACCCACACTTACTCAGGTTGAACTGGATGGACTGGAGTCTTTATTCAACCTTACTAACTATGTAACTATATGAGGTCACATGCTGCTGGGGAGAAGTAGTCGACTGGGTGACGTGAGGAATGGAGTGCTAGACAGCCCCAGGAGCACACCCCTATCTGCGGGGGTGGTGGTGTGGGATTGCAGGAGGTGGCCCGGGGAGAACTGTGAAGGAACATTGCCTCTACATGGTCATTGGCAAAGTCTCTGTCACCACATGGTCGGTGGCAGGGAACTCCTGGAGCAGAGGGGCAGGAGAAGCTATCGGAATGCATGGTCCGGGAAAGTTCCTCATCAAGGACTCAGGGCTGGAAGGTTGGAAGGTCGGTGAGTGTTACCACAGTGGATGGCTGGAGGTGCCAGGGATTCTCTAAGGGAATTCTGCTTCTACACAGTCACTAGCAGAGTCTTTATCATGCACATGGTGGATGGTGAAGAGTCCTGGATCAGAGAGGAGACTGTGGGGATGTGTGTCAAATCAGTGTGGCTGGCTGGCACATGGTTTGCATGTAGGACTGTCTGGGAGCAGTAGTCCATTTCCTAGAAGATAAACTTTAACCTTTAACCTAGTAGCAGCGAGTCACCAGAGCCAGTAGAGGGGCTTATTCAGAGGGCGTTCTTCATACCCATTTGAAGATTTGAAGACGATGTGTTATACCTTTGATATGCAATTACAAGTTGCGCAGGAGGAACCAAGTGTGCAAGGAGAAGCAAATTTTGGGCAGGTGGCAACACTGTGAAGTCTGGCAGTGGGGTAATTTGGCGGATTGTTTGTCAGTAGTGCTAACACCATGGCTACATATATAAGGTAAAACAAAAGTATAAAAAGTCGGCATAAAAAAAAAAAACTCACGTGTGTCAATTGCTTGGTAACACAAATTGCTAATCAGCCAATCGCATGGCAGCAATTTAATGCATTTAGGCATGAAGACTGGGTGAAGACTACTTGCTGAAGCTCAAACTGAGCATCAGAATGGGGAAGAAAGGGGATTTAAGTGACTCTGAATGTAGCGTGGTTGCTGGTGCCAGACAGGCTGGTCTGAGTATTTCAAAAAGTGCTGCTCTACTGGGATTTTCATGCAGAACCATCTCTAAGATTTACAGAGAATGGTCCAAAAAAGAGAAAATATCCAGTAAACGGAAGTTGTGTGGAGTAAAATGCCTTGTTGATGTTAGAGGAGAATGGACAGACTGGTTCGAGATGATGGGCAACAGTAACTCAAATAACCACTCATTACAACCAAGGTATGCAGAATACCACAAGGTCTCTAACATCCACCAGCTCTGTTATGTCGTCATGGAGGAGTGGAAGAGGACTCCAGTGGCAACCTGTGAAGCTCTGGTGAACTCCATGCCCAAGAGGATTAAGGCAGTGCTGGAAAATGGTGGCCACACAAAATATTTACACTTTGGGACCAATTTGGACATTTTCACTTCGGGGTGTACTCACATTTGTTGCCAGCGGTTTAGACATTAATGTCTGTGAGTTATTTTGAGGTGACAGCACATTTACACTGTTATACAAGCTGTACACTCACTACTTTGTAGCAAAGTGTCATTTCTTCAGTGTTGTCACATGAAAAGATATAATATATTTACAAAAATGTGAGGGGTGCACATGACACCATTTTTTTCAGAACAAAATCCTTTTTAAAAACTTTGGAAGTGCAGCTGCACTCTATAAGTGTGTTCTGTTCCAGAGCTTAGTAAATGAAGGGAAGCTCTGCTCACTTCCATCCAACCATTTGCCTTTTTTTTTCTCCTTGCACGTCATAGGGTATTCTTTGCACAGTGAAGCTTTGCCTCATTTACTAAGCTCTGGAGCAAATTCCCTGCCAGAGTGCAACTGCACTTGCAAAGTGCAGTGAATTTTCCTTAATTAAATGAATGCACCCCATTCAGTTTAGTACTGTACACTTCATTTTTATCATGAAGCATGAGACATTTTATAAGCATTTTTCTTAAAAAAATTATACTGTTGCTGTTTTCCACAGGATTGCAGAAGGGGCAGACCAACTATTTACCAAAAATTGTGTAGCACTGGTAGATTTGCAGTCTACCGCAGGTTAGGTAAATTTAGTAAATTGTGTGTTAGGAAGGTTAAAAGTTTGCCTCTGTTCCAGCTTGGCTGACGTTGTGTGTGCTTCCGTGCTGACCGGTGGGTGTCGCTGTTACCACTGGTCGGTGTTGGAAAGGCAACGTGTCGAAGTGTATAGATGCTCCTCTGTGTCGGAGACAAGCTCGGTGGAGGTGGTCCTCCAAGTTGCATTCTGGGAAGGGGGTATTTATGGGACAGACGCCATGTTCTAGGGTTCGTTTTACAGCCACCTGCTGGCCCTCCTGGCCGACAGATATGCGTTAAGGAGCTACCTCGTGGTCCTCCGATCGGGAGGCCCATGATACAGCGGCACAGGGGTGGGTCCAGAGGCTTGTCTGGGGCCTACCACCACGGCCGAGGAATGGTCCTGAGCTGTCGGTCCTGTGTGACGAAGCTGGACAACCGAGGAGATCCCAGGGGAGGACCCGTCTTGGAGAGATCACTCTGTGAGCTGGTCTATAGAGGGGCCTGGTGACTCGGTTGGAGGACGTATCCAAAAGAAGTGACCATACAGCATAGTGTTGCCGGTTCGGCTTAAAGGTTCAAGCACTGTGACTGACTTTCATTCCAGAAAAATCTGATACATCCTGTGGCAGAGGATCGTACGGATTTAACCCCCCAAACAAGTCTGTGGCAGAGACTTAATTCGTACTGCGTACTGGCTGCTAGACCGGTGAGAGAGGCCTATCCAGACGAGCAAGGAGTGTGTCCCTCGAGGGGAGCGCATTCCACATAATTATCTGAATTCTACCAGGACATTTGTCGCCAAGATTCTATAAGAAGATATTTGAGTTTCTCCTGAAAGTTTCCTTTTCCTCCTCTTTCCTGCTACTTCCTAAAGTTTGTTTGTTCAATAAAGCATTAAAAACGTACTCCAGGGTTGGTGCGTGTGTCATCTAGCAGCAAACTCAATGGAACCCCTAGTCCCGGTGCCGGTGAAACCAAGGGAAGCAAAGTGAAGGTAACAGACCCGCTTAAACCAACAGCTCCACCGTGAGTTAGTGCTACATGTGGGGGCGTCGTCCGGGATTTGTTGACTGACATTTGTTGCAACCCAGTGGAGTGTTTTACCGGGAGTTTACAGAGAGAGATGGACTTTGAAAAAAAAATCTTTTCAGGAAGAGGAAAGGTTAAACTGTGGGACTTTTGAGTGCGTAGACGCTGGGCGCCAGAAGAGGCCCAGGAGCTACGTGACTGAAAGAACAAGTAGGAGGAGTTACCCTACTTTCTACCGCGTGGGACGTGTGTAGTGTGTTTGGCGCCAGAAGAGAAGCCTCGTGATCGTGCTGAAAGATCAGAGTGTGGCCATGTCTTTTCCGGCGTTGCAATCGGTTGTGGAACCCAGAGTGTTCCCTGCAAGCACCGTGATAAATACTGTGCGATCTGGAACTCTGCTCACGGATACTGGAGTTCGAATGAAGCCGCAGGGGAAGTTTCTCCTGTATACCTCAGGAGATGTTGAGGGACTGGGCATGACTTGCCATCGATGTGGAGGATTGGCCGTGCATCTTCGTCCATTTGGCCGATGTCCGCAGTGTGGAGAGTACTTGTTTGTGGTGGAGCCATCCACCATGCCACCCCGTGCCTATCGGATGGATTGGAGGACAGGTATCGCTACAGTGGAAGCTGCTACCGCTGCAGAAAGAGAGCGACGGGCCTCTACTTTGCCTGTTGCTACTGAAAATGTTTCAGAAAGAGACACTGTTGCTGCCGTCTCATCAGGAGACATTACTTTAATTTCTGAGTCCACTACGCCTGTTCCTGTAGTACCTACTCAGAAGAAGGTGGGCTATGTTGGGCTATACATCTCGCGGCCGTGGTCGAGGCCTACCCCAGAGGTTACCTGAGCTGGAGCTACCAGAGTCTACACCTGGGACGGGTAAGCCACTGTTGGGGACTGTAAATAAATATTTGCCAGCGGAAGAATTAGGGGACTTGGAAATAGAATGCATGTCGGATCTTTCCGGGGATGATCACTTGTTTGAAACCATGTCGCAAGAGCTATTGTGGTCACAAGGCGAAGATGTTACCTCCACAATGACCCTTCTTGAATGGACTGCCATGAGTTCTGGGAAGACGTCGCCCTGTGTGGAGACGCACAGTGCTGTTGCTGGGACTTTGTCAAAAGTTATTGATTCGCTACAGACACCGGCTGGGTCTATGGTGAAAAAGTCGTTGGATTCCTGTGTACCGCCTGGTATGGGGAGAGACAGACCTTTTCCAAAACTTGCTCGCTTGCAAAGGATGTTAAATAAGCGTGTGGCTGCAGAGTATGGATTGGAGTTCCCTTATGTGCCTCAGGATGTCATGCAGGAGATTGAAGTTAATCGGGAGCTTTGGTATAGTGACGCTATTTGGGACTACTTGTCTGTGCCTAAGCCCTTTAGAAAGACTGGATGTTCTGTCTGGATGGATGAACGTTTCAACGGATGCTTCGTACATTGGAACTATGGTCGGCATATCTATGCTGATAAAGTGGTAATCTGCAGACCGGGAAAGGACAATGCTGTGTACTTTATTACCACTGTGGATAGAGAAGGAAAATACGTGACTTTGCCAGATACTCGGTTTTGCTGGTAATTATGGACACTATTACTTTAAAGTTGCTTAGGTAGATAGTGACAGGGTAAAGAGATCTGCGTGGTCAAGATCTACAGATCCTGTTCTGTGTTTTAAATCCAAGGACTTCTGTTTGCTAGCCGGATTTCTTTTACAAAAAAAAAAGTTCTCATGCAGGGATGGACTTCAGAAGTTTTTTTCTCTAATATAAAATAATAGGAAGAGAGTCTCATTTTAAATGAGGCTTTGCTCCTGGTGTTGCGCAGTGTGTATATATGTGTGCTTAAATATGTTTCTTTTTCAGGGATCATCGGATTATATCTATAGCTGGGAGGCTTTTCAGCTAGTTAGTTAGTGAGGATGTGTACAATTATATTGTGGTTTTGTTCGCGGCTGTGAACATATTGTTTTATAAGATATAAGTCTCATAATGTCTTTATACTGTCCTTTCTCTCTTTCTTTGCCTATCTGAAGTTATGAGAAACTCAAATGCTACTCTCAGGCTTGAGAGTTACTGTTACTGGGTTGGGGCAGACGTTGGGGACAACGTCTATTAAAGTGGGGGGAGTATGTAGCGCTGGTAGATTTGCAATCTACCGCAGGTTAGGTAAATTTAGTAAATTGTGTGTTAGGAAGGTTAAAAGTTTGCCTCTGTTCCAGCTTGGCTGACGTTGTGTGTGCTTCCGTGCTGACCGATGGGTGTCGCTGTTACCACTTGTCGGTGTTGGAAAGGCAACGTGTCGAAGTGTATAGATGCTCTTCTGTCTCGGAGACCAGCTCGGTGGAGGTGGTCCTCCGAGTTGCATTCTGGGAAGGGGGTATTTATGGGACAGACGCCATGTTCTAGGGTTCGTTTTACAGCCACCTGCTGGCCCTCCTGGCCGACAGATATGCGTTAAGAAGCTACCTCGTGGTCCTCCGATCGGGAGGCCCATGATACAGCGGCACAGGGGTGGGTCCAGAGGCTTGTCTGGGGCCTACCACCACGGCCGAGGAATGGTCCTGAGCTGTCGGTCCTGTGTGACGAAGCTGGACAACCGAGGAGATCCCAGGGGAGGACCCGTCTTGGAGAGATCACTCTGTGAGCTGGTCTATAGAGGGGCCTGGTGACTCGGTTGGAGGACGTATCCAAAAGAAGTGACCATACAGCATAGTGTTGCCGGTTCGGCTTAAAGGTTCAAGCACTGTGACTGACTTTCATTCCAGAAAAATCTGATACATCCTGTGGCCGATGGGTGTCGCTGTTACCACTTGTCGGTGTTGGAAAGGCAACGTGTCGAAGTGTATAGATGCTCTTCTGTCTCGGAGACCAGCTCGGTGGAGGTGGTCCTCCGAGTTGCATTCTGGGAAGGGGGTATTTATGGGACAGACGCCATGTTCTAGGGTTCGTTTTACAGCCACCTGCTGGCCCTCCTGGCCGACAAGTATGCGTTAAGGAGCTACCTCGTGGTCCTCCGATCAGGAGGCCCACGATACAGCGGTGCAGGGGTGGGTCCAGAGGCTTGTCTGGGGCCTACCACCGCGGCTGAGGAATGGTCCTGTGTGACGAAGCTGGACAACCGAGGAGATCCCAGGGGAGGACCTGTCTTTGAGAGATCACGCGGTGAGCTGGTCTATAGAGGGGCCTGGTGACTCGGTTGGAGGACGTATCCAAAAGAAGTGACCATACAGCATAGTGTTGCCGGTACGGTTTAAAGGTTCAAGCACTATGACTGACTTTCATTCTAGAAAAATCTGATACATCCTGTGGCAGAGGATCTTACGGATTTTGCTGCTAGACCGGTGAGGGAGCCCTATCCAGACGAGCAAGGAGTGTGTCCCACGAGGGGAGCGCATTCCACATAATTATCTGAATTCTACCAGGACATTTGTCACTAAGATTCTATAAGATATTTGAGTTTCTCCTGAAAGTTTCCTTTTCCGCCTCTTTCCTGCTACTTCCTAAAGTTTGTTCAATAAAGCATTGAAAACATACTCCTGTGTTGGTGCGTGTGTCGTCTAGCAGTAAACTCAACGGAACCCCTAGACCCGGTGCCGGTGAAACCAAAGGAAGCAAAGTGAAGGTAACAGACCCGCTTAAACCAGCAGCTCCACCGTGAGTTAGAAAAAAGAATTGGGCCCAAAACCCAATGCCTGTGGTACAGCAGTGAACATTTTAGTATATTATAAATATATTCATATTACAGCTACCTTTTTGTCTTCAATCTTTTAACTAGTTTTTTTATGTAAACAAGCAAAATTCATTAAATACTATCCTTTTACATTTGGCTAGGCTAGCAAGATGAAAATATAAATGACTGCATAGCTGGAGAAACAATTTTTGTGCCATGCTTGATTTCATTTACCTGTGGATAATCAGCTGGAGTTTAGAAAGGAGCTGAGAGAAGATAGATCCTTTGCTCCCAATTAATATGTGGTCTCTGTTAATTAATAGTCTAGGTATGCTGCCAGCTATTAAAGTATGTTACTGAATCGAATAAATCCACAGGCCCTCAATGCTTTTAGCAGTAAATAATTGCAATGACAGGAAATCTACTCCGTTAGACCGCACAATCAGAAGATCATCCTGTATTTGCCACAAAAATACACCTAGACTTTGACTGGGACGGAAAACCACACAGCAAGTCCTTCATTTGATAGATGTTTTCTGTAATGATGGCACCATATGTTATTTGGCCTAACTGATCTGCCTTCGAATTCTACTTATCACTTTTACACAATGTGAAAAATTAAAGCAGTATTAAACCCAAAAGCAAACATGCATTGTATTGCAGCTTACCAATCATTAGATGTAGGGGCTGCATTTGTTTTCTTTTTTAGGTCTTGGCCTCTGTTTTCCCCTAGTGATCTGGTCAGTAACACACTTCCTGTATTGGAGTGCCCCCACTCTGGATGAAGGAGCACAGAGCAGATTTGGACATCAGCATTGTCAGTCTGAGGGGAGGTGAATGTTAGTGTATTTAAATCTGCTAGTACTTTTAACAAATTGAAGCTGAACTCCAACTAATACTTTATAATCAGATACAGCAAACCCTGTCAGTGTTAAATGGTTTGTCTCATCCCTGTAACTGCAAAGAGTTTTTCTGTTGAACAACAAATTTACTGGCTTGATCACCAGGTGAAAAAAAAGGAAAGCGCCTAAAAAAGAAAACTATTACAGCCATCACATCCAAGAATTGGTAAGCTGCAATATAATGTTTGCTTTTGGGTTTTATACTGCATTAAAATGTTTTTTGACCAAAAATGTTTAAAGTATAACTAAAGGCAAACCTTTTTTGTTGTGGACATGGATTAGAACACCTATTGCAATCTGTGCCATTAGGGGGTTTCACCATCTCTCTTTATTCCGTTTACCATTGTTATCGGAAGTGAAAGTAAAATAAAATGCCACATTTTGGGTTGTCCCCAGAAAAAAAATAGGGGGGAAGTTCCAATGGGGACACTGGTGACCTGGGGGTCCCCAAGGAATTCCCTTAATTTAAAGGGATTTCCTCTTACTTCCTGTTTCGGCTATGGGACAGGAAGTGAAGGGAAATGGAACACAGATGGTGAAAAAAACTGACAGAGGTTATAACCCTCACTCAAATAATAAAAAACATATTGCCTATAGTTCTACTTTTACTTCTACATAATAACACAATAAAAAAAAATTGAATGCTTGAAGGAGAAGTTCATTTTTTTTTTGTTTTCTTTTTTTTTCTAAATTCCAGCTCCCCGTGTACCAATATACCATTATACTACCACCCCTCATCGGCAGGCAGGAGAAGTGGAATGGGCCAGGGGAAGGTGAGCTGTATTATGCTCTCCTTACTGTCAGAACAATGCTCATCCATACAGCACATAAGACAGGATCACACTTAAATAGCATCAGACTATATACACACACAGTTTGATTACTGCCCCCTACCCACATTTCCTGCTGCCGGGAGATGACCAGTCCCCAGAGGAGGTAGGGGGTGGTAATCAAATTGTGTGTGTGTGTGTGTACAATCCAATGCGATCTAAGAGTGATGCTGTTTCATGTGCTGCATTGACGAGCGTTGTTCTGATACAATGGGAGAGAACAACACAGTGCACCTCCTTCTGGCTTTGAGGGGGGAGTCGAGCTTACAGGAAAATTGTACACAACGAGGGGGAGGGGGAATAATAGTTTGTGCCTGGGATGTTTGTGCAGGAGGGAGGGGATTGTAATGGGGATTTAGGGGGAGGGATTTTTGGAAGGAGAATGGGAGAGGGATATGTGCTAGCAGGAGGATTTGGGGGATTTGAGCCAAGAGGGGGGAGTGCTGGGAATGTTTGTGCTAGGAGAGTGGTGGGGGATTTGTGCTGGGAAAGTTAATTGGGGAGGGGGGGTTGAATTTTAATTTGTGAAGGGATTGTGGGGGGGGATTTGTGCTGGGAGTGGGGATCGAGTGGATTTGTGCTAAGTGGAGGGATTGGGGGGAGATTTTCTGCTGGGAGTGGCGATTGGGGGGGGGGGGGGGCGGGGGGGATCTGTGATGATGAGTGCTATGCAAGTGATTTTTTTTTTTTTTTTTTTTTTTTTTTTGAGGTTAGAGAGATTTCTCATAGGAGAGTGAATTGGGATGGTATTTGATCTGGGAGGCAGGTTGGGAGACAAGGATATGTGCTGGGAGGGGGTATATTTGCATTTTTGTTTGGGGAGAATTTTGGCTTGCAGACAGAGTTTATGCTTAGGAGGTATTATAAAGAGTCCAGAGTTGTTGCAATGGGTGAAAAATGAGGGATTCAATGATGTAAATAATTAATTATTTTGCCCTCGTGGTCTTAGTGCAGCTTCTGTAGAAATCTGGTCTCCCAGAACTCTTACCTCGGTGCTAGTTATAGCATGCAGTCACCACTAGAGGGATCTCCCGTCCTCCCTGGATAAAATGTGTGATTTCTCTGGTCGGTTTAATGTATCCGTCTTTTTTCCTCTTAGGTTGTAGCAGTTCACTCAGTGCTGGTTATAGCATATAGTCTATGAATATGCGGTTTTTCCTAGGTGAAAAATCCCTCCTATACTAGGTCAACCCCCACTGCGCCTTAGATAATTAACCTTGATGATCTTATTCACCTGGTTAACAACTCCTACCTAAAGCTGCCACTTAATGTAAATCAGACAGTATATATGAGATTTAAATCTGTGCTGTGTGATCAGTGCAAAACACCACACGTGACAAGTTAAATCGTGGCGCTATTACTAATGAATCTGTTCCACCTCCTGTGGTGAAATATTCAAATCTAACGAACACCTCTTTGCTGGTGCTTATCTACATATAGTGCAAAAAATGTATAGATGTGTGCAATAGAACTATAATGAATATATACTATTGATAAACCCACATCATAATGAAAAAATATATATATAAACAATATATATGAACACCACAAAAATAAATACAAAACGTGACTTAGTGCCAATATTCCTCAGATGCTGTTATAATTTAATCCCCATGCAATGATTGCCCAAAGATACCAACTCATTAGATGGCGATCCGTGAGCATCACCACACGCTTCTATATAACCATAAAGGTGAATATGTAAATGATATAGTCTCTTAAATAACACACAAATGTGCCAAACAAGTGTCCGTAATAGTGCTCGAAAAGCAACATAAACTTGTGCATCAGCAAGTCCCTCTATTTTAGGAGTGTAGATTCTTCTAGTGCAATCTTCCACCACACCTCTGTGTTCAGTGACCACTCTCCCTATGGACAGCCACTCACCAGCTCCTCATGCCTCCACTTTCGTATGAGGCTAAAAGGCATAGATGACTGCTGCTAACGGCAAGGGTCAAACTCTTATCCATCTGGAAGATCGTTCCATATAGAATCAAAAAAAACTCCCAATAGTGAAATACTGTAAAACACTTTATTAATTCACACTGCAAATACCACTTCAACGGTTTCACTCACATTGTGTATAAAATAAAATAACACAGCAAAGTCCACAGCAATCTGTCCAATGTAGTATTAACCAGCTGCTAAGATCACCCTCCTAGGGGGTATGCGGTCACGGCGGACCCTCTAAAAGCCAGCGTTCAAGAAGTGTCTCTCACCCTCTCCCCGCCTGCTTCCTGGATGAGTATAGCCATCTCCCCCACTCGGTAAACCGTGCAGCTAACTTTCTCCTGTCACTTGTACGTGGTGTTATCCTTCATACGGCCACGCCCCCGACATGTTTCGATACGCTTGTACCTTAATCATGGGATAGCTTCTGGATGGATAAGAGTTTGACCCTTGCCATTAGCAGCAGTCATCTATGCCTTTTAGCCTCATACGAAAGTGGAGGCATGAGGAGCTGGTGAGTGGCTGTCCATAGGGAGAGTGGTCACTGAACACAGAGGTGTGGTGGAAGATTGCACTAGAAGAATCTACACTCCTAAAATAGAGGGACTTGCTGATGCACAAGTTTATGTTGCTTTTCGAGCACTATCACAGACACTTGTTTGGCACATTTGTGTGTTATTTAAGAGACTATATCATTTACATATTCACCTTTATGGTTATATAGAAGCGTGTGGTGATGCTCACGGATCGCCATACTAATGAGTTGGTATCTTTGGGCAATCATTGCATGGGGATTAAATTATAACAGCATCTGAGGAATATTGGCACTAAGTCACGTTTTGTATTTATTTTTGTGGTGTTCATATATATTGTTTATATATATATATTTTTTCATTATGATGTGGGTTTATCAATAGTATATATTCATTATAGTTCTATTGCACACATCTATACATTTTTTGCACTATATGTAGATAAGCACCAGCAAAGAGGTGTTCGTTAGATTTGAATATTTCACCACAGGAGGTGGAACAGATTCATTAGTAATAGCGCCATGATTTAACTTGTCACGTGTGGTGTTTTGCACTGATCACACAGCACAGATTTAAATCTCATATATATAGGATATAGTTGCCATTAGAGTGAAACTGCACTTTGCATCTACTTGCCTTTGGTAAACCAACCCCACAGTGTCCTGTTAGGGCTGGTTCACACCAGAACGCAGTGCCAGAAAAAGGCATGTTCCATGTGTGTGTCACTGCCTTTGTGATCTACTGTGGGTGATAATACATTGTTAACCCCAAACTTAGATAACAAACAGTGTGTTTGTGAGCACAAAAATAAAATTAGTATGAAGAGTGCAGGGTTCATGAGTGCGTTGCGCTCAGAATGCAGGGATCAGGAGTGCGTTGCGCTCAGAATGCAGGGATCAGGAGTGCGTTGCACTCAGAATGCAGGGATCAGGAGTGCGTTGCACTCAGAATGCAGGGATCAGGAGTGCGTTGCGCTCAGAATGCAGGGATCAGGAGTGCGTTGCGCTCAGAATGCAGGGATCAGGAGTGCATTGCGCTCAGAATGCAGGGATCAGGAGTGCGTTGCGCTCAGAATGCAGGGATCAGGAGTGCGTTGCGCTCAGAATGCAGGGATCAGGAGTGTGTTGCGCTCAGAATGCAGGGATCAGGAGTGCGTTGCTCTCAGAATGCAGGGATCAGGAGTGTGTTGCGCTCAGAATGCAGGGATCAGGAGTGTGTTGCGCTCAGAATGCAGGGATCAGGAGTGCGTTGCGTTTAGAATGCAGGGATCAGGAGTGCGTTGCGATCAGAATGCAGGGATCAGGAGTGTGTTGCGCTCAGAATGCAGGGATCAGGAGTGCGTTGTGCTCAGAATGCAGGGATCAGGAGTGCGTTGCGCTCAGAGTGCAGGGATCAGGAGTGCGTTCTGCTCAGAATGCAGGGTCCAGGAGTGCACTGCGCTCAGAATGCAGGGTCCAGGAGTGCGTTATGTTTAGAATTTAGGGTCAATTGCACTCAGAAAACAGAGTTGGGGTGAGGGGTTGATGTGAAGGGTGGTAGAGGATACTGCTATGGGGGTGGCCCTGCCCATAGCAGTGTCCACTGCCCCCTTCACATCACCTCCCCAGCCCCCACATTAGAGTCCTCTTCTTCCCCCTTTAGCAGTGACCTCTGGACCAGGGCCGTCTTAATAGCATCATGGGCCCCTGGGCAAAGTAATGCTCTGGGGCCCCTACAATGGAGACAGCGCAGGTAAATAGACATCAAGTAGGTACGAGGCAGACAAGCAGAGCTTCCCCTTTTGAGTGGAGCTCCACATTAACTACATGAATAATCATTCTGTATAGCAAAGTAACAGTGGGAAAATACTACATACATAAAGTAACAAGGCTGTCCTGTGCATATAATATATCTGCTAGATTGATGCCTCCCCAGCACGATGGCCTCTCTACACAGCAGATATTCCCAGCACTCTGACCCCTCTACACTCCAGATATCCCCCCAGCACTCTGACCCCTCTATACCTTAGATATCCTCCCAGCACTCTCTGACCCCCTCTACACCCCAGATACCCCCCCAGCACTCTGACCCCTCTACACCCCAGATATCCAACGATGAGAATCACATGCTCACCCAGATCCAAATACCAAAGCACCCCCCAGAGCCTGCACAGCCAGACCCAAGTACTAGCAGGGCAAGTTTACCACAAAACTGACAGTGTAAATAGTACAACATTATATCATATAAACAAAAGAAAATATTGACATATAAAAAGGAAAACAAAAAAGGGTACATTTATGAGTCCTCAAAATGCAGTTCTACCGTAAATCTAATCAATTAGGATGAACTCTAGCATTCTTTATTCTAGACAGGATTCTGGAATAGATGTGGAAAACACAAAAGGAAAAATAAATAAACGAACGTGGAAACAAAACCAAACAAGGGAAGGGGAAAAGAGGAAGGGAGAGAGGAGTGAAGGTGTTGGAGGGAGAAGGAAACAGACCAGGAAAGAGTCACAGGAGGACAACTTAAAATGTACTCCTTTTATGAAGGAGCTCAACATAAATGAATACATCTGAAATTTACATATACAATCAGTGACAGTAGGGTGTCATTTTCCGGACCTGGGTGTTATACTCGAACAGGATGATCATATTGTTAACAAACCTGTTTCGGAAACCCAGTGCTGGCAATACATTGCTACATGCAACTAGTGGCTACCCTGCCCCTCTGGTTAGGAGTAACCCCTATGTCCAGTATCTGCAACTTCACAGAAACTGTACACATGACAAGGATTTTCAAGATTGGGCCAATCAATTACAACAGCGCCTAATGGCTCGTGGCTAGGGATGAGCCGAAAGCCCCCCCGGTTCGGTTCGCATCCAGAACATGCGAACAGATTGAAAGTTTACGCGAACTTTCGAACACCGTTAAAGTCTATGGGACTCGAATGTGAGAAAATAAAAAAATGTGAATTTTAAAGGCTAATATGCAAGTTATGGTCCTAAAAAGGGTTTGGGGACCTGGGTCCTGCCCCAGGGGACATGTATCATTGCAAACGTTTTAAAAAAGGCAGTTTTTTTGGGAGCAGTGATTTTAATGATGCTTAACGTGAAAAACTAAAAGTGAAAAATTCCTTTAAATATCCTACCTGGGGGTGTCTATAGTATGCCTGTAAAGTGGCATGTGTTTCCCGTGTTTAGAACAGTCCCTGCACAAAATGAAATTTCTAAAGGAATAAAAGTCATTTAAAACTGCTTGCAGCTGTAATGTAATGTCGGGTCCCGGCAATATGGATGAAAATTATTGAGAAAAACGGCATCTATAACCCCCCAGCCCATTACCAGGCCCTTTGGGTTTTGTATGGGTATTAAGGGGAACCCCGCACCCAAATTAAAAAAAGAAAAGGTGTAGGGCCCCTAGGCCCTTTATACTCTGAACAGCAGTATACAGGCGGTGAAATCAAGACAGGGACTGTAGATGTGTTCTTAAGTTGAATCTGTTTGTAATTAGGAACAGGTACATTTTGTAAGTGTAGCTCCAGCCAAAAAATCTATTTTTAAGCTTTTTGGAAAACATAGGGAAGGGTTATCATCACCCCTGTAACATTTGTTTTGCTGTCTATGCCCCTATTCAGAAGATTTCACCTCACTTTCTGTCCCAATGACAATTGGATTTTGAAAATTTGGGGTTTTTAGGGAAACAAGGATTGGTAATAAAGCATCAGTGAAGGAGACTCCTTTTTCCCATATTAACTATTACAGGAGAGAATTTCCCTTCCTAGGGGTAGATTTCCTCTCACTTCCTGTTGTCTCCCTCTGTTTGTAAGTAGGAGTCATTTGTAAGTCGGATGTTTGAAAGTAGGGGCCTGCCCTATATACTCTGCAGAAATTTGGACCTTTAGGTGTTGGTGGTACCAGAACACTGTAAGCCCTCACAGTTACTCTTGGTGGGCACTGGAACGGGCCTTGCTGTGAAATATATCAAGAATTGTAATTACATGCCCCTGTTGAACAGGGTGAGAAAAATTGGGCCTTTGGTGGTGGTGTGGTGGTGTTGCCACAACACTGTAAGCCCTCACAGTTACTCTTGGTGGGTGCAGGAAGGGGCCCTGCTGTGAAATATTGGATCAAAAATTGTAATCACACTCCCCTGTTGAACAGGGGCAGAAAAATTGAGCTTTAGGCACTGGCGCCACAAGACTGCAACCCCTCACAGATACCCTGGTTGAGCGCAGGAACAAGCCCTGCTGCAAAATATTACAGCAAAAATTGTAATTACACGCCCCTGTTAAACGGGGGCAGAAAAATTGGGCCTTAGCCACTGGTGGTGGTGCCCAGAACCAAAAATGTTCTTACAAGCTATCAGAATGAAAATTGAGGAGGAAGAGGATTGTCACTCAGCATAACAGGATAGTCACTCAGCATCAGCATAGTCTTGAAGGGATCTCACATTGAAAAAAAAAAAATATTCGGTTACATCAGCATTAGGTGCTTGGTAGCTGGTGATCCAAGACTGATTCATTTTTATGAAGGTCAGCCGATCGACCGATTCGGTGGACAGGTGCACCCTGTGATTGGTTACAAAGCCTCCAGCAGCACTGAATGTGCGTTCCGAAAGAACGCTGGATGCAGGACAGGCCAGTAGCTCAATTGCATACTGTGCAAGCTCTGGCCAGTGATCCATCCTCAAGACCCAGTAACCCTGAGGATGGGAAAGGAGTCCAAGTCTGATCTGGCCCCTAGGTATTACAGCACCATGTGAATCAGACGCTAGCGATGGTTGCTGGAACTGATCATACCTTGGGGCTGTGGACCAAAAAATTGTCTGAACGCATCAGTCAGACGGCCACCTTCTCCACCGCTCCTTCTGTGACTGACCGAAGCCTCAGCAACACGTTGTCCAGGGGGACTAGGAAATTGTAACCTCCCAGGCGCTGGAAACGCGTTGCACAAACCTTTCTGCAAGGCCTCCGGAAGATGTTTCATCCTCTGCTCCCTCTGCGATGGCAAGATAAGGTCCGAAACCTTACCCTTGTAACGTGGATCAAAGAGGGTTGCCAGCCAGTAATCATCCCTCCCCTTGATACCACAAATACAAGGATCCTTCCACAGGCTTTGTAGGATCAGGGAGGCCATTCAGCGTAGGTTTGCTGAGGCATTCGGTCCAGAGTCCTCTCGGTCACTAAGGACGACATGATCCGCAGCCACCTCCTCCCAGCCACGTACAAGTCCATGGGTTTCTTCGGACTATAAATGATCCCTTGAAGACTGATGCTGAGTGCCAGGCTACACCTCCCTGCTGACATAATCCTCCTCCTCCTCCTCCTCTTCCTGTGTGATTGGTGGGCCTGCAGGAACACTGTCTGGATAAAGGGGGCCTTGAGAGGTAAGGAAGTCCTCCTCTTCCTCCCTCTGTTCTGCCCAAAGTGCCCTGTCCATTATTCCATGCAGCGTGTGCTCCAACAGGTAGACAAGAGGGACAGTATCAGTGATGCATGCACTGTCACTGCTCACTATCCTCCTGACCTCCTCAAATGGTGACAGGACAGTGCATGCATCCTTGATCAATAGCCACCGGCATGGCGAAAAAAAGCCAAGCTCCCCTAAACCCTGTCCTGGTGCCATAGTCCCACAGGTACTCACAGATGGCCCTCAGGTGCGTGTGCAGCCGCTGCAGCATGGCCAACGTTGAGTTCCATCTGGTGGGCATGTCACAGATTAGGCAGTTCTTGGGAAGGTTGTATTCTGCTGGAGGTCAGCCAGTTGAGTACTGGCATTATATGTCCGGCGGAAATGCACACAGACTTTCCTGGCCTGCCTCAGGAGATCCTGTAAGCCCGGGTACCTGCACAAGAACCGCTGCACCACCAAATTAAGGATGTGAGCCAAACAGGGCACATGGGTGAAGTGTCCCTGTCGGAGGGCAGAGAAGAGGTTGGTGCCATTGTCGCAAACCACCATTTCTGCCTGAAGCTGGCGTGGCGTCAACCACCTCTGAGCCTGCCCCTTCAGAGCTGACAGAATCTCTGCCCCAGTGTGGCTCTTGTCCCCTAAGCACACCAGCTCAAGCACCGCATGGCATCTTTTTGCCTGAGTGCCTACGGAGCACCACTGGTTCCGAGAACAAATCTATAGAGGAAGAGGCCATGGAGGAAGAAGAAGAGGGGGTGGAGGAGAGAGGCATGTCAGAATCACCACTAGTAGCATTTTTGAGGCGTCGTGGCGGAACAAGCTCCAACAATACTGCAACCTGTTCTGCATCTTTCCCAGCTGCCAGCAGGGTCATCCAGTGCACCGTGAAAGATAGGTAACATCCCTGTCCATGCCTGCTGGACCATGAGTCAGCGGTAATATGCACCTTACCACTGACCACGCTGTCCAGCGAGGCCAAGACATTGCCTTCCACATGCCGGTAGAGAGCCGGAATTGCCTTTGTGAAAAAACATGGCATTTGGGAACCTGCCACTGAGGTACCGCACATTCCACAAATTCACGAAAGGGGGCAGAGTCTACCAGCTGAAAAGGCAGCAGTTGGAGTGCTAGCAATTTAGCCAAGCTAGCATTTAGTCACTGGGCATGTGGATGGTTGTGACCGAATTTCTTTTGCCGGTTAAGCAACTGGGGTAGGGAAATTTTCCTGCTACAATCGGACGTTGGTGTAGCGATAGCAGATTGCCCGCAAGTACTTGGCACACCTAATTCTACACCTTCATTCCTCTGAGTGCAGGTTTCTGAGAGAACTGAAGGTATAGTGGGGTTGGAGATCCCAGCTGATGAGGAGCAAGGAGAAGTCTTTGGTGTGGGTCTTTTAAGTACGCTTGTCAATGAACTGCATGGCAGGTCAACATATGTCTGGTCAAGCATGTGGTGTCCAAGTGGCTGCTGTTTTGGCCACGCTTGATACGCTTCAGACATATATTGCAAACAGCAACAGTGCAATCTGCTGCACACGTCTCAAAAAGGGCCCACAAAAAAGAACTTTTTGAAAAACGCACGGAGTAAGCAGCACCCTGCACATGCGGAGCTCTGCGGTGTGATGCAGTCGTTGGCTGCCCTTAAGCTGGCCCCTGAAGGGCATCCTGCCTTGTTGGAGATGTGCCTCCCCCTTATCCTCCACCTTCCCATCAGCCACCCACGTAGAGTCAGTGACCTCATCATCCCCTCCCTCTTCGTCACTGGAGCAAACCTGGCAGTATGCTAAAGCTGGGGGAACATGACTGCCAGTTTGTTGTCCTTGGGCACCCTCTCTCTCTGGGCTCACGTTACTGCCTTCCTCAATCTGGGTACCATCATCGTAGCCTTCAAAACGCTGCGCATCCTCCTGCAGCATGTACCCAACACTGTAGTCGAACAGTTCTGGGGACTCCTCAGGGCATGATGGGTGGGGCTAGGGAAGGAGTGACTGATGCCATTGAGCTGATGGAAGCGGCTGCTTTGGCAGCTGCATTGGCAGCCAAAGTACTCTGACCCTGGGTGACAGAGGATGAGGAGGATGAGGACGGCTTGGTCATCCACTCTACCAACTCATCTGCATGTTGTGGCACAACACGGCCAGCTGCCGAAAAAAAGGACAAGTGTGCCCCACGGCCACGTGCTGAGAATGCACAGTGTCCACGACCAGCAATGTTGGCTGCAGACACAGAGCCTAGTGGCCTGTGAGCATCTGCCTCTCCTTGTTGGCCTTCCAGACATACTGTATTTGATTTATTTGTAATGTATTTGAATAGGTACACCAGGAATGGCCTGCAGTGAGATTAAGCTGCACAAAACTGGGATGTGTATGTGTATATATATATATATATATATATATATATATATATATATATATATATATATATATATATATATACTGATTCTGAATATACTGCAGCTAACTGAATCAACTGCCTGCCTGTAGTATATTAGAAACAGAACAACAGGAAGGGTCTGCAGTGAGATCTAGCTGCACAGGATACAGTACTGAATTTACTGCAGCTAACTGAATGAACTGCCTGCCTGTAGTATATTAGGAACAGAACAACAGGAACGGTCTGCAGTGAGATCTAGCTGCACAGGATACAGTACTGAATATACTGCAACTAACTGAATGAACTGCCTGCCTGTAGTATATTAGGAACAGAACATGAACGGTCTGCAGTGAGATCTAGCTAAACTGGATCAACTGCCTGCCTGAAGTAGTTTAGAAATAGTACAGCAGGAACGGTCTGCAGTGAGATCTAGCTAAACTGGATCAAATGCCTGCCTGAAGTAGTTTAGAAATAGTACAGCAGGAACGGTCTGCAGTGAAATCTAGCTAAACTGGATCAAATGCCTGCCTGAGGTAGATTAGAAATAGTACAGCAGTAAGGATGAGCCGAACACCCCCGGTTCGGTTCGCACCAGAACTTGCGAACAGACTAAAACTTTGCAAGAACTTTAGAACCCCATTGAAGTCTATGGGACTCGATCGTTCAAAATTAAAAGTGCTCATTTTAAAGGCTAATATGCATGGTATTGTCCTAAAAAGTGTTTGGGGACCCGGGTCCTGCCCCAGGGGACATGGATCAATGCAAAAAAAAGTTTTAAAAATGGGCGTTTTAATCGGGAGCAGTGATTTAAAAAAAGCTTAAAGTCAAATAATAAAAGTGTAATATTCCTTTAAATTTCGTACCTGGGGGGTGTCTATAGTATGCCTGTAAAGGGGCGCATGTTTCCTGTGTTTAGAACAATCTGACAGCAAAATGACATTTCAAAAGGAAAAAAAGTCATTTAAAACTACTCGCGGCTATTAATGAATTGCCGGTCCGACAATACTCATAAAAAGTTCATTGATAAAAACGGCATGGGAATTCCCCACAGGGGAACCCCGAACCAAAATTGAAAAAAAAAAATGACGTGGGGGGTCCCCCTAAATTCAATACCAGGCCCTTCAGGTCTGGTATGGATATCAAGGGGAACCCCGTGCCAAAATTAAAAAAAAAAAATGACGTAGGGGTCCCCCTCAAAATTCATACCAGATCCTTCAGGTCTGGTATGAATTTTAAGGGGAACCCCGCGCTAAAATTTTTTAAAAATTGGCGTGGGGTCCCCTCAAAAATCCATACCAGACCCTTATCCGAGCACGCAACCTGGCAGGCTGCAGTAAAAGAGGGGGGGAGACGAGGGAGCGCTCCCCCTGAACCGTACCAGGCCACATGCCCTCAACATTGGGAGGGTGCTTTGGGGTAGCCCCCCAAAGCACCTTGTCCCCATGTTGATGAGGACAAGGGCCTCATCCCCACAACCCTGGCCGGTGGTTGTGGGGGTCTGCGGGCGGGGGGCTTATCGGAATCTAGAAGCCCCCTTTAACAAGGGGACCCCCATATCCCGGCCCTCCCCCCTGTGTGAAATGGTAAGGGGGTGCAAAAGTACCCCTACCATTTCACAAAAAAAACTGTCAAAAATGTTAAAAATGACAAGAAACAGTTTTTGGCAATTCCTTTATTTCTTCTATCTTCTTTCTTCTAACTTCTTTCTTCCTCTTCTGGTTCTTCTGGTTGTTATGGTTCTTCTGGTGTTCTCGTCCAGCATCTTCCTCTGCGGTGCCTCCTTGTCTTCATCTTCATCTTCTTCTCGGGCTGCTGCGCATCCACGATTGGATGGAAGGCTCCCGCTGTGTGACGCTTCTCCTCTTCTGACGGTTCTTATATAACGGAGGTCGGGGCCACCCGGTGACCCCGCCCCCCTCTGACGCACGGGGACTTCCCTGTGGTATTCCCTGTGATGTCAGAGTGGGGCGGGGTTACCCGTAACGTAACGGGTGACCCCCTCTGACTCGAACTCGAAGCTCATCCCTATACAGCAGGAACAGTCTGCAGTGAGATCTGCCTAACTGATTTAACTGCCTGCTCAAGGTAAATGAAATTTCTCTCTCTCTCTCTCTCAACGTGCAGGCAGCCTTATATAGTGTGGAGCATGTACTTAACCCCCTGAGCCATAATTGGCCAAATGCACCCTGCCTTTGGCCAATTATGGCTCTGTTTGCTTACGGCGCTGTGATTGGCCAAAGCATGTGGGTCATAGTGCATGCTTGGCCAATAATCAGCCAGCAAACCACTGCGATGACACAGTGCATTATGGGCCGCGACGCGCCGCACAAATTTGGCGTGAAAGGCCCATAATGTTCGATCTTCGAACGATCGAACAGCCGATGTTCGAGTCGAACTGAAGCTCGTCCCTACTCTTGGCTACTCTCGCTCACTTGCGAGTTGCAGGAATTGTCCTAGATGCCCATGGGTAACAGAAGGCCAGAGTATCCGCCTGCCCAATGGCCAACAACAGATTATCCACTTTCACAGATTGCACCACCCAAGGGGCCATCTATTTGATGACCTGACGCTGTCAAGCATTCTACATAGAAGAGACAAAACGTAAATTCAGTCAAAGAATTGGTGATCATACATACTATTCAGGCAATGGTAACATACAGGGGTAAGTAACAAGACACACAGGACTGCATCATAGATTTGATACCACAGTAGTCTCCTTTTATTGAGGGAACCTCCCCAGACCCCTGGGGGGGTGACTGGGATCGACAAATTTTGCCGCCTGAAACGCTCTGGATTGAGCACTTGAATGCCCCTCCAGGGCTGAATGAAATGCACACTTACAAATCTTTCCTGTGACTCTTTCCCAATCTGTCCCCCCCCCCCCTTTTTCTTCCCCTCCAACACCTTCCCTCTTTCCCTTCCTCTTTTCCCCTTCCCTTGTTTGCTTTTATGTTTTTTATTTTTCCTTTCTCATTTTCCACATCTATTCCAGAATCTTGTCTAGTATATGGAATGCTAGAGTTTAATCTAATTGATTATATTTACGGTAGAACTGCATTTCGAGGGTTCATAAATGTACCTTTTTTTGTTTTCCTTTTTATATGCCAATATTTTCTTTTGTTTATTCGATACAATGTTGTACTATTTACACTTTCAGAGTTTTGTGGTAAACTTGCCCTGCTGGTACCCAGGCCTGGCTGTGCGGCCTCTGGGGGGCGCTTCGGTATTTGGATCTGGGCGAGCATGTGATTCTTATAGGGGGAGGAAAGAGGGGAGGCATATATGCTCCCTGTCCTCCCTCTAGCTTCTGTGGCGAATGGTCGGGCTCTGTTGCATGTGGGTCTCTCGGCTGCGTGCATGTCCCTTTATGGTTGTTTGACCCAGTTCCTGGCTTGTTTCAATCTTGCTTTTAGGGCGCCTCATCACGGGCTTCTTCCCTATCCACCACGGACTCAGACTGCAACGAGCGTGCGCCGAACCGGCTGGGCATCCCAGGGTTGGAGTGGTATTTGGGGGCCGCTTCTTTGCACATCTCTCCCAAAAGGTAATGTGCTTATTACATCATTATGTATTATGTCCCAGACACACGGTCGGATTTTCCGACGGAAAATGTGCGATCGGAGTGTGTTGTCGGAAATTCCGACCGTGTGTGGGCTCCATTGGACTTTTTCCATCGGATTTTCCGACACACAGTTTGAGAGCAGGCTATAAAATTTTCCGACAACAAAATCCAATCGCATCAATTCCGACCATGTGTGGACAATTCCGACGCACAAAGCGCCACGCATGCTCAGAAGAAATTCCGAGACGGAACAGCTCGGTCTGGTAAAATTAGCATTCGGAATGGATAGAGCACTTTCGTCACGCTGCAATGTTTAAAATTTTTTAATACAGCGCACTCTCTTCTTCTTTATAAATGCAGGAAGAACAAAGTTGTTTTGCTGCTGATATTCACACAGAGTTCTCACAAACTTCTTTCTTATTTATCGTGATTCCCTCAATATATTATGATTTGTCACATCTGACCAAAAATCTATATAATTTTTTTTTGTTTTTTTCAAGCCTGCTGTGATTTTTTTTTTAGGTTTGTATTTTTTTCAAGGCTGATCTTGTTTTTTTTAGTTATTTAACATCCAGAATATTTTTGTGTGTGTTTTGTGTGTCAAGTTACCACCACACCATTATTATCTTGTATTATTTAATCTCAAGGAGATTGCTTGGTGTTGGTGTCTCTTGTTAATTTCACATTGTATTTTGAAATGTACCTGCCTCCTCACAAACAAACTGTCCTTTTTGAAGGAAAACACACATAGGTGAGTCTAATTGAAAGCAAAAAACCTTTATTAAGGGCTCATAACCAAACAAAGAGGGAGGCAACGCTGGAGAAACAGCAGAAATTGGTGAAGCCTTTGGCCCCCAGGGCACATATCAATTTATTTTACTGCAAAATTGGTGGCCTGAGGAGTCCATATATAAGGGAATGCAGACTGGTCCAGAAGTCCAGAGATCCTGAAAGCAGCAGATGACCATCTGTGTCCCCAGGCTGTGGTAATACCACAGCCTGCATCTTTTGCCAGACCAGACTGAACCCAGGGTCATCACTCTCTGGTCTTCCTTCCACGCTTCCTTCCACGCTGTGGTGGTGGAGTTGTGGCAGGAGGAGGAGGATGGTCCAACTCACTCACGTGGGTATTGGGTGTGATTTCGCCCCTCATCCCTTTAATTAAGACGGTACAAAGAATATAAAGAAGGTTCTCACACAGCTGGCGTTGGCCCTCCTGCATGCCCTGCAGTTTGGTGGCAGCCATGCAGGCAAAGGAATCTTCAGGAGTGGGGGTTGCTCTGAGGGATGCAGAAGCCTCCTGAATGAGCCTGAGAGCTGAATCCTGCACGTGACTCCCCTTCCTGGGTCTTTTGGTTGGAAGGCGGAGGGGAGGGACCTGCGATTCGGTCAGGCTCCTACTGGTCCCAGGCTTTTCCTGGCAGCCACTTAGCCCCGCCTCCTTCTGGCTGCCACTAACCCCCGCCTCCTCCTGGCTGCCACATTCCACAGCCTCCTCCTGTGTGCCACATTCCAGAGCCTCGTCCTGGCTGAGGTCTTCCTGTGTATGAAAAAGGGACATAGTTTTAGTTTTTTCTTCATCAATCACTCACAATTTTCACCTCATGACTGTTGCAAATTCAATGTTAACAAATATGAAAGACTATCATTCTGAGCCCAGCATTTTTCATTCTTGTCCCAATTATTTTTGCCCACTACTGTCTATTGATATGTAAAACACTTTATTAAATTAGCAATTAGTGGTCAATAATAACATCTAGTAAACATCATTTATTTATTGATCATAAATCTGTCGAAGAATGCTATACCTGGCTAAAGCTGGGCTCCTCAACTTCTTCTTGGCTGAAAGTCCCAGGTTGGACATCGGAAGCCTCAGCTGGGGTGTAAGGAAGAGTGGAAGGAAGGGTTGAGAGGGATTCCCTGACTTCAGTCTGGTCTGACAGAAATCGCAGTCTCTCATAGTACCACAGTCTGGGGACATAAATGTCTGCTGCAGCTCGGGATCTCTGGGAATCTGTGACCTTCTTGCGCTCCCTAAGATAAGTGCTCCTCAGGCCGCCAATTTTGGCTTTTAAATGGGGGATGGTTGCTGTGGGGACCACCGGCGTCACCAACTCCAGCAGTTTCTCCAGCGCTGTCTGCCTTTTTTGTTTTTGATTATAATGCGGGTGTTTGACCTGCCACAGACAGGGCAGCTCCCTGTACTTGTCTACGAACAGGGGGAGGAAGTTGTGGTCATTGAAACCATCCATTTTATCTGCAAGACGCAACACAAGACAAACCCTAATGTCAGGCAAAACTCTCCTAATCTTGTTACAATATAGGCCTCAATCTAGAAGCAGTATAGGCCCAAATTTGGATCTTACCTTCGTTATCACGATCGGCGCCTCTGATACTCCTTCCTCCGCTTACAGATCATACGTACTACGCACGCATGTTATGCTTTATACACACTGCGCATGCATAAAAATCCGCCCGCCCCTAACGTTCTTTCTATTCTATTCCCCGCCCCTTCTCGTTCGGCGCAGTGGGGGAAGAGCACATGGCGGAGACACAGCAGGTGCGTGCTAATTACAGCAACGAGGAGGAGGGGGAGGAAAGCCCAGAGCCTGAAATGTCACAATCCAGAAGGAGAAGATTTAAGGCCTCAAATATGTCCTTTGGGGAGATGTTGGAGATGGTCGACATCCTAAAGAAGGCCGACTATGACGGGAAGTATGGACCTTACCCCAACCCCAATGTCAGAAAGGCCAAGATCATGGCGAAAGTGGTCAAGAGTCTGCACCGGAATTTCGGGGTACGGCAATCAAAAGATCAGCTCAGGAAACGGTGGTCAGACCTCAAATTAGGAGAGCACGAACAGTACAAAAAGACCCGGAGAGTGCTGCAAAAAAGTAAGTAGTTGTGCTGTGTTCCTATTCTTTATGTTTATTACGTTCGTGCTGCTCCATGTGCTTTTGTTAACTGTTATCCAGTTTAAAATGGCAACTTTCATGTTCATGGGCACATTATTCGTTTGTAGAAAACATTGTTCGCTCGGCCTAGAAAACACCATTGTTTTGGCCATATGCATTTGCCCACATTTTTTATGGCCTACTTGTCTGAAAATAGTTTGGTTGTGTAGATGGGTTTGTAACTAGAATGAAATGCTAACTAGATTCTGTGTAAGGAGAGGACACATCTGGACACTGTAGCACTAGTTTGGGACACAAGAACACCCTTTTTATTAGGGGCCCACACAGGTGCTCCAGTGTATACTATAGGGGTGTCTCCATCTGTGAAGCTTGTACAAAACAGGTAAAGTATTGAAGCTTGACAAAGGACAATAAAAATTCTATCTAATTCTATCTAAAAATTATATCTTGGAACTCTGCCAAAATAGACAATTGTACCCCACTTCCAAGCAATGTTTCATATTCCTATTTCTGCCATCAAATATCTGTGTGCTAAGTATACCCATTTGTTTTTACATAGGGGATAAAAGACTCGGAGGACACCCCTCATCCGAGGAGACAACAGACCCCCCACCTCTGGAAGAAGGGGAAAACCACCCAAGCCAAGCAGAGCAGGAGGAGGAAGACGTGGTAGAAATAGTCACCACAACAGGTGAGTGTCTGCGACCACAGGCTCAGGTAAGAGATGGATGCCGCATTATTTATAATACATGTTGTGTTTTTGTTTCTATCTTTTTAGGTGATTGTGATGTTGTGGATCCAGGGCATTTCACCTCAGAAAGTGCACAGATCCTGATCGGGGAGATCATGGGGTGTAATAGGGACTTGGAAAACATCCTTAAAAACATCAATGATGTTAAACAAAAAATGAAGAACATCATTGATGTTTTAGGGAGAGTTTAAAACCCCTCCAAATCTCTTGGGTTTTTTGTGTGCTAAAAATGTTTACTATTTTTTGACATTTTTGCGAAAAGCCAAATTTTGAAGATGCACACAGTGTGTCAACATGTGCTATCTGCCATCAAGGGAGATCAATGGACGCGTTTTATGGGTGCAACCCCTTCCTCAATAATAAAGTAGCTGTGAGGAAGGGGTTGCACCCCAAAAACCCATTCCTTGATCCCCCATGATGGCAGCTAGCACATATTGACATTCGGCAATTTGTGCGCATCTTCAAAGTTTGGCTTTTCCTGGGGTGACTTCACCCTATCTGAACGCAATATCAAACACAGTTTGTAAATACTCATGTCTGATATTGCCTTCAAGTTCTACCAAAATGTGAACTTTGTAAGTTCAAGATTTGTGTCTTTCTTGTTGGTTTTAAACATGCCCGTTTTATCTTAAATGGACATTTCTACTTTTTCTAATGCGACCCCAAAAATTGTTATACAACAAACATGTTGGTTTGTTTTATAAAAACCTTTTATAAATACACATGTGATTGTGCTGGTATTAAAAAGATTGTTAATCAAGAATGTGTGGATTATTGTCTCAACGCTCCAACACTTTTGTTGTGCTCTAATTGGTGTTTTCAGTGACAATGGGGGTTATTTCCTAAGGGCAAATCCACTTTGCACTACAAGTGCAGTTTCAACTGCACTTGTAGTGCAAAGTGTCTTTGCCTTTAGTAAATAACACCCAACAGTGCTTTGTAAGGTTACACAATCACGCCATTTTCAGGGCTCACCACATTTCTGTCAGGGCCAGCTAAAAGAAACACAAGCAGTAATTGTCACCAAAGATTTGAGCAGTTATTTTTTTTTTTTTATTTGAAAAAGGTTTCAGACATTGTCTGGCATATTGATAGCCCCCCTACCCGCAAAGTATTCAAGGTACTCACAGGCACTCAGGGGGGGCAAGCCAGGACGGCCACTTTCACGTGCCGTCAGGGTTGGTTCAATATGAATTCTGGCCTCAGGCCAAACTGAGCCAGCATAGTTGGCAAAATGTTGCTGTAAAAAGTTGTGTAGAACACAGCACGCCAGGATAATATGATTCAGTTTATACTCCGCCATGTGTATGGGTGTAAGAAATAGGCGGAACCGGCTGGCCATAATTCCAAACATGTTCTCCACCACTCTTCTGGCTCTGGCCAGCCAGTAATTAAAAACCCTATGGTCCGGGGTGAGGGTCCTCATCGGGAATGTCCGCATAAGATGGTCCCCCAGCGCAAATGCTTCATCCGCAACGAAGACGAATGGGGGTCCTTCCACATTGTCTTCTGGAGGTGGCAAGTCCAAGCTGCCATTCTGGAGACACCTGTAGAACTCCATCTGGGCGATGACTCCACCATCGGACATCTGGCCATTCTTCCCCACGTCCACATACAGGAACTCGTAAGTAGCCGACACCACCGCCAACATCACAATACTATTGAACCCCTTATAATTATAATAGTATGACCCAGAGTTGGGTGGTGGGACGATGTGGACGTGTTTCCCATCAATTGCCCCTCCGCAGTTAGGAAAGTCCCACCACTGGGCAAAGTGGGAGGCCACAGTCTGCCATTCCTGTGGTGTGGAAGGAGATTGTGGAGTCAAACAACAACAAAAAATTAGTTATTTTGCACATAAACAGGGAAAGCAGATTAGACACAAACATTCTTGGCCAACATCAAGATAACATTTATTTGAGGGAGTTTTTAAAGACCAAAGTCTAAGGTACACCTATAAGATCCCCCTCTCTCATGGGCCATTTTTAACATTTTTTGGGGGGGGGCTCTTGGATAGGTAACCCTCTCCACTTCATTGAGCGATGAATGCCTAAATAATGGGTATTACTTTGGCCAGACCCTCCTTAGTTACACTATTGGCAGCCCACTGGACAGGTAAGACGTGTCATAATACAAAGATATAAATACACACTGTACACACTGTACACATTTGAGCACATTTGGAAATTCTACTATTACCTATCAAGATAAAAACTTTAAACAGTACCATTTGAAAGTATATAGGCAGGCCCTTGCACTACATGCTTTGGGGAATTCATCCATGAATCTGACCACTAAAGAGATGGGTATAGTGTGTATGGGTTTGGCAAAGTCAGCAGATAGATGATTGAGGATAGATTGGTATCAGCTGACTTAGCAGTTGGGGGGAGGGAGGGTTCCAAATGATTTGGGGACCCCCAAAAAAGAGCCTCTGGCACTCTGCCTGAATTTAAAGCAAAAATCACATTTAAAAACATTTTAGAGTGTTTTTAGGGTAAAGCACTACTATGGAGCTGATAAAATGCATTGTTAAGTGATTACATGAGGTGAATACAGGGCCAGGAGACCATGATGGGGAGGTAAGTGAAGGCAAATATGTGTGAAGGAGAAAAAAAATAATTACATAAAAATCCAGCATGCATGAGGACATTCACAACATATTACAATCATGGTAATTTGGGAATGAGGAAAGAAATACAATATATTATCAAACATTAAATACAATAAAAAGTGATGTTAAAGGATAAATCTTACCTTAATATACTCCTTCTGCAGGACCTGGATGATGGCAGAACAGATCTCTGGGATAATGATCCCCAGAGCCTGGGGGGAGATGCCTGTTGAGAACTTCAAGTCCTGCAGGCTTCTCCCCGTCGCCAAGTACCGCAGGGTGGCGATGAGCCTCTGCTCCGGAGTGATGGCTTGCCTCATGCAGGTATCCTGCCTGCTGATATAGGGGGTCAGCAAAGCCAACAAACGGTGAAATACGGGGTCCGTCATCCGGAGAAAGTTCCTGAAATCATCAGGATTATTCTCACAGATCTAACGGAGCAAAGGCATATGTCAGAACTGGTCACGCTGAAGCAACTAATTCTTGGTCCATGAACAGGGTGGGGAGGAGTTCAGGGACCAAGAACTGGACTTGTGTCAAGGTCAGGACCCCAACACCAAGCCCCTGCACAGCACGAACTCTACAAGGAGCACGTATACGCAACATGGCTAGAAAACGGTCGGCTGCTCAGAACGAAGTAACAGAATGCACTGAAGAACAGCAAAGCCTGTGAAGAGCGACCTGAAAAACAGTAACGAACGAACAAGAACACAATGACAAGAGTCACGTGTAACTCGCTGCAAGCACTGAAGAGCAGATACAAACCCACAAGCACAAACTGAACAGCAGAAAACGATCTGAAAACCACAAGTCTGAAAAAGCGCAAATAGTCTCTCACCAAACTTTTACTAACAGGAGATTAGCAAAAGGAGCCCAAAGGGTGCCGCGCTTGGTTCGGACCTGCCCTTTTCTTGTCTCGTCGTACGTGGTGTACGTCACCGCGTTCTTGGCGATTGGAAATTCCGAAAACTTTGTGCGACCGTGTGTACGCAAAACAAGTTTGAGCCAACATCCGTCGGAAAAAATCCATGGATTTTGTTGCCGGAATGTCCGATCAATGTCCGATCGTGTGTATGGGGCATTAGAGTAGCATATGCTGGTTTATATACTGGTTTATGGGAGCATACTGGAGGCATGTACTCTGCACCTTTACACAAGCTATAGCTCTAAGCAGGATTAGTACTGTCACCATCATCACTGGCATTTTAGGCTTTTGTTGGCAGTACAGGCGCTGGGGTGAGTTATACTATCTCCTATGTATTTGTATTTTTATATAGGGTAATACCTTCTGTGATTTTTATACACGGGGAAATCAATACCTTTTATAATTTGCAATCACTAGCTCTTTATCATTTCCTTATACATCTCTAGGTATGTCATACTGCTTAACAACTCTACCTATATGGCAATCCATTTTTCATGCCATATATCCTGGGAAGGGACCATTCCAGTCTAGTGAAGTCCAGCATTTGTTCCATCTAGTGTTTCCATTATTGCCATAACTGGGATCCACTATAGCTTTTAACATTATATTAGCATGTAAATCCCCAAAAATATATATATATATATAATAAAAAATATAATAAATATATAAACACTAATTATATTGCATATAATTATGTATACCTATGTAATGCATATAGAGGCAGTTCCAGTGGCTCTGGTGTATCTGCTCTCAACTCACCCCGGGTCTTCTCCCTTGGCGCCCCCCTACGTGAGTTCCTGGTGGCTAGGCTTGGACCTCGGGTGAGTTTTTCCACATTACTCTGACTGTTAACATGATAATAGGTTCCTAAACTATATGAACCTGTTATGATCGTGTGTGTGTGTGTGTGTGTGTGTGTGTGTGTGTGTGTGTGTGTGTGTGTGCATGTATGTATATATACTTATATTCTTTACTTGTATTTTAGTATCTATATCCTCTATATTCTCCTGAAGAAGCGGGCAACCGCAAAAGTGCAACAAGGTAAATTTAGGTGTATAAAGGTGGCCATACACTATACACTCTGCTTGTACAATCTCCTTTTAGATTTACCAAAACTATAAAATAGGAAACACCATCTATCCAATCACACTGTATTCAATCAGGCAGGCCCTTGCACTATATAGTTGATGGTAGATCTAAAGGGGATTGCACAATCAGGATGTATGGTGAGCTTTATAGAACCCAGGACATACTACTTCTGTTTTTAATATTACAGCTCTATCTACATAGGCTGTTATCTTATCACTCAGTGCCTGAACACTCTGCCACATGAACGATCCATGGCTGTGTATTTAGTGAGAACGATATTCACTAATGTGCAAAACGTGCACCTGATGAGGGGTGGTAATGATCTCTTATAGGAGGGTAGTTGATGCAGGGTGTGTGCTAATGAGGTCAGCTGGTAAACTCCTTCCTTTGTCAAGTCCAAAGGTCTGTCCAGGAAGTAATGGAGAAGTTTTTTCATACACCAGCTGGACACAGAGGTAAGGTGTGTGCACAATAAATAGAAAGCTTTTTTATTTCTGCATAAGTACATTATTTGGTATATTCCTTGATAAAAATGCAAGGCTTACTCTAAATGGCTGAGACACACACAACCCAACCCAAGACACTGCAAGAACACAGCTCTGTAGACCTGACTTCTGCAATCTATAAGCTATGTTGCACATGACACAGTCCTGATGACTGTACAGCAACACGCTATGTTTGCTACAAAGTTCTGAGAGCTGCACTGTATACATAAAGTTAAATGTTAAGTAGTCTTGACAACTGCACTCCATAGGATAATACAGTATGTTGCAAATTACATGTTCTGACAACTGCACTTCACACATTGTGTTGTATGTTACATAGATCCAATCTATGCTGTACAAACATATTCCTACTGCAGCAATCTGTAAACCATCCTGCACATTACATTTTTCTTACTAAGGTGCAGTGGCAGCTGGTGGTATACCGGTGTGTATATATATATATATTGGGGCAAAAAAGTATTTAGTCAGCCACCAATTGTGCAAGTTCTCCTACTTAAAAAGATTAGAGAGGCCTATAATTTTCGTCATAGGTATACCTCAACTATGAGAGACAAAATGTGGAAACAAATCCAGACAACATTGTCTGATTTTTGAAAGAATTTATTTGCAAATTATGGTGGAAAAGAAGTATTTGGTCACCTACAAACAAGCAGGATTTCTGTCTCTCACAGGCCTGTATCTTCTTCTTTAAGAGGCTCCTCTGTCCTCCACTGATTACCTGTATTAATGGCACCTGTTTGAAATTGTTATTAGTATAAAAGACACCTGTCCACAACCTCAAACAGTCACACTCCAAACTCCACTATGGTGAAGACCAAAGAGCTGTCGAAGGACACCAGAAACAAAATTGTAGACCTGCACCAGGCTGGGAAGACAATCTGCAATAGGCAAGCAGCTTGGTGTGAAGAAATCAACTGTGGAACTGTGGGAGCAACAATTAGAAAATGGAAGACATACAAGACCACTTGTAATCTCCCTCCACGCAAGATCTCACCCCGTGGGGTCAAAATGATCATAAGAGCGGTGAGCAAAAATCCCAACTAGTGAATGACCTGCAGAGAGCTGGGACCAACGTAACAAAGGCTACCATCAGTAACACACTACGCCGCCAGGGACTCAGATCTTGCAGTGCCAGACGTGTCCCCCTGCTTAAGCCAGTACATGTCCAGGCCCGTCTGAGCTTTGCTAGAGAACATTTGGATGATCCAGAAGAGGATTGGGAGAATGTCATATGGTCAGATGAAACCAAAGTAGAACTGTTTGGTAGAAATACAACTCGTCCTGTTTGGAGGAGAGAGGATGCTGAATTGCAACCAAAGAGCACCATACCTACTGTGAAGCATGGGGGTGGCAACATCATGCTTTGGGGCTGTTTCTCTGCAAAGGGAACAGGACGACTGATCCGTGTACATGAAAGAATGAATGGGGCCATGTATCATGTGATTTTGAGTGCAAACCTCCTCCCATCAGCAAGGGCATTGAACATGAAACGGGTCTTTCAGCATGACAATGATTCCAAACACACTGCCCGGACAATAAAGGAGTTGCTTTGTAAGAAGCATTTCAAGGTCCTGCAGTGGCCTAGCCTGTCTCTAGATCTAAACCCCATAGAAAACCTTTGGAGGGAGTTGAAAGTCCGTGTTGCCCAGTGACAGCCCCAAAACATCACTGCTATAGAGGAGATCTGCATGGAGGAATGGGCCAACATACCAGCAACAGTGTGTGACAACCTTGTGAAGGCTTACAGAAATCATTTTACCTCTGTCATTGCCAACAAAGGATATATAACAAAGCATTGAGATGAATTTTTAATATTGACCAAATACTTATTTTCCAACATAATTTGCAAATAAATTCTTTCAAAAATCAGACTATGTGATCGTCTGGATTTGTTTCCACATTTTGTCTCTCATAGTTGAGGTATACCTATGATGACAATTACAGGCCTCTCGCATCTGTTTAAATGGGAGAACTTGCACAATTGGTGGCTGACTAAATACTTTTTGCCCCACTGTGTGTGTGTGTATGTATATATATATATATATATATATATATATATATATATATATATATATATATATATATATATATATATATATATATATATATATATATATATATATATATATATATAAATCTTTCTTCATAAATTTAGGCCAAAATGTGTTCTGCTTTATTTTATTTTTTATGGTAAAAATAATTCAAATCGGTGTATATTATTTAGTCTGTGTGAAAGTTAATCTACGAACTATGGTACATATATTTGAAAACTGATCAGTCCTGATGTTCTGAGGCCCTAAAATGCCAGGACAGTAAAAATACCCCCCCAAATAACCCTTTTTTGGAATGTAGACAGTCCAAAGCATTTAGTAATAGGCATGGTGAGTTTCTTTGCTACAATTTTTTTAGAATTTTTTTTTTTTTTGAGTTGTATTTTAACAACTTCTTCTTTCTCACACACAGCAAAGGCATATTTACAATTGCACCCCAAAAACATGTGTGTGACATTTTCAGCTGATTGCTGTGACAGAAGAGACTTTACAGGCTGCAGTATTGCAGCCTGTGTTTACATGTGTGATTGGTCAGTGATCCGCTATGTCAAAGGAACATATCCCATGTGTAGCCTCAGTGATGCACACAAGCGTTCAGAGCAGGAGGATGATTAAGGTAGGCTCAGTTCAACGGTCAGCTCTTTCTCAATATTATTTGTTTTTTATGAAAATGATCCTGAGATCTATGTGCATCTGTGGGACTGTTGCTTGTTGCACAGTAACCAAGGCATATTTTGTGGATACGAGCGACCTGTGTACAGGGTGATAACCATTCCTTATTAGACCACTTCTACTGCTAGGCATGATATGGTCATGTCCACTATTCACCATGGTGCTCACATGCCACAAAATTACTTTTTCTCAGGGTGTCCTAGACTTTCACAATCTTAGCAACTTGCATGTCTGCAGAGTTGTATAATTGAGAAGTAACAATTATGCACTAATAGTTTTTTCACAATTTTAATCAGGATTCCCAATGAAGTACTCACCTTTCAGAGATGCTACATGTGACAGCGCTTGAGCATAGCTGGCAGTGTTTAAGATTGCTCCAGGAAGACAAGAAGGAAAGAATGATGCTGCTGGAGCCACTGTCCTGTCATGACTTAGACACCTATGTGCAAACAGGATACATAAAGATGTGTTAACACAGTACAGCTTCAAGGATTCAAATAATCATATTTCTGCTAACAGAACTTCATAATGTTACTCGGTTACAATCTGCAAGGAAAACCTTAAAAAGCAGAGTTTATCGAATGGGGTACACCTAAACAGAGCTGAAACTAGAGGTGGGGGGATGTGCCTCAGGTGTGGCATTGCGAGGGGTGCTGCAGCTGGTACAGATTTCCCTGCAGCAGTTGAAAGGCCCCTCCTCCCTCCCTCCGGCATTCAGATGCTGTAGGAGGAAAATACAGGGATTGGTACATGTAAATGCTGAGCCAGCTGCACTCATTATCCTGGTCTTTCATTCCCCCACTCTCCATCTAGATTCCCCGCAGCAGCAGACAGGATGGAGATCAGGGGAAGGAAACACCAGAAGAATAAGTGCCAAGAAAGGTTATGTTGCAGCTTTTTGTGGCTGTCTTTCTGATCACATGATGAGCTTTTCCGTGCTGAGGATTATGCCTTTTTTCAGTCTGTCCACTTACTGCATAGCTAGCCAGGGAGAGGAGGTGAGCACCGCGTGGGGGGTAGCCAGAGGAGCACAGGGGGGATATTAGCCTATGGGGAAATGTAATGCACCCTTGACTGAATGTACTTTGATATGTTTTTATTCCAAATTTAACTAGGTTGTGAAAAAGCTGTGTGTACTTTTCATATAATCTGAGTATTAATTTTTCTTAGGATTAAAGTTGGCGTCCGTTAAAGTCCTATGCTTTGTTTCCTGTTTTTTCCCAGGAGGGAGGAGGGGGCAGACAGCTGACTGCACAGCTATGGCCTGGGATTCTCACTTTCCTGCCTAATCCCCCTGTCTATTGTATCAGCTGCCTTGCTTGCATTAGCTTTTTCACATGAGCAGGCGGACTCCGCCAGCGGATCTGCCTGCTCAGCATGGGATCTGTTTGCTGATACCTGCTGAGCAGGCAGATGACAGGTCTGTGTCCGCTCTGCCTATGCAGAGCAGACATGGACACAACCTGCTTCCCTCTATGGGCTGTCAGATTTAAATAGGCTGCCTGTCCGTTTACATTAAACTGTCATCCAATCCGCCAGATGGATGGGGAACTGATCCCCCATTTGTCTATTTTTAGCAGACAGAATCGGTTTGAATGTCAGTGGGTGGGTCAACAGACACATGGCCATTTACATCTGCCGCTTCATAGAGGGCAGTGGAAGGTCCGCCTAAAAAAAACTGACAGGCGGACCCGATTGGTCCGCTCGTGTGAAAAGGAGCCTAACACTGCAAGATTCCTGAATGCTGGAGAAGCCACTATCCATGGGGTTAGCATCAGGGGTCGCAATAGCAACGCCACCCATATTCCCTGCAACATTGGACAGGAGGGGTGGCATTTACTGGATTACCTATACTTTCTCTAGTCATCTTACAAGCTGACCTCAATGCTCTGTCTAATTGGGCGTCTATGTGGCAGATGAGGTTTAATGTTGAGAAATGTAAAGTTATGCACTTGGAGGCTAAGAATATGCATGCATCATACATGCTAGGGGCAGTACAACTGGGGGAACCCGTAGTGGAGAAGGATCTGGGGGTTTTGGTAGATCATAAGCTCAATAATAGCATGCAATGCCAAGCTGCGGTTTCCAAAGCGAGCAAAGTCTTTTCTTGTATTAAGAGAGGTATGGACTCCAGAGAGAGAGATATCATTTTGCCCCTGTTCAAATCATTAGTAAGACCTCATCTGGAATATGCAGTTCAGTTTTGGGCACCAGTTGTCAAAAAGGATATCGGGTACTGGAGAAAGTGCAGGAAAAGGACAACCAAACTGAGAGGCATGGGGGAGCTCAGCTATGAGGAAAGATTAGAGGAACTGAATTTGTTCACTCTTGAGAAGAGGAGAATAAGGGGGGATATGATCAACATGTTCAAATATATAAGGGGTCCATATAGTGAACTTGGTGTTGAGTTATTCACTTTACGGTCAACACTATAGACAAGGGGGCACTCTTTACGACTGGAGGAAAAAGAGATTTCATCTCCAAATATGGAAAGGTTTCTTCACAGTAGGAGCTGTGAAAATGTGGAATAGACTCCCTGCAGAGGTGGTTCTGGCCAGCTCAGTAGATTGCTTTAAGAAAGGCCTGGATACTTTCCTAAATGTACATAATATAACTGGGTACTGACATTTATAGGTAAAGTTGATCCACGGAAAATCCGATTGCCTCTTGGGGGATCAGGAAGGAATTTTTTCCCCTGCTGTAGCAAATTGGAGACAACTGGATGGACTTGTGTCTTTTTTCAAACTGACTATGTAACTATGTAACTATCTTCCAGGATGGCACAACCTGAGAGATGACTTGTCCACCTGACAGGAAACACAATCAACATACGAGGTTAAAAGTCCCCTCCCTTCCCCCTGCACCTCAGTTCTTGATTGTGTTTCCCAGCAGTAAAACATTTGTTGTTTTTTTGCAGACCTGAAGCTGATAGCGGATGGTCCCCCCCCCAGGAACTGGACACCAAAGCGGGGGAGGGCTGCGGGTCCAGCCAGGGCTGAGTCCCTTCTCAGGGTGCCCCAATGGCCGGGGGAGAGGTTCTTCCCCAGCACAGAGAGGTATCCCGGAGCTCCTGTGGGCACATACCTCCTGCCTTTACCTTCCACCCAGTCAGGTACAGGGGTGCCGAAGGAACCGGAGCTCGTGCTGGAGTCTAGGCCGCTGAAGGGGTAGAGGACATCCGTCCCAGACTGCTAGGAGGAGAAATTTCTGTTCCATAGTGAACGCTGTAACACTCCTGTGTTGGGAGTAAGCGTTCCGGCTGGGTGGAGCAAGATGGCACCGTTTCCATTTCCGGGCACCGTCCCTTCCGGTTTCTGGTCTACGCCAAAATGGCGGATTCGGAAACGCTTGAGGAAAAATCTCCCTTCCGATGGCGGGACTCCAACAAAATGGCGCTGATCGTCAGTGTCTGAGGAGAGGACACCATAAGACTCTGGAGAGACAGGTGGAGGCCCCACAGGTTTTCTCTTACCTGCTGGATCGCCCCCTGGTACGGAACCAGCAGGGAACAGATATGGAAAGAGAGGAGGACACAGAAGTACCTTTAGCCCAGGAAGAGGCCACAGGTGGTGAGCCCTCTTCTGTTTGGAAGGTGGTGGGGTAAGAGGGGTCTTACCCACACCATGAGGGGGGCACAGGAGAAGGGCTTAAAAACTATTTAAGTTTGGGTTCTGTCTTTTTGTCTCCTTAGAACCTAATGGCTCTGCTCAAGGGGCCCACAAAGCTAGGGGTAAAAAAAAAAAAAAAAACATCCCCCCAGAACAAAAAGGGGTGGGAATTGGAACGAAAAGCTCCCACAAGATTATGTAAAGCCTTATTGTTACAGGTGCATACATAAACCGTTGGGTAAGGTAACCTCACAGGTTATGAAGGACTTCCTTGCGGTACAGTCTGAGATGCTTTCTACCCTCCAATCTGTGAAGACAGTTATAGCACCCAAGGAGGTGCCTAGTACAAGTGGCAGAGAGATTCTGTCCTCTAGAGAAGGCACTTCTTCTCAGGAAGGTATTTCAGACAGAGGTCAGAAAACCTTGCAGAGACCCCCATCCTCTGTCACTTCGGGAGTAGAGGAGTTTTTTTTTTCAAGTCTTCCAAGTTAGACGTAGCCCTGTCACAGGTCTCTAAGAAATCTGATTTGTCATTTGAGGACTCTGGTAACTTAAAAGACCAAATGGACAGAAGGGCTGAGACGCTACTGCGAAGAGTGTGGGATGCCAATGTGGCAGCCATGGCTCCTGCCTTGGCGTCAACCTGCTTGGCAAGGAATGTGGATGCATGGTTAGGCAGGCTTTCCGACCATGTTTCTAGAGGGAGTGACTCTAAGGAAATCAGACTCTCTAGAGATAATAGGCAAGGCTGTGGCATATTTAGCAGATGCGGCAGTGGAAACGGTCAGGAACACGGCTAAATCAGCGGCCCTCCTTAACTCCGCAAGAAGGGCAGTCTGGGTCAAGTCATGGGAAGGGGACCATATGTCCAGGTCATGGCTCTGCGGGTTGCCCTTTGAGGGTTCCCAACTTTTTGGACCTGGCCTGGATCAGGTCCTATCACGGTCAGCAGAAAAAAGGGAAAAAACTCCCAGTAAAAGCCAAGAGAGAGAAGGGCAGAAAGTTTTTTTCATCTCCCCCTAACCAGGGTCAATTCAAGGCAAAGAAGGACGTGAATAGAAGGTGAGGGAAGGGAAAGAGCGCACAAAAAAGGTAGCCTGCTCTTTTCTGGACCTAAAAATACCACCAAGAAGTCAAAGTGATGCCAGCATCAGGGTGGGGGGGGGGGAGACTGTCTTGCTTTGTCCCTCAGTGGAACAAGAGCTCCAAAAGCCCCTATATCTTGCAGATCTTGACAGAGGGATATCGACTAGAACTTCTCTCCTCTCCCCCTCAAAACTTTATTCTGACCCAAGGAGACCTCAAGGGCAGCAGGGCTGTTGGACAACTTGCAGGGATTGGCGTACCAGGAGATGATTGTCCCCGTTTTACCGGAAGAGCTTTACCAGGGATTTTACTCCCATGTTTTTGTCCTCCAAAAACCGTTAGGGAAATTTCACCTGACATTAAATCTCAGGAAGCTGAACAGGTTTTTGTGACAAAAGAGCTTCCGGATGGAGAGTATTTACACGGTGCGCAGGCATCTATTAAAAGATGCATTTTTAGCCACAATAGATCTGAGGAATGCTTAAATTCATATCCCGATTGCCTGGGAACACCAACTGTTGAGATTCGCAGTCCTTACGAGCAAGGGGATTCAACACTGGCTATTTAAGCTCTTCCCTTTGGATTAACTGCAAGCCCAAGGATTTTCACAAAGGTCCTGGCGGAGGTTGTAGCCCACCTACATCTACAGGGGGTGTCCCTTATACATTACCTAGATGACCTTCTGGTATACGGGCAGTCTCTAGAACAGGTGGGAGTAGACGTAGGCAGAGTGATCTTCACTCTGGAATCCTTGGGCTGGGTAGTGAACAGAGAGAAATCTTCTCTGGTACCATCCCAAATAAAAGTTTTCCTGGAATATCTGGTGGATACAGGGGCTCTCAGAGGAATTTTCTCCCAGAGGAAAAATGGTTAAAAGTGGTTACAGCAGTCTCCTCTTTAATGGAACCTAGGGATTGCTCTCGCAGGCAGATTATGAGGGTATTAGTTTTGATGACCTCATGTATTCTAGTGGTTCCCTGGGCTCAGCTCCATTCCAGGGAGCTGCAGTTTTTCCTTTTATCCTCCTGGGACAAAAAGAGGGAGTCAATGGATGAAAAGGTGTCCATTCCAACAAGTGTAAGGGCCTCCCTAAATTGGTGGCTGGGTCAGGAAAGGCTCATATTGGGTCGTCCTTGGGACAAGTAGAATCCCATAAGGATTACTACCAATGCAAGCGCTTGGGTTTGGGGCGCTCACTTGAGGGACCTCCAGTCACAGGGAGCCTGGACTCCAACCTAGGCGAGGACCTCCTCCAACCACAGGGAGCTCCTCCCGTCAGGGGGGCACCAGGTCCAGGAAGCTACTGAATCTAGCCTTGTATTCTAAATTGGACCGAAGGAAACCTTCAGTCCATATCGGCGGTTCACATAAAAGGGACCGCCAATGTGGTGGCAGATTTCTTAAGCCTATGTAAACAAAAAATTGTGCTGCACTTAAGTGTATATCATATAAATTATTCAACGTGATGATACCAAAAACCATATAGAATAAACACATATATATGTTTACACACAATTCTTCCTAAGTACAATGTGCCAAAAACCATATAGGATAAAAATATATATATATATATATTTACACACAATTCTTCTTATATGCACATTGCACTTAGGAAGAATTGTGTGTAAATATATATATATTTTTATCCTATATGGTTTTTGGCACATTGCACTTAGGAAGAATGGAAGAATTGTGTATATATATATATATATATATATATATATATATATATATATATATATATATATATATATATATATATATATATATATATATATATATATATATATACACAATTCTTCCATTCTTCCTAAGTGCAATGTGCCAAAAACCATATAGGATAAAAATATATATATATTTACACACAATTCTTCCTAAGTGCAATGTGCATATAAGAAGAATTGTGTGTAAATATATATATATATATTTTTATCCTATATGGTTTTTGGCACATTGTACTTAGGAAGAATTGTGTGTAAACATATATATATGTTTATTCTATATAGTTTTTGGTATCATCATGTTGAATAATTTATATAATATACACTTAAGCGCATCGCAATTTTTTGTTTACATTTATTTGCACAGTCATGAATATGTGATCTGCGTTTGCTGCTAGGTATTTATATTTATGTTTGGTTTTCACTGGGCATTGGATTATTGTGGCTCGCAAGACTCTTTGCCTTTATTCTAGATTTCTTAAGCCGACAGCCCATCCACCTGGGGGAATGGGAATTGAACAAGGAGGTTTTTCTCCAGATAGGTCAGAGGTTTGAGATTCTCGACATAGATCTTTTTGCCCACAGAGGGAACAAAAAGGTGGAGCGATTTTTCTCTCTCAACAGAGAGGGGGGATCACAAGGAGTGGATGCTTTGTCTCAGGACTGGCACTGCCACCTAGCGTATGCTTTGCCTACACTAGCCTTAATACCCCGGATCCTACAAAAGCTGGCCCACTCAGAATGTAAGCTGATCCTGATAGCCCCATGGTGGCCGAAGAGGACATGGTTTGCTACTCTCAAAAAATGGTCGGTTTCCCCTCCATTCCGTCTTCCATCTAGGCGGGGATCTCCTTCTACAAGGGCCAGTCCTACACCCCGATCCGGGGTTCTTCAAACTGATGGCATGGCTCTTGAGAAGGAGATCCTCAGAGACAAGGGATGCTCTGATAGGGTAATTGAGACTCTCTTAGGCAGCCAGAAGCCGGTCACCAGGAGGATCTACTCTAAGGTTTGGAATCGTTTTTCACAGTGTGCCAGGATAGAGAGGTGTCTTATCCTTCGGTATCAGTGGTGCTTGAATTTTTACAAGCAGGGGTGGATCAGGGGATTGTCCTAAACACCCTGAGGTTACAGGTAGCAGCTTTTTCTGTGTTTTTGGACCAGAGGCTCATGCTAGAGCCCCTGATTTAAGAGATTTCTACTGGTGAGGAAGAGGTTAACCCGTCAGGATTAATAGATTCCCACCATGGAATCTAACACTGGTTTTGGAGGCGCTTACGAAAGCGCCTTTCGAACCAGCTCAGGAGGTTTCAGTTAAATTGTTGAGGCTTAAGTTAGCTTTTTTACTGGCCATCACTACAGCCAGAAGGGTAAGCCACCTGCAGGCCCTGTCAATTAAGGAGCCTTTTCTGTTGATACTGGAAGATGGAGTGGTTCTAAGACAAGACCCATTATTTCTTCCCAAGGTCGCATCTCAGTTTCATCAAGAGATCATTTTGCCCTCCTTCTGTGATAATCCAAAAAATGAGAAAAATTTAATTTATTAGATGTCAGGAAGTGTTTGCTGACATACTTGGATAGAGTGAAGGAATTCAGGAAGTCAAATCACCTTTTAGTTCTATTTAGCGGTCCTAGAAAGGGAGGGCAGGCATCTAAATCTACTGTGGCTAGATGGACTATACAGACAAAAGGATTGGCCTATGAACAGGCAGGTTCCCCAGTACCAGTTTACCTTAAAGCCCATTCAACGGGATCTTTGGCGGCCTCTTGGGCAGAAAGAGCTGGGGCCTCAATAGAACAGATCTGTCGAACAGCCACATGGGCGAAGCAGGATACTTTCTTGAAGCATTATAGAGTGGAACTGCTATCACCTCAGGATCTGACTATCAGGAACCATGAATCAGACCGAGACAGAAGTAAAGTTAAATCACACTTGTTTGTTAATAATAATAATAATAATAATAATAATAAGGTAAACAGAGTAAGCGTAGTCAAAACAAGCCAGAGTTCAGTAACTGGTTCGGGTAGTCAGCCAAGCAAATGTCAGAGTTCTTTCCCTGCCAGCTGCCTGTATAAGCACTCACTGCAGAGCAGATTGCAGCCGCCTCCTCCTTGGCTCTGACAATTCATATACTCCTACTCATGACAGGAGAAAGAGCCATCCTTTTATTGACAAGCTCTATGGCAGCTTGGTATGGGCCCAGCCCCCCCCCCCCCATGCTTCCAGGACATTAAATCATAAATTTGAGCCCACCTGCTGCCTCGGCGTTTTGTAACTAGTCCTACCAAGCTGGGTGGAATCCGTGCCGACATGGAGCTCGTCAGGAAAAGAAAATTACGGTAAAGATCTGTCATTAAATTTTCTGTTTTCCTGACTGTTCCATGTCAGCACAGCTAGGAACTAACTAGCCACACAGGGGAGGGACAATGCTACACACCCCTAATTCTGGCTAAAATATAGGCCAGGATGCCTCTTCCAAACAACTGTCATTAAGGCGGCTGCTTCTACACAGTAATGAGCCATTAACATGTGTGTGTGCTAGAAAGGTCGGGGGGCTTTGATTTGTAGTCTGACATCCCCAAAACCCATCCTCTCCCCTTCCAAATGGCCCACTAGCACATGTCCACTTACCCCCCCCACCCTCCTCAAATCAAAGAGATGCCAGATGCCATAGAGGGGGCCATTGTGGCAACTGGGACTCTGGGCACCCCACAAGAGATGCAAGGCAATTGCCCACGCTAACACGCCCCTGATAGAAAATTACTGACACATCCACTGCCCCTACTGACACAAACCTCTGTCCTACTGACACTATCCTCTGCCCTACTGACACCAACCTCTGCCCTAGACCATGCAAAAATTTTGCAAGTTGTCATACAGTATGGTAATTGTCTCCCTGTAGTAGTTTCATTTTTCTCTTGAGAGTTAATCAAGAGGCCTATAAATGTCATTTACCGGCCCCTTACTTTTCTGAATGAACACAGTTGTGTTTACTATGCTTCAGTTTGTGAATGAGCATGAAGGCCACTCAGCACAGAGCACTTATTGTTCATTTACTGTCCAGTGCAGCTGAGGCTGCAGAGAAAGAAACTCTCTGCTGACACCACCAACTGTTGAAGGGAGTTCCACATCCTCTCTAACGGTAAATTACCCCCTATGTCGTTTAAAGTGGAGCTCCACCCAAAAGGGGAAGCTCCGCTTGTTCAGCCTTATGTTTTTAAAACACTTTTTTCTTTTTAATATGCCCTTTTACATTAGTATTTAGTCACCCAGGTTTAACTTTTGCTCTTTTTTTTGTGTCTACTGGAATGCATTGACAAATGCCTTTGTTTAACATGTGCTTAAAGCACTCCTACTTATCAGTGTACTTTCTTGCAAGAATTGGATCCCATTTTTTGTGTAGTATGGAACGCAGTTAAAGTGGTTGTAAAGGCAGAAGGTTTTCTTTAAATCTTAATGCATTTTATGCATTAAGAGAAGGCTTTTTATGTGTATAGCAGCTCCCCCCAATACTTACCTGAGCCCCATCTCTATCCAGAGATATGCACGTGTGCCTTAGCCGTCGGGACTCTACCTCCTGATTGGCTGAGCCATTGGTTCCTGCTGCTGTCAAAGTCAGTTAGCCAATCAGGAGATAGAGGAGGCGGGGCCGAACAGAGGCTCCATGTCTGAATGGGCACATGGAGCTGTGGCTTGGCTCAGATGCCCCCATAGCAAGCTGCTTGCTGTGGGGCACTCGATAGGAGGGAGGGGCCAGGAGAGTCAGTGCGGGACCCAAGAAGAGGGGGACCCAGGCTGCTCTGTGCAAAACCACTGTAGAGAGCAGGTATGTATAACATGTTTAAAAAAACAAAAAAAAAAACAAGACTTTAGTATCACTTTAAGTTGGCGATTTTGAAATGTAGTGTTTTTGTCCTAACCCCACGTCTCCCTTTCCTGTAATTTCTGGCAAATGTAATTACACTGTTTCCCAAGTTGTCCCTTAGTTCCACATATGCAATCAGCTCTGTTTGCAATTAGTAGGTCCAGCAGAGCATTCATTCTAGTTGGGGCTTCCACCATTTGACTCATGAAATTGTCCTGCATTACATTCAAGAAATGACGAGCCTTAGTGGAGTGCCTAGTTCCATCTAAAAAATCACTATTAGGACAGTTTAAGTCCTCCATGATTTTAATATTGCCCTGCCTTTCTGCCATCTCTAACTGTGCAGGGAGATGTGTCTCTTCCTCATACTTAATGTTTGGGGCCTATCGCCTACACCCACAATTAATTTACTATTTGTTTCATCCCTTTTGAAGCTCCAGACACAAAGACTTCGCTTCATCACTTGCCCAGGTAGCAATGTCCATCCTCCTATTCACTATCAAACCACTCTTAAGTTAACCACTTCCGGACCGGGTTGCGCCGATATACGTTGGCACTTTGAAGAGGGATGTTATGGCAGGAGCTAGCTACCATAACCCCTGTATTTTCTTCTTCAGTGAGCGATCCGATTTCAGATAAAAGTGGTCTCTTTGGTGGATTTGCCACAAGCTCACTTTTATCGGCGGCGGGAGAGGGCCCCCCTTCCGCCGCACTCCGGTGCCCTCCGTCATTTACCGGAGCCGCCGGTAGCGGCGGAGACAATTGGGTTCTCTCTCTGGCTTGGTATGGAGATAAGTGAGGGGGAGATGGTCCCCACCCATCTCCATACCATTGTAGGGTGGAAGCGATGTCAAAACGTCGTCACTTCTGCCCATAGCTCTTAAAGCTCTTTTTTTTGCATTTTTGTGTAAATATGAGATCTGAGGTCTTTTTAGTATAGATATTTAAGAGGTCCTGACATGCTTTTTTTCTATTACAAGGGATGTTTACATTCCTTGTAGTAGGAATAAAAGTGACACACATTTTTTTTTTAAAGAACAGTGTAAAAATAAAAGGTAAAATAAATAAAAATTGAAAACGCACCCCGTCCTGCTGAGCTCGTGTGCAGAAGCGAACGCATACGTGAGCAGCGCCCGCATATGAAAACGATGTTCGAAAGACTCATGTAAAGTATGGTATCAATTTATTATTATCCTTCACAATATATATAAAAAAAAAATTGGGATAACTTTATACTATTGTCTTTTTTTTTTTTTTAAAGTGCGCTTGTTAGACCGCTGCGCAAATACGGTGTGACAAAATATTGCCATGCCCGCCATTTTATTCTCTAGGGTGTTAGAAAAAATATATATAAATATAAAATGTTTGGGGGTTCTAAGTAATTTTCTAGCAGAAAAAACTGTTTTTAACTTGGTTCGGTCCTTAAGTGGTTAAAAAGAGGGAAAAAAAAGGTTTTTTCTTCATTCACGTGGGTAAATGATTGAGGCTAGCAAGGATTCACCTCACTCACTAAGTTAGATGAAAATTCACTTTTACAAAGTAAATTTCATTTAACTTGGCAAATGCGTTGAAGCTGTGCTGACTTCATACATCCAGTCATATTTATGCAAGAATCCTGTTTAATTGTCCTTGGGTACTTTTTGCAAAGTTTATTTTCACTTAGCTGCACCCCATTTACTAAGCTCCTTTCATATATTTAATAACTCCTTTTTGTAGACAAATTGTGGATTACGAGAGTGATCATAGTAGAAGTTATTTTCCAGCATGCTGGATCATCTCATGTTGGCAATCCTCTATTGTTCCCTTTTCCAAATAAAGAGAACAGTGGATCTGTGGATAAACTAGATCTATCATTTGCAAACTACTGGGGGCGATTCTCGTGATGGCACTTGGAACTCTTATCACTTTTGGACAAATAGATATATTATTTGGGTTGATTTACTAAAGGCAAATCCACTCTGCACTACAAGTGTACTTGAAATCATGTGCAAGCAAAAATGCTGTTTTTTATTTTTCTTGCATGTCCCCCTCAGATCTACAGCGACTGCACTTCCAAGTGCACTTGAAGTGCAAAGTGGATTTGCCTTTAGTAAATAAACCCCTATATGTCTCTATAAACTCTTCATCGGTCTTTGGCCAACCTTAGTTTTTCCCAGGCAGCTTGAACAGAAGTTGTATGGCCATTTGGTGTCATACTGATTCAGAGCCTTTTCCCACATGAGAAATGTCATATTATATATCCATTACCTCTGCTGTGCATCCAAACTTTCTTTTTTTGCCCTGGCGGGTTCCCCAGTAGGAGGCGAATTAAGGTTTCTGGAGGTGGAAGTCAATTCAGCTGCACCTTCTTTTGATCCATCCTGCTCACTGCCTCTCTCAGTTTTCCTCCATTTAGCCCTGCGATTCTGAAACCACACCTTTTAGAAAAACAGAAAACAATAGTAGAATACATGTTGTAAAGTATGATAGAACAGCGCAATTAGTTGTTTCAACCATAATACTCCTTTCAGGTCTGTCTTCAACTTTCTGCCTATTCATCAACACTGAGGCTCCATTCACACCTGCGTTTTTTTGTGTATTTTGTTTGTCAAATTTAGAGCAGCCCATTCATTTCAATTAGTTACCCTATATGTAAAAATTGTACCAAGGAAGTATAAGCACTTTTTTTTTAAATTGAGCTACACCAAAACACATGGCACTTTGATAGTTTTATAGTTAATAAGGTTGAATAAAGACACCAGTCCATCCAGTTCAAGGTGTGTGTTTATGTTCCTATCATTTTCAATACACTTGTGTACACCTAAAAACACATCTAATGCCTCGTACACACGGTCAGACTTTTCGACCGGACTTGTCCGACGGACCAAATCCGACGGACAATCCGACCGCGTGTGGTCTGCATCGGACTTCCGACGGACCGCTTTGGTCGGAAATCCGACGTACTTTAGATTTGGAGCCTGCTTCAAATCTTTACGTCGTAACTCCGCCAGACTCAGTTCCTGACGGGAAGCCCGTTTGTCTGTATGCTGATCCGACGGACCAGATACGACGCAAGGGCAGGGTACTGCATCTCGCACTCACTGCAATAGGAAAAACAAATTTTCCTATTGCGGCGAGCGCAAGGCATCCCAGGCCCTTAGGTCATGTATGGATTTTAAGGGGAACCCCCTACACCATAAAAACGGCGTGGGTTTCCCCCTAAAATCCATACCAGACCCTGATCCGAGCACGCAGCCTGGCCGGTCAGGAAAGGGGGTGGGGACGAGCAAGCGCCCCACCTCCTGAACCGTACCAGGCCACATGCCCTCAACATGGGGGGGTGGGTGCTGTGGGGGAGGGGGGCACCCTGCGGCCCCCGCCACCCCAAAGCACCTTGTCCCCATGTTGATGAGGACAAGGGCCTCTTCCCGACAACCCTGGCCGTTGGTTGTAGGGTCTGCGGGCTTATCGGAATCCGGGAGCCCCCTTTAATAAGAGGGCCCCCAGATCCCGGCCCCCCACCCTATGTGACATGGTACCCCTACCCATTCACCTGGGGGGAAAAGTGTCAATAAAAAAACACTACACAGGTTTTTAAAGTAATTTATTAGACAGCTCCGGGGGTCTTCTTCCGACTTCGGGGGTCCCTCCGGCCTCTTCTCCCGGCGTCCGGTTGGTTCTTCTCCGCTCTCTCTGGCCTCTTCTCCCGGTGTTTGATCTCTGCTCCCTGTGTTCCAGTTCTTCTGTCGGCTCCTCCGCTATCTTCATGCCGCTCTTTTGCTAGCGGGGGCTCTGAGTTCTGGCTTTTTGGCTTCTTCTCTTCTTCCAATGTTGACACAATGCTCTGTCCGGCTGCAATGCTCTCTAAACGCTCCGATTTGACTTAAATAGGCGGTGACCCCGCCCCTTATGCCGTCACAGTCCCTGGGCATGCTGGGACTGTGACAGCATAAGGGGGCGTGGTCACTGGGTGATGCTGACCAGGCCCCCTTATGCCGTCACAGTCCCAGCATGCCCAGGGACTGACGGCATAAGGGGGCGGGGTCACCGCCTATATAAGTCAAATCGGAGCGCACAGAGAGCATTGCAGCTGGAGAGAGCGTTGTGTCAACATTGGAAGAAGAGAAGAAGCCAAGAAGCCAGAACTCAGAGCCCCCGCTAGCAAAAGAGCGGCATGAAGATAGCGGACGAGCCAGAAGAACTGGAACACCGGGAGCAGAGATCAAACACCGGGAGCAGAGGCCAGAGAGAGCGGAGAAGAACCAGCCGGACGCTGGGAGAAGAGACCAGAGGGACCCCCGAAGTAAGAAGAAGACCCCCGGAGCTGTCTAATAAATTACTTTAAAAACCTGTGTAGTGTTTTTTTATTGACACTTTTCCCCCCAGGTGAATGGGTAGGGGTACCATGTACCCCATACCTATTCACATAGGGTGGGGGGGCCGGAATCTGGGGCCCCCTTATGTGATAAAAGCGGAGAGATTGACTTCCTTTTCTAGTCCCGTCGTACCCGAGTCACGTTCAAAATGAACGGACTTGTCCGTGTGTGGGCAAGTCCGTTCATTCTGAAAGTCCAGAGGGAAGAACATCGGAACGTCGGACCTAGCTTCCCAGAAAGTCCGGTCGTGTCTACGCGGCATAAAAGTTTTTTAATTCTATGTACATTCCCCACTGACATCACCACCAACTGTGGAAGGGAATTCCACATTGATGCCACTCTTATGCCCCGTACACATGGTAGGATTTTCCGATGGAAAATGTCCGATCGGAGCGTGTTGTCGGAAATTCCAACCGTGTGTGGGCTCCATCGGACATTTTCCATCAGATTTTCCGACACACAAAGTTTGAGAGCAGGCTATAAAATTTTCCGACAACAAAATCCGATCGCGTCAATTCCGACCATGCGTGGCCTGTTCCAACGCACAAAGTGCCACGCATTCTCAGAAGAAATTACGAGACGGAACAGCTCGGTCTCGTAAACTTAGCGTTCGCAATGGATACAACACTTTTGTCAAGGTGCAATTTTAAAAATGGTTTAATACAGCGCACTCTCTTCTTTATAATGTGAGAAGAATGAAGTAGTTTTGCTGCTCATATTCACACAGACTTCTCACAAACTTCTTTCTTTACTATTTATCGGGATTCCCTCAATATATTTTGATTTGTCACATCTGACAACATTATTTTTGTGTTGTATTTTTTTTTTTTTAAAGGCAGATTTTTTTTTTTTTTGGTTTGTATTTTTTTCAAGGCTGATCTTTGTTTTATTGTATTTTTAGTTTTACTCCAGAATATTTTTGTGTGTGTTTTGTGTATCAAGTTACCACAACACCACTGATATTTTGTATTATTTAATCTCCAGGAGATTGTTTGGTGTTGGTGTCCCTTGTTAATTTCACATTGTACTTTAGAAATGTACCTGAGTCCTCACAAACAAACTGTCCTTTTTGAATGAAAACACACATAGGAAAGTATAATTAAACAAAAAAATTTCATTTATTAAGGGCTCACAACTAAACAAAGAGGGAGGCAATGCTGGAGAAACAGCAGAAATGGGTGAAGCCTTGGACCCCCAGGGCACACATCAACTATTTTCAAGCAAAATTGGTGGCCTGAGGAGTCCTTATCTAAGGGAGTGCAGTCTGGTCCAGAAGTCCCAGAGATCAGGAAAGCAGCAGGTGACATCTGTGTCCCCAGGCTGTGGTCATACAAGAGACTGCATCTTTTGTCAGACCAGACTGAACCCAGGGTCATCACTCTCTGGTCTTCCTTGCACGCTGTGGCTCTGGTGGTGGTGGAGTTGTGGCAGCAGGAGGAGGAGCAGCCAACTCACTCAGGTGGGTATTGGGTGTTAGTTCCCCACTCACCCCCTTACTTAGGACTTTATACAGAAGGTCCTCACATAGCTTGCGTTGACCCTCCTGCATGCCCTGCAGTTTGGTGGCAGCAATGCAGGCAAAGGCCTTTTCAGGAGTGGGTAAGGCTCTGAGAGACACAGAAGCCTCCTGAATGAGCCTGAGCGCAGAATCCTGAATGTGAATCGCCTTCCTCGCTCTTTTGTATGGAAGGCGGAGGGGAGGAACCTGCGATTCGGTCAGGCTTCGACATGTCCCAGGCTTCTCCTGGCTGACACTTAGCCCCGCCTCCTCCTGGCTGAAACTTAGCCCCGCCTCCTCCTGGCTGCCACATTCCACTGCCTCCTCCTGGCTGAGGTCTTCCTGTGTATGAAAAAGGGACATAGTTTTAGTTTTTTATTCATCAATCACACACAATTTTCACCTCCTGACTGTTGCAAATTGAATGTTAACAAATATAACTGACTATCCTTCTGAGCCCAGCATTTTTCATTCTTGTCCCAATTTTGGGTGCCCACTACTCTCTATTGATATGTAAAACACTTTTTGCAAGCAGCAATTAGTAATCAATAATGACATCTAGTAAACATAATTTATTTATTGACAAGAAATCTGTAGAACAATGCTATACCTGACTCCAGCTGGGCTCCTCCACTTCTTCCTGGCTGGAAGGCCCAGGTTGGACATCGGAAGCCTCAGCTGGGGTGGAAGGAAGAGTGGAGAGGGATTCCCTGACTTCAGTGTGGTCTGACAGAAATCGCAGTCTCTCATAGTACCACAGCCTGGGGACATAAACATCATCTGCTGCAGCTCCGGACCTCTGGGAATATGTGACCTTCTTGCGCTCCCTAAGATAAGTGCTCCTCAGGCCTCCAATTTTGGTTTTTAAATAGGGGATGGTTGCTATGGGGACCACCGGCTTCACCAACTCCAGCAGTTTCTCCAGCGCTGCCTGCCTCTTTTGTTTAAGTAGTTGTGCTGTGTTCCTATTCTTTTTGTCTTTATTACGTTCGTGCTGCTCCATGTGCTTTTCTTAAGTGTTGTACGTTTTAAAATGGCAACTTTCATGTTCGTGGGCACATTATTCGTTCGTATCAAACATTTTTCTTTCGGCCTATAAAACACCATTGTTTTGGCCATATGCATTTGGCCACATTTTTTAGGGCCTACCTTAATGAAACTAATTTGGTTGTGTAGATGGGTTTGTTACTAGAATGAAATGCAAACTAGATTCTGTGTAAGGAGAGGACACTGAGAAGCTGTTTTCACATCTGGACACTGGAGCACTAGTGTGGGACACCAGAACACCATTTTTATTAGGGGGGGCCACACAGGTGCTCCAGTGTATACTATAGGGGGGTCTCCATCTGTGAAGCTTGTACCGAACAGGTAAAGTATTTCAGTTTGACAAAGGACACTTAAAATTCTACATCTTGGAACTCTGCCAAAATAGACAATTGTACCACACTTCCAAGCAATATTTCCTATTTATAGTTCTGCCATCAAATATCTGAGTGCTAAGTATACCATTTTTGTTTTACATAGGGGATAAAAGACTCGGAGGACACCCCTCATCCGAGGAAACCAGAGCCCCCCCCTCTGGAAGAAGGGGAAATACCCCCAACACAAGAAGAGCAGGAGGAGGAAGAAGACATGGTGGAACTAGTCACCACAACAGGTGAGTGTCTGCGACCACAGGCTCAGGTAAGAGATGGATGCCGGCATATTTTTAATACCTGTTTTTGTTTGGTTTCTCTCTTTTTAGGTGATCGTGATGTTGTGGATCCAGATCCTTTCACATCAGAAAGTGCACAGATCCTGATCAGGGAGATCATGGGGTGTAATTTAGCATTGGAAAACCTCAAGAAAAACATCAATGATATTATTAAAAAAAAATAAGAACACCATTGATGTTTTGGGGAGAGTTTAAAACCCCTCCAAATCACTTTGTTTTTTTGTGTGCTACAATGTTCAAAATGTTTTAGCGATTTTTAGAAATGCCAAATTTGGAGGATGCACACAGTGTGTCAACATGTGCTATCTGCCATCACGGGAGATCAATGGACGTGTTTTGGGGGTGCAACCCCTTCCTCAATAATATAATAGCTGAGAGGAAAGGGTTTCTCCCCCAAAACACGTCCCTTGATCCCCCGTGATGGCAGCTAGCACATGTTGAACTTCTTAAATTGGTGCGCATCTTCCAAATTTGGCTTTTCCTGGGGTGACTTCACCCCATCTGAACGAAATATTAAACACAGTTCCTAAATACTCATGTCTGATATTGCCTTCAAGTTCTACCTAATGTGAACTTTGTAAGTTCAAGATTTGTGTCTTTCTTGTTGGTTTGAAACATGCCTGTTTTATCTTAAATGGACATTTCTATTTTTGATAATGCCACCCCAAAAATTGTTATATAACAAACATGTTGGTTTGTTTTAAATACCTTTTCTAAATGCACATGTGATTGTGCAGGTATTAAAAAGATTGTTAACCCCCTGGCAGTTTTCTCGAGTGTGGCTCGGGGTTAAAATTCAGTCCCATTAGCGGTAATCCCGAGCCACACTCGGGATCGCATTGCAGGATCCTGGGGCGGCGTTACTTACCTTGTCCCCGGGATCCTGTGATGTCCCCTGCAGTGTCCGTGGGCTCCGTCCTCTGCCCGAAGCCTCTCCGTGCCAGGCTCCGTTCCCTGCGAGCGGCGCGACGCACGGGGGCGGAGCCTGGCGGCAAATTCAAAAAACTGTAAAAAGCATAACACATACAGTGCTGTAATCTTACAGATTACAGTACTGTATGAAATGATTTCACATCCCTTTTGTCCCCAGTGCTTTGTCCTATGCCCTGCATGCAGTTCTATATTATATATACTGTTCTTTCTGGCTGGAAACTGGAGATTGTCCATAGCAACCAAAAAGTGGCCCTTTACGTCAAAAGTGGCTTTAGACCAGCTAGAAAACAGTGATAGTAAATTAGAACACTTGCAGAATTGAGCGATAGTGAATCGTGGGGAAATTTATTTTATTATTATTTTATTTTTATTTATTATATTATAATTTATGTTTTTGTGTTTCAAACTTTATCATACCCAGGATATCTACTAGACTCTTGTTTGGACAGATTTAAGTGTGTTATTGTTAAGAATTACAGACCTACAATATAAAACGCCAAATTTCCATGCAAAATAATTGTGCTGCTTTCAGCACCTAAAATCCGAAATAATCATACCGCCAGGGAGGTTAATCAAGAATGTGTGGATTATTGTCTCAACGCTACAACACTTTTGTGGTGATGTAATTGCTGCTTTCTGTGACAATGGGGGTTATTTCCTAAGGGCAAATCCTCTTTGCACTACAAGTGCAGTTTCAGTGCAGTTTCAAGTGCACTTGTAGTGCAAAGTGTCTTTGCCTTTAGTAAATAACACCCAACAGTGTTTTGTAAGGTTACACAATCATGCCATTTCCTGGTCTCTCCACATTTCTGTCAGGGTCAGCTAAAACAAACACAAGCAGTAAATGTCACCAAAGATTTGCGTAATTTTTTTTTTATTGGATCAAGGTTTCACAAATTGTCTGGCATATTGATGGCCCCCCTACCTGCAAAGAACTCAAGGTATCTTAACCGGACATCACGGGCACTCAGGGAGGGCAAGCCAGGACGGCCACTTTCAAGCGCCGTCAGGGTTGTTTCATGTATAATTCCAGCCTCAGGCCCAACTGAGCCAGCATAGTTGGCCGAATGTTGCCGTAAAAAGTTATGTAGAACACAGCATGCCAGGATTATATGATTCAGTTTATACTCCGCCATATGGATGGGTGTCAGAAATAGGCGGAACCGGCTGGCCATGATTCCAAATGTGTTCTCCACCACTCTTATGGCTCTGGCCAGCGGGTAATTGAAAACCCTCTGTTCCGGGGTGAGGGTCCTCTTTGGGAATGGCCGCATAAGATGGTCCCCCAGCGTAAATGCTTCATCTGCAACGAAGACGAATGGGAGTCCTTCCACATTCTCTTCTGGAGGTGGCAAGTCCAAGCTGTCATTCTGGAGATGCCTGTAAAACTCCATCTGGGCGATGACTCCACCATCGGACATCCGGCCATTCTTCCCCACGTCCACATACAGGAACTCGTAATTAGGCGACACCATCGCCAACATCACAATACTATTGAACCCCTTGTAATTATAATAGTACGACCCCGAGTTGGGTGGTGGGACGATGTGGACGTGTTTCCCATCAATTGTCCCTCCGCAGTTAGGAAAGTCCCACCGCTGAGCAAAGTGGGAGGCCACAGTCTGCCATTCCTGTGGCGTGGAAGGAAACTGTTGAGGAAAACAAATAAAAATTAGTATTTTTGCACATAAACATGGAAAGCAGATTAGACACAAACATTCTTGGCCAACATCCAGATAACATTAAGGGGAATTAACATTAAGGGGAACTTTACAACACCAAGGTATAAAGGTACACCCATCATATTCCCCCTCCCCCCTCTCATGGGCCATTTCTAACATTATGGGGGGGGGGATCTTGGACAGGTAACCCTCTCCACTTCATTGAGAGATGTATGCCTAAATAATGGGTAATTCTTGGAACAGCCCCTCAGTTACACTATTGGCAGCCCACTGGACAGGTAAGAAGTGTCATAATACAAAGATATAAATACACACTGTACACATTTGAGCACATTTGGACATTCTGCTATTACCTATCAAGAGAATAATAGGATACAAAAATGTTAAACAGTACCATTTGAAAGAGTACCGGCAGGCCCTTGCACTACATGCTTTGGGGAATTCATCAATAAATCGGACCACTAAAGAGATGGGTATAGTGTGTATGGGTTTGGCAAAGTCAGCAGATAGATGATTGAGGATACATAGAGAATTGGGATCAGCTGACTTAGCAGTTGGGGGGAGGGAGGGTTAAAAATGATTTGGGGACACCACAAAAACAAGCCTCTGGCACTCTGCCTGAATTTAAAGCACAAATCACATTTCTAAACATTATAGGGGTTGTTTTGGGTAAAGCACTACTATGGAGCTGATAAAATACATTGTTAAGTGACTACATGAGGTGAATATAGGGGCAGGAGAGCATGCTGGGGAGGTAAGTGAAGGCAAATATGTATGAAGGACAAAAAAATTACATAAAATTCCAGCATGCATGAGGACAAAGGGGACATTCACAGCATATTACAATCATGGTAATTGGGGAATGAGGAAAGAAATACAATATATTAGCAAACATTATATACAATAAAATGTGATATTAAAGGATTAAAATCTTACCTTCATATACTCCTTCTGCAGGACCTGAATGATGGCAGAACAGATCTCTGGGATAATGATCCCCAGAGCCTGGGGGGAGATGCCTGTCGAGAACTTCAAGTCCTGCAGGCTTCTCCCCATTGCCAAGTACCGGTGGGTAGCGACGAGCCTCTGCTCCGGAGTGATGGCTTGCCTCATGCAGGTATCCTGCCTTCTGATATAGGGGGTCAGCGAAGCCAACAAACGGTGAAATACAGGGTCCATCATCCTGAGAAAGTTCCTGAAATCATCAGGATTATTCTCACGGAGCAAAGGCATATGAGAGAACTGGTCACGCTGAAGCAACCAATTCTTGGTCCATGAACTCCTCCCCACTCTGTTCATGGACTGGACTTGTGTCAAGGTCAGGACCCCAAGCCCCCGCACAGCACGAACTCTACGAGGAGTACGTATACGCAACATGGCTAGAAAACAGTTGGCTGCTCAAAACGAAGTAACAGAACACACTGAAGAACAGCAAGGCCTGTGAAGAGCGACCTGAAAAACAGTAACGAACGAACAAGAACACAATGACAAGTCATGCGTAGCTTGTTTGCACGCACTGAAGAGCAGATACAAACCCACAAGCACAAACTGAACCACAGAAAATGATCTTAAAGCCATGAGTCTGAAAAAGCGCGAATCGTCTCTCAAACTTTTACTAACACGAGATTATAAAAAGGAGCCCAAAGGGTGCCGCGCTTGGTTCTGAAATGGCCTTTTCTAGTCTTGTCGTACGTGGTTGATGTCACCGCGTTCTTGGCGATCGGAAATTCCGACAACTTTGTGCGACCGTGTGTACGCAAAACAAGTTTGAGCCAACATCCGTCGGAAAAAATCCTAGGATTTTGTTGTCGGAATGTCCGATCAATGTCCGACCGTGTGTACGGGGCATTACAGTAAAGAACCTCTTACGCGGTTTAAGATTGAACCACTTCTCGTCCAACTTCATTGTGTTACCACATGTCTTCTTTAGAGACCAAAGATTAAATGGCTTTCTCCCAATGATAGTCACCATTTAAAGATTTGTAAATTTCAAATCCTATCTCCTATCTCTCTACCCTCTAAAGTGTCTCTTCCCCAGGGAGAATACGGTACATTTAATGTTTGTAGTCATTCCTTATAACTGAGGTCCTCCAGCCACCTTATTGGTTTTGTTGCCCTTCTCTGGGATTTTTCCAATTCACATATATATTTCCTGAGGATTAGTGACCAAAAGTAGACCACATACTCAACATATGGCTGAACTAGTGTTTTATATAGTGGTAGATTTATAGTTTTGTCGTTTGAGTAAATACCCTTTTTAATGCATGATAATATTCTGTTAGCCTTGCTAGCTGCAGCTTGGCATTGCATGCTGTCTGTCATCTACTAGAACCCCGAGGTCCTTTTCCATCATTGATTCATCATTGGGTTCTCCCTCTAGCAAGTAACTTGCATGCATATGTTTAGCTCCCCAATGCTTTGTTTAATATTAAACCTCCTCTGCCATAGACGTAGCTGCCCACATCAATTCGGAGCACAAGCCCATTTTGATTTATCCTAGGTCCAGTAATACAATGGATGAACTTTGTTGAGGACAGTTAAATATAGAACAAACAATTAGACCATAAGTGACAATCGAAATATGGATCGAAACATGTCAGAGCATGGCCTGGGAGAAGCCTAGGCTGAGGCCGCTTTCCATCTTAACATAGTACGCAGGCTGGCAGGAGTGTTGCCTTTGTATTACACAATTTAAAAAAGGATGATTGAATAATGTTATGGAAACAAAGTAGGTAGGATACAACTTAAGGACATTAGGAATAGGGTGTGAGACATACATACATGCCAATTACAGCATCAGGGCCGGCGCTACCCATAGGCAAGGTAGACGGTGGCCTAGAGTGCACACCAGTTGGGGGCGCTGCACTGGTTGCATGTGGCAGTGAGGAGTGAACTGTGTTGCCGGATGGACTGCCTAAGAAGACACAGAGAGCTCCCATCCCCATCCTACCTCCACCCCATGAGGCTTTGAGTTCATCTTGGACTCCGGGAGAAGGTGCTGCCACTTTCAAGATGACTGAGCCTGGACTGCCTTCTTCTGCTCAGGTATACGAGGCGGCGATGCTGCAGTGCAGACTGAGCTCCCTTCACGGCTAATTCCAGTGCTGGCTGTAGAGTATGCTGGGGGGGGGGGGGTGCAGCCTGCCTGGGTGTCCTCTCCCGTATGACTTCTTCCTTCCCCGCTTTCATCCAGCAGCTAGAAGACAGATTGTCCAAGCAAAAGGCGGGAGCTGTCCCAACTTTTCAAGTTAAAAAGCCTGTGATTTGTTGCTGGGGGGGTCCTAGCAACCAATCATCTGTCTGTTAAATGGAAAGTTGGACAGCTCTCGCCCTCTGCTCAGACATGTTGCATCCTCTGCTTTCTACCTGCTGTGTAAGGTAAGGGAGGGAGCATTGACCTAAAAATGGACTGTTAAAGGTGGCTGTAAGGGGGACCGGGTTACAGGAGGGGGGGGCAGCTGTAGAAAACACTGATACTGTATTATGGAGACAAGGAGGGGGGCTGTGAAGCAAGGAGGGGACTGGAATATAAGTTAGGGGCTGTGGATGGGACTGGGATGCAGGGAGGGGGCTATGGAGGGGACTGGGAGACTGGGATGCAGGGAGTGGGGCTGTGGAGGGGACTGGGATGCAGGGAGGGGGGCTGTGGAGGGGACTGGGATACAAGGAGTGGGGCTTTGCAGGGTTCTGCAGTGCAAGTAAGAGGAGCAGCTGTGAAGAGGTCTGGGGTGCAAGTAAGGGGGGGTTCTGTAAAAGTGACTGGGTACAAGTAAAAGGGGGGTTGTAAAGGAAACTGGAATACAAGGGGGGCTGTGAAGGGGACTTGGATGAGGACACTGGTGTAGAGGGGGAAGGTCTGTGATGTAAGGAGCGGGCTGTGATGTGAAGGGGGAAAGAGGGCATTGAGATAAAGGGGGACTGCAAAAATTTAGGGACTTGGATGTAAAGAGGTCTGTGATGTAAAGCGGGCACTGTATTGTAAAGGGGTGCTATATTGCCACAATTTGTCTTTAGGCCAGGAGGCGCAGATGCAGACCACAGCTGAAGAAATAGTTGGAGAGATGCTGCAAAAAAACTCTACCATCGCTACCACCACCGTGTACATGGGCAGGGCAAAGGGGGTGGAGAAATGAGGTTTCACCTAGGGTGTCAAAAATCCTTGCACCAGCCCTACACAACATTCACCCAGTTATCAGAGCATTTCCCTCCCTCCTGTATGTGAATATACAGGGGCTAGGAGGCACATCCTGAGTCAATTATGCAGTTGGTGATGTGAACAGATGGCAAGCTTATTGCTAATCTTCCACTCCTTTCTTTCCTAATATGTGAAATGCATTGGAAAAGGAAACTTCGGTAGAAGCCAAACAAAGTGAACCTCTGGACTAACACAAGCTGATATCATTATAGTGTAACAATTTGTTCGGTATCATCATTCTCATCTCTGGTTGCTTGGATAAAGTTCATGTTCATCCGTATCTTTGAATCTTTTTTGAAGAGGATTGTTTTGCTTGGGAAAGCTCTGAGGCTGCCAGAATAGATAGCCTTTTCACAGGGTATTGCCTGCCGCTTAATGAAGCAACCCAGAAAAATAATTCAATGTAGTAGAAAATAGTTTGCTTAGTAACAAACCCTAAAGAGTTAACTACTGCTAGAGGGAGGCTAAAGCTTCCATCTAAAGCCCTGATTCACCAAGTGGTTAATGGACCAAACCTAGCCCTGCCAGGAATCAGGACATAATTTAAAAAAAAAAAAAAAAAAAATGTTCAGAACAGCAACAAAAAGGTAGGAATACGCAACAGAATTACAATAATATTCTACAATGCACACAAACCACCCAAGGGAAATATAGACATCATATAAGCTTTTTATGCCTCTTTTTTTTTTTCAGGTAAAGTGGACAGCACTAGGGATGAGCGTCGAGTTCGAGTCGAACCCATGTTCGACTCAAACATCGTCTGTTCGATTGTTCGTCTAATTTAGAACATTATCGGCCATTCGCGCCAAATTCGAGCATCACGGCCCATAATTCACTGTGGCATCACAGTGCATTGCTGGCTGATGATTGGCCAAGCATGCACTATGACCCGCATGCTTGGCCAATCACAGCGCCGTCTGTACAGAGTGTTGTAATTGGCCAAAGCCAGGGTGGCTTTGGCCAATTATGGCTCAGGGGGTTTAGTACACGTCCCACACTATATATATATATACACACACATACATACACACACACTGTATTCAGTTTAGCTAGATCCGTTCCTGTTATTCTCTTCCTAATATACTGACAGGCAGGCGTTTTTACAGTATTTACAGTTCGTGTACTGTGTCCTTTGCAGCTACCTGAAGACAATTGCTGGTGTTGTGATCCTATTAATACCACAGGCAGGCAGCTGCAGTATTTACAGTTAGTGTACTGTGTCCTCTGCACAGTGTGCACCTAAAGCTGCCTGAAGACAATTGCTGGTGTTCTCATGCTAAAAAAATACTACAGGCAGGCAGTTGATTCTGCTAGCTGCAGTATATGTGTGTGGTATATATATATATATATATATATATATATATATATATATATATATATATATATATATATCCCAGCTTTGTGCAGCTACATCTCACTGCAGGCCATTAGTATGTCTGGAAGGCCAACAAGGAGAGGCAGACAGTCACAAACCAATAAAAGAGGGCAAGCAGGCTGTGTCTAGAGGCAACAGTGATGGTCGTGGACACGGTGCATCCTCATCAGCACGTGGCCGTGGGACACACTTGTCTTTTTTTCGGTAGCTGGCCGAGTTGAACCGCAACATGCCGAAAACTTGGTAGAGTTAATGACCAAGCCGTCCTCATCCTCTCTCACCCAGGCTCAGGATACTTTGGCAAAGCAGCTGCCAACGCGGCCTCTTCCCTCGGTTCAATGGCATCAGTCACTCCTTCCCTATCCCCACCATGTCCTCCTGAGGAGTCCCCCGAACTGTTTGAGCACAGTGTTGGGTACATGCTCCAGGAGGATACCCAGCGTTTTTAAGGCTCAGATGATGGTACCCAGCTAGAGGAAGGCAGTAACGTGAGCCCAGAGAGAGGGGGTGCCCAAGAAGGATAGCAATCTGGCAGTCATGTTCCTCCAGCTGCAGCATACTGCCAGGTTTGCGCCAGTGATGAGGAGGGAGGGGATGATGAAGAAGTCACTGACTCCACGTGGGTGCCTGATAGGAGAGAGGAGGAAGAGGAGGCACATCAACAAGGTAGGATGCCCTCCAGGGGCCAGCTTAAGGGCAGCACACCGGCTGCATCACACCACAGAGGTCCGCAGGGCGCTGCGGTCTCTGCGCATTATTCCAAAAGTTCTTTGGTGTGGGCCTTTGAGACGAGTGCATCAGATCGCACTGCTGCTATTTGCAACATATGTCTCAAGCGTTTCTCGCGTAGCCAAAATATCACCCTCTTGGGCACCACATGCTTGACCAGACATATGTTGACCTGCCATGCAGTTAGTTGGCAAGCGTATCTAAAAGACCCACACCAAAGAACAACCCTCTCCTGCTCCTCATCAGCTGGGATCTCCAACCCCACTATACCTTCAGTCCTCTCTGAAACCTGCACTGAGAGGAATGAAGGTGTGGAATTAGGTGTGTCACAGCCAAGACACACCGATGTCAGATTGTACCAGGCAAATCTCCCTGCCCCAGCTGCTGCACCGCCGAAAGAAGTTCGCTCCCAGTCATCCACATGCCCAGCGGTTGAATGCTAGCTTGGCTAAATTGCTAGCACTTCAACTGCTGCCTTTTCAGTTGGTAGACTCTGCCCCCTTCTGTGAGTTTGTGAAATGTGCGGTTCCTCAGTGGCAGGTTCCCAAACACCACTTCTTCTCACGGAAGGCGATTCTGGCTCTCTACCGACATGTGGAAGGCAATGTCTTGGCCTCGCTGGACAGGGCGGTCAGCGGTAAGGTGCATATTACCGCTGACTCATGGTCCAGCAGGCGTGGACGGGGACATTTACTATCTTTCCCCGCGCACTGGGGGACTCTTCTGGCAGCTGGGAAGGATGCAGGACAGGGTTCAGTAGTGTTGGAGATTGTTCCGCCACCATGCCTCCAAAATTCCACTAGTGGTGATTCTGCCACACCTCTTTCCTCCACCCCCTCCTCTTCTTCTTCCTCCTACTTCTTCCTTCCTGTGCTGATTTCTCCTTCGGAACCAGCGGTGCTCCATAGGCATTAAAGGGCCTACACAACCGTGCAGGCAAAAAGATGCCATGTGGTGCTTGAGCTGGTGTGCTTGGGGGACAGGAGCCACACTGGGGCAGATATTTTGTCAGCTCTGCAGGGGCAGGTTCAGAGGTGGTTGACGCCACGCCAGCTTCAGGCAGGAATGGTGGTTTGCGACAATGGCACCAACCTCCTCTCCGCCCTCCGACAATGGGACACTTCACCCATGTTCCCTGTTTGGCTCACTTCCTTAACTTGGTGGTGCAGCAGTTCTTGGGCAGGTATCTGGGCTTACAGGATATCCTGAGGCAGGCCAGGAAAGTCTGTGTGCATTTCTGCAGGTCATATAATCCCACCAGGTGGAACTCAACGTTGGCCATGCTGTAGTGGCTGCACATGCAGCAGAGGGCCATCAATGAGTACCTATGTGACTATGGCACAGAACAGGGTCAGGGGAGCTTGTTTTTTTTCCCCCCACACCAGTGGGCTATGATCAGGGATGCATGCACTGTCCTGTCACCATTTGAGGAGGCCATGAGGATGGTGAGCAGTGACAGTGCATGCATCAGTGACACTGTCCCTCTTGTCCACCTGGAGCATGCGTGGAATAATGGACAGGGCACTTGAGGCAGAACAGAGGGAGGTAGAGGAGGACTTCCTTACCTCTCAAGGCCCCCTTTATCCAGACAGTGTTCCTGCGGGCCCGCCGATCACACAGGAAGAGGAGGAGGATTGTGTCAGCAGGGAGGTGTAGCCTGGCATTCAGCATCAGCAGCAGTCTTCAAGGGATCATTTATAGTCCGAAGAAACCCATGGACTTGTATGTGGCTGGGAGGAGGTGGCTGCGGATCATGTCGTCCTTAGTGACCCAGAGGACTTTGGATCGAATGCCTGAGCAAACCTACGCTGAATGGCCTCCCTGATCCTGCAAAGCCTGCGGAAGGATCCTCGTATTCGTGGTATCAAGGGGAGGGATGATTACTGGCTGGTAACCCTTCTTGATCCACGTTACAAGGGTTATCTTGCTGTCGCAGAGGGAGCAGAGGATGAAACATCTTCGGGAGGCCTTGCAGAAAGGTTTGTGCAACGCGTTTTCAGCGCCTGGGAGGTTACAATTTCCTAGTCCTCCAGGACAACGTGTTGCTGAGGCTTCCTTCAGTCAGTCACAGAAGGAGCGGTGGAGAAGGTGGCCATCTGACCGATGCGTTCAGACAATTTTTTGGTCTGCAGCCCCAAGGTATGTAAGGTTCCAGCAACCATCGCTAGCGTCTGATTCACATGGTGCTGTAATACCTAGGGGCCAGATCAGACTTGGACACCTTTCCCATCCTCTGGGTTACTAGGTCTTTAGGATGGATCACTGGCCAGAGCTTGCACAGTATGCAATTGAGCTAATGGCCTGTCCTGCATCCAGTGTTCTTTCGGAACACACATTCAGTGCTGCTGGAGGCTTTGTAACCAATCACAGGGTGCGCCTGTCCACCGAATCGGTCGATCGGCTGACCTTCATAAAAATGAATCAGTCTTGGATCACCAGCTACCAAGCACCTGATCCTGATGTAACCGAATATTTTTTTTTTTTTAATGCGAGATCCCTTCAAGACTGCCTATGCTGATGCTGAGTGACTATCCTGTTATGCTGAGTGACAATCCTCTTCCTCCTCAATTTTCATGCTGATAGCTTGTAAGAACATTTTAGGTTCTGGGCACCGCCACCAGTGGCTAATTTTTCTGCCCCTGTTTAACAGGAGCGTGTAATTACAATTTTTGATGCAATACTTTGCATCAGGGCTCATTCCTGTGCTCCAACTAGAGTATCTGTGAGGGGTTGCAGTGTTGTGGCAGCAGTGGCTAAGGCCCAATTTTTTTGCCCCTGTTTAACAGGGGCGTGTATGTAACGAGCCCCTTGCTCGCTCGGTTCCACTTTCCCGACACTCCTCTGCAGCTATCGAATCAGATTGCAACGTCTGATGGTTCGGTCATCCAATGCTCCGGGATTAGAGCTTCAGCTATGTGCCGTTCCAACCCAGTTGTGATAGCTCAGAACAAACACCAGGCAGGCTGTATGTAAGTTCAAACAGGAATCTCTATTTTATTCAAAAATACAGGCTCTTTTATACACTAACAGTGGAGGTCCATCCCCCCTGCTCATATTACTTTAACAATACACCTGTAACCTAATTAACCTAATTAACATGGGATAATTAACTAATCCCTTTAGACAGCCTAGATGACTCAGACATGATCTTTAGGCCAGACTGGCCGTCTTGTAGTTCCGAAAATCCAATCAACATTATCACAATAGCAGAGTTAATTAAACACAAACAATGGGGATCTAATGACTCTTAGATCCCATACTAGAGACTTATTTGCAATACACATTTTAGCAGACAACAGACAGGTAGCTGGAATTGATGACATTAGCATTTAATAGTAGGAGTCCCAACGGTATGAATCATTCACTATTCCAATATGGCAAATCCAGGGTCCCCAGAGTCTGTGTGTCCTGGGGGACCAGGACCCGAATCCACAGTAAAACCACCTCAAGGGTCCCCAGGCATACAGCTCACAAAGAACACCGTTCCCCCTAATGCCAGGGCCCACGATCGATCGGCAAGAGGCTAGCATACAGTCCCCTCCAAAAGTCTCTCTCCCGGCTAGGTCTGTCACTGTGTAATTACAATTTTTGATGCAATACTTTGCAGCAGGGCTCATTCTTGCGGTCCAACTATAGCACCAGTGCCTAAGGCCCAATTTTTCTGCCCCTGTTCAGCAGGGACATGTAATTACAATTCTTGATCTAATATTTCACTGCAGGGCCCGTTCCTGCGCCCACCAAGAGTAACTGAGGGCTTATAGTGTTGTGGCAACACCAACACCTAAGGCCCAAATTTCTGCTAAGTATATAGGGCAGGCCCCTACTTTCAAACATCCAACTTACAAACGACTCCTACTTGCAAATGGAAGGAGGCAACAGGAAGCAAGATGAAATCTACCCCTGGGAAGGGGAATTCTCTCCTGTAAGAGTTAATATGGGAAAAACGTGTCTCCTCTCCACTGATGCTTTTATCAGCAATCCTTGTTTCCCTAAAAACCCCAAATTGTCAAAAAACATTTGTCATTGGTACAGAAAGGGAGGTGAAATCTTCTGAAGAGGTGCACAGACAGCAAAACAAATGTTACAGGGGTGATAACCCTTCCCTATGTTTTCAAAAAGCTTAAAAATAGATTTTTTGGCTGGAGCTACACTTTAAAAATGTACCAGTTCAAAATTACAAACAGATACTACTTAACAACAAACCTACATTCCCTGTCTTGTTTGCATCGCCTGTATACTGCTGTTCAGAGTATATAGGGCCTGGGGGCCCCACGCCTTTCCTTTTTTTAATTTGGGTGCGGGGTTCCCCTTAATATCCATACAAGACCCAAAGGGCCTGGTAATGGACTGGGGGGGGGGGGGGGTCAGTGAAAAATCAGTTTTTGAGAAAAAAAAACAAACATGCCGTTTGTCTCACTGATTTTTATCCATATTGCAACATTACATTAAAGCCGCAAGGAGTTTTAAATGACTTTTATTCCTTTACAAATGTCATTTTGTGCAGGGACTGTTCTAAGCACGGGAAACAAGCGCCACTTTACAGGCATGCTATAGACACTCCCCCCAGGTACGATATTTAAAGGAATATTTCACACTTTTTTTTCACTTTAAGCATCATTAAATTCACTGTTCCTGAAAAAACTGACGTTTTTAAAACTTATTTTTTGCATTGATACATGTCCCCTGGGGCAGGACCCGGGTCCCCAAACCCTTTTTAGGACAATAACTTGCTTATTAGCCTTTTAAATTAGCACTTTTGATTTCGGACATTTGAATCCCATAGACTTTAATGGGGTTCTAAATTTTGCGCAAACTTTCGGTCTGTTGCAGGTTCTGGTGCGAACCGAACCGGGGGGTGTTCAGCTCATCCCTAGACAGCACAAAGAAATATAATAAGATGTCCTATATTTCAACAGGCAATAGCTGGCTACAATAGTTATCCACAGGCAACTCCTCTATATTCTTTGGGAATACTGGTCTTTTGTGGGTATTGTCAAACATGAGAATCCAATAACGGGTTAATGTTACGTGTGAACAAGGTATTGCTTTGTACCCCTGTTATGCAGAGTACTCACTGTGGGGAGCTAAGGAGATGCAGAGTGGCTGCAGGGAGCAAGGCACAACAGTACTCAGAAATGCAGCATTCATTTGGATACAAAGCATTTTTACATTTTAGCTCACCGAACCTCCGCCATCTGACTGTAAACACTGGCACATTGCGTGGGTGTCCATGCCTAGGTGAGACTCTGCTGACACCACTGCCCACTTCACATGGTCCCAGTGGACCCCAGACAAGACTGTTAGCTGTGATAAAAGCTGGCCGAGAACCAGCAGCGGGGCTCCATGGATTATGGGTCATTTAGCCGAGACACCAGGGACCTCGTCCAGTCTAACACACACATGGATGGATGGCCAGCCCTTTAGACCAGCCAGGTAGAGGCGCACACCTATGTCCTGCACATAGGAGGAAAAAAGAAGAAGAACACAGAGGCTGCAGGTGTGCTTATGTTTATGAGTTAAGGTCCTGGAAACATGGGGGGGGGGGGACTCTTCAGCTAGCTTCCAACCAGCAAAATGTGTATTCTTGATGTATCAGGTGCTAAATCTCAGCCTAAATTGAGATAGTTTCTCTGTTCTGCAAGGGTAGCAGCATAATATATGTAAAGGTATTTCCTACTTTTGTTCCCCCCTCATAGTAGTGGAAGTGTATCGGAATTGCATCAGTGTCTTTTCAGTGTCTCTGCCCATTTAAAAAAAAAACTTAATTCTAGATTTTATCTTTAACTACCATTGTAGAAAATATATCATAGATGCTGGTAAGGAACCACATACAAGAGTATGAAAAGGAAAATATTGTAATTGATAACTGAAGCCAGCATAGATATTAAACCTTCTTATCAGAATGTAAGAAAACAAACTTGTACAAGAGGGATGATTGGGTCTGTAATTTATTTGGAGTATTTAATATGGCTGCAGGTTGAACTCCAGGCAGATATAAACTGATGACTACCGATTAAAAAAAATGTAATTCTGTATTAATTATTACATAATGTTTAATACAAGCAGTTTAAGTACTCGAAAATTACTTACATAGTTACATAGTAAGCTTGAATAAAGACACCAGTCCATCCAGTTCAACCTGAGTGAGTGTGGGTGCATGTCTACAATTATCCCTATTTAAGGTACCCATAATTTATTTAAGGTACCCATAGTACCCATGATTCTTGGTATCAGCCTCTTGCAATCCCCTGTATTGACCAGTTGTAAATGCCAAAAATTGCTCATTGAGGCTTTTAAAAGGTGCTTATAATTTTATTCAAGAATTCAAAAAGTTAAATACTCCGCTATTCATACACTTTGTTAAAATATAGACAGAACTATCTTTCTAGAAGGATATTGAACAATAAAACAGAAATCTCCTCCTTGAGTAGACTCCCCTGTATGTTGCAAAATGAAGATTTTTTTTTTACCCACAAAATTGTCATTGTAATGCCCCGTACACACGGTCGGATTTTCCGACCGAAAATGTGTGATAGGACCGTGTTGACGGAAATTCTGACTGTGTGTAGGCTCCATCACACATTTTCCATCGGATTTTCCGACACACAAAGTTTGAGAGCAGGCTATAAAATTTTCCGACAACAAAATCCGTTGTCGGAATTTCCGATCATGTGTACACAAATCCGACGCACAAAGTGCCACGCATGCTCAGAATAAATAAAGAGATGAAAGCTATTGGCTACTGCCCCGTTTATAGTCCCAACGTACGTGTTTTAGGTCACCGCATTCAGAATGATCGGATTTTCTGACAACTTTGTGTGACCGTGTGTATGCAAGACAAGTTTGAGCCAACATCCGTCGGAAAAATCCTAGGATTTTGTTGTCGGAATGTCCGATCAATGTCCGACCATGTGTTCGGGGCATAATAGGTTATTTCTCTCACATGGCATGTGTATACCACAAATGACACCCCAAAATACATTCTGCTACTCCTGAGTATTACGATGCCACATGTGTGGGACTTTCACAGCCTAGCCACATAGAGAGGCCCAACATGCAGGGAGCAACATCAGGTGTTCAAGGAGCATAAATTACACATCTAACTTGTTGACTACCTATTACACTTTTAAAGGGCCTGGAGCACCAGGACAACGATGCGTGACACTGACGTGGCACTGATGACAGATGGCACTAATACGTGGCACTGATGACAGATGATACTAATACGTGGCACTGATGACATGTGACACTGATGACAGATGGCACTGATGACACGTGACACTGATAACAGATGGTACGTGACACTGACAGGTGGCACTGATGACAGATGGCACTGATGACAGATGGCACTAATATGTGGCACTGATGGCAGATGGCACTTATACGTGGCACTGGGGACAGATGACACTGACAGGTGGCACTGGGGACAGATGGCAGTGGGTACAGATGGCACTGACAGATACTGTGGTCACTTTATTTTCTGTTTTTTTTTTTTTTTTCCTGACACTTACCGCTGCAGCCGTTACCTCTCCCTCCTCACACGCTGTCTCTGTGTTAGGAGGGAGAGCTGGCGATGAGAGATGATCTCATATGTTTACATATGAGATCATCTCTCATTGGAAGCTCCGATCGCGCTGTAAACGGCCGCTGTGATTGGCCATTTACAGCGATCTGTGACTGGCTGTGTCCAAGGGACACAGGCAGCACAGAATTTCCCTGATGTGCGCCCGCGAGAGCGTGCATCGTGGAAGTACAGTAAACAGGAGGACGTCCAGGGACGCCCTCCCGGCAATTGGCACCCGCGCTGTAGCAGTCTTTCGGTTATAGCGCGGGCGTGAAGTGGTGAAAATATATATTTTTAAAGTATCCTAAAGATATATTTTAGACTACATTTTTAAAGAAGCTCCTCTTATCCATTTCAATATTCAGCTTCCCTTCAGATCCTTTTATTAGGTTTTAAATATGTATATGGCTTTTCAAATAAAGCTTCACCCTTTTATACAATGTTTTGACATATAAAAGTATGTAAATTATTTTTATTCTCTAACCTTTATTTCCACATATGTCCATCATGCTATACTCATATATGTTTCTGTATATTTTTATTTTTGTCTCTAATAGCCCTGAAGGGTGAGTCTTTGTTCTTCTTTCTTCTAAGTGGATACTGGGCGCTCCTTTTTACCTACCCTCACAAGTATATGCGGAAATGACCCCGAGGCCGTACCCAGAGGTAGCAGCTCAAGCCCCTTAAAAGGGCTTCGCCACCTTTCCCCAACACACTCTCACCATCACTCCCTCACAGACCCTCAACTAAGTCAGTCCAGCGCGGTCTCCCACCTGCAAGGGCTGACAGCAATAATGGAATTATGCAACTGGAATAGGGTGCTTCTACAACTTTTACACATCCTATTTTGTTCTTGCACAGTCAACTTTTAGGCTAGGTTCACACCTATTCCTTTTTTTTTTTTTTTTAAGGCGTTTTTCAGATATGCACTACATTCCATTTAACATGGTTTCCTATGGAACATGTTTACATCTATGCTTTTTGGAAAGGGTCAGGGACTTTTTTCCTGCAGCAGATTGTGTTTTACTTGTAATAGACTTCAATGGACACACACCAAAATTGCAAGTGTTGCGTTTATTGCATTTTTGCATGAGGGTCCCACCCAATCCATACCAGGCCCTTCAGGTCTGTTACGGATTTCAAGGGTAACCCCACACACTTTTTTTTTTGGTGTGGGATTTTACCCCCAAAATCCATATCAGACCCTTATCTGTCCAGAAAAAAAAGGGGGGGAGGGAGCGCCCCCCCTGAACCATACCAGGCCATATGCCCTCAACATGGGGGAGGTGCTTTCGGGCAGGGGGGCTCTGCCCTCCCCCAAAGCACCTTGGCTTTATGTTGGAGGCAAGGGCCTTGTCAGGTCACCTTGAGGCTAGGTGACAGATGCACTCTGTAGGGGTCAGAAGTGCACCGCTAAGGTAGTGGACCCTAGGACGGACTGCTGCGGATTGAACCTTGGGGAGGTTCAGGAAGCAGGTCTACTGGATCACTGACACAGATCCCACTGGGAGCTAGAGCATAGATTCCCCAGGGTGCGGAGTCTAAGAGCCAGCAGGTGTTCACCAGAGCCTCTAGTGGTGAGGATGGACTGCGCTGCAGTCTGGCTCCAGGTCGCGGCCCCCAGGGTCTCACAGCTCACACTCACGGTAGACTACAGGAGCAGAGGAAGGAGGCAGCAGGCTGAAACAACAAGGAAAGTAATGGACAAGCCAAGGTCGGGGCCACAAGCAGACAAGGACAACAGAGTTCACGCCAAGGTTCAGGGTCACAGGCAAACAGGGATGGTCGGGGACACGCCAAAGGTCAGGGTCACGAGCAGACAGGAATAGTTAAGAACAGGCCAAAGTCTGTAACTGGAATCAGACGTAGGAAACACAGCAAGTACACACGAAAGCTAACACACAATGGTTGATCAGCACTGCTGGCTTGCAGTGCACAGGTTAATATAGGGTTCCCTGATAGGGCCTGGGGTGGGGCCATGCTTAGAGGAGAGGTTATAAAACCAGTCAGGTGAGAGGCAGCTGGTCTTTAGAGATGAACACATGGAGACAGGTAAGCTGACAAACAAACTCTATTGCATAACCATGACAGGCCTCTTCTGGGGGTCTGCGGGTGGGAGCTTATGGGCATCTGTAAGCCCCCAGATCCCAGCCCCCCTATGTGAAGGAGTATGGGGTATATTTTACCCGTACTGAAATCACCCAAGAAAAAATGTCAAAAATAAGCAGTGACAGCTTTTGACAATTCCTTTATTAAAAAACAAACAAAAACAATGTCCCAAAAACAATCCATCAACTTGGGTACATCTAGCCTGCTGAATTCACTTGCGATTATCGCTAGCAGTCGCTATAGCTGCCTCCTCCTTCAGGCAAACCCCCCCCCCCTCTAAAGGTGAAAATGTATACTGTCTGGACGGAACAAAACAAAAAACAGCCACTCAGTATGGAGACTGGGCGTGGCTAGTGGCCCAATCAACAGGGCAATACTGGCCGGCTTTTATAGCTGCAATCCAATCTCCAACATGTATAGCTGTCATAGCATGGCACAAGTGTACCTATAGCACAGCGAGCAATGAACTAAAAAGTATGTAAAATAGAATAAAGGAAAATAGGTATGATTACAGAAAATCCTTAAAAATTATAAAAAATGTTATCTGATCCGAGTGAATCCCTGCATAGTAAACACGTCTATGATAGTATTTTATAATAAATGGTAAAAAATCAATTAATAACCATATAAAAGATGACTTCAAATAAAATAACCTATTATGATCACTACAGCATAACATCTGGAACCTTTCAGCCCGGGAGTCGCAAGGAGAGATAGATTCCAACACCCAGACTTTTAACCCTTCAGTGGATTTATTATGGACATGAAGGAAGTGCCTAGGGACACTATGTTCATCTGATCCCTTTTCAATAAGTCTCAGAAGGTTGCCTGAATTGGGCCCTTGCTGTCCGAATAGTGCGGCCTACATATAGGAGGCCACAGGGACAAGTCAAACAATATATAACAAATTCTGTTGAGCAACTGTAGAATTGCTGGATATGATACCTTTTACTTGAATTATCTTTAAAACTCTTCCGGTGGTGCTGGACGAACCAGCACATTTTACATCTGATTTTTTTACACTGAAACATACCCATCAGATTGCAAAAGGTGGTTAATGTTCTGACTGAAGTGGTACAGTGAGGAATCTTACTTGGGGCTACCAGATTTTTCACACTTCTAGCTTTGTTAAGTCCCACCCCATTGCTTCCCCCTTTTTTTTGCACTGACAGGGATGGAAATACATGGCCTTACCAGGCCATGGCTTCACTCAAAGTCCCAAACACCCTCCTCCTTTTTAATATTCAACATGTATAGCTGTAATAGCATGGCACAAGTGTACCTATAGCACAACAGGCAACAAGCTAAAAATATGTAAAAAAGAATAAAGGAAAAAAATAGGCATGATTATAGAAAATCCTTAAAAATGATAAAAAAAAGTCATCTGATCTGAGTGAACAGCTGCACAGTAAACACGTCTATGATAGTATTTTATAATAAATGGCAAAAAATCAATTAATAACTATATAAAAGGTGACTTCAAATAGAAAACTATTGTGATCACTACATGAATAATTACACTAAATTATAAATTCATTGAAATACACACCAGGTAATAATTCCTATCAGCATATCTAAAGGACAAAGGATATATAAAACAGACTAAATTTATAAATAAGAACAAATCATGGCGGGGGGGGGGGGGTCTTGGTGGAAAAAAAAAAAGGAAGGGAAGAGGGAAGAGGGGAAATACTGTTAGTTGCAAGTTGATCATTCAAGGCACCGTAGAATTTGTGGACTTCCATCTCCTCATTCAAACCCCCAGGCGCCAGAGAATTCAAGATAAATTAATTAATCCTACGGCATGACCTCTGGAACCTTTCAGCCCGGGAGTCACAAGGAGGGATAAATTCCAACGCCCAGACTTTTAATCCTTCGGTGGATTTATTATGGACATGAAGGAAGTGCCTGGGGACACTATGTACATCTGATCCCTTTTCATTAAGTCTCTGATGTTGCCCGAATTTAGCCCTTGCTGTCCAAATAGTGCAGCCTACATATAGCAGGCCACAGGGACAAGTCAAACAATATATAACAATATCTGTTGAGCAACTGTAGAATTGCTTGATATGATGGCTTTTACCTGAATTATCTTTAAAACTCTTCTGGTAGTGCTGGACAACTGGCACATTTTACATCTGATTTTTTTACACTGAAACATACCCGTCAGATTGCAAAAGGTGGTTAATGTTCTGACTGAACTAGTACAGTGAGGAATCCTACTTGGGGCTACCAGATTTTTCACACTTCTAGCTTTGCAATAGATGACCTTTGGTCTCTCAGGCAAAACCATAGCCAACTTCTCCTGTAAAAGAAAACCCCAGTGGTGTCTAATGATGTGTTCCATCTTTTTGTGTTGATTGTGATACTGGGTAATGAACTTGACCTCTGACCTAGTAACAGACGTCAGCTTGTCCCGATTGGTGATGGGGACTTGGCACTCCAAAAAGGCTTTATGAACTAAGTCAGTCATATCCCTTGTCCATAAATGTATTTATTAAGAGTTGCCCTTGTGCCTTGTAGTCACTGTGTAGTATTCAGTTCTTTCTCAGTCTACAAAATTGGCCCTTTGGGATATTATGCTTCCATTTAGGATGGTGGCAGGACGTGAAATGGAGATACAAATTTCCCGCTGATGGCTTGAAATGTGTCTTAGACACAATCCAGGCCTCCTCATGGGATAATTCGAGGTCCAAAAACATATACATGATTTTTGTATATAAAAAAAGAGAACAGAAAGGGGCAGGACTTTAAATGAAGCATGTGCGGGATGAGGTTATGATTATTTTGATGGTGGGCATATCAATAGTACATTTTATATACGCATATTTGCTTCATAAATAACTTTATATTCTTCTAATAATTCAACACTATACACATACATAAATACCAGTTTGGTGAAATTTATTCCAATTAGTAATGAGGAAAGACAGGAAGATGTACAAAATAAAAATTGGACATCTCTATTGTATAGCATAAAAATAATGTATGGTTCAAAGCAATGCATATAATTAACAATAAGAATAATTAACAAAAATTACAGTACACAGGCAGAAAACAGTAGGTGCAATATGATACAAGCTCTTAGGACACATAATTGAAACACGTTATCGTTTGTATTGTATTGTGTCTCTGCAAAGACATAAGTAAATTTCAAATTGATCCAATGCATCCACACACATAAAAACTGCAAGCAGGAATCAGAGTCCCAGAAGGTACTTACGGGATGTCCATGTACTGTCGGCACGGAAGTTAGGCCACACGCGCCCCCAATCATGGGAAACTCTCCCCCCACGGGGACTGAGATAGGGTACTTCAGGGCGGGTTGCCAAAACAGGACACGCCCAGGGTGGACAGGCATCAAGCAGGAATTGATGTGTAGACGTAAGGTCAATTGCCGGTGGTGGCTGTAAAATAGTGAGGTTTTAAACTGAGGGTGTGTGACACTAATTGTGGGAGAATAGTGAGGGAATGAATGAAAGGAAAAGGGGCAAATGACTAAAAACTAAAAGTGACCAATAAGGCACATAAAAAACACATTCAATAGACAGCCACCAATGTGAACAAGAGAGTAAAGAGATGGGTGCGTGGGGGGAACATAACAGGCTATGTGAAAGAGGATTACCTTAATTGAACCATGGAGCGTGTGATAGGTGTTGTTCTGTGAGAAAATGCTAGCCAAATGCCTGAACCAACCAGGGATGGCACCCATATATAGGAACCCCATCAATTAGTAATGGGGAAAGTCATTCCCACTCACTTCTCTCTTAAATATTACATATACATGAGTAAACGAGATGCCCATGTTATTGTTACAGTACTTGGCAAAATGGGAAATGGAACAGGGAGGACTATCCCATATAACGATCATGTCATCGATATATCTTAGAAGACAATCTGAGATGCAAAGGTGTTACTTCTCCAGATGCATGACTCCTCCCACCAACCCATGGTGAGATTGGCATAACAAGGTGCAAAGGAAGCACCCATGGCAGTGCCATGCACCTGGAGATGGTAAACCCCGAGATGCTTAAAGTAGTTGTGCTCCAAGCAGAACTGCGTACAAGCCAAGCTGAACTGGGCCTGTAGGTGATGTAGGTTAGGTTTCTGTGCTAAAAAATGCCCTAATGCTGTGAGTCCAACTTCATGCAGGATTGATGTGTACAAGGAAGTCACATCGAGAGAGAGCCTAGTGTAGGAGCTCTCCCATAAGATGGTAGGAACTGAACTATAGGTTGTAAAAAGCAATCTACATATTGGGACAGACCACTCGTAATGCTATCCATAGCTGCAATGGTTGGCCACCCCAGGTGGACAAATGGGATCCTTGTGCACCTTTGGCAAGTGATATACAGTGGGGATGGAAAGTATTCAGACCCTCTTAAATTTTTCACTCTTTGTTATATTGCAGCCATTTGCTAAAATCATTTAAGTTCATTTTTTTTCCTCATTAATGTCCACATAGCACCCCATATTGACAGAAAAACACAGAATTGTTGACATATTTTTGCAGATTAAAAAATAAAAACTGAAATATCTCATGGTCTTAAGTATTCAGACCCTTTGCTCAGTATTTAGTAGAAGCACCCTTTTGATCTAATAAAGCCATGAGTCTTCTTGGGAAAGATGCAACAAGTTTTTCACACCTGGATTTTGGGATCCTCTGCCATTCCTCCTTGCAGATCCTCTCCAGTTCTGTCAGGTTGGATGGTAAACGTTGGTGGACAGCCATTTTTAGGTCTCTCCAGAGATGCTCAATTGGGTTTAAGTCAGGGCTCTGCCATTCAAGAACAGTCATGGAGTTGTTGTAAAGCCACTTTTTCATTATTTAGCTGTGTGTTTAGGGTCATTGTCTTGTTGTAAGGTAAACGTTCAGCCCAGTCTGAGGTCCTGAGCACGCTGGAGAAGGTTTTCGTCCAGGATATCCCTGTACTTGGCTGCATTCATCTTTCCCTCGATTGCAACCAGTCTTCCTGTCCCTGCAGCTGAAAAACACCCCCACAGCATGATGCTGCCACCAACATGCTTCACTGTTGGGACTGTATTGGACAGGTGATGAGCAGTGCCTGGTTTTCTCCACACATACCACTTAGAATTAAGGCCAAAAAGTTCTATCTTGGTCTCATCAGACCAAAGAATCTTATTTCTCACCATCTTGGAGTTCTTCAGGTGTTTTTTAGCAAATTCCATGCGGGCTTTCATGTGTCTTGCACTGAGAAGAGGCTTCCGTCGGGCCACTCTGCCATAAAGCCCCGACTGCTGGAGGGCTGCAGTGATGGTTGACTTTCTACAAACTTTCTCCCATCTCCCGACATCCCCCCCCCCTTATTTGTCCTTATTTATAAATTTAGTCTGTGCATATATCCATCGCCCTTTAAATAAGTCGATAGGAATTATTACCTGGTGTGTATCTCCATGAATTTATAATTAGTGTAATTATTCATGTAGTGATCATAATAGGTTATTTTATTTGAAGTCACCTTTTTATATAGTTATTGATTTGTTACTATTTATTATAAAATACTATCATAGATGTGTTACTTTGCAGCCGTTCACTCGGATCAGATTACATTTTTATTATCATTTTTAGGATTTTTGTAATCATGCCCATTTTCCTTTTTATTCTATCTTATATACTTTTTTAGCTCATAGCCCGCTGTGCTATAGGTACACCTGTGCCATGCTATGACAGCTATACATGTTGGAGATTGGATTGCAGCTATAAAAGCTGCAGTATTACCCTGTTGATCGGGCCACTAGCCACGCCCAGTCTCTCTACTGATTGGCTGTTTTTTGTTTTATTCCGGCCAGACAGTATAAATTTTCCCCCCTAGAGGGGGGTGGGTTTGCTTGAAGGTGGCAGCACCTTAAATGCGTTGCGGCCCACCCGTCCTGATTTGGTCTCTTGCTAGTTCTGCGAGAGCTGGAGACGCTGCTTTTTATATACCTCCATACAGCGGGTCTGAGCTTATCCCCACAGCGGGCTTCTCATCCCTCGTGATGGCTGGTTGCTTGACTAGTAATCCACATCCCCCCCCCCTTGTGTGCAGCTTGCAAGATACTTTTATGTAAGTGTATCTGAATAAAGTGTTACTTGTTTTTACTATCAAACTAACCCAGGTGCTCTCTTTCTGCTGTTTTTGTTTGTGTCTGAGGGAACTCCATTTCCTGCTGAGGAGCTGCCGGTGACTGTGCAATCCCCATCCACTTGTGGATCCAACCATCCTGCGGACTTCTCCTTGATATTCCTTACTATTATGGACTGTATGGACTAATTCTTATTAATACATTTTGGGTATATCTTGTTGCCCCCCCCCCTTATTGATCTCTTATGGTCCACCTTATAGCTGCCAGTGAGCACTGACTCGCACACTACCTGCCAGTTCTGTGATATATCGCTTGTATTCTTCTGATTGGGACTTTTCAACTGCACCTGTCAGTTGTAATGGATAAGATTGATTATTTGCAGAGATATTAGATTTGCTCATTTTCTACATCTTCAATTGTCTCCAAACCCAATCCCCCCCCCACCACCACCACCACCACACACATTTAAAATTTGAATTGTATATCCGTAAATTGTTTTAAAAATGAGAAGATCTACTGACATCAGAAAATCACCAATGGTGGGACATATTTTTCTTAACAAGTATCTAGAGTTGAAATTGACACCCAGAGGTCTTAGAGTGTATAAGTGTTGTTCCTTTCTTGATGTAGACCTTATGAAGGAATGGAGACATTTCTCTGATTTCTGCACTACACAATCGATGAAGGTCATTATCCAGCAGAAGACCAGAACATTTGCCAGATATGTTATGATAGAAGTCTGAGATTGAGACTGTTTATAAGCTTATTAGTGAACACAACTCCTTTTGCCTAATGGATAGGTGGTTTGCTAATCTACTTCATAAAAGAGTTGATAAAGAAAATAAGATTTCGGCCAGGAAAATCAAAACATTAAATAGGGATCTAGAGGATTTTCAAAACAATAGAGTATACACATGGGCGATGGACAGACGTAGGATGAGACAGGTACCTATGGCAGGTTACCGGAATTCATCACCTAGCCATGTCCATCCCCTAAAAAAAACTCTAACCAATAATGGGAACCCCAAGAGCCAATGTCCCAAAGTCCCTCTGAAAGACGATCCAATTCTAGCCACAAATGGAGCCAGCAATAAAAGGTGACACTCCTTCCAACGGTTCAGACAGTAAAGCTACAGCTTAGAACACCATACAGAATATTGTTTTGAGATCCCCCATCTATGGTGAGGAGGTCAACACCCTGGTACCCTCCTGTTCCATTGCGCCCATTAACAATACCATCATTACTTTCTCATCCCACTCCATACAAACCAGCTCCCAGTACTCAGAACCTTGTCACACTTCTCCTGACTTATCTGTTGAGGGCTTACAAGCCATCACAGGAACATTAACCCCCATAGACAACCCTTCTAGTGATAGCATACCAGCCCTGTTGGATGATTTTTTAGTCTGCACCCTACCTCTCTGCCCAGTGGAGAAGACCACAAAAAGAAAAGAAAGAAGAGGCAGACAAGGTGGGAAGCATAAACAAAAAGCACCACAGGGAACTACCTCAGATACCATACAAATATTTAATTTATCATCCCACAGTTTATCCGTGGAGGAAACCTCTAACCTTAAAAAAAAAAAAAAAAAGTTTTAAATTTTCCTCCGTCTAGTTCTTCCAAGCCCTTTGTGCTCTTCGGAGATTTAAATAGTTTTATTCGTAAATTAATGCTAATACTATTATTTTGCATAAAGGATTCCTCTTCCGCTTCTTCTAAACATACCCCTGCACCTCCTTCTCCCACTATCTGTACTAGAGTGTGGAATGAGGAGGATACTAAAATCCATGAGATTCTCAAAGAACTTCAGTGGAACAAATAAATGAGGAATATCTCCCCTACATACCCATGTCATATGCCCCGATTGCACATAGAACTTTCAAACCACCTTCTACTTTTTATCCTTCACATGCGAAAGGTTCTTTTATAGATACATTTTATCATATAACTTTTGCTGAGCTACATCAGTTATGTGTTTCTACCAAGCCTAAATAGGTTTAAACACCATAACCTCAACCCCAGAGAAAGATTGGCCCTAAAAAAGCTTTAGCTAGCAATCATGACCTTATTGTGAAACAGTCAGATAAGGGGGGAGGAGTAGTTATTCAAAAAAGACCTGACTACATCAAAGAGGCTGAAAGACTGTTGTCAGACACCAAAACTTATATCAGACTTCCTAAGGACCTTCTGGATACTTTCAAATCTGAATTAAAATCCCTAGTAGACCAGGCATATAGAGATAGGGTCATCAAATCAGGAGAATATCAATTCTTGTATAAGGAACTTTATAAAACATCCATATTTCTATCACCTGCCAAAGGTGCACAAGGATCCCATTTGTCCACCTGGGGAGGCCAATCATTGCGGCTATGGATAGCATTATGAGCAGTCTGTCCCAATATGTAGATTGCTTTTTGCAACCTATAGTTCAGTCCCTACCATCTTATGTCTGCGATTCCTCCCATCTGTTGGATTCCCTGTCGCACTACACATGGCAGAGCCCCTATACTTGTCTCTCTCTCGATGTGACTTCCTTGTACACATCAATCTCGCATGAAGTTGGACTCAAGGCATTAGGGCATTTTTTAGCACAGGAACCTAACCTACATCACCAACATGCCCAGTTCATCTTGGATTGTATGCAATTCTGCTTGGAGCACAACTACTTTAAGCATCTTGGGGGGTTACTATCTCCAGGTGCATGGCACTGCAATGGGTACTTCCTTTGCACCTTGTTATGTCAATCTCACCATGGATTGGTGGGAGGAGTCATACATCTGGAGAAGTAACCCCTTTGCATCCCAGATTGTCTTCTACAGAAGACATATCGATGTGATCATTATACGGGATGGTCCACCCTCTTCCATTTCCCCTTTTGTCCAGTACTGTAACAATAATAACATGGGCAATTCGTTTACTCATGTACATGATACTCAATTGCTTGTGTTTTTGGACCTCGAATTATCCCAAGCGGAGGGCTGGATTGTGTCTAAGACACATTTCAAGCCTTCAGCTGGAAATTTGTATCTCCATTTTGCGAGCTGCCACCACCCTAAATGGAAGCAGATTACCCCAAAGGGCCAATTTTTGTAGACTGAGAAAGAACTGCACTCTAGACTGACTACAAGGCACAAGGGCAACTCTTAATACATTTATGGACAAGGGATATGACTCTGACGAAGTTCATAAAGCCTTTTTGGAGTGCCAAGCCCCCATCACCAATCGGGACAAGCTGACAACTTCTGTTACTAGATCAGAGGTCAAGTTCATTACCCAGTATAACAATCAACACAAAAAGATGGAACACATCATTAGACACCACTGGGGTTTTCTTTTACAGGAGAAGTTAGCTACGGTTTTGCCTGAGAGAACAAGGGTCATCTACCGCAAAGCTAGTAGTGTGAAAAATCTGGTAGCCCCAAGTAGGATTCCTCACTGTACTAGTTCAGTCAGAACATTAATCACCTTTTGCAATCTGACAGGTATGTTTCAGTGTAAAAAAAATCAGATGTAAAATGTGCCGGTTCATCCAGCACTACCAGAAGAGTTTTAAAGATAATTCAGGTAAAAGCCATCATATCAAGCAATTCTACAGTTGTTCAACAGAATTTGTTATATGTTGTTTGACTTGTCCCTGTGGCCTCCTATATGTAGGCCGCACTATTCGGACAGCATGGGCTCGATTCAGGCAACATCAGAGACTTAATGAAAAGGGATCAGATGAACATAGTGTCCCCAGGCTCTTCCTTCATGTCCATAATAAATCCACCGAAGGGTAAAAGTCTGGGTGTTGGATTTTAACCCTCCTTGTGACTCCCGGGCTGAAAGGTTCCAGAGGTTATGCCATAGGATTAATTAATTTATCTTGAATTCTCTGGCACCTGGGGGTTTGAATGAGGAGATGGAAGTCAACAAATTCTGTGAAGCCTTGAATGATCAACTTGCAACTTTTTTTTTTTTCTTGTACCAAGACCCCCCCCCCCATGTTTTGTTCTTATTTATAAATTTAGTCTCTTTTATATATCCTTTGCCCTTTAGATATGCTGATACAAATTATTACCTGGTGTGTATCTCAGTGAATTTATGATTAGTGTAATTATTCATGTAGTGATCATAATAGTTTTTTATTTGAAGTCACCTTTTATATAGTTATTGATTTTTCGCCATTTATTATAAAGTACTATCATAGACGTGTTTACTATTAACTGTTCACTCGGATCAGATGACTTTTTTTTATCATTTTTAAGGATTTTAGCTTGTTGCCTGTTGTGCTATAGGTACACTTGTGCCATGCTATGACAGCTATACATGTTGAAAATAAAAAAGGAGGAGGGTGTTTGGTACTTTGAGTGAAGCCGTGGCCTGGTAAGGCCATGTATTTCCATCCCTGTCAATGCAAAAAAAGGGGGAAGCAAGGGGGAGGAACTTAACATGAAGCACGTGGTTGCAATTGGATACATTGGTGAACATATAAAATGTTTATGAATTCATATACACACATTTAATACTGGTATCATTTAAAAAATGGTTTAACATAATAACATCTGTATCACATGACATTTGCAAAATAAAATTCCATAGTCCAAAATTTCATAAATGTACACATACATATGTTAGTGTATTGCCTGCATGACCTATGGCCTCACTGATCCTGTGCAAGTGAGTATGACATAATAACATAGGTTTCTAAGATATACAAAAATTAAAACATGGCATCTATTAGCTCTACGCGTTTTATGGCTTTGAGCCACTCATCAGGAGCAAAGCGTGTGATGTATCTGTAATTAAAGAATATATATATATATATATATATATATATATATATATATATATATATATATATATATATATATACATATACATATACATATATACATATATATCCGTGCATTGACAGTATAATGCTGAGAATTGTGAGCCACCTTAGTACATCATTGCCGGGTGCTGTGGTGGACAGCTAAGCAATGGCGACCAAAGCAGACGCCAACCAGGCCAAGCATGGAACTGAAAGGCACTCCTGGGGAAATGGTAAGTTAGCCAAACATTTGGGGTCTCTGTGGGAAATATGAAATGAATTAGGAACTGGGTTGGAAACCCGTGCTGGTGAAGAGGGTAATGGGTGTGTAAGTGAAAGCTGGCAGCACTAGGGCTAAGTAGAGGGTGAAATGAGAATAAGAGAGGGAAAGAGAAGAAAGTTGCCCTCCAAAACAATTGGGAAGGAGTGAAAACCAAGAGAAAGGTGACTTGTGAGTGCAAAAAGTACCTGGTGCTGAAGGAGGACCAAAATCCAAGGTGATACATGGGAGTTGTTTTTCAGGGCAACTTTCTTCACTTTCCCTCACAGTAGATTGGTTGCCATGGCTGAGCTGTCCACCACAGCTCCCGGCAATGATGTCCTCGTGTGGCTTACAATTCTCAGCATTATACTATCAATGCATGGACTACAGTAAGTAAATATGCACTTTGGGGGAGTCCTTTTCACCCTATCCTTGTCCATGTTGGTACATGTCAGATTATTCAGATATTAAATATATATTTCAATTGCAGATAAATCACGCACTTGCTCCTGATGAGTGGCTCAAAGCCACGAGACGCGTAGAGCTAAAAGATGCCGTGTTTTCATTTTTGTATATCTTGGAATCCTATGTTATTATGTCATACTCACACTCACAGGATCGGTGAGGCCATAGGTCATGCAGGCAATACTCTAACATATGTATGTGTACATTTATGAAATTTTGGTGAACTATGGAATTTTATTTTGCAAATGTCATGTGATACAGATGTTATTGTGTTAAACCATTTTTTAAATGATACCAGTATTATATGTATTTGAAGTAATAAACATTTTGTATGTTCACTAATTTACCCAATTGCAACCACATGCTTCATGTAAAGTCCCACCCCCTTGCTTCCCCCCTTTTATACATGTTGGAGATAAAAGCCGGCCAGTATTGCCTTGTTGATCAGGCCACTAGCCAAGCCCAGTCTCTATACTGATTGGCTGTTTTTTGTTTTATTCCGTCCAGACAGTATAAATTTTCCAGTCTAGAGGGGGGTGGGTTTGCCTGAAGGAGGCGGTGCCTCAGAAACATGTTGTGCCCCTGTCCTGATTTGGTCTCTTGCTAGCTTTGTGAGAGTGGGTGTGAGAGCTGGAGATGCTGCTGGTTATAAACCTCCATAAGGCGGGTCTGAGCTTATCCCCACAGCAGTCTTCTCATCCCTTGTGATAGGTGGCTGCTTGATTGGTAATCCACACCCCCCGTGTGCAGCTTGCAAGATTCTGTAACTGTATCTGAATAAAGTGTTACTTCTTCTTGATATTCCTTACTACTATGGTCTGTATGGACCAATTCTTAAGAATTCATTTTGGGTATGTCTTGTTGTTTTCTCCCCCCCCCGTTATTGATCGCTTATGATCCACCCTATAGCTGTCAGTGAGCTCTGAATCACACACTACTTGCCAGTTCTGTGTAATATATTGCCTGAATTCATCTACAAGGTGAATACCTTTGCTTGTCTTTCTTGTCACTGACAGGACTATTTTATTTATTTTATTTTTTACAATCTAGTTTGTTCCGGACCCCTTTCTGAGAAGAGACTTTATTCTTTGACCAAGTTCTGCTACCAACCAGTCATTCTACCTCACAATTTTTTTCTGGTCTATGGGTGTCCTCTATAAAGCATTTATTTTTCACTGAGCATATGAGCACTCATGTGTGGGAAAATCTTGGCTACTTTATTCAGGCATGGCAACTTCATATAAGAGAGTGCTTTTGATACTGCCCGTTGCTTAGAGACTACAGCCAACCTCATGTATGTTTGTTTTTTCAGAAACATGCCTGTATCTACTACAGCACCTCCCTATTTAGAGGCCCCTCCTACGCGCTTCGGATGCTTTTTTTTTTTTCACTTGTTTAAACTAGTATCTTTAAATTTACAAATGTGATATGTGATCTGAATCGCATGGCTCTGCATTATTCAGATATTTTTCTACTGTGAGAATATAATTGGTTTATGGTTGGTTGGTTGTTCAAAGTAAGTACTATCCTTCTCAATCTAACTACTGATTACATCAGCAGAACAGATGTCATCTCCTTCTTGGTTAATGAATACATTATTCCAACTAATTATTGTGTATAAGCTTTAGTATATGTTATTATTTTTCATATATTAGGTTCTGTTTGGTACTTGGTATACCTTTTAATATACAGTATTACTTTCAGAATTACTATGATACTAGTTTGCTCAAACTGACTTTGTACTTTATTGGATACAGTGTCAGAGGTATAACAGAAACTTTGTTTGCCAGTACCGGCATTTCCCTGTACGCCTGCGTGGCAGAATGGCTGAATCCGTCCAGTGTTCCATGCATCCCTACTAAAACCAGTAGTTCCCAATTCTTTTTCAGGAAGGGAGGAACCTCCACCTCCACCAGTGGAGGTAGAGAGTGAAGAAGAATTTGAGGTGGAAGCAATTACGGACTGTAGAAAGAGGGGTAGGCAGACTCAGTATCTGGTGAAATGGAAAGGGTACCCACCGGAAGATAACTCCTGGGAACCTGCCAGTAATATACACGCAGCTCGTTTGGTTCAGAATTTTCACAGGCGACACCCAGGGATATTAGCCAGGTTGGGCATCCGGAGGCTGCCCCTCGGGGGGGGGGCACTGTCAGAGGAATAACAGAAACTTTGTTTGCCAGTACCGGCATTTCCCTGTACGCCTGCGTGGCAGAATGGCTAATAGGCGTATGCGGGTATGCGATTCAGCAGACCGCATCACGGCGTAACGGCACACATAGACGTGCAAGTCAGCGGACGGCGAAACGGCGTAAGCACGTACGCATCTTAGCCGCACACGTGGGTTCCCCTATTAGCCCTATAAAAGGCAGCCCAGCTCTCTGGCTTATTGCTGGTTTGTCATTTCAGCTTCTGTGTTCCTGTTCCTTGTTCTGCTATTGACTCCTGCCTGTTGTGACCCGGATTTCCTTGACCATCCTTGAACTTCTCCTGCACCTTGACCTCGGCTTGCTTAACGGATTTCTCTTCAGTCTGCTCCAGTGTTTGACCCCCGGCTTCTCTTTAAAGACTTCGCTACTGCCTGCTCCAGTGTTTGACCCCTGGCCTGTCTTGGACTCTCCTATTGATTGATTCCTGTGTATGACCTTGGCTTGTTTAAACGGACTTCCTTCCTACCGGCTTGCTGTGTTTGACCCCCTGGCTTCTCTACATACTTTGTTCCAGTTATCTACTTCAGGACCAAGGTCTTGGAGCCCCAGTCTGATTCCTCTGCTGATCACCGTCCGGGTGTACCCTGCACGGACTACTACCAGACAGAAGTTCAACACACAGGCTCCTACTAGTGCCTGGCGACCCGTGCCTCTCTGTGCCCGATACCCTCTGTGCCACCTCCAGGGGTATAGCGCACTCAGCTGCAAGGGGAGCCGCTCTCAGCATCTCGGCCCTGGTGAGTACCCTGACATACAGAGCCTCAGTGCTTGTGAGTTATGTTGCTGGACCGATAAATGTTCTATCTTTTACATGTTTTTTCTTCTTACTGCTATGGAGCTGTTGACACCCATCCTTTTTATGACATATTTCATTTTCATAATTAGTATTTGTAATAGGTATGTTTGTGTGTCCTTGCTGTTGTAGAGTTGGGCCCTCCCACTACCCAACAAGAGTTGTAGAACGTTTTGCTAGTACACTTGCTACTCAATTGGTTTAGGTATCGAAGGTGTTCTTTTATTATCCTCCTCTTATTTTTAGGATTACTTTAAAGACCACCTATACTAGTTTCTGAGACTATAGGTCAGGGGTCTTCAAACTACGGCCCTCCAGTTGTTCAGGAACTACAATTCCCATCATGCCTAGTAGGGTTGACCCGATACCACTTTTCTAGGACCGAGTACAAGTACCGATACTTTTTTCAAGTACTCGCCGATACCGATTACCGATACTTTTTTTTTAATGTCACGTGACAGTGTTTTTTTTTCATTTATTTTTATTTTTTTAACAGTGCTTGCTTTTTTTTGGGGGGGGGGGGGGGACGGGGTGAACGTTGTATGTGTGTGTTATTTTTTTTTTTTACAATTTTTTTTTTTTACAATAATATTTCTTTTATTCTTTATTGTTGTTGTTTTTTTTTTTAATCAGCCCTTTTGGGGGGCTTTGGTGAGATATCAGGGGTCTTAACAGAGCTCTGATATCTCCCCCTTGAGACAGAGAGAGAGACAGAGGATAGAGATTCCCCAGTCCCTTTCTCTGCAGCGTCAGCTGCACTGAGAATGAATGGAGAGAAGACCGCAGCTTCTCTCCATTCATAAACTGACACATCGTAATCACATAAGATTACAATGTTTCAGTTATGTGAATGGACAGAGTCAGCTGACTCTATCCATACACAAAGGAAGGAGGACGGAGGAACTGAGGGGGAGAACGGAGGGGACAGATAAGGAGAGCAGAACGGAGGGGACAGATAAGAGCATAACGGAGGGGACAGATGAGAGCAGAACGGAGGGGACAGATGAGAGCAGAACGGAGGGGACAGATAAGAGCAGAACGGAGGGGACAGATAAGAGCAGAACGGAGGGGACAGATAAGAGCAGAACGGAGGGGACAGCTGAGAGGGACAGATAAGAGCAGAACAGAGGGGACAGATAAGAGCAGACCGGAGGGGACAGCTGAGAGGGACAGATAAGAGCAGAACGGAGGGGACAGCTGAGAGGGACAGATAAGGAGAGAGGAACGGAGGAGGACAGCGGAGAGGCACAGAGGAAAGGAGGGGGCATGGAGGAGGATGCAGTGACAATCAGCTGTGAGCGATCACCGCTGTATGTCACTAAGCAGCTGAAAGCCGGCGGGGGGAGAATCTTGTAACTCCCCCATGCGCCGATCACAGCTGACAGTCAAGGTATCGGGGGAGGCATCGGGAGCATTTGCCCGAGTACAAGTACTTGGGCAAATGCTCGGTATCGGTGCCGATACTAGTATCGGTATCGGGACAACCCTAATGCCTAGTCATGTCTGTGAATGTCAGAGTTTTACAATGCCTCATGGGACGTGTAGTTCTGCAACAGCTGGAGGGCCCTAGTTTGAGGATCCCTGCTATAGGTCATCAACGAGTATGTCTCTAACTTCCTATCCTGTAAATCCTGGCTTCAATCTAGGAATTAAAAAAAATAATATTTCTTAAACACAAGCATCCGGTAGGCATTCATCTTCAGTTGACCATTATTCTGTATAAAATGTACTTTGTATAATGTATAAACATTTTTCTTCAAAATACATACAGGTATGTCTTATTGACATGCGATTTTATTTATGGCAATTTTCAAGCATAATCATTTACAATTGTTGTTTCTCTTATTATATATAATATATATATATATATTATAAACTCCTGAAGAAGCTCTTCTGAGCGAAACATGTAGAGTAAGAAGTGGTTGTACATGTTAAGAGATAATATGTGCTTCTTGTAAATGTTTATTGCGATTTTAAAGAATTAGATAGCATTTTTATATTTTTCTATTCTGACTAATATATCCTTTGGTACCTTAAAAGTCCCGCCTGTCCTTTCTTTATTTACTTTGTTGGGGTGCGGTACCGAACCTTGATCTCTCATCACCCAGTTCCCAAATATTTAATGTCTCTAACTTTGCTTACTCCTTACTTGAGAAATATCCTACTCTTAATCTCAAATTCAGAGCACTGAACACGCCTGGGAAAAGATCAACCTTAATAAGAGAACTTACTCTAGAAGACTCGCTTTAAATCACACAATATCCCCAAATTGACGAATAACTATTTTACGAAAGCTTTCCACGCAACAAATCCTCTTGCCAAAATTAAGGGAGTCTCCATATTAGTAAGTAAGGAGTCGACCCTCTCTGTGACTGATTAGTTTATAGATCCAGATGGAAGGTGTTTTTTTTGTTTTGTTTTTTTTTAAAGGAACTCTAACTCTAAAAGGCCAATCTCTCACACTAGCTAAGGTTCACTTTCCGAAATCAGCGCATATTTCTGTCAATACACTGCAGACAAGCTAAAATGGCTTGCTATGGGATGCCTGCAACTGTCACGTCCCCCTTAAAGTGGAAGTAAACCCATAAAATGTGCCGGAAATGTAACCCTCCCATTGGTTGTGCTCTCAACCAAACTGTCAAACGGCTGGTGTCATAACTGATCACATGTGCAGCATCATGGCAGTTGTAGAGGCTAAGATGGCAGCTTCCTTGGCTGAAAACGATAGGAGGGTTTACTTGCACTTTAATCCTTTAAGATAACTCCTCTGTCAATACTTGTGTTACTTACAAAGTACTTAAAAGAATCAAATCACTGCTGAGATCTTTAACATAGATTTTTGGAGAACCTTAAATCTCACAGAAATTTTCTTTCTATTCAACGTCACATAATTTTTACTCAACTACCGTAGATTATTTCTCAAAGGGCTCTTCCTTCCTGTTTTAATAGATGCCTGGATAGGAATTCAATATTTTTCTGACCATGCCCCAATTTCAATTACACTAAAGCCTTTAAAACACCAGCCTAAGATGTGTAATTGGATTAAACCCCTCCTTATTGACAGACCCTACCATCTTTGAACACACGATGGAAGTTATTAGGCTTGATTCACACCAATGTGTTTGATGCTTTTTGCATTTTGCAGAAATGCAGGGATTTTTTTTTAACATGGGTCCCTATGGAACACATTCACATCAATTAATTTTTGTGCCTCTGCATTTTTGGAAAGGGTCGGGGACTTTTCTTCCCGCAAAATGGAACGTTTTGCATGTAATAGACTTCAAATGGACCCACATCCAAAATTCAAGTACTGCGTTTTTGCCGCAATTTGCGTTGTCTTTTTTTTTTTTATATTCACTGTATATAGCTGGTTGCTAAGGAGTGGGTTGGGAAGCCGGCAGCCGCGTTCTTGGCAATGGACGAGTCATCAGCTGTCAGCGGGTTTTGTCGCTGAATGTTAAAAAAAAAAAATTAATGAAAAAAAAATAAAACGTGGGGTCCCCCCCCCGTCCATACCAGGCCCTTCTGTCTGGTATGGATTTGAAGGGGACACCCCACACCAAAATTAAAAAAAAAAAATACCTCCCCCCTCCTGAACCATACCAGACCGCATGCCCTCAACATGGGATGGTGGGAGCTTTGGGGCGGGGGGGGCTCTGCCCCCCACCCCAAAGCACCTTACCCCATGTTGATGGGGACAAGAGCCTCTTCCTGACAACCCTGGCCGGCGGTTGTCCGGGTCTGCAGGCGGGGGGGCTTATCGGAATCTGGAAGCCCCCAGATCCCGACCCCCCATGTGAATGGGTATCGGGTACAGGGTACATCGTACACCTACCCAGTCACCAAAAATGCAGTGAAATGTAAAAAAAAAAAACCCAAGAGCTGGTTTTTGACAAGTCCTTTATTAAAAAAAAAAAAATAGCTCTGTCTTCTCCCCAAGCCGTCTTCTCCCGCCGCCTTCTCCCGGTGCCATCTTCTCCTGCCACCGTCTCTCCCGGTGAGGTCTTCTCTCGCGCCGCTGTCTTCTTCCTCGCCGCCGGTTACTGCTGGAAAAAAGACGCTCTTCTCCTGATGCTGTCTTCCTTCGTTGTGACTCCCCCTACTGTCTGACATCTCTTATGTAGCCTTGTGACGTCACAAGGGACTGGCTCTCCATGTGACATCATCAGATGGCCACGCCCCATGGCTACATAAGAGATTGCAGACAGAGGGAGATGTCACAACAAAGGAAGATAGCATCAGGAGCAGAGTGTCTTTTTGTTTTCAGTGGGTAACCAGTGGCAAGGAAAAAGACAGCGGTGTGGGAGAAGACGGCACCGGGAGAGACAGCGGTGGGAGAAGATGGCTCGGGGAGAAGACAGGGCTATTTCTTTAATAAAGCACTTGTCAAAAACCGGCTCTTGCATTTCACTGCTTTTTGGTGAATGGGTAGGGGTATGATGTACCCCTACCCATTCATATAGGGGGGCAGGATCTGGGGGCCCCCTTGTTAAAGGGGGGCTTCCAGATTCTGACAAGCCCCCCACCCGCAGACCCAGAAAACCACCAGCTAGGGTTGTTGGGAAAAGGCCCTTGTCCCCATCAACATGGGGGCAAGGTACTTTGGAGTGGGGGGGCACAGAGCCCCTCCTGCCCCAAAGCACCCACCGTCCCATGTTGAGGACATGCGGTCTGGTATGGTTCAGGGGGGGCGTGCTCGCTTGTCCCCTGCCTTTCCTGACCTGCCAGGCTACATTTTTGGAACGGGTCACTAGTGTGAATGGAGCCTAAGGGGGACTGGTGAATCAGGGGATCACTCGGTGGAAAGGGGCTTTGAGGAGGAGGGGTTAGAAGGAGGAGGGGTTAGAAGGAGCAGGAGGAGGTGGAGAGGACAGCTTTGGCACCATCACCAGTAGCTGTAGGGGCACAGGGTGGCTGAACAAGTTTAGTGATGTCCTGTCCTGCATCCTAGGTGCCAGCAGAGTCACCTAAAGGCCATAAATTATATATATCTCCCCTGCCCATACTTGATAGACTAGGTGTCTGTGGTCATGTGGACATTTCTGCTGACCGCATGGTCCAGCAACTTGGAAAGATTGCCTTTCAAGTAATTAGGAAAGGCAGGGATGGCCTTATGGACAAAGAAATGGCAGCCAGGAACCTGCCACTATGGTTCAGCACAAGCTGCAAACTCCCAAACAGGTGCAGAATCCACCACTTGGCCAAGCAGATATTTAGATGCTGGGCACAGGGGTGGCATTGGTATATATTTTTTTCTCTAGCAGCAAAACTTTTCTGCTCAATGCTACAGCTGCTGGGGTGGGGTTGGTAGAATCAAAGCAAGGTTTCAGCCTGCAGTTTCCCCTACTCTCTGTGGCCCCATGCAGGTGCTCTTCCCCATTGGCTATAGGCTAGACCTCTGACACTCTGATATCCCTCTCGCTGGAGGCTGCTTGGAAAAAAATCATGTATACTGGAGGTGGAAAGGAAGGTGATGGAAGGAGAATGTTTGTTTGTGATGAAGTGCATTTTGGTGCCAATTCCATTGAGTTGAATAGTGAGAGGTCAGATGGCTCTTCATAAACATGGTACCCAAATGGCCAATGATATTGCCATGCTTGATACACTTAAAGCGTTTGTTAACCCAAAGAAGAATATGCTACTCCTGTCCCTTTAATGTGAAAGCTGCAGCTTGGTGCTTTTTTGCCTTACTTTGAATCTCTTACAATATCTGTTTGATCCTGCCAGCTCCTGTCTTCCCCCCTGAGAACAGACCACAATTATCATGGCTGCTGAGCCAAGATATTGTGGTCTAAATGCATGTCTGCATTATCCGCAGGTCTCCTCTCCCTATTTTCAGCTCCCCCCTCCTCCCCCTCCCTCTGCCTGTCAACATGTAGCCTGGAGTGAGAAAGGACAATCTCCTACACTCCCAGCCATGCCCCTCTCCTCTCCTCCCTCCTCTCCCCTCCCCTCTCATAAACACCGCAATGATGGCCAAAGGGAGGATGATAAGAGATTTCTCTTCTGACGTATCTTGCATACATCAGAAGGAATCTGTGTCCCTACTCCGCTCTCTCGGCTCAGATATGGAGATGCAATAGGACAAGTGACAGAGCTAAAAAAATGCTAATAAAAGGTATTTACACACAAAAAAAAAAGGTTAATGCTGCAATGCTTTGGGAACCATGTACTGTGTGCCTGACTAATTGGGGGCAATTGGGTTAACAACCACTTTAAGGCAGAGACTGCAAATAACAATCGTGCAGTCTGCTGCACATGTGTTAAAAAGGCTCATGCAGGCAAACTCTGGGGAGTGAACCAGGGGAACAAAAGTGCCCTATACCAGAGAAGCTCTGCTATCCAATGGAACATGATAGCTTCTCTCTCCAGTTCTCTGTGAACTGCCCCTGGATGACATTCTGCCTCCCTGGAGTTGTTTCTCTCTCTTTCCTTTTCTGCTCTATAGGGCACCCAGGTATGATCAGAGACCTTATCACCCTCCCTTCAACCTCATCAATGGAGCCAAGTTTGCAGTATTCTTCTGCTCCAAGAACATCGCTGCCAATTGGTTCTACCTGCATGGCATCCACTCCCTCCAGGCTCACAATACTCTTCTCCTCATCCTCGGAACCCAATAATTGCTGCTCATCCTCTATGCTCAAATAATTCAGCAGACTCTTCCATCAGTTGGTGGGGCAACAGAAGGAGTACCTGTGGATCAGGATTCAGAATAGGGCAGTTTGGCAGCTACTGTGGACTGCAAGCTAGTCTGTACCTGGGTGACAAAGGAGCAGAATAATGAAGGCTTGGTTAGCCACTCCACCACCTCCTCAGCGTTCTCTGGCTGCACAGCACCTTAAAGAAATGGCAAGCATGCCCTGAGGATGATGCATCATGTCCATGACCACCACTTTGGCCTGTGGACACAAAGGCTGCTTGCCCACTTATAGCTGCATTGCTACTTCTGCCACTCCCTGAATGCCTGTCAAACAATGATAATATGGGGCTTACACCCTACTTGTATTTGCAGCTATTAGAAGAACTGTAGGGGGGGGGGGCATTGTAAACTGTGGTGCTTGGGTGGACAAAACAGCACCTCAAATCGGTAGAGCTTCGCTGAAAAAAAAAAAAGAGCATCTGTTGTGATGACCCCCGACAGATTCAAGTCTTTTATAAATACATAAAAGACCCTAACAAAATGAAACCCAAATAAAATAAAGCTCAAATGCAAAGAACATAAAAAAACACTAGAAGTAATATAAAACATTTTTTTACTTAAGATAATAAAGAAAGGAAAAATAACTGCTATTAAAGTAGCACCCCAAATTCACAATCTGTTAAACTCCCTAAACTCCCACACACTGAAAAGGGCTGATGGGAGAGAGTTTGGTCAGTTTCCATACTCCAGGACTAATACAGTCAGTGTCATGGACCAGGTGCTTTCTCTCTGTCATAAAAATTAGGATGGGATTCTTTGAGGCAAAAAGTTTCTGAAACTGCAATCTAATCTTCACCAAACAAGTCTAACCTTTTCTGAGGGAAACTGCCAAATGGCAGCCCTTAGTTTGCCCAACTGGAAACTGCTAACATGCATATGGATAACCAAAACAAATTAAAAAGGTAAGAAGTCAAAGAAAGAGGGCAGATAGTTAACCAGAGGAGCCAAACAGAATTTACATATACCATACATAAAAAAAAAGTATTGGGAGGCATGCCTTTATACACACATGAACTTTAATGGCATCCCAGTCTTAGTCCATGTCTATATGGACCGTGCAGTCCTAAACCTTGTGGATAGCCTTCCCAGAAGAGTTGAAGCTGGTATAGCTGCAAAGGGTGGGCCAACTCAATATTGAACCCTACGGACTAAGACTGGAATGCCATTAAAGTTCATGTACGTGTAAAGGCAGGTGTCCCAATACTTTTGGTAATATAGTGTATTTATTCAATAGCAATAATTCTAACAAGAGATGAATACGCAATTGAAAACCCTCTCTTTTGGTAATTCAGCCAAGGAGACCCAATTTTAATCTCCACCCAGTTAATATTTGCTTCACCCAGTTTAATACTGGACTGGTAAAACAGTGGTCAGAAAGACCATTTACCAGTTTGTAGCAACAGGCCGCCCAACAGGAAGCCTGTGCTCTGAGGGAGCCAAGCATTCTTCCCGCTGTGAGACTTGCCGGCTTTAATGGGGATCCTGGGGCTTATGGGGCAGGAATAACTGACTCACGATGTGATATTAGCAACTTAAAAATGAAGTTGTAGACTTTCTTCTTAGGACCTATCCTGATGAGCAAGTACCGTATATACTCGAGTATAAGCCGAGTTTTTCATCACATTTTTTTGTGCTGAAAATGCCCCCCTCGGCTCATACTAGAGTCTCACTGTCCATCTGCAGCCTCATGCGCCTGATCTCCCGGCGCTGTAACATGCAGTCAGTCTAGTCGACGGCAAGTGTAACAAAGCCCCACCTCTGCCTCCTCCTTGTCCCTCTTCCGTGAAGGAACACCGATTCAGTTCTTCCAAGCATTGAGTCAGAGTCCTGCCTATCATAGGCGAAGAGGCGGCGGAGGCAGGGCTTTGTTACACTTCATGGCCGTCGACTAGACTGACTGCAACAAAGCCCTGCCTCTGCCTCCTTCTCATCCTCGCCTGTGATAGGCGGGACACTGACTCACTGCTTGGAAGAACTAAATCAGTGTTCCGTCACGGATGAGGGACGAGGCGGAGGCGGGGCTTTGTTACACTGGCCGCCGACTAGACTGACTGCATGTCACAGCACTGGAGATCAAGGTACTTGAGGCGGCAGGGAGATGGACACAGTGAGGTGGCAGGCAAATGGGCACAGTGAGGAGGCAGGCAGATGGGCAGTGAGGCGGCAGGCAGATGGGCAGTGAAGAGGCATGCAGATGGGCACAGTGATGAGGCATGCAGATGGGCACAGTGATGAGGCATATGGGTACAGTGAGGAGGCAGGCATATGGGTACAGTGAGGAGGCAGGCATATGGGTACAGTGAGGAGGCAGGCATATGGGCACAGTAAGGAGGCAGACAAATGGGCACAGTGAGGAGGCAGACATATGGGCACAGTGAGGAGGCAGACATATGGGCACAGTAAGGAGGCAGGCAAATGGGCACAGTGAGGAGGCATGCAGATGGGCACAGTGAGGCATGCAGATGGGCACAGTGAGGCATGCAAATGGGCATGCATTGTTGACCCTCTTTTCCACTTACAGTAGCTGCTGCATTTCTCACCCTAGGCTTATACTCGAGTCAATACGTTTTCCCAGTTTTTTGTGGTAAAATTAGGTGCCTTGACTTATACTCGAGTATATATGGTATTCATCCTCATTAGGCCTCATGCACTTGGAACCATTGAGACATAAAACATATACTGTAAAATCCTGGGAAATGAAGGTGGCACGTATGGCTTGCCATAGAAGTGAATGTCTGTACATGCCCTTACCTATTGAATTTGTGCATCTGCTTAAATATGCGCATGTGTGTACGCCGTATTTGCTGAACGTGGAAACGTCATTTGGGAAGTAATGCAGTATACATATGTTTATGCTGATGAACAAAAGCATTTATTTTTCCCCCTTCTTAAATTCTTTATGACAACGATGTGAACAAGTAATACATATTTCAGTCATGTAAATCGATAGAACTTGATACCTGTGCTGACCCCTGGCTATCCATAACGGACTCTGTTCCCTATCTGATTACCCAGTTCTGACCCCTGGCTGGCTTCACGGACTTCCTGCAACTCCGCACTCGATCCCCTGACCCTGCAGTGGCACCTTCATCTGCACCTTCAGTCCACTCCTGGAGACTTCTACCTTTGGAGTTCTCACCTGCTGGAGGCCCGTGCCTCTGCGTGCCCCCTGCTCCCTGTATCATCTCCAGGGGGACAGGGTGCGCGTGGTCGTAAGGGTGAGCCACTCTCGGCATCTTGGCCTCGGTGAGTATTAGTCGTGACAGTACAAACCAGCCAGATGTCCGAGGCCGACAGAGCGCGCTCTCCTCTGGAGATCTTGTGTCAGCAGGTTTCCGCTCTTGCTGACTCCGTTCAGAAATTGCAGGAGGGATATACCCAGATGGACAGACACCTGCAACAAATCACGGGGTCACTTCCACCTGCAGCTGCAGCTCCCGCACCCAACAGTGGGGGTCTCCCCTCTCAGGCTACCACCAATCCCACAGTTGTAATGGCTCTCCCAGAGCTCAGGGTTCCTACACCAGAGTGGTTCTCAGGGGACCGTAAGAAACATAGGGCCTTTAAAAACGCCTGTTCTCTCTACTTCGACCTCCAGCCCAGAACCTTTTCATCTGAGATTGTTAAGGTGGGATTTGTGATCTCGCTGTTGACCGAGAAACCCCAAGCCTGGGCCCACGGCTTGATGGAACAAAGAAGTTCAGTGCTAAATACGATAGACACATTTTTTGAGAGTATGTCCCAACTCTATGATGATCCGCAGCGCACGGCCACAGCCGAAGCAACTTTACACAGTCTGTCCCAAGGAAGGAGACCAATTGAGGACTATACGGTGGAATTCCGTAAATGGGCGGCCGATACAAATTGGAATGAGCCTGCCCTGCGATACCAGTACCATCAAGGCCTGTCTGAACTTCTCAAGGATACATTGGATAGGATGGAAACTCCAGCTTCCTTGGAAGAGTTAATCCAAGCAGCCACGAAACTGGACAGGCGCTTACGTGAGCGACGCTCAGGGAGTTTTCAAAGCCCACGTCCAGCCTGGACATCGTCCAGACCCCTTCCAACTCAGTTGCCATCTCCGACTGCTGCCGCTGCAACACCAGTACCCGAGGTTGAGCCTATGCAGCTCGGCCTGGTCCGTGCTTTGCTGACCTCCGAAGAGAGACAACGCAGACAGCAATCTAACTTGTGCCTATACTGTGGGGGTGCCGGACACTTCCTGCGCAGCTGCCCAGTAAGACCCAGTAAGTTTTTTTGGCCCAATCTGACAAACTGTCAAGTCAACACTGTTCCTAAGACTTACGTGATGTTATTTGTCTCTTTACAGCTAACGGAAGGGGAAACTCGTTTACCGGCCATCATTGATTCAGGAGCTTGCAGTTGCTTCTTAGACGCTACCTTGGCCCACAGTCTGCATATTCCCCTTCAAACCAAGGCCCAAGGTTTACAAATACACCTAGCAGACGGATCACTTCCCCTCTCAGGTCCTATCACCCAGGAGACCCAACCTATCCTTGTGACCACAGATTCCGGCCATCAAGAATTCCTACAGCTGGACCTCATTCATTCTCTTATCTTCCCCGTTATACTTGGCCTGCCCTGGTTACAGGCACATGACCCACGGATTGAGTGGAGTACTAAGTCAGTATCATTCTCTTCCCAGTATTGTTCTCAACACTGCCTTCCCACTGCTCCGAAAGTTTGTGCAGCAATTACAGTCACATCTGACCATCTCCAACATGTTCCTCCCGAATACCTTGAGTTTCAGGAAGTTTTTAACAAACAAATGGCTGACTGTCTACCACCTCATCGGCCTTACGACTGTCCGATCGACCTATTGCCTGGATCAGAGGTCCCATTCGGCCGTATATTCCCACTCTCAGAAACGGAGCTAGAAGCTCTTAAACAATATATTGATGAAAACCTCAAGAAGGTCTTCATTCGTCCCTCTTCCTTACCTGCCGGGGCTGGCATATTTTTTGTAGGGAAAAAGAATGGATCCCTTAGGCCATGTGTAGACTATCGGCAGCTTAATAATATTACCATCAAAAACAGGTACCCGCTGCCGCTCATTCCCGAGTTATTCCAATGGTTCCGATCAGCCAAGATTTTCTCCAAGCTAGACCTCCGAGGTGCCTATAATCTCATCAGGATCAGGGCTGGGGACGAGTGGAAGACGGCTTTCAGGTCCAGATTTGGACATTTTGAATATCTAGTGATGCCGTTTGGGCTCTGCAATGCCCTGGCCACCTTTCAACACCTAGTGAATGATATATTCCGAGAATACCTGGACGACTTCCTTGTCTACTTGGACGATATTCTTATCTTCTCCTCCACTATTGAACTACACAAAGGGCATGTAAAAAAGGTCCTTACCATACTTAAACAACACAAGTTGTACCTAAAAGCCAAAAAATGTGAATTCGAGAAGTCAGTCGTACAATTTCTAGGATCCATCATTTCAATCAATGGGGTCGCAATGGACCCACAAAAGATTCAAGCAATTCAAGAATGGCTGGCTCCATCTGATAAAAAAGGGGTGCAGCGTTTTATAGGGTTCACCAACTTCTACAGGAAATTTATTGTCGGATTTTCCGCTATTGTGGCACCTATTACCCAGTTGACGCGTCAGCACAGTTCCTTTCAGTGGTCTCAAGCGGCACAAGAATCCTTTATTAAATTAAAGACCTTGTTCAGTTCTGCCCCGATTCTCCGCCATCCTGACCCAACTCGACCATTTGTACTGGAGGTGGATGCATCGAAATCGCAACAGGGGCCATCCTCTCCCAAAGACATGGGCCTAGAGCCAGTCTACATCCTGTAGCCTTTGCATCGCGGAAACTCAGCCCGCCAGAACTCAACTACGACGTGGGTGACAGGGAGCTACTGGCCATTAAGTTCGCTCTAGAGAAATGGAAGTTTTTACTGGAAGGTGCACTTCACCCAGTTATGATTTTTACAGATCACAAAAATTTGGAATACCTCCGGACAGCAAAATGGTTGAAACCTAGACAAGCACGTTGGGCCCTCTTCTTTTCCCATTTCAATTTCCACATATCCTATAGACCTGGTTCAAAAAAATGGAAAGGCGGATGCACGCTCCCGGATGTTCTCTGCAGACCCTCGAACGACTGAACCCAGCACCATTCTCTCCTCACAAAATTTCCTCGGTCTGACCCAGGCGGACTTAATATCCTCCATCAGGTATTCATCCAGTCTTTGTTCCGAACTGGAGGTACATTCTTTAGAAAAATGTGATGATCTCTTCTGGGTCCGGGGAAAAGTTGTCGTACCACGGGAAATACAGCCTTTAGCCCTTAAGATGTGTCATGACCATAAATTGGCACGTCACTTTGGGACAAAGAAGACGTCTGAGTTGATCTCTTGCTCCTTCTGGTGGCCTGGGTGGAGACGAGATTGTAAGGAGTATGTTTCCTCCTGTCCTCTGTGCCATCGGAACAAGGGGCAAAACGCCAAGTCCTGGGGATTGCTTAAGCCCTTGCCCATCCCGGAACGACCATGGGCTGACGTGTCCATGGATTTTATTGTAGACTTACCTGCCTCGGAGGGCTTTACTACCATTTTTGTTGTCGTCGATCGTCTTTCCAAGATGGCTCATTTTTTACCCATGATGGGTACCCCTTCTGCCGCAGACACAGCCAATATTTTTTTTAAAGAAATAATTAGACTCCATGGTGTGCCTAAAAGTATTGTGTTGGATAGGGGCGCGCAATTTACGTCTAAGTTCTGGGGAGAACTTTGCAAAACCCTGGATATTAAAGGCTGTCTCTCCTCCCTCAGAGTAACGGCCAGACGGAGAGGACAAACCAAACCTTGGAGCAATACCTCCGTTGTTTCTGTTCTGGCTCCCAGGACGATTGGGCAAATCTCCCGTACGCTGAATTCGCCTATAACAACTCTATTCATTCGGCTACTAACCAAACTCCCTTTTGTGCGAACTGCGGATTTCATCCTACGTTTCTATCTAATGACATCCCCGAAATGGCAGTTCCCGCTGTTCAAGATAGAATAACCTCCCTACAATCTAACTTCTGAAGGATCCAGGACATGCTACAAAAAGCACAAGAGGATTACAAAAGACAGTATGTTTGGGGAAGGAGGGAGAATCCAAGGTTCAATGTAGGTGAGGCGGTTTGGTTGTAAACTACAAACCTTAAATTACCTCTGCCATCCCGAAAACTTGGACCCAAGTTCATCGGACCTTTTCAGATCAAGAGGATAATTAAATCCGTGACGTTTGAACTAGCACTACCAAACGCCTACAGAATCCATCCTGTTTTTCATGTGTCCTTATTGAAGCCTGTTGTGCCCAGCCCTTTTCCTGGAAGAGGGGAACTTCCTCCCCCGCCAATTATTGTGGATGGGGAGAATGAGTTCAAAGTGGAGTCCATTCTAAACTGTAGAAGGAGGGGCAGGCAGCTGCAATACCTGATCCATTGGAAGGGATACCCTCCTGAAGACAATTCTTGGGAGCCTGCTAGGAATCTGCATGCACCACGCTTAATTCAAGCCTTCCATCAAGAACACCCAGAGTTGATGTCCAGCTTGGGCGTCCAGTGTTCGCCCCTAGGAGGGGGGCACTGTCAGAGGACATCTGCTCACCGGGCTCCGGGACGCATGCACAGTGGACTGGCGCTTCAGCGCACACCTGTGCATGGCCCAATGGTGCGGCGCGTGCTGGTGCACAACAGGCCCCGAGTGCGCGCTGTCACCCGTGCGGGTGCACGGTAGCGCATCATGCTGACGCGCGCACTGTGTGGGCTATTTCTGATGGCTCCAGCAGCTGGTTTGCCGTCAGCTATCCCCAGTTCCGGTTTTGCTGTGCACTCTGCTCCTTGCTGTTTACCTGTGTTGACCCCTGGCTATTCACAACGGACTTGCTCTCTGCCTGATACCTATACTGACCCCTGGCTATTCACAACGAACTTGCTCTCTACCTGATACCAGTACTGACCCCTGGCTATTCACAACAGACTTGCTCTCTGCCTGATACCTATACTGACCCCTGGCTATTCATAACGGACTTGCTCTCTGCTTGATACCTGTGCTGACCCTTGGCTATTCATAAATGGACTCTGCTCTCTGCTTGATACCTGTGCTGACCCCTGGCTAGCCATAACAGACTCTGTTCCCTATCTGATTACCCAGTTCTGACCCCTGGCTGGCTTCATGGACTTCCTGCAACTCCGATCCCCTGACCCTGCAGTGGCACCTTCATCTGCACCTTCAGTCCGCTCCTGGAGACTTCTACCTTTGGAGTTCTCACCTGCTGGAGGCCCGTGCCTCTGCGTGCCCCCTGCTCCCTGTATCATCTCCGGGGGACAGGGTGCGCATGGTCGTAAGGGTGAGCCGCTCTCGGCATCTTGGCCTCGGTGAGTATTAGTCATGAAAGTTGTGCAGCATCTCCAACAATTAGGGTCTACTTCCAGAAACATCCCTCTGAGACGCTGTACCCCTCGGTAAGTAATCTGTAACTGGATCCCGTATTCTTGAGGAAATAGAAGACTTATGTGTGAAAAAGAGAATGAACTCTTTGTTTGGGAGTCAGCTTTTTAGCCAAGTCTATCTCCCAGTCAACGATAAAGGAGGGGGATTTGGTTTTCTGGATTACCTTGGCATAGGCAATTGAAATGCTATGCCTAATAGGCAAGGTAGAAATAACTGTTTTCAAAGAGGTTGGGGCCAAAAGAGCGGCTTGCCAGGACATAATGGAAAGAACATGGTGTCTAATTTGGTAGACCTGCCATACTGGTAGAGGGGGAGAGAGCAGAGCATTGACTGAATGGCCAAAACAGATTTCCAGCTTCCATAATCCCAGAAATTTTGCAATTTGATTTTGCTTGCCACTAAGAAAGAGCATACCCTAGCATCATAAAAAAGAAAAAAGTCATAGTTTGTTATAAAATTTAGCAAACAAGTATTTTTTCTCCTTCACTGATGTGCGCTGATGAGGCTACACTGATGGGCACTGATAGGTGACACTGATGTGGCACCACTGGTGGGCACTGCTTGGCAGCACTGATAATCAGGACGCCATTCATCAGTGCCCTGATTATCATTGTAGATGTCCCTTTAACACATGCCGATTATCAGCTCTCTTCTCGCCTCACGCTGTCAGCGTGAGGAAAGAAAAGCTGATAACCGACTTGTGTTTACATCCATGATCAGCTGTAATTGGACAAAGCTGATCATGTGGGAAAGGGGCGCTGTGATTGGCCCTTTACCCTGATCTGTGATCAGCTGAGTCCAGGCAGCGCAATCATGGGAGGGCAAGGTAAGCCTGCACTGTAGACGTCTATTGGCTAAGCGTGGGTGGAAAGTGGTTAAAAAATAAATATAAATGTCTCCCAGTGTAGATCCATAGTGATTTGCGGGGCTTGACCGAGCTCACCACTGCCTGCAACTCCTGAAGGGTTATAGGGGCCTCCAGATCCCACAGCTGCGGGGACGATAGCCGAGGAAGGCGGGCCAAGAAAAGGTAGTTGCTCATTTGCGTCTGCGACTGGGAACTATCTGGGAGATTATATAAAGAGGAATAATAATCCCCAAAGGATTGAGCTATATGTTTTGGAAGTGTGACATTCTGTCCTGTCGGACCCACCACCTGGGGAATATAGGACGCCACCCTCTGATCACTTGCCAGTTGTTTACTGCACTTGTCACCAGATTTGTACTGAGTTCTCCTGCAGATTTGTATCACTGCCTTAGCTCTGTATCAAAGTAGTTCTGACACTTGACGGCGCAATTGTATGAGGTTGTGCTCTATAGATGCGTCCGGAGTCGGCTTATGGCTTGGTTCAAGTGTCTGTATGTCAGTAAGTCACTTTGTGAATTTAGATTCTCGAGCACGCTTGATACGGGCGCCGTGTTTGATCAGCACCCCCCGAATGACTGTTTTGTGCGCTTCCCAGACTATCCCAGTGTCACTCCCTGGAGTGTCATTAAAGAGTAGGGAGTTCTCTGGTCCTGTCCATAAAGGCATCACGGTCTTGTAATAAACTTTAGTTTAAGCGCCATCACCACTTTCAGGAGGGAGAGGGATCTGTAAGTCTATACTGCAGTGTAATGGGTGAGTGGTCTGACCAGGTAATATTGCCTATTGTCACATTTGTAATGTCCGAAAGGTGCTGGTGGGGGGTCAGAAAGATGTCTATTCGGGAATAGTAATGGTGTGGGGTAGAGAAGAAAGTGTAATCCCATTCACCCGGATGGAACAGGAGCCATGTAACAATAAGCTGATGCCTATGGGGAGCCTGAAGTATACATCTGTGAATGCCGGGGAGAATGGTGGAAGTGCCAGTGGATGTGTCAACATTTGGGTCCAGAGGAATATTGAGATCCCCGCCTAGTGTAAGCTTTCCTTCTGCAAAGTCCATGAGGGAGGACAGGGTATTACAGAAGAAGGTATCTTGATGTGAATTTGGAGTGTAGACTGTGGCCATCGTCACCTAACTCTGCCAATATGACCTTTTAAGAACAAAAATCTGCCTCCTTCATCCGCACATACATCCAGTAAGGAGCAGGGAACACAGCTAGAGATCAGTATGGAGACTCCTTTAGATGTAGCCAACTGGTTTGAGGCATGGTATACAAAGGGATAAAATCTGTTCTGGAGAAAGGGGAGTTTGCCCGCTTTGAAATGGGTTTCTTGTATAAATGCCATGTCAGAACAAGAGCGTTTCAGATCATGCAAGAGCATTCTTCTGAGATCACATGATAGTCACGGAATCCATCACGGTGGCCAGCGAGGGGCGGGAGAAAAGAAAAGGGAGGTCTTAAGAGCTAAGGTGGGGCTAGAGAAGAAGAGGTTGTGCAGACAACCTTCCAATCCCCAACAGTATGTTGGGTAGAAATATAGGCCCAGTGAAGCCAACCATCCGCCCCACCATGGGGTACGGCTGCAAGCCCATGGTCTTAGGAGACTCAGGGAGAACATATTTAAAACAGGCTTCACTCAAACATGAACTCACCCCCAGAGTGGAGAAAACTTAGGTAGAATATTCGCTGGGAGCTCATATGGACGGAATAGAAAGATTATCTTTCAGTTAATACCACTGCATATAAATCGCACTTATATTAAAGATATTACAAAAGCCGGTAATGATACCTACTTTTCAAAAGCCCTTAATGCCCAGCGGTCATGATAAACCGCGAGGTAGTAGAGATATATGCAGCAAAACAAAAGGGTGATCAGTCAGCACAGTCAACAGCCAAAAAATGCAGTTGCAGGGCCAAACCTGTCAGAAAAAACAGCAAAGGAGAAATTGAAATACTGTTATACAAATAGTAATAAGGGCTCCGCCATAATTTACATGCTTTAATCCATATTTAAGGGAATTAGCCTATTACTGGCCAGAACATTTGAGTTACCTGTAACCACCGCCCATTGACACACGAGCTCCCAGAGACTCCCATCATGATAATCTTTCTATTCCGTCCATATAAGCTCCCAGCGAATATTCTACCTAAGTTTTCTCCACTCTGGGAGTGAGTTCATGTTTGAGTGAAGCCTGTTTTAAACATGTTCTCCCCCTGTTCATACCCTATAAATTTTGAATACATGTTATGTGTTACAGGCACAATTGTGTGATTCCGGATAAAAGTTATATCTCCCCCTATGGGAGATCTGGCCACTCTGGGACCCAGGTGTGGATATGCGTTGCCAAATTTCTGTGAGCAACATCTCCTGAGTACACCCTCACGCCCTTCAAGGTATGGGAGGTGGAATGTCCCCCCCCTTTTTTTTTTCCCCATATGTGTGTTGATAATGGATAGAAAAAATATTATGTGTGTTAATTTTGTATTTTCTCTTTTTTCTTCTCATACACCAAGAGCTGGAAGATTGTATGCTTTTATGGTTATTGAATAAAACGTTATGTCTCTTCCCTGATGAAGCCACATCAGCGAAACATGTTGAAAAAAATGTGGACATGATACCTATTCATACATATGTGATTACAGTCTGTTTCGTTGTCATATATGTAAATGTGTATGTACCTATGACTGTGTTATACACTGTATGTTTCACTTTTTATACATTTTTGAAATAAATATATTTTTAGATTTTAGTATGTTTATTCTCTATGTACCCTAAAAGTCCCCTATCTCCATTTTTTGCTTTTTCTGAATGTTAGGGATGTTGGTACTATATTATGTTAAGAGTCTTGGAACTGAATTCTGCCCATTCACTTGCCTATTTACAGGGTGGATAACATACCCATGATATTCTCATGGCTTTGAATTCAGGCTCCATAGATTAGATTATATGCACTCTGTTATTTATACAGAGAAATGTAGGACTAGCTTATGTTAATTTTATCATAAATAATTTCTGTTTTTGTTTTTGTATTAACTGGCAGCGGGTCGTTTTTGGCCCTCTTTGGACCCAGTCTCGGTGCATGCTCTCCTGATCTCCAAATTTCTTTCCTTTATGGTGTGACACCTGTGGGTGAGTGGGGACCGGCAATGGCGGGCTATTGTGGTCAGGCATGGGATGGTTTTGTGTCGGAGGTTAAATTAGTTCGCTCAAAAGGTGAGACCAGCGAAGCAGATGTTGATAACTACTTTGTGGGCCTACAGCATTTAGTGGAAAGAAAGACTTGGATCTTTTGGCAAAGGGAGTTCTTTGACAGATATGACAGATATATAACCTGGAGCCTGAGAATCCGAATCTTTCATAGTTACATAGTTACATAGTTAGCCAGGTTGAAAAAAGACACAAGTCCATCCAGTCCAACCATAAAAAAAAAAAAAACAAACACAAAAAAAAAACAATATACCCAGTACTATACCCACAGTTGATCCAGAGGAAGGCAAAAAACCCCAGCAGAGCATGCTCCAATTTGCTACAGCAGGGGAAAAAATTCCTTCCTGATCCCAGAGAGGCAATCGGATTATCCCTGGATCAACTTTACCTATAAATGTCAGTACCCAGTTATATTATGTACATTTAGGAAAGTATCCAGGCCTTTCTTAAAGCAATCTACTGAGCTGGCCAGAACCACCTCTGGAGGGAGTCTATTCCACATTTTCACAGCTCTTACTGTGAAGAAACCTTTCCGTATTTGGAGATGAAATCTCTTTTCCTCCAGTCGTAAAGAGTGCCCCCTTGTCCTCTGTGTTGACCGTAAAGTGAATAACTCAACACCAAGTTCACTATATGGACCCCTTATATATTTAAACGTGTTGATCATATCCCCCCTTATTCTCCTCTTCTCAAGAGTGAACAAATTCAGTTCCTCTAATCTTTCCTCATAGCTGATCTCCTCCATGCCTCTTATCAGTTTGGTTGCCCTTCTCTGCACTTTCTCCAGTTCCCCGATATCCTTTTTGAGAACTGGTGCCCAAAACTGAACGGCATATTCCAGATGAGGTCTTACTAATGATTTGAACAGGGGCAAAATGATATCTCTCTCTCTGGAGTCCATACCTCTCTTAATACAAGAAAGGACTTTGCTCGCTTTGGAAACCGCAGCTTGGCATTGCATGCTATTATTGAGCTTATGATCTACCAAAACCCCCAGATCCTTCTCCACTACAGGTTCCCAACATCAAAAAGATAGAACCTGCTATGAAAAAGAATTGGGAGGCGAATCTACAATCATGTTCTTTGCAAATGATGCAGATTCTTAGCGACCAATGTAAAATTGATTTGGTAGAAATAGACAAAGATATTCTGAAGTGGCAGGAGGATCATAAGAATATCTGCTCACATATAAGTTTCTCGGACAGAAATAAAACACTTAAAGAATATCTCAATAAATATGCCACTAGTTTGATTAAATCGAAAGATAATACATTTTTGCGGGATAAGAAGGCTTATGACCTTGAACAGGCATATCAGTGGAAACAAGTGAGTAGACTTCCACGCCGGGGAGGTCCTCCTAGTCTGGCATCCCCCGACGAGTGATTTGAATCTGGCTGAATCAGATACCTCCTCAATGTCCTCGGCATCCTATGTTCCTATTTCCACACGGTCCAAGAGATTGGACGGTGCATCTAGGAAAAGGAAGAAGGAAAGCGAAGCTAGCTCCCAGGAATATTCAAAGCCAACACAAGGCCCCAATAAGGACAAAAAATACACGCCCACAACGACCACAAAAATGTACCACTCCTAACACTACGATGACCAGTAATGTATTAAACCACTCATCAGCGATACTGACCACGCCGATAACAAAAATTAACCCCATTTCAACACCTGCGGGCCCCATGTCCCAACATGCTAATGAACATCGCCCTTCTACATCTGGCCCTCCGCTGGACTTACGTACAGCGCCCATTTTCACCTCTAATGTTCATGACCCTAAACGTGCATCTACTGTCATGTCCACATCCACCCAAACAAACCAGCCTTTAAAAGTAGATTGTCCCGGTTCTGCATGCACACAGAATCGGGATGAACTCGATATTATTAATTTGTCATCTCACCCGTTGTCACAGGATGAGGACAGAGTGCTTAAGCTCGGCCTTACGTTCTGCCCGGATGAGAATGCAGACAAATTTTAGTTAATCAAGGACCTGCATGTCTTTGCCAGACATCTTATGTACAAAGTACTCTATGATAAGGAATCAAATACAGTTGAATTTCCATGCCAACCTAATTCCAATTTGACTGGTGTAACATTTAAAGACATAAAAGCCTTACAGGACCTAATGGACCTGTGGGACGAGAGCAATCCTGAAGAAGTGGGTTATGTGTTCAATCCTTCAGGGGTGGGGTCCGGAGTACCATGTACCCAGCCCATGGTCACCCAACCTTTCCTTTTGAATATTCTGGGTAGCTTCTCCTTTGGTGCGCCTAAAACCTATAAACCCAAGTCTAGATCATTTCCGATTCTTCAAGGGAACTCCAAGTCCACTAATTGGCAGCAGGGTTCGGCGCCCAATTTATCAAAAAATCTCAAACAAGCATTGCACATCTTAGTTCCAACAAAAACATTGTGATAAAGCCATCGGATAAAGGGGGCAACCTTGTTATCATGGATACGGACTAATATGAGAGAATTTGTTACGATATCATCCTAAATAAGACCTGGTACAGATCTGTCCCAGTGTCTCATGTCAATTACTACGCGACCAAATATTATGAGATCATAGCAAGGGCCAAAAATAAAGGCACTATAGACCAAAGAAACTTTTGAATTTTTGAATACGACCAACTTCACCACCCCTACGTTTTATGCACTACCAAAAGTGCATAAAAATTTGTCTTGTCCCCCGGGCTGTCCCATTACATCTGGATGTGGCTCTCTAACAGAAAAAGTGAGTCAATTAGTAGATGAATATTTGTACCCACATGTTAAGGGCTTATTTTCGTATGTAAAGGATACTATCGAATTATTAAAAATTACAGATGGATTGGTGCTACCCCCGGGTTGCTGGTCAGTTGCGATAGATATTGAAGCCCTTTACAATTCCATACCGCATACAAGGGGGGTTGAGGTCATATGTGAATTTCTAGCTGAACGTGACATTGACTCCCAGAAATACAATGATTTTGTTGTCGAGCTATTGAGCTTTTTTGACCCATAACATCTTCATATTCAAGCGTTCCTACTACCTACAGGTACAGGGAGTTGCTATGGGGGCCAAATGTGCCCCCTCTTATGCAAACCTGTACCTAGGGGGGTGGGAACGGGATTTGTTTTCAAATGGATCTAGATTGGCACAAATTAGTCAGATCCTATAATGGAACCATTATATTGACAATGTCCTGATGGTTTGGGCAGAATCAAAGGAGAGCTTATTGGAATTTTTGGAGAGCCTGCAAACGAATATGTATAATGTTACATTTACCTATGCTTTTGATCAGTCTAGAATTACCTTTTTGGACGTGGAAATTTTTATCAATGAGTCAGGGGCTTTATGTTCCACCCTATTTAGGAAACCATCAGCAGGCAATTGCCTACTACATGCCACAAGTTCTCATCCTGAGAGACTGATCAAGAGCATCGTATAGTCAAACTTTACGTAACAGAAAAATTGCACGCAGCAGGAAGACTTTCAGAGGGAAGCAAATAGACTGCGTGATCGCCTCCTAATTAGGGGTTACAGCAGGGCATACCTTAAGAAGGCATTCAACAGAGTGAATTGCCAGAACAGACATGCCCTGTTGTACAAGCCTAGACATGAGAAAACCACAACATCAACACGTATCGTAACAAAGTTTAATCAACAACATAGAAAGATATAGAATATTTACAACAAATTTTGGTATTTGCTGACAGCAGACCAGAGAATCTCAAGGTTTGTCAAACCGTATCCGGAGATTATGTATAAGAGGTCCCGGTCCTTACGGGACATTTTGTTGGCCAGTCACCATCAAGATATAGACACAGTTAGACCCCAAACACCTGCACTTACCGCTGTGGCAGGTGTAACTTTTGTGCCTTTATTCTTCAGGGAAGAAATGTTGTACTTCCGGACAATAAAACATGGGCCCCTAAATACAGGACGAACTGCCAGTCAGTGGGCTCAGTCTATATAATGAAGTGCTCCTGTGGAGCCTTCTATATAGGGAAAATGAAACGTCCCTTATACTGCAGGATTAGGGATCACGTTTCCTTAATTGCAAAACACAGGATGGAGACACCCATTAGTCGCCATGTAGGATTATATCATAATTTCAATCTTAAAACCATTGGCTTCTTTAGTTTGGAGCATTTACCCCAACAAGAACGGGGGGGGGGGGTGACTTGGATAAAAAGTTATTACAGTTAGAGACCAGATGAATCTATTCATTACAGGCATCCGGGGCTCAATGAGGGAATCAGTTACAAACCTTTTTTGTAACGGGTTCGAGGCCCCCCCTTCCCCCCTCCCCCCAGCTGTCCTGTCCCTTACCTTGCCCTGAGAGCTTGGGGATCTTGGTTTAGTGTGCACCGGGCTGGGTTTGGAAGGGTTTCGACACGCAATTGCCAGTTTTTTTCCTCTTATAATGAGGTATTGTCGCTAATTAATTTGTAATATACACTGTATCTACAAGTAATTCATGTTTGATGGTTTTGACTCGGGTAGTTGATGTAATATTTTGGTAAAGAGCTATATCACACACATGTGACTTTATATTTTATTATTCACCCTATTATCTTTTTTCTGGGGTTTTTTTTTCTCATACCGTGCCAATTTGTGCTGTGCTGCCCACTCTGGAAGTCCCTTCGTTTTATTGGCTTTAGATCCCCGTACGGACACCCGAGGGTGTACAGCGGGATTGGTTCCCATATTCTGCTGTACGCCGCCCTGTGGGTGCATATAGGTCACTGTGCCCCATGAATATTCTCCATCCAGCCCACAGATACGCTCCATGACAGGCGGTGTCAGCACTGCAGGTTTGGGGCGGGGTCTTGCGGTGCTGACACCGGTGGGTTTATTTACTTCCCTCTCCCGAGTTGCTGTTTGTGCCTCTCGCACCTTCATTATAGCGTCCGCGTTGGCGCCATTCTGCTGTAGCGTCACACGCCGTGACGTCAGAGGGGGTGGGGTCACCCGTTACGTAACTCTGCCCCCTCTGACATCACGGAGAATGCCACAGGGAAGTCCCCGTCAAGTTCCCATGCGTCAGAGGGGGGCGGAGTCACCGGGTGGCCCCGTCCCCGTTATTTAAGAACCGTTATTTAAGAAAGAAGATAGAAGAAAGAAGATAGAAGAAAGAAGATAGAAGAAAGAAGATAGAAGAAAGAAGATAGAAGAAAGAAGATAGAATAATCATTTAAATAAAGGAATTGTCAAAAACTGTCTCTTGTCATTTTTAACATTTTTGACAGTTTTTTTCGAACTCGAGTATATCGCTTCTCGGCCTTTTGGCTAAGATCAAGTGTAGTATCTGTTCTTATCAGTTTCCAGAGGAGGCGCTGTGCTACTCTCATTGGGGAGGGCCAGCAATTCCAATGGTGTTATAGTGCCTGGAAAGGCAGTTTCAGCAGGGACTATGCCAAGATGCCCGACCGATACTGGGGGTTGGCCGAGTCTGAGCCGTCCAGAAGGGTGCTCCTTGTGAGGATGGGTGCTGCATCTGGGTCTGGCCAGAGGGTTGGGTCCCTGGCCTTCTGGCCTAGATTGTGGTAGCTCTAGCTACGGACAGTTATTCGGGAGAGAACACTTACTCCCCTTTTTGAGGGGGGGAGTGGTTAGTATTTCCCGAATGTAATTAGGAAGGAGTGATCGGAGCGACGGTGGAGCCTGATGGTAAAGGGCTCTCACCAAGCTCCCTGAACTTCATGCCTTTCTGCCTGGAGTGGGGGCGGCTGTGGTCTGGGCCGTTGGTCAGGGTTGGTCCTGAAAGCCTATGGAGTATGTGCCCCTGGAGTGGCAGTCCAGGGGTGCCAAAAAAAAAAAATCACTGAGTGGGAGTCACTTTGATTTGAGGCACCACACGCTTTTTTTAGCACCTGCCTCTTGGGTCGGGCCTTTTGGCTGGGACCAGAGGAATTTTTTTATTCCTGCCTGGAGGGCCTGGTCCAGTGTGTTTCACACAATGGCCACTTTTTCACTCTCCTCTTCACTTATCCCTTCCCCACTTTATTTTTTTCATTAACCACTTCAGCCCCGGAAGGATTTACCCCCTTCCTGACCAGCACTTTTTACAATTCGGCACTGCGTCGCTTTAACTGCTAATTGCACGGTCATGCAATGCTGTACCCAAACGAAATTTGCGTCCTTTTCTTCCCACAAATAGAGCTTTCTTTTGATGATATTTGATCACCTCTGCCGTTTTTATTTTTTGCGCTATAAACGGAAAAAGACTGAAAATTTTGAAAAAAAATGATATTTTCTACTTTTTGTTATAAAAAAAATCCAATAAACTAAATTTTAGTCATACATTTAGGCCAAAATGTATTCGGCCACATGTCTTTGGTAAAAAAAATGTCAATAAGCGTATATTTATTGGCTTGCGCAAAAGTTATAGCGTCTACAAACTAGGGTACATTTTCTGGAATTTACACAGCTTTTAGTTTCTGACTGCCTATGTCATTTCTTGAGGTGCTAAAATGGCAGGGCAGTACAAAACCCCCCCAAATGACCCCATTTTGGAAAGTAGACACCCCAAGGAAATTGCTGAGAGGCATGTTGAGCCCATTGAATATTTATTTTTTTTGTCCCAAATGATTGAATAATGACAAAAAAAAGAAAAAAAAAAATTACAAAAAGTTGTCACTAAATGATATATTGCTCACACAGGCCATGGGCATATGTGGAATTGCACCCCAAAATACATTCAGCTGCTTCTCCTGAGTACGGGGATACCACATGTGTGGCACTTTTTGGGAGCCTAGCCGCGTACGGGGCCCCGAAAACCCAGCACCACCTTCAGGATTTCTAAGGGCATACATTTTTGATTTTACTCCTCACTACCTATCACAGTTTTGAAGGCCATAAAATGCCAAGATGGCACAACCCCCCCCCAAATGACCCCATTTTGGAAAGTAGACACCCCAAGCTATTTGCTGAGAGGCATGGTGAGTATTTTGCAGCTCTCATTTGTTTTTGAAAATGAAGAAAGACCAGAAAAAAAATTTTTTTTTTTCTTTTTTCAATTTTCAAAACTTTGTGACAAAAAGTGAGGTCTGCAAAATACTCACTATACCTCTCAGCAAATAGCTTGGGGTGTCTACTTTCCAAAATGGGGTAATTTGGGGGGGGGTTTGTGCCACCTGGGCATTCCATGGCCTCCGAAACTGTGATAGGTAGTGAGGAGTGAAATCAAAAATTTACGGCCTTAGAAAGCCTGAAGGCGGTGCTTGGTTTTCGGGGTCCCGTGCGCGGCTAGGCTCCCAAAAAGTCCCACACATGTGGTATCCCCGTACTCAGGAGAAGCAACAGAATTTATTTTGGGGTGTAATTTCACATATTCCCATGGCATGTTTGAGCAATATAACATTTAGTGACAACTTTGTGCAAAAAAAAAAAAAAAAAAAAAAAGAATTGTCTCTTTCCTGCAACTTGTGTCACAATATAAAATATTCCATGGACTCGACATGCCTCTCAGCAAATAGCTTGGGGTGTCTACTTTCCAAAATGGGGTCATTTGGGGGGGGTTTGAACTGTCCTGGCATTTTATGCACAACATTTAGAAGCTTATGTCACACATCACCCACTCTTCTAACCACTTGAAGACAAAGCCCTTTCTGACACTTTTTGATTACATGAAAAAATTATTTTTTTTTGCAAGAAAATTACTTTGAACCCCCAAACATTATATATTATTTTAAAGCAATTGCCCTACAGATTAAAATGGTGGGTGTTTCATTTTTTTTTTTCACACAGTATTTGCGCAGCGATTTTCAAACGCATTTTTTGGGGAAAAAAACACACTTTTTTAAATTTTAATGCACTAAAACACACTATATTGCCCAAATGTTTGATGAAATAAAAAAGATGATCTTAGGCCGAGTACATGGATACCAAACATGACATGCTTTAAAATTGCGCACAAACGTGCAGTGGCAACAAAATTACTACATTTTTAAAAGCCTTTAAAAGCCTTTACAGGTTACCACTTTAGATTTACAGAGGAGGTCTACTGCTAAAATTACTGCCCTCGATCTGACCTTCGCGGTGATACCTCACATGCATGGTGCAATTGCTGTTTACGTTTGACGCTAGACCGCCGCTTGCGTTCGCCTTAGCGCGAGAGCAGGGGGCGACAGGGGTGCTTTTTTTTTATTTATTTTTTTTCTTTATTTTTTTTTGCTTTTTTATCTTATTTTTAAACTGTTCCTTTCATTTTTTTTTTAAATCATTTTTATTGTTATCTCAGGGAATGTAAATATCCCCTATGATAGCAATAGGTAGTGACAGGTACTCTTTTTTGAAAAAAATGGGGTCTATTAGACCCTAGATCTCTCCTCTGCCCTCAAAGCATCTGACCACACCAAGATCGGTGTGATAAAATGCTTCCCCAATTTCCCAATGGCGCTATTTACATCCGGCGAAATCTAAGTCAAAAAATGCTCGTAGCTTCCGGTTTCTTAGGCCATAGAGATGTTTGGAGCCACTCTGGTCTCTGATCAGCTCTATGGTCAGCTGGCTGAATCACCGGCTGAATTCTCAGGTTCCCTGTTGAGACAGGAGAGCCAGAGAAAAACACGGAAGACGGTGGGGGGGGGGGCATTCCCTCCCACTGCTTGTAAAAGCAGTCTAGAGGCTAATTAGCCGCTAGGATTGCTTTTACA